>CP048718.1:0-1200650 GCA_022641835.1 Petasospora fabianii | reverse complement strand
TTTATTTTTTTTTTCGCGATGTTTTTTTTTTCTCCGTTGCCATAGTTTTTTGTTACCACAGTTACCTTGATTTCTCTTCTTGACCCGAACATAAATGACAGACGATTGAGGGGGGGAAAAGAAAAAGGTAAACAAAAGATACAACATAAGAAGGAAAGGTTGGATAAACCAATAGAGAGCGGTATTAGAGCTGTTGATTTGATTATAAGATGTCTGAGACACCAGTGAGGGTGAGTAACATACTCTAAGTTTTTTGGTCTATTTCGGTCGCACTAACAATTACTATAGGAGGGCCGCTCCTCAAGGGTCTCTTCGAGACCAGGTTCTCAATCGGCAACACCATACAGGGCTCGATCCAAGACACCAGTGCGTACCCCATCACGAAGAAGAAGAGCCACAATCGTCAGTGCTAACCTTGTTGCCTCACGAAGACCGCATAGACAGAGTACAACACCTCAAAACATTCTTAGAGTGCTCTCACGAGCACTGCTACGAGGTAGAGATGATGATGTACAACCATCGGATCAAGAAATACCAGAGCCCGATGTACATTCTTCTCCACATCACACAATTGATAATGTCGGCCAACTAGATCCAGCGTTTGATTTCCCAGATGATGGCCCAGATGAGGATTTCTACAAACCATCAACTGCAGGTGACACGGATGGAGATCACTACTTCGATGCACGACTTAATCAACCCACATCATCATTAATACCAGAAGATATCGATACAAGGAGAGACCTAACATCAGATCTTATACCTCGATCCACAATGTTTTCAGATATTGCATTTCCTGAGGGAATCATGCCAGATCAACATGATATGGAAGAAGAGCAAGAACAAGAGGACCGGGAAGAAGAAGAAGAAGAACAACCGATTGATCCATTCTTATCAGATGATGAACATTCACACACTGAAAGACTTGCACCACTTACCCCACCACATACACAAACACGTACAAAGAGACAACGTGTACAAACAATCAAGACCTCTAATTCACAAAACCCCCTCACATCTAACAGTATCCTCGAGTTTGCCCAGTTTTGCAGCAGGAAACAGATCCCAAAGGAATGCACATCTGTACTTGCAGAAATCTCTGGTGAATTCTTTGATAACGTTGCCCGGGACCTTGATGCATATGCTGATCATGCCAAATCAAGGAAAGTCATTAATGCTCGTGATGCATTTCTATTGTTGAAAAGACAAAGACATGTATCAGATCTCGAGTCATTAATGTCCTTGGCTAACGATATGTTACCATTGGAAGACGTAATGGAGCTGAAAAAGAACTTGGACAAACTGAATTAACGACCCGTTATGACCATATTAGTTAATACCAATTTTAATGAGACCTACTAGAAAATGTAGCCCTATCATTAACCGTTCATCATTAATCCCATTTTTCTATATACATGTGGTTGTTTTCTCAAACCATAGCAGAGACAACAGCTCTCTCATCCTTAATCTCATCCTGACGAGCCTTGACCAATCTATACAACTCAAAAACAGAAGCTGGTGTGACACCTTGAATACGTCTAGCTTGACCAATTGTCTCTGGTTGAACCTTGTTAAGAATATCACGAGATTCGTTCGAAAGTGATGCCAACGTGGTATAATCAAACTTCAAGGGCAACAGTAAACTTTCATCACTTTGGAATGCCTTAATGAAGTCACGCTGTTTGTGAACATATGGTGAATACTTGCCATCAATCTCAATCTTATTCAGCACACGTCTTGGTATGTCCTGGTATTGTCCCGATAATGACTTAATCACCATATCACCAGTGACATTGTTGAATCTCAACATATCATAAGCAGACTTCTTGGTATGATCGGAACCAACATTTATACCTAACAGTGAGCTCCACTTATGAGATGTCAAGTAGGTCTCCTTCATCTTTTCAGTAGTGTCTTGCATCTGCTTCAAATCAGAAGAGAATCTTTGCCATCTGTCATCCTTAACAACACCAACTTCACGACCTTTAGCAGTCAATCTCAAGTCGGCATTATCCGATCTAACACTGATTCTAAACTCAGATCTTGAAGTAAACATTCTGTATGGTTCTTCAACACCTTTTGTAATCAAATCATCAATCAACACACCCATGTATGCATCGGATCTGCTCAATTTCAATTGGGGCTTACCCATAAAACTCAAACCGGCATTGATACCAGCAACACATCCTTGAGCAGCAGCCTCTTCGTATCCAGTAGTACCATTAATCTGACCAGCGAGGAACAGACCTTTAACGAGCTTGGTCTCAAGCGTTTGTCTGAGTTGACGAGGATCAACATAATCATATTCAACACCATAACCTGGCTGCACCATCTTAACATTCTCACATCCTGGAATCATACGAACAAGTTGCTGTTGTATTTCCTCTGGCATCGTCATTGAGATACCATTAGGGTAAACTAGGTCCGTGTCAAGACCTTCTGGTTCGAGCCAGATTCTATGACTCTCTTTATCTGGGAATCTGATGATCTTGGATTCGAGAGATGGACAGTATCTTGGACCACGAACCGTCTCTCTGATATGAATGGATTTGTCAAGGTTTTGACTAATGAGGTGATGCAATTCTGGTGTAGTGCGTGTTCCGTAGCATTTGAGTTGTTCATCTATGGCGACTCTATCGTTCATGTAGGACATCGTTTGTGGTGGATCGTCTCCTAGTTGTTCTTCGAGACCCGAGTAGTTGATCGTCTTGGAGGAGAAACGTGGTGGCGTACCAGTTTTCAATCTTCCAAGCTTAAATCCAGCATCCCTCAGAGTCTCTGAGATGCCATATGTTGGCTTCTCACCGATACGACCAGCTGGGAATGCCTTAAGACCGATATGGATCTCACCTCCAAGGAAAGTTCCAGTTGTGATGACAACACGAGAAGTCTTGAATACAGAGCCATCTTCAAGAATGATACCTCTCACCACACTAGTATCCTCTCCATTTTCAGAGTGAGTGTTCTCGATGATGATATCCTTCACCTGCCCAGACATGAGCTCCAAATTCTCATAGTTGTTCAAGACATTTTGCATCTCTCTGAGATAAATAGCACGATCAATTTGAGCTCTTGGACCCCAAACAGCAGGACCACGAGAGCTGTTCAGTACTTTAAACTGAACACCAGCCTTATCAACAACTTTTGGAGCAACACCATCAAGTGCATCAACTTCTCTCAGCAAGGTTCCCTTACCAACACCACCCATCGATGGGTTACATGAACATGTTCCAATCTTCTCCAGATCCTGAGTGATCAGAACCGTATGAGCACCAGCACGAGCAGCACCGGATGCAGCTTCGCAACCAGCATGTCCTCCACCGATAACAACGACGGGTAGTTCACGAGAGGCATCGATAGCTGCCTGGAGATCAGACGTGATGGAGATGTTTCGTGTGAGGGTGGTTCGGAGATGACTCTGTCGCAGAAGAGTCTGGGGCCTCAGCCGTGTGCGAAGTGAAAGCATAGTGGTATGTATATGGTGAGGTACACGAGAAGTAAGCTTATGCTAACAAACAACTGGTCAAAAGAGGCAATATATATATAAGTACATAAATATATCAAGATGTAAGAGAACGCTCCAAAGGTAAAAAAAAAAAAACCGTGATCCCCAGGTTCTGAAAGTTACGCTGAGTGAATCGCCTAATGACACCTAGCCAAGCGTAAATTTGAGTACGAGAGCTACATAAGTGATACTAAAATGAGCTATTCTCTACGATTTATAGTTATAATCTGATTGGGAATGATCATAAGCTAATAGTCATTAAAGGATATGATACAGGAAGTCCTTCAAACCGAGATTTAACGTCTGAGAACACCGTTTCTGGATGGTCGTGGCATGTTTGGGTTCTCATACCTATTTGGGTTCTCATACCTGTTGTGGTGTCCCTGACCTTGCATGAAGTCTTTAACTCTTTGTTGCTTCTGAAGTCCAGCCTGGTGTTGTTGAGCAAGCAGCAAGAACGATTTAAACCCACCGAAACGCACAGAGTAGTGTGAATCACCATATGGTCCAACTTCAATGATATTCTCGGCTGTCTGTTGGGCATTATAGTAGTTTCTGCGGCCACCACCACGGCCATTATTATTGTTGTTTCCATAAATAATGGCGTCCTTATCCTCCTGCGTAAGCACTGGACGATGTTTGATGTATCCAGTGAGAATGATGGATTTACCAGTGGTCTTGCGGGGCATTTCGTAGTCCAACTGCATGAAGAGACTCATTGGAATATCAGTGTATGCATGATCACCTTTGACTGGACAATCAAGAACACCTTCTAGGTCATAACCGGCATTAGCAGAGACAATACCGGCAAGAGAAGACTTATGGAAGTGGAAATCTACTTCATGAATGTCTTTATCTTGGTAAATCTTGGCGTACTTGTTGTAATTTGGATTGTGCTTCGATACCACCAACACTTCATTCTTACGAACGT
This sequence comes from Petasospora fabianii, assembly GCA_022641835.1. Taxonomy (NCBI): domain Eukaryota; kingdom Fungi; phylum Ascomycota; class Saccharomycetes; order Phaffomycetales; family Wickerhamomycetaceae; genus Petasospora; species Petasospora fabianii. Next base: position 1,196,214 of record CP048718.1, on the reverse strand, counting down.
TACGTGATCTTTCGGCATCTGTGAGCTTTGGATATTGTGCACGAACGACATCCAGCAGTCTCTTCTCATCAATGAATGGAAGTAATACAATACCTTGCCATGAAGCTTTCTTACCATTCATATCGATCGGGAAGTCTTCTGGATAGAAATCAATGATTGGAGAGTCCGGCTCAGACATCAATGGACGGAAAATTGGTGGTAATGTGTGACCAGAAGCAGCTGGAAGCACAGACATCAATTGTTCGTATGGCAAGAATGGTTCACCTTGGATGAACTCAATGTTAAGATCCTTGAGCTCAACACTCATGAAGTCAGATGCAAATGGAGCATAATGATATGGATAGTACCAGTTCCAAGAAGGACAACCTTGGTAATAGTAGAGCAAGACCCAGGAAATACCTTCAACGTAGTGCTTAACAACCTGATTACGGAATTCAGGAACCTCAGCGTCTGTGATGTGGAATTTAGACTTGTAGTATCTGTTTTGGTAGCCTGGTTCGTAAAGCTTCACTGGATCTTCATCATCAAGGTGAGCAGGGATAGGTGAGCCTGGCTCAGAGGCACTATTGGATGGTGATTCCTCGGATGCCTTGCGTTTTTCCGGAACCACCGAAGAAGTGGATGAAGAACTCTCCTTATTTGTTTTGTTTGTCAGCAATTGCTGTCTCAAAGCAGCAGCAGCACTGAGATTGGCCTTATTAGCAGACTCAACAACCTCTGGTTTCACTTCAGTAGGTTCAGTCGATCCCGCATTTGAAGCATTGAGTTGCTCCAACTCCTTTTGAGCCTTATCATCACCCATACCTGCGAGAGTCACCTGTGTTCTCATCTTCACAGCATCACTGTTGGTCATATTCACTTTACCGACAGAGTTTCCATCAACGTCAAACACTGGAATGTTGTCCACTGGTTTAAAAGTACCTCTATCCTTGCCCTTGGTAATGTTACTTGAAAAGTGGTTATTGACAGTTCTTTCCTGTTGCTGTTGGGTCTTACGTCTCTTGTCAAATCCAGCTCTGCGTTGTTCTTGTGCCTGTCTGGCTCTAAAGATGTCATCTTCACGAGGACCAAGGGCACTAAGCAAGATCTGAACGTTCTCCAAGTTGAGTGTACCGTCACATGTGATATAAGTCTTCATTCTTGGTAAGGACTGTTTCCAAAGACTCACGAGCAAGTCAATAGAGTTATCACGGACATCAAGAGATGGCAAATGTGGTAAGAAATCGTTACCACAGAAGAAACACATGAAGACCCAATCGTCAATGGCTCTCTCCAAATCAAACTTGAATGACAAGCGTGGGATGTTAAGCTCGATCTCCAAATATTCTCTGAGCACGTTAATGTTCAACCACAAGAATGGTTTTTTCGAATCCTCCTCATGAAGACGAGCTTTCTGCTCCTCTGTCATGTTCATCTGATCCTTTAAGGACATGAAACGGTTGTCCTGGGCGAACACATCCTCTCTGAGGACTCTGAAGTGTGGTTCGTGAGTAGCAAGACCTAAGAAGATCAAATCGGCGTCAAGACCATAGATAGCATGTCTAGTGTTTGGGTTGTATTCGATATCAGATCTTTGGGAACGAATAAAGTTCATAATCTTGTGCTCACCTTCACCTGGGACGGTAGCATCAGAAATGATGATCTGGAGATCCTTCCAGCCTGGGTCAGTAGCAAGCTTGTATGCGGTCCAGTATCTGAGACCAAGGGCAAGCTTATCCATAAATGGTGTACCTGGAGTAATAGCATTGGAATCCCATGTCTTCTTCTTCTTGATAGACTCTTCAATCACCTCACCAAAGTCCTTAGTCTCCTGTGCAAGTTTATCTCTAGCTTCATCCTGGATCTGGGCATCACGTGCACTTCTGAAACGTCTTGATCTCTGTTGATTCATCTTGGCTCTTGGGGCAACACCATCAACGGCAATCATAAGAACTTTACGAGGTCTAGCCATGTTGAGTACACGATCGGTATATTCGAAGACAGCGAGGAGCATTTCATCTTCGGTCTCTGGTGCCGGTTTGTTCTCTGGGTGAGAGCATGGGTGAACAATACCGTTCATATCCAAGTACAAGTTATCGAGCTCACCATTAGGGTTTGGATTGGAGTACTGTGGAGGCATAAGGACACCATCAACCACTTTGGCCTCCTCCTCGAGAGTTGGCGAAATGATCTTTGGGTACTTCCTCGATAACCAACGGAAAAGAGCTGGGACACCCATTGCAAAGTGATAGCTTGGGATGGAGTAGCTGGTATAGAAATGACCTCTATCAGCTGCTTTATCCTGATTAATAAATCATTTCAAAGACTTATTAGAGATACTCTCCACATAGTTTTGATAAAATCCAATACAAAAAATTCCCATACACCCGGACACCACCAATGGGTATATTTACTGGTAAGCGCCACAACATATTCTTTATTACGATCGCGGGACATAAAAGGGTTTGGGGGGATTAGTTTAGGAAATAACAAGCTATTTTGGTGAGTTCAAGTGGCCAATAGTGGAATCCAGCTGTCAATTTGTTTAATATGAGAGGAGTGGTTTGGAACAGGGCGTTCTGTCCACTTCAGAGGCGGTTTTTGGCGACGAAATCGAAGCCTTCCCCCGCACATCACTCGTACGAGTACTCGGTGACACCCCACACATTCACTTACAGATTGCCGTCATCACGATACCCTTACGATTCAATCATGTCTCCGACATCTCCATTCTCTCCACTATTCAATTCCCTTTCATCACACCCATTGAACGGATCTAGTCCATCGGAGTTCTTCGATACATACCCACTTATCACTTCACGAAGACTCGCCAAGCGCACAGAGAGACCCACAAAGGTAAAGATGCTGACGAGTGACTTCATCGAGGACTCACTATACAACCCAAACTATGGCTACTTCCCTACACAAGCACAAATTTTCCAAACAGACTCGCCATTCCTTTACGAGGATCTGGAGGGGACAGATGATTTCATGTCAGCATGGCTCACTCAATACTCCAAGTACTCTGCCGACCAAAAGGCATTGCAGCTTTGGCATACACCAACTGAGCTTTTTCAGCCATACTACGGTGAAGCTATTGCTAGATATCTCCTCGTGAACTACAAACTCAACTTGTATCCATATAATGATCTCATCATTTATGAAATCGGTGGTGGTAACGGTACACTTATGAAAAACATCTTGGACTATATCCGTGAAAATGATCCAGACGTTTACACACGTACACAGTACAAAATTGTGGAGATTTCTAAGTCACTGGCTGATAAACAGAGGATGAAAGCACTGATGGTCAACATGAGAGATAGAGGACATGATGGTAAGCGAGTCAGCGTTATCAATAAATCCATCATGGATTGGGATGAAGTTGTACCTGAGCCATGCTTTGTTGTTGGTATGGAAGTGTTGGATAACTTGTCTCATGACGTTGTCAAGTATGACATTGAAACTGGGGAATGCCACCAGGGATACGTTGTGATTGATGAGAAGGGAGACTTCCACCAATTCTTCTCCCCAGAGATTGATGAATGGACACGCTTGTACTTGGACCTGAGAGGTGAGCACTTCATAACTAAGGGGGATTCCAGATGGAGAGGTGTAGTCTCTGGTCTCTCAACCAAGGGTAAACCTACGTCAATTCATCCACTCAATGAACTCAAAGCGGTCCAACGACTACGTAATTGGCTATCACCTTTCCTCAACTCACTCTCTGTCTCGGAATTCATCCCAACACGTCTCTTGCAATTATTCTCAACTTTGAATCAATACTTCCCAGAACATCAACTAATCCTGGCAGACTTTGATTCTTTTAATGGTCAATCTGAAGGATACAACAGTCCTGTAGTGCAAACAATGATTGATGGAAAGATGGTGGCTGCATCGACATACATGGTGCAACAGGGCTATTTTGATATCATGTTCCCTACAGACTTCCACATAGCCAGAGACTTGTACATCCAAACATGTGGAAAGCTCATTGAGACATCGAAACATGATGAGTTCTTAAGACAATGGGGTGATATCACATCTACTACAACAAAGAGCGGGGAGAATCCATTGTTGGATTTTTACCCAAATGCTGCATTCCTGCACTCATAAATCACTGTCCTATATTACTTGTTAGCATCTATTTATTATATATTGACTTATCTGACTATCAACTCCTAGATTATCTATTTATATAAGAGTACTAAACCCTCCCCACAAAAGGATAGAGACTCTGATGTTGCGCGAACCAGTCCCCGTCAAAACGTGGCGCCTACCATTTAATCTCCTTTTGTTTACCAATTTCCCATTTGGGAAAATTTAGATGAAGTGGAGTGCTGATATCAAATGAGATGTCCTACAGAAATAACTTCTGTTCTATACCTATACATACTATCAGAGGGGTTAAAAACTACCAGAAAAGGATCACAACTACACAGAATGGAACACAAGCACTCCCCAAAGGGGAGCATTGCCTCATCTACGACCTCAGATCTTTTAGAGCAGAGCAAAGTCGCATCCTCCCTGTCTAACTTGGAACAGAGGGCCCAGCAGGACAGATCTCGTCTTGAAGGGATGCTCGAAGCCTATAAGAACTCCAGCGAGGAGTCTACCTCTTTGACTGAGCCAGTCTCCACAACGACTAACGAGGAAGACTATGAAGATGCTGATGATTTCATCGTGAACAGATCAAGACCAGTCTCTCAGCAAATTTCGTTTGGTGCAGTTGACAACAGAGTCGACGAGCACACTCTCAGCGACTCTCAATCAGTAAACCGAGAGAATACAGCTGATACGATCCAGCAGGAACAGAAGTCCATTCCCTATGGACAGGATACAGCATCGGGGGATTTCGCATTTGAGAGACCAATGATTTCTCAGAACCTTAACCCACAATCTCTCGCTATGGAATCTCCAACTCTGAACAGACGCTCTGTGATCTCTGAGTATGCGGCCAGTATTCATGAGGCAGATCACGTTGTCGTTCCAGGGAAGACACAGGCCACAATCTCTACTGGAAGACCTTCCATTGTTCAAATTTCTCGTAACCCATCCAAGAGTTCAAAGAAGTCTTTGAAGAATCATGAGAAGAAACTCTCAGCCATGTCAGCTGATTCTAACACAAACAGTGGCTCAGGGTCAGACAGATATCCAGAATCAGCTTATTCAGGGAAGGAGTCTCACTACGATGCACAGATCCCCATCGCAGATGCTGCCACCACATCTCCAGCTGAAGTTGAGATTATTCCAGAGGAGACAACTACGACGGCTACCAACCACTCTCACCATGCCTCCACTGACACATTCGACTTTGATGTTGGCCCATTGAATACGAAGAAGGAAAAAGCCGTCCAAAATGTTGAAAAGGAGTATCTTACCGCTGTCGATCCAGCCATTCCATCCAGATCCCCACGCAGACCAGTCTCTTCCACGGGTCTCAAACTTCCAGTACATGAGTTAGCTGAGTTTGAAAAGGCATCCAGACGTACACAATCTGAGCAGATTCATGGAATCAGTGGACATTTCGATGATACTAGCAGATCTTTGACATTAGGCGATTCGTTAGAGAATCAAGCCAATGTCCATGGTGTACCAGAACTTGAACCAGAGATCACGGACCTACAGGACACAGAAACTGCTTCAAAACAAAGAGACGTCTCACAACCACGTCCATTGCCACCTCCACCTCCACCACAGCACAGAGTCGCTACACCTGCTTCTGTTAAGTCACAGCCTGAAGTTAAAGTGGAGAACATCGATGATGGGTTCGTTACGGAAGAAGATGAAGAGAAGAAGGACAAGAAAAAGAAGCGTAAGTCCAAGAAGCGTAATTCAACATTCAAGAAGGGCCACTTCAACCACGATACATTGGTCACTCTTCTACAGGCCACCGAAGGAACCATCATTGGACAGGAGTTCCAGGGCATTGGACTCGAAACTCAGGACAAGCAGCTTGTTGAGAGATTAGTTGACTCCTTGTCGAGACTCACGGCCGATATGATTGTTGATGGTGATAGAAGAGAGGAAAGTGTCAAGAGACTGAACAAGGCTATCAAGGCTTTGGAAGGTTTCTAAATGTTGGTGGCCTCTCACCACAAGTACTAATGTTTTCATGTATGTTAAGTTTGCTTTATTCTAATCCTTTTGAAGTTGTCAACAGTTGTATTGGCTCACAGTGCCCATCACGACTTCGAAGTATGCTCCCTGCTGTTTTGTCAGTTCGTCATCATGTATCAATGCACGTATTATAAGTCACCGTACTCACGAAACAGCAATAAATCTACGAAAGAATGCAGTTCGAACCCATTAACCATAACCCGTATACTTTGAATTACATAACCATTACTCCATAGAAAGATCACCATCTTCATCTAGAGTTGGAGAATGAGAAGGCGCGTCCTCAAAGTCCCCTGTAGCGTCACCTGTATGTTCCTCAACTGATAGTTCTGCCTGCTCACCAATATCTGCTAGAATATCACCACCGATATGAGCATCTTCATCACTCTCCTTGGCGTCAATGATCTGGCTCTGCTCCTTCTCGAAATCTTCATCAACCTCAGAACTCTTAGCACTGTCATCCTCATCTTCCTCCTCCAGAATAACAGAGAATTCACGAGTTGTCGGATCTTCAGCAGCTTTCTCTCTTGCAGCAGTAACTAACTCAGCAGTCTTGTTATAAAATTTGACAAACTGTCTCCTAGCTGCGCCATCAAGAAGTTCGACATCCTCATCGGCATCATCCAGAACAGACAACAATTTCTCCAATGGTTTCACTGGGAGGTTATCACCAAGATTGATCTTTGCGGAAGATGAAACAATTAGCTTTTCGTATTTCTTGTTATTTTCCGTGTTAAACGACGCAAACAAGTCAGTGATCAAAGTGAGATGTGTCTGCGACTTGGCAATCTCCTCTGCGTCAGCGTTGACAACATTGGCAGGATCCGTCCAATGGATGAGTTGCTGTAAGATAGCAGCTGGTGAAATCATGGTATCTGCTGTCTCAGAGTCTTCACTGTGTGCCTGATACAATCTTGTGAATGCATCACCGGCAACCTTGGCCATCCTCTCCTGATGTTGACGATGTGAGAAGCAGTAAACCGGCAAGCAGAACGAGAATGCCTGTAACAAACTCTGGTTTTTGGCATTCGCTGGGTTATAATATGTCAATATTAATGTCTCAAATAATTCGTCATCGGTTAAAATGTCAGCAAGATAGAGTTTGCATAAACCCTCTGCACAGAGGGCTTGAAGTTCTGGGAGTTCATCGTTTCTCAAAGTTCTGTAAAGCAACTTGTGGAGGGACAATGAGTCAACACCATCCTCCACATCCAAAACCTTAGTTCCATGAACCGACAAGATGTCAAAGATGGCCTTCAGTGCAACCATACGAAGTTCCTGATGACCACGAGACAAACAGAGACCAAATAAGTACAACTGATCAGTAGCCAACTGCAAATCCAACAAACCATACAATCCAAGTGCCTCAGTTCCAAGCTCTCTCAGGGTAGGATCCTGACCTCTGACAGCTGGGTTGATCAATGTGTCAATCAATGAGTCCACCGACAAGTTACCCTTCAAAGGTTCGTTTGTAAGCTTCAACATCGATTTACAGATACAGAGACAATGTATCGTGACTTCTCGCTTCTGGGCCTCTTCCAGGTCCTCTGCGGAGTCACCAATGTCTGTAATTATTTCAGTAACCATGGCACAGAAGTCCCTTTCATTGATGGACAACTTGTGTAGCACCTCTAATGAGACACTGATAAGGTTCTCGGGCAAGCGGTCATTAGTCAAGGATGATCTGACAACCTGTAACATAGCCCTTCTTCCAATCTCATCGCTAAAGTCATAGTTCACGGCAATCTTTAGAAGCTGTTCCGCAATGAATTCATAGTCAGCAACATCATCACTTTCTGTTTGCTCTTTTCTGGTTGTGAGATACTTTGATAACAAATTAGCTAACTGGGCAGACTCTGGATAGTTCTCATCGACAACTTCATTAAGTGTGTTCTCATTGCAGTGTTCATAAAAGGTTCTCGACAAGAAGGCAATCTCTGGAGTCAAACTATTCCAGATCTCAGCGGGGAATTTGATCTTAGCATTCAAGTCTTTTCTGTAGTCAAAAAGTTTCTTCATTGCGAGTTCGGCAACTTCTGAACGAGTGATGTACAATCTCTCCAAGAGCTCAATCATATCACCATTGAGTGTTGAATAGAGCCAGTCATCAGAAAGCATCTTGACACATGCCTTTTGAACTGAGCTTTCACGGTCTTTTAATCCCCAAGAGAGGATCTTCTCTCGTGTCTTTGAGTCAATTGTTCTAAAGTCACCCATCTCTTTAATTACACGGGAGTAAACCAATCTTCTATTCACCGTGTTCGTATCCTTTGCCCTCTCAAGTAGGTAGTTCTTAGTCACTCCAGTCTTGACGAGATTCAACAAGGCAGCTCTTCTTACCTCCGGGCTTGGATCGTTCTGGATGGCAATAAGCAACTTTGCTGTTGCTTCATCAACTTCATCGGTTTGTTCTTCCGGTGATCCTTGGAATCTCGAAATACAGCGGAGAGCCTTGATTCGGATACTTGGCTCCTTGTCATGGAGCCTCTTATCCAATTGGAACATGAGTTTCTCGTATTGTGTATCACTGATTTCACCAAGACTCCCCATTGTCAGGTCCAAGAACTGTATCACTCTGTAACGAACGTTCTTGTCTTTGGCTTCGATGCCTCTCAGCAAATGGTCAACAAAGTACTTCACAAAGCGTGTGAAGATGTTATCTTCTTCTTCTTCGTCCTCTTCGTCATCCTGCTCTTCCTCCTCTTCTTTGCCAGGGAAGTCAGCCTGTAAGCTCTGGACAAACGAAGCGACAAGCTTAGCGATTCTATCACCGGCGCTCTCTGTGCGCTTTACCACTAGCACCTTATTCACCACTTGGCAGAAGTAGTAGTTGAATGACTCCTCATGTCCAAGGGTCTCGGCACGCGCCTGGATAGCCTTAAGAATGAGCACCTGCTTACGGTGGCCGGCAACAGACTGCTGCGAGTTCTGGAACACCTGTGCGAGCGCCTTCTGGATCTGCTCGGGCTCCGTGAGCCTCTCAGTCATGCGATGTGCCTCCTTAACAACGGCAGCCATTGCAAGATGTCTAATAGTCTTTCTACTCCTTATAGACAGGCTCTTATACGCGTCGTTAATAGAAACGAAGTAAACTCAGCGGTAATCGAAAAGTAAACAAATAAACAAAGAGAAGTCGCGAACACCGGGTAATCTGCCAATCTATATCGGGTAAAACTAAATGGTTATGTAGCACTGCCCAGAATATTTTTTTTTTTCTTAGGCGCGATGAGGCATAAAGAGGTCTGGAGAAGTTTAACCTGTTTCTTTAAAGGAGTATTGGTTTCATTCTAAGGTTGTGCAGTCTTTTGAACGTTGTTGAATTACATTAGAAGTGTCTCCAACTAGCTCCAACTAGCTGTTCAGAAAGCTACACATATAACCATACACAGCGTCAAGTTCGAAAGTGAAAAAGTATATTACCAAAAGACATACATCTCTTCATCATGCCACAGACCGATGTCCATCGTTGCAGGTTTGTGGACTACACACCACATTCCATCACATCACTTGCATTCTCTCATGCTTCTACACGCAAGTTCTCTCCAAATGATCTGAGACTCGCAGTTGGTCGTAACAATGGCGACGTTGAATTGTGGAATCCAAGAGGTAAATGGATCCATGAGACTACACTCCAAGGTTCAAAAGACCGTAGTGTTGAAGCCCTTGCTTGGTCTTCCATCGAGGGTGATGAAACTCGTGTCTTCAGCATTGGTGGTACTTCTACCATCACAGAATGGGACTTGCGTACAGGTCGTGTCTTGAAAGAGACGGACTGTAATGCCGCCGTTGTGTGGTCGATCGCTACAAGCCCTGATCAAAAGAGTCTCGCAGTCGGTTGTGATGATGGTACTGTTGTGGTCCTTGACATCTCTGGTGGTGTTGGCTCCTGTGAACACAAGTCCTTCCTACAGAGACAGGATGCTCGTGTTCTCTCACTGTGTTGGGCTGGTGACGATAAGATTGTTGGTGGTTGTGCCGATGGTCGTGTCAGAGTGTGGGATGCTAATGATAGACGTCTCTTAGCCACTATGCGTGTCGATAAGAGTAAGATTGAGAGTACACTTGTTTGGAGTGTGCTCTACCTTTCTGAATTGAACCAGATTGTCTCTGGTGATTCCACTGGATCTGTCAAGTTTTGGGATCTCAAGCACACTACCTTGTTGCAAAGTTTCAAGGTGCACGAGGCTGATGTACTCACACTCACAACAGATTTGGCCAATGACTCTGTGTTTACAGCAGGTGTTGATCGTAAGATCTACAAGTTCCAGCAAGTTGAGCACCAGGGTCAAAAGAAGTGGCTCAATGTGTCTAATAGACTGTTCCACTCCAACGATGTTCGTGCTATGGTGTCATACGAGTCCAAGAACTTCAACTTCCTTGTGTCTGGTGGTGTTGAGAAGAGTATTGTTGTGAGTGGTGTCAAGACCTTCACTGATGGTCAGTACCGTAAGCTTAGTATTATCCCACAGAAACAGGTTGTTACTTTAAACAGACGTGAGAAGTTGATTGCCCTTTGGCAGGATCAAACAGTTAAGATCTGGAGACTTGTGATGAGATCTCAACCAACTGATGATGTTGAGATGAGTGAAGATTCAGAAAGTGAGGATTTGGAAGAGCTTAGGCCATCCTTTGAGTTAGTCTCTAAGCTTACATTAGCCGATGAGGATAACATCACAACTTGTGCCATCTCTGAGGATGGAACACTTCTCGCAGTTGGTCGTCTAAACACTACAAAACTTTTCCAGCTCAAGCCAAAGTCTAGAGCCTCAAACAAACTTTCAGTTTCAAAGATTGATTACCCAGCTCTTAACGCTTTGGGATCCAAACACTTGGCCTTTTATGGAAATACCCACATCATTACGACAACGCCAGAGAATGAAGTTTACAAGCTATCTTTGGAGGACACTGAGGCTGATCCAGTGGAATTCACGCTTTCGGAGTTGCCACGTTCAAAATCCAAACCAGCATACTCTGAAAACATCTCTCAGATCAACTTACATCATTCTACACTTCTGGTCACTCGTGGTTCTGCCATTGATACCATTAATCTCGATATGACCGATGTTGAGGGCTCTACTCCATTCATCAGACTCTCCAGCACCATTTCACAAGTCACCACTTCTCCATCTCGTGATTCGGTCATTGTCATTACATCTGAGTCCAAGATTTACGAATTTGCCCTCTCAGATGCCCACTTGACAACCTGGTCCAAGTCTAACTCTGAATTCCTCCCACAACAGTATTTGTCACAGACAGAGCCACCTGTTGGATGCTTCTTCAGCAACAAGCTGTGGGTTTACGGTGCTACATGGGTTGCCTCTTTTGATCTTGAGCATAACATTCCAGTGCAAAAGACATCAAAGAAGCGTGGTCACAACGGTGCCCTCTTGATTGGTCATAACACTGATGTCTCTGTTGATGATGAAGATGAAGTTATGAGTGATGGTGAAGATGTCATTGTACCAGAATCTGCTGCACAGGAAAGAGAAAAGAATGCTAAGACTGATAGTCATGCATTTGCCTTGACTCAGAAATACCAAGGGGTGTTGTTTGCTGATATGCTTGGTGAGAATGAGATGTTGATTGTGGAGAGACCACGTACTGCTCTCAAGCAGCCACCTGCTTTCAAGTTGCAGCAGTACAGAGTCTGAAATCTGTAAAGATAATAATAAAAAAAGGAATTATTGCATTAAGATACGAGAAGAAAGATACAGATAGATGTAGTCGATAAAGAGAAGAGGGTCATTAATATTGAGTCGTGAAAGATTTTGTATATACAGCTGGCCTTCAAGGCCATAGTTTTGGTCGTGGTGGAACAGACATACTATGAGCATGTCTTTCTAGAACATAGGTGAAATGATGCTGTGGATGATGATATAGGGTGTCTGATTTGAGATGATGAGATCAGTCGTGTGGCTTTCCGCTAATTCTTGGGAAGAGTCTCTCAGAGTGATAGTTGATGGATGATCTGGAGGCAGAGTGTTTCACCTTGGTCTCCATACAGAGTTTGAGATCCTTCTCGAGGGCAGCACAGAGGGCAGAACCTTCACCATTAGAGGACCAGCAGTTGAGAAGAGAAGACATCATCACGATACAGGGCGACACACCTTGCTCATTGACTGGGTTCTTAGCACGGAGACGCTCAAGCTTTGGGAGACGAACGGCAGCTCTCTTGGATGACATGGTTCTGTGGTGGATCCCTTAAAAAGAAAGCGCTGGAGCAGAGTTCAGATGGACTAATCATAGGTATAGTTCATAATGTTCATCTTCGAGTTGTGGAAAAAAAAAAAACCAAACCAAACAGAACGGCCGGGTAACCATGGCGCGCGCGAAGTTCATCATCTTTAATCTTTAGATGAAACCCTTAAAACAAGCAATATGTTGTTTAGGGAGACGTCTAAGGAGCATAAAATGGACTCTGAGTCGAAGAGACCTCGTGAAGACGAGCTTGGTGAGAGTGGTGAGCCTGGTGAGCAGGGTAATAAGCAGAAAGTACATAAGCCAGGGGCTGCCCCCTCTACCAATGGTTCTATCAATGACTCCACCAACGGTTCCACTAATGGCTCTAATGGGTCTAATGAGACGTCCTGGGCCAAAGTTGATGGCAGTTGGAAGCTTCCACAGATCAGTAAGGCACAGTCAGCAGAGGCGAAACGTTTCCTCAAGACTCAGGGCATGAAAGCCTTCCTTTCCAAGTATCTTCCTGAGGGCCCCACGACAAGAAGTCTATTGGAGCTGACACTTCTCTTGGGGTTCTTCCCACTTACACAAGGTGAAGAAGTTGACGATGAGCGAAACTTTAACAGAGCCATCAAAATGCTTCAAAAGGCTATGAATAGAGCCGTATCTACCCGATCAAGACTCCCTGATTTCAACAAAGTATCACAGGCTGTCGAAGCGATCCAAAATGCTAACAAGATCCTTGTCTTGACAGGTGCCGGTATTTCTACATCTCTAGGTATCCCAGACTTTAGATCTTCCAAGGGTATATACGCCATGGTGGGTGACCTCAAGGTTGAAGACCCACAGGAGGTGTTTGACTTGCAAACTTTCAAAGCAGATCCAGAGATCTTTTATCAAGTTGCCCACATGGTGCTACCTCCAGAGAATGTATGGACCGCGACACATCAGTTTATCAAGCTGCTGAGTGATAAGGGCAAACTCCTTAGAAATTACACACAAAATATTGACAACATCGAAGCGACAGTTGGTATCCCAAAAGAACAGTATATTCAGTGTCATGGTTCCTTTGCTACTGCCATTTGTCGTACATGCAAGAGAGAGATTGAAGGCCACAAGATTTACAAGATCATTCGTAAACAGGAGATGCCAGTTTGCTCAAGGTGTTATGAAAAACGTCGTGAGTTCTTAAAATACAATGATAATGCCGGAGACATGGGTATAATGAAACCTGGTATCACATTCTTTGGTGAAGATTTACCAGAGAACTTCCATGCTAATATTGAGAATGATTGCAGAGAGTGTGATTTAGTGGTGTGCATAGGTACTTCTTTGAAAGTATCACCTGTAAATGATATTGTGAACTTGGTTGGAGAAGATGTTCCACAGATCTTGATCAACAAGGATGACATCACACATTCTGAATTTGATGTAACATTACTTGGCCTTTGTGATGAAGTTGTAACGTTCCTCAGTGATGAACTCAACTGGCAATTGGATCATAAGGATGTTGCCAAGTTCCATAACGATGGTCTCGTATTAAAAGAGTTGGACGCAGATGTCGGTCTATATGCTGTTGATTGTCCCGGTCGTGTTGAAAGGGAAAAGAAGCAAGCTGAAGAGAAGCTAGATAACAAAGGGGATGAACCAGTTCCCAGCGATGATTAAGACCTAATGATATTCCTTGTATAAATAAAGATGTAAAAACTACAACTATCATCATGAATGCGAGATTTGATGTGTATGTACATGCTTTTTAGTTTCTAATCATTCCTCTGTAGTTCGTATCATCATTCTTTAGTAGTCCATGAAGGGATTTGGACGCAATTTCTCCACAGTTTCCCAATCAATACTTCTCCACCATTGCTCCAAGTATGCCTTCTTACCATAGACACCATAATCCGTTAACCAAGCCTTTGGAGAAGCATCAACGCAAAGAATTGGAATGTATTCATAACCACCAACCATAGTTTGGTGTGCTTCGAAGAAAGACAGCACTGTAGATGACTTGCGGTTCTCAATGATCTCCTTGTTCTCTGGATCCTTCTTGAAATGTTCAGTAATTTGACCAGAACGCTGCATATCAAATGGAGATCCAGCATTGTACGTGTTGACGATGTACAACTTGTCATAAAGTGGACCATCCTTCTCAGAGACAGACTCACGGAAACGACGGGCAAGTACCCAAGTGAAACCGTCACCGTTGATGGCATTAGCAGAGTTAAGCAAAAGTGTCTTGAACTCAACTAGGGATCCAAAGTGTCTGTTGATGGCTCTAGTAAGCTGTTGTGGTGGTTGATTGTCAATCTCAGCAGTAAGATCTGGAGTCTCAAATAGTGCTTGCACCGTTTGTGTTGATGGAATCTCAGTCACAGAACCTCTAACACGACCCAAGACACTGTATGCAAAGTTGATATTGTATAAAAGGGATGCATAGTCGTGGATTCCCTTCTTTGTTGAACTCTGAGAATGATGTGTCACGAGCACATCGAGACGATCCTCAAACCCATGCTGATGTCTTGTGATCTCAGAACCGAGCTTGGCAGCATATTCCTCCTTACGTGTGTAATAAGCATTCTTAAGACCTTCGGTCGAGAGAAGACCTGTGATACCTGACTCTTTATAGTCCTTGAGGTTTGGTGGTTCGATGACGGTATAGCTCTGTGCAGCGGCCTGTGTGCTCTGGAAGCGACAGAGAGGTCTGACGACGCGAGCCACTCTTGTTGATCCTCTAAGCATTGTGGAACCAGGTTCAGAGATCAAGTAACTCAAACAACTTCTTCTGTAAAACTAACAATCAAAGTTGATTGATGTCCTTGGATGCTCTCCAGTTGAATTTTTCACATTCGCGAAGGGTTTTACTTAGTGCTGAGATTTACTCTTGGGGGTTTTGGTGGAAATGAGGTGTTGTTAGTAGAGTAAGAATATTATTGCGTTTATAACGTCTATAAGTTGGTACCTTTGAGTTAGTTTCTAATCTACTTAGCTAACTTTGTAAGTTTTTGTTAAGGGAAACGCTCGAACAGAGACATCCATGTATATAAACCACTGTTCTGACATTTACGCTAGAACTAATACTCCGAGGCACCGACGGCATCTTTATTTCCAGAAACGGAAATTATCCATTTTAGGCCATTCTCTTATCAGCGTCCAATCGATTTACGCCATTCACGTGGTCTCTTCAATAGTGACAATTTGACCCAAAGGGATTCTCCATGGGGGAGCCTGACAACTATGTTAGTCAGTAAAGGCAGATATTGAATGAAATACCTATTTTCTAGAACATTTGTAGCTCTTTTGCCCTGCTTGATTTGAAGTTACCTGTTTTGGTTTCATAAAGCAGCCAAAGGCTGCAGATACTTATCAGCACTAGCAGCGCCACTTTTACTCAGCAATAACATATTTGATCTGCAGTTTCGGGATCCAAGTGACAGGCCAGCAGGCAGCACACGGTAAAAAGGGATCATTCTTATTTGTCTTTGTACTTTCTCTACCATATAACTTCATAAGAGTACGATACCTTTCCGGTTTCATATGGACTTACCAGACCAGTTCAGCTTCTCTAAGAAGCCCATTGCTCCCAACGGCAAACGACTATCTGTCATCTCGGCTAAACTCCCTGATGATAACAGCAAGAGAACATCTACTTCTTCAACGGGGAGTAATAACTCATCCTTAACAAATCAAATACGTACTAATCGTACTTTTTCTCATGCTGAGAATCTTATTGAAGAGATACCAACAGATGATCCTTTACTTGATTATGACGAACAGATTAGAGCACCAAAGTTTGCAGTTGCATCCAAAAAGTCAGTAGATGACATTGGAAGTGTTTCTCAAAACTTTACAGACTCTCATGAAGAGCAACAAGATCAAGACCCAGTTTCACATACCCCTTCACCACTTGATACCACTGGTAGTCTGCTTACAGATGGTGATCATCCAACGGAACAACATTCATCATCTGGTCGCAGATATCAACCTGCAGAAGTTGCACTTGGATCCAACACGTATGGTGTATCACCTGCACCTTCAACGTCTGCCATGACTAATTACACTTTATCTGATTATATGTCATCTGGTAATATGATTGCCAATCATGAACCGTCAACTTCAAATACTTCACCACTTTCATCAAAGAAAAACTCTGATGAATCAATCACTATGCTTACCAATCGCAAAATACCACGGTTTGCCCTAACTCCAATCAGACCTGTTGATGATCCAAAGACACCAAATTATATACCATGTGTCTTACGACCACTTGAACATCCACCACAGTCCAATATGGGGACTAATGATGATGACGCTGGCGTTATTGATAGTTCAAGTACCATGGTGTCTCGTGATCATTGGAAACCAAATAATGCAACTGTTAATTGTTCTGATTGTGGTTGTACTTTCTCATTGATGAATCGTCGTCATCATTGTCGTAAATGTGGTGAGATCTTTTGTGGGAAATGCTTGTTATCAAAGGCTAAATTAAACTATAATTGCAGATTTGATGTTAATGGTATCCTGTGCAAAGTTTGCTTTAGTTGTGGTAAAGAATGGGGGGCATATTTGGTTGACAGTTTCAAAATTGATATGATGCCTGATTTTAAAGGTCATAATAAGAAACTCGAAACACAGACACAAAATGGTATGGAGCCCAGTAACTCTGTTAATGGGAGACAAAGAGAGATGTCAAGTGTTCCTGCTGATTGGAGTTGGAGTTCTTTCTAATGTTGTGTGTTGATTTATTGTCATGTGCACTGGATGCACTATTGAGATTAGACACCATATAATGGCTGGACCATTACATGGATCGTTGTGCTTGTAAGCTGCTGATATTATATCATATATATATATAAGAGAAGTTTATGATGCTTTATTCCCAATAGCTACTTGATACACCCCTCCTATCAGGAGATACACTACTCCGCTCTGGGAGATGGCACTCTATAATGATTGAAACATATGAAGTTACCTAATTGAGCTAATGGCGAGAAAGATGTTTACGCGTTTCTGCGCTATTCATCCAAATATGGTAATTGCGCGATCTGGGGCAAAGTAATACAAATATTTCCTTATTGGGACTTGTGTGGCGCAGAAGTTAAGGGCGGAGCAATTTCAGTTTTAGGAAGTTGAGCAAAACCCCCAAGAAATGGGCTCCGCCACTTTTGCCGGTAAGGGGTACGGATAAAAAGAGTAAAGAGCAAGAAAGGAAAAGTAAAAGTAAAAAGGTAC
The DNA here is from genome assembly GCA_022641835.1 of Petasospora fabianii. Lineage (NCBI taxonomy): Eukaryota > Fungi > Ascomycota > Saccharomycetes > Phaffomycetales > Wickerhamomycetaceae > Petasospora > Petasospora fabianii. The sequence goes on along the minus strand of CP048718.1, from coordinate 1,178,706 downwards.
GGTACCAATTACTTTACTAGTCTACAATTCAAATTACACCCCATCAAGGAAACGGCTAGAAATTGAAACAAAAGGGTGATAAAACATTGAAGAAAGGACAAATAAACCCGGACACCCGCGCGGGGATCGAAAGGAAAAGTTAACGCTCTCAAACAAAACAAAAGGCAAAACAAAGGGCAAACTTGATACGTATTAGCCGCCCAGAGGTGATCAAAGAGAAGAACACAACAAAGACATACAACAGACATATAACAACAGACATGTCCGTTCATAGAAACCATTCTACGGGCGGTCAACAGAGACCTTCACTCTCGCGTCCTTTCTCTTCTAATAACCCATTCCGTAACGCGTCGCAAGACTCTAACATTGGGCGTGATCCTGGATTCAGCTCTTGGGTTCAACGTAATCAAAGTCAGATGAGTTTCAGTTCTGATGATGAACAAGGTGAACTTTTCCAACCACAAAGACCAGGTTATGAAAGAACTACAAGCAATGGATCGTAAGTATCTTTTTTCCCTTACTCGTTTCTTCTATTCTCTTGCCCCTTTTTTCCCATGATTGAATGGTGTGGGACCTCGCGCTCTCTTAGCACGTCATTGCCACATGTACTGGGCGGCTAAGATGGTCAATATATACAAGGAGAAGCAGTTAACCAGGGTAATGTTGAGACTTGTTTTTTGTCTCTAGCAGCTGCGCAGCCTGCTGAAGCCTCGTCATTCCGCATTGAGACGTTTGCCCTGTTTCATGGCTCTCTCTCGCAACAGAGCAAGAGACGCAATGGGGCAATGGCTAGACCTGCAGGTTGAGCTACTATCTATTTTTGCCCCCAGTGCCCCCTTACATGACACAATATAAACTACACAGAGGTCCCATTGATCAAGGTGTGAAAAGGGTTATCAAAAGATTTATATATACTAACACATTATGCTTAGTAACTCGATGCCTCCACCACGCTCTACAGATCCGTTTGCTCCAGTCTCTCGCTCTTCAACAGGCAGCAGACACAATGGTAATTCAGGAAGTTTGCCATCTAACCCAAAGAATACCACCACAGACTATTACAACACTGATGAAAAATCAAGAAGACATGCCACAGAGACGTCTGGTGGTGAACTCCCACCTTCCTATGAGGAAGCTGCTGGTCCACGCACAGCCAAGAAGGAATACCCGCGTGAAAAGCAGACTGCGGCTCAGTCACAGCAACTGTACATTGAAGAACACAAGTCGAGACATTCATCTTCTCATTCCGGTACACACAGATCAAGATCTACAAGAGAAGGTGAAACTGGACACCGTTCATCTCGTGAACATAGATCAGGCTCTGAAAGACATAGATCAGACAGACACAGATCAGACAGAGAACATAAGAGTCGTTCCTCTAAATCTAAAGAGAAGGACTCTAAACCAGCTAAGAATGTCGATACAATTGACAAACTTGACGTTACTGGACTCTTTGGCGGTGCATTCCATCATGATGGTCCATTTGACGCTTGTACCCCACACAGAAACAAAGATCAAAAATCAGCACCGGTGCTTGCCTTCCCAGCTGATGGTCCAAACAACTCAATTAGAGGCACAGCAAATGTTAACAAGGATGCTACACTGCGATACATCCAAGGTCGTGAAGATGAAGAAGATGATGACCTTTATGCTCCACCATCCACCGTTGCACCAAGAAACACATATGCTCGTGGTGCTAATGGCTCCGACAGTACACTCGCTGCTGTCAAGAACGATGTCAAGATCACTTCATTTGATGCTAAGGGCAGAGCAACACCTGTCCATGGTGAAACTACTTTGGGTCTAGGATCAACAACTTTCCTCGATGGTGCACCAGCTGCTCAAAGTGCTATCGCCGAAGAGGCTAACAAGAATTCTTCTGGTTTGGGAAGAAAGAAATCTATTAAGCAAAGAATTAGAGGTGATAGTTACACGTCTCCTCAATCTCAACCAGCTAAACTTAACATGCCTTCGTACAATCGTGCCAATTCCGCCGATGCATTGCAAGTTGAAAGTGGTAATGGTAACTCCTTGCTTAAAAGAGTCAAGAGTTTGAAAGTTGGTAGATCAAGATCTTGAGGTGTCGTTTAGCTACCACTTGATGTTTTTTCTCTTGAGTTGTTTCCCTGTTTTGGTTTGGTTTTCCCTCCCTTCATATCAATTTGCCAATCCCTTTTTTTCTCGACCTATTTGTTTGTCTTTCCTCTTTTTGTCTTTTCGGGTTGATTGCAAAAGAAGAAGAAGAAGAAGAAGTAAAGTTCGGTTTGCAAGGATTGCTTTGGGCTCTTGTTCAGTTGATTTTCACTTCACGCCACAGCATCTTGTTCTTGTTTATGATGATTATGATGATGGTGTGCGAGTTTTATACAGACAATTTTATGGTTACTTTCCATCGGATTAAGGATGTAGATGTATTAAAAGAGTATATATTACCTTTGTAGAAAAGTGGTAGGCGCACTATCACCAACTACATTCATATATATGGCGCGAGATGACACAAGCTTTTAACTACTACTTCACCATTTGTTTACTTATAGCTTAAGCTTTGTATCACCATAGAGTAATCCCAGATGTATGCACTGAGCCTCTTCATCCTAACGGGGTTCTTCGTTGCGTTCTACACATACAAGTACACATGGTTCCACATCATTCATCTGTTTGAATCTCTCAACAATGCTTCGAATCCAATCCCTTCATTGATCCATACAGCATCTTCAGCTAATATACTTCAATTAATAGCAGCTTCAGATGATGAGGATAAAGTCACGAGGAAACATGCACAACTCGTAAAGGCAATTGCTAGGGCAGCATTCACAGCTACCATCACCTCAACAGTCGTGATGATCGAGTTTATCCTCATTGAGCTCAACAGAGACATCGATGCATCATCACCAGAACATACGTTATGGGGTATCCTTCTTTCAACCATTGTATTGTGTCTTGTCTTTGTTCAACCGGCTGCTATGTGTTATCTACTCGTCAACAAGATCTTCAAGTCTAACATCCTCGACAACGACTCAACAAAGCTTATAACGAGTTTCTCACTTATGGTGATCTGGTTGATCTTTGTCTCAAAATCGTACATCTTTACCGATTTGGCCGTTGTTGAGGGTGCTGGTATGCTATCGTACTACGTTCAAAGGATAAGTATCCTTGGTGTGACTTTGATGGCGGTTCTTAATGGAGTCGGTTCCTTCTCCACTGTTTACTACTATCTCTATAAGAGATTAGCTCCACAACAAAAAGTAAGCACTGATACAGCAAAGCAAAGGGTTCAATCATTGGAGAAGTCTTTACAAAACACAGATAATATGATCAGTAAGAAGGAAGTCGAACTCAAGAATCGCATCGGTGATACTACTAATGATGCTAGTGAACTCAATAGAAGAACCAATTTGAGACCGAAAGGATCATTTATGGACCTCCAATCGCTTCATATTTTCAATAAGTCACCATCAGAGCAATCAACACTTCAAACTGAAATCAATTCATTAAAGATGATCAAGAATGATATCTATGTTAAGCTTCTACGAGCTCAACAGACACTCGACAATCAACAAGCCAAACTGACGGGGAAATCATCATACAAAGATCAAATCTCGGGTATTGTTGCCCAATGTGTCTCTTTCTACTGTCTATTCAAGATCCTTCAAGTGTCAATCGTACATTCGATACAATTCTTCCGTTCAAATGACATCAATACCTCAAAATCGGATCCATTGGTCCTTACACTTACCCATATAACAGAATTCGTTTTCACCATTGAAGATGAAGAATTCCTCATCAACCAATTAAGTTTCATAATCTCTGGTGTGTTATTCCTCTGTTCATTCAATGGTGTTTTCTTGACATTGACACATCTTTACAGATTCCTCCCAATTGACTTGAGTAAATTGGATTCCTCTAGTGACAAGTCATCATCAACGAAACGGAACCCAAAATCAGTTAGTGTCATTAAGAATCTATTTGTTTCTCAATTGATGGGTATATATGTCCTTGCGACCATCAACATCCTCAAGTCGAACTTGACACAGACAATGGGATTAAAGTTGAATGCATTGATGCTAACAACGGGGCTTGAGATGAATGTGGTGGATCATTGGTTCGATAAAGTGTTTTTGGTCTCTGTGGTACTCACTGGAATAGTGATTCGTGTTGGTGAAGTATGGAGAGATGATGGGTTTGAAGAACAGGAACTTATGGGTAAGATTGTATAGGGAAAGAAGGAATCTTCACACAACTGCATTTGATCACATATTCTTAGTATTCTTTTGTAGACGACTTAGAGATTGCTGTATAACGACTTGATTATTGCTGGCGATTTCAAGATCTCGCGTCATGCTCTTTGTTATCTCATCAATTCCCTTTAGCACTTGCACAGCTCCTTGAAGTGTCTTAATCTCTGAATCACGTGTACTTGACATATCGATAGTATACTCAGATCAATATATAGTGTGAATTTTCGCCAATTTTGTAAGCGGAGTCGATTTTTTTCGCCAAAATCTTCCAATATGCAATAAATCAATATATCGCTTATTGTTTTGCTATATAGTGTCAAGCCTTGCCCTTTTCCCGACGCTCAAAACGCCTCTGACGTTTTTCCGCAGCGGCCGGGGAACCAGCAATCTTGCTAGTTTGGCGCGCCAGCGTACGCGCGGGGCACTGCCAAATTTCATGATGTGCACACGGGGGGTGCTTCGTCATATATAAAAACCGCATATGGGCCCCCCACCAATGCATTATATCTATATAGATATATTCTCATATTGAAAAAATCCCATATACACATCGGTTAAACGTCCCAGATCTAACTCACATAACCGATAACTTCTAAAAGCTTATACCCGCAACCGCACCCAACACTTTCTTTTCGACACATTGTCGCAACCTTTCAATCCAGACAAGACAAGACATATCCAGCAAGGACAGGACAGGACACAATGCCAGAGAACCCAATTGTTAACAATCCGAATCTCGAAGGTTATAATGTTGTGAGAAACATGTGGGGACACTTTTGGAGTCCAGAAAAGGGAACTTTTATCTCTCCTCGTCCAAAATGTTCTGGTACTTATGGTGATGAAAACAAATTTAATGTTTGGTCAGTTGCTGTTGCTACACAGGCCATTGTTGATGGTGCTAGAATCTATCCAGATGAGCTTGGCCCATTGATTGAACCAGCTGTTAATGCATTGTACCGTTACAGATCCCCAGATAAGTATGGTTACTGTGCCGTTGAGAACTTTAACGGTAACGGTGATATCTATTACGATGATGACGCACAAGTTGCCTCAGCATTGATCACTGCTTATGAAGTGACTCAAAAGAAGGAATACTTGGATCGTGGTCGTGAGCTTGTCAGATATTTGATGGGTGGTTGGAATAATGAGAAGCGTGCCAAGGTTCAAGGTGGTGTTCTGTGGCACAGAGATAAGCCATACATCAGTGCTATCTCCACTAGTGAGACTGCTTTAGCTTGTTTGAGATTGGCCAAGTTCATTCCAAATGAGGCTCAGACATATATCCAATTTGGTGCTAAGTGTACCGATTGGTTGTTGGATACCTTGTTGGACAAGAAAGAGTACACCGTGTTGGATGGTATTGATAAGAACAGTGACGGTCCTAATGGTATGAAGTGGACTTATAACACTGGTTGTGCCCTCAGTGCCTGTTCCCTCTTGTATGAGTTTACAAAGGATGAAAAATGGCTTAAACATGCTAATGATTTGGCCGCTGCTGCCACCAATCGTAACAAGTCACTCTTTTGCAGAGACTGGGTCGAAGCTGGAAGAAGATTCTGGCGTGATCCATCATACTTCATCCAACTTCTCATTGAAGGTTTGGCTGATTACTTATTGGTAGTTGGTGATAAGGCACCAGAATCTACTGCCAATGCTTGTAAAAATGAGATTGAGAGACATTTGAACTTCTTCAGAAAATACCACTATGATCCAAAGGATGGACTCTATTTCCAGATGTTTGAAGTTTGGAGACTCTCTGAGGAGCATTACGAGCTTGTTAAGGAGCAATTTGGTACTATCAAGAAGTTTGATCCAAACCCTGAGGAAAGAGCACAAGAGGGTAAAGGTTCCGCTGGTGAGAAGCCAATGGTGAAGACATTGATTGGTTCCGGTGCTGCTGCTAGAATCTGGTTCCAAGGTGCCCGTGTTTGTCCAGAAATCAATGCTAAGTAAGCTGTTGGTTCATATCCTCTATACAAAATAGATAGTTGTACTATATTACTATATTTTACTTCCGTGCGTAGTTATTCAAGTTATCAAAGATTGTTTTCGTCTGTACCCACAATATCTCATGTAGTAGGAGATGTGTCTCTTTTCCTCTGCTGTACGTAATCAAAGAACAACAATAGTCTCACTGGAATCAATAGTATAAGCTCCAATCGATGATTGAAAGGGTCAAAACAGCTCTTCGATGTTATCCGGACACCACATCTCATTTTATGATAATTTCGCAATAGCCAGTGATTAATGATGCTGTACAAGTTAAGATATATATGTATCCTCAATATTTTCAGACAGAGGCCATACCACTAAACTTTTAATCGCACATCAGTCCACTTTGGAGCATGACAGGAAGCTCGATCAAGCATTATGACAGACAGCGCGTAGCTTATTTCATCAATGCACAAATATGCATACTAATGCATAACCAATACAGTGCATATATTTACGATACAAGTGCATATTCTTCGCGAAAAGTGCAGGAAAGTACAGAAAAGATTGACGAAATCAACTGAAATACCAGACGATCATATACACTAGCTCCCTCGGTTGACAGCTTGGGAATACTATCAATATAACATGTAGTTTACAGGCTCTTGAATCATACTATTCCTAAATCATAGGACAGGCTAATCAGGTATATCTCTCATGTGTCTTTGCAGCTGGTACGGCTTCCTAGATCAAATTGTCTTATACCAGTGTATTACAATCATACGCAATGACTAACGAGAACTAGCACCAGAAACTGTATGAAGAGCGTAGCCAGAGGTGCCAGATACTATACCAGCAACAGGATACAGCTTTGTGGCTCAATTCCTTTGTATATGATTGTCCCAGTTGCGTGGCGTTCCTTTTCCAAAATCACGCAGCTTCTGTGATCGTTAAAATGGACCATATGTCGTGAAACGCTGTTGAAACAGCCCGTACTTGTCTTCAGTGTCATTTCCTGCCTTCCTATTACAGCCCTATAAGCTAAAATCACTTCATCTGTCCCCAGAGAGGCTGAATGTGGAGACCATAATGGTGTCTTGTCACGATAGTAGAGCGTATCCGGTTACACTCCATTAAATTTCTAGTAGACAACCACGTTTCACGGCCTAAAACTATTCTTTCACATAACTTCGCACTTGAGATCATATACCAACCACTTAAACTTACTTTAGAGTCCTGTATTCGGTCATATACGCGCAAATTAAAGACTACATGTCTCCCTGACGTGTCATGACACCACCCGTTTTTTACTTCATTTTACCATAACACGGCCAGCGCATCATCTACAAGCACGAAACAAGCTTTATATTACTACTTCGAGCCTAATGGATCGCTACATGTACACTAGAGATGCATAACTGCCCTCCTTCTCTCTCCAACGCCTTCCTACAACATAGCGAGCTATGACCCTATACCTACGAAAAATCGGACATGCCCCCGCTCCCCCATGATTACCCAACATTTTTGACCCCACTGGGACCATTAATATAGCAAGGAAGGGCCTCTTGCTTTAATGGTGGCCTCTACGCTGAAACTACAGGTTGTGTGCAAAGAGTTGGGCCCCAGTGAATTTGTCCGATGCCTCACTATGGTGAGAGGCATCACCTCACTGCCTATGACGATTCATGGCCACCTGAGTATCCCCACCTGGGGGACGAACAACACCACCGGGGTATCATCCATCACTCTGTCCACCCTGTCTATGTTCAACGTTAGTACCTCTTCCCAGGGGCCGCGGATCTACTTTTGGGTCAGCGTAAGGCTTTTCCCACTGCCAGGGACTATTCGGGATAGTCGTGTCCAGAGACCACCAATTCCTTCCTATTCCATCCTAGGTGGCACTCTGACGACCATCTCCGTAGTCTTTACCTGGGGGGAGAAGTGTCCGACATCCTGGGATGACCCTCCAGGATTTCTCCACCTGTCTGCGAGGGACACCACCTAGGTTTTGCCGACTTCCCCCGTTCGGGTTGCCAGGCACAGGGGAATCCGGAGCCTACTAATGAGGTGCACACGAGCCCCCATGTCACTGTCCCAAGAAGGAAGCTCACACCCCGATGACTGTCGTGGTAGGTCTAGTCCACCGTCATGTGCGAGGCCATACTGGCTTCCCCCTCGTTAGATGGGGCCAGCGGGAGGTGTACGGAGTCCTTCAACTAAGAGGTATAACACCGACCTCCATGCAGACACTGACCCAGAAGAAGCACTGGCCCTTAGGGCACCCTAGACATGTAGTATATACAAGCTGGGTGTGATATAAGGCAACGGACTCCTCCCTGCTCGCAACTCTTCTTTTGGCTGGGCATCCTTCAACTCCGGTTCGAATGGTAACCAAATGTGGACGATTCCCCTGAGACCAATCCACCTCTCTGAGAAGCTGTCAACTGACAGCCTAAGATATGACATGGGTGTTCAGTACCTTGTCAGAGTGCGGTAGTAATGAATGAAGGCAGTTAGCTCATCAGCCTCGACAAAGCGAGGACACATGTGAAGACACATGATTATACATCACATCCAGCAACTTAACTGAGTCAATACATGAACATTCAACAGTAACGGTGGTCCAAAGAGCCCTGTGAGAGCTCATAGCTACAGTGCTTTGTCAAGACGAGATACTGGAATGGAGGCAGTTAGCTCACCTGCCTTGTCTTATAGATACGTCAAAGACATACCATGCAAGGACACACATGCAAACATGTGTTAAACCAATAACCCATCAGACGTAGCACCGGAGAACCACAGTGTCCATTGACCCATAAGGCTCGGAGAGGGGGAAAGTGGATCGTTAGTTCAGAGTCTTATCAGTAGGTGAAAATAGTGAATGAAAAGCAGTTAAGCTCTTCCCCTCGACCTATAGATAGGAGTACCGCAACACTCCTAAAATGCAAGTTCACACGTATGAAAATACGTGGTAAGACACCACTCTCATCCCAACTAACTTGAAAACTGAACATGACCACAATATTACTGCAAATGGGTTAAAAGTTTTCATAGATCCCAGTGTTTCATATGGAGTACAACGACAAATGGAATGGAGGCAGTTAGCACTCCTGCCTTGACTTATAGCTAATCCAAATGACTACCATGCAAGGACACATATAGCTATTGAGCCTATGTTAGACCATGTCGTTTGTGACTTCAAACTCAGCACTGAGGGTTCCATGATGGCTGTTTGGCAAATTTGGAAAGAGAGTTGTAACTGAGAATGGGTATTAGGGGACTCATAAGGATTTTTATGGGTTTCACCTGGGAAACATATGAACTAATTAGTTTGCCACAAAAGACATGGGCCTCGGGAATAGGCGGTGTTACGGTAGGAGCACTACTCCAATATTTACCTTTTTAAACTTTTTACCCCTGATGTTTACAGAGATTACTACGTTGGCTCAACTAACTCTATTAGAGAGACAGTGTTTGCCTTGGTCTTTGAAGGACATAAGTATATGATTAGTCCTCTGTGTCACTAATTGCAGAGTAGAAGGTAAGGGACTAGAACAACCGTAGTTCCTATACGACGTGCTATATAAATATATATCAAGGGACTAACAGCAAGTTAAGTCCTACACGAAGTGCCGCGGGAATAAGTATATATAATATATATATATAGATCCACCGCAAAGAACGCAATGCTATATGATAAAAAATATAGATGAACTCTGATGCCATTATGATATATAATACGCGCTTATTTGTCCAAGCATGTATGTCCCAGACATACTAACTGTATGATATATATAGCAAGTTCTGTATATTACCAAAACAGGATACGAAAACTCCACCCATGCTCATATAACATTTATATATATAACATAATGGGGTTCGTATCTCTCGTTTAGCGCCATATCGCGAGGAACTCTCTTGCTCGTTCCCGATCTCGCGCCTCGACGCGTTCGGCATCTCGTTTAGCTCCCAGACGCGGTTTGGACCGTCAACACCAAAGAAAAAAACAGCGGTGGGCATTCCTCTTTCCACTCTTCTCTTCTTGTCTCTCTCTTGATTTTGCCATCGCAAAAAGTTTCAACACTAAAACAGACGATGTCAGCTGATCTTAGAAAGACACAGGCCGAGTTCTCAAAGGCCCTTCACGGTGAAAACGCTGGTTCCAAGAGTGGAATGGGTGCCATTCTCTCCAAGGACAAAGCTGCTCAAAAGGCTGCTGTTGATGCCTACCTTAAGCATTGGGACGGTAAGACCGACGATGAGGCTGAAAAGAGACGTTTAGAGGATTACAACCAGAGTACACACTCATACTATAACGTTGTCACTGATTTCTATGAGTATGGATGGGGTACATCTTTCCATTTCTCAAGATTCTACAAGGGAGAACCATTCACTCAAGCCACTGCTCGTCATGAGCATTACCTTGCCTCCAAGATTGGCATCCAGGACGGCTGGAACGTGTTGGACGTTGGTTGTGGTGTTGGTGGTCCAGCTCGTGAGATTTGCAGATTTACAAACTGTAACATTACTGGATTGAACAACAATGATTACCAGATTGAGAAGGCTAATTGGTATGCTCAGAAGGCTGGTCTTGCATCAAAGATGAAGTTTGTTAAGGGTGATTTCATGAAGATGGACTTTGAGCCAGAGACTTTTGACGCTGTGTATGCTATTGAGGCCACTGTGCATGCTCCTGTTCTCGAAGGTGTCTATGGTGAGATCTACAAAGTTTTGAAGCCAGGTGGTGTATTTGGTGTTTATGAGTGGGTCATGACCGATAAGTACGATGAGACAAACGAAGAACACAGAAAGATTGCTTATGAAATTGAACTTGGTGATGGTATTCCAAAGATGTACAAAGTTGACGTTGCTAGACAAGCTTTGAAGAATGTCGGTTTCGAGATTGATTTTGAAAAGGATCTTGCTGATATGGGTGATGAGATTCCATGGTATTACCCATTGACCGGTGAATGGAAGTACGTTCAGTCCTTTTACGATATCACCACTTTCTTCAGAACTTCTTCCTTTGGTAGAAAGATCACCACTGCCCTTGTTGGATTCATGGAGACTTTGGGTCTTGCCCCAGCTGGTTCTCAAAAGGTTACTCATGCCTTGGAGGAGGCTGCTATTGGTCTTGTTGCCGGTGGTAAGCAGAAGTTGTTCACTCCAATGATGCTCTTTGTTGCTAAGAAGCCATTGGATGCTAAGGACTAATCAGAGATTGAAACAAGATAAAACGATAAAAAGAGCATAAATGAAGATGAGAGTCTTCCATTTGGTTGTGTGCGTTGTGTTTTTTTTTGCATCTGCACACTTTTAGTTCATAGAGTGACAGTTTTCAACAAGTGTCTTATCTCTGTGTGGTGTGTGTGCTATAGGTTCTATTTGATTTGCTTTTGATGATATGATATATTCTGTACGTACGTGTTGTAGAGATAGATTCCCCAAGGGTCTAATTCAATTACCTAACTATGGCTCTAAGTGTAGTGATAGGAGAAGTCGAGTAGGTATATCTTGCTTATCTAAATAACAATGCTTTGAGCTCTCCTATTGAAGCTTAACTACTATCATGAGAGATCAAGATAAACTCCCGACAACTCTGAGCCCCACAATCATACTATTTGATGACCAATCCACCACCAGCTCTCTGCCTCGGCCAACTCCTCCAACAGAGAGGCATCTCACTCTTAACCTAATCTAATAACCCCCTTATAACTCTATTAACTCTTCATTAATAGACACCCATATACACTTCATTATGGTCAGCCCCGCGAAAAATGCGACATCTCCGGAGACTCCTTCTTTGATCCCCCAAATCTCAAATCTCTTCATAAACTGTCACTTAAACTCAACAGAAAAGACACTTGTGCTCGATTGAAATGGCCAAGAAGAAGAAGAGCAAATCCAAGGTTAAGAAGAGTCAAGAACAATCCTCGCGAGAGTCCGTGGTGGCGGAGGAAGTCGAGCAAAGTGTTAAGCATGCAGAAGACACCACGAGTCAAACAGACACGCAAAATGATACACAAAATGACCTACAAGATGACACTAAGAGTGTAACAGGAGAGAAATTGCAATCAGAAGTGCCAGAGTCTAGTGTTGAGACAGGTGAAGAGGATGTGATGCGGCAGGACCGCACTGAAAACTCTGAGACTCCCCCGGCTGATCCTACTTCTATCGAGATACCAAATGATCATGATGGCGATGACGACGATGATGACGATAATGACACTGTGATACGTTCTGAAGATGACAACAGTGCTAACCGAGACTCAATTGAACCGTCAGATAACGACATTCAGTCCGAGAAGAAGGAGGAGACTCACGAGTCTACAGTAGAGGCTGGTCCGGATGATGGAGATGAGGAACAAGAACAAGAACAAGAGCAAGAGCAAGAGCAAGAGAAAGACACCGACACAGTGACAGAGGTGCAAGATGACACAGCTGATAATGCTGACAAGGCTGAAGACGAGACAAAGCCTGATGGGAAGAGCTTGGCTACTGATAAAGAAGTTGCTGAGATCAGCACGCCCAATGTCGAAGAGACAGAAGATGCTCAAGTTGAGCCGGTTAAAAGCTCAGATATTGCACCAGAAGACAAGCAAGAGATAGAAGATAAGACACTAAACACACTCCTCTCAGTAACACCGGGACCATACACCTTGTCGAGTCTCCATCTCGAAGTTCCACCATCCTTAGGTACAACAACAGCCATCTGTCATCACGAGAACAACATTTATCTTGGTACGTCTCTAGGGTACATCCTCACATACACACTAATCCCTGGCCCAGAATACATTCTTACCTCACAGGTGCCCTTCCATCAGACACGTCAGCTCCCCGTTACACACTTCCTTCCCCTCCCAACTCTCCAGATACTATTAGTTGTCTCGGGACACTTGCTCCAATGTTTCTCCCTTCCATCCACTTCACCTCTGAGTATTGGACGTATCAAGGATGTCAATTCGATCGAACTCGATCTTAACAAGAAAGCTAAATGTGACGAAAATGGTGTTCATGTGGCCATTATGACCAAGTCACAACTTCGTATCGTTAACGTTACCAAACAGGCTCTTAGACTCGTTAAAGATGTCAAATGCGGTGCCGTCTGCGGTAAGAGACGTGAAGATCGACTCATTGTAGCTCATGATGGACAATACGAGATGCTGGACATCAAAAGAGAGCTCAACAACAGAACAATGCTCTTCCCAGTGAATACTGCAGGTGCTGACATTGACCAAGAGCATCAACTTACTCCGTTCGTCGAAGGTGTCGGTAACGATGAATTCCTGCTTGTTTGTGGTACAGGAAAAGATGATCCAGCTATGGGTCTCGTTGTCAACTTGAAAGGTGACGTCTCGAGGGGCACAATCCCCATGTTGTCGTATCCTGATTCTGTGCTCACTGATAACGATGCCGTAATAACTGTGAGAGGTGGTGAAGTCACTGCTTATTCCCTTGAAGATCAAAGAGAGCTTCAAACTTGGACTTTCTCCCAAAGGGTCCATGTCACAAGAGTAGAACCGTTAAGTGTCAATGCCTCGAAACTTGTTGAATTGATCACATTGAAACCAATCGTCGGGTCAGACCCTAAGAGAGATGCTAAGGAACTTGAATTTGCCCAATCGATCTCCAAAGTCAATTGCTCTATCCTCATCTTCTCTGAGACCCTTGTGGAAACTATTGTACCTCAATCACGACTCGAGAGACTTCAGTCCGTCACCAAACTCAAAGTATTAGAGAAGGAACTGGCCACGAGTCAGGCAACAACAGAACTCACTGTGATTGAAGTCGAGTATCTCAATCTTCAGATATCTCTCATGAGACTTGTTGAACACAATTACGACGCAGCACTGGAATCTTGGACCAATGGAACAGTTGACCCACGCATTCTCATTTACATCTTTGGATATGAAGTCCATGGTGATCTATACATATTTGGAGGTCTCATTCCATTAACTCTGAAACTGAAGAAGAGTATCAAAGAGACCGCATTTAACACATTCTTTGAGCTCTTCCTAGAGAGATGGCTCTTAAAGCATACAGTTGAGAATCGAGATATCATCACTACAATCGAACTAACCACAGTGCTTTATCATCTTAACAATCCACAACAACTAATACAGACTCTAAAATTGGTGTCCACGGTGGATGTGGTTCCAATCTTAAGACAACATGGGAAGCATCTTGCCCTTGCACACATCCTGGCCGAACGTGAAGATCCAAAGAGTGCCATCTTTATCCATAAAGATCTCATTGATCACAAGATCACTGATCAAGGGTTTGACTCTTCAAATTCATTACACATCATTTGTGAGCTTTCGAAGAAGTGCGATGATGAAGACTTTATACGTGAAACTGGAATGTGGTTACTAAGACACGATGCTAAACTTGCCATTAGCTTTATGAATTCTTCCAAGTTGTCACTTCATTCGTTACAGACCGGGATGGAAAGATCTGAAGAAGTGAAGCATGTTATTGAGTCTATTGATGATGCTGGGTTGAAATACAATTATCTTAGTCAAGTGTTTGTCAGTATGGGACAAGAGAAGATGAGGCTCAATTTGAAGAAGGGGCTTTACAAGAGTCTGTTAAAGAGTTTAAGTGCTAGGGAGAGTACTTTGAGACGGGTTCAAAATTGAGTTAATGGATTAGATATTGGCATGAATCTATAGTAATGTAATCATTCATAACTTCGTGTATATATACATATCATTATCACTGTCTTTTTTGACCAGAAACTTCCATACTCTTGAGTGCCTGTTGCAAACGATCAGTAAACTCACCATCAACATCATCTTCCCAAGCATCTCCAACATCTGAATCCCATTCAGCATCTCCAACTTGAAAATCTTTATAAGACTCAGTACCAACGTCGAAACTCTCCTCAGTGTCCCAACCTTTAGCTATAGCCTTTCTCTTAACTCGATCATCTTTGATTACGTACCCCATCTCTTTCATTCTTGAATACCACATCTCACCTTGATACGAATCCTTCACAGCTAATGAAGCCATAAGTTTGAAATCAGGTACAACTTCAAACTTTGCCATGAGCGAGGTAAACTCATCAAATTCCTTGGATCCAGCACGACAACCATGATGATAAAAGATTAATGTGATCAATTGCTTGTTGAAGTTGCGAGGTTCCCCAAGTTTAAGAAACTCACGAAGCATAAAGAGTGCCATTGAAGGTTTACGAACTTTTGTAATGGCATTACAGATGAATTGCTCCACCACTGCTGAGTCGACCTCATTCGAGTTTATAAGTCCTCTCTTGATGGAAGAGATGTATCTCTTAAAGAGCATCATGTAGTTCTCTGGAGTGTTAAGGTCATGATGAGACATGTGTGCAAACAACGAGGCATACATCTCATTGATTGTATATCTTGGTGGTTGAAGATTCGGACGTTGGAAGTATTTGTCAAGGTTGGCAATGGCAACCTCTCCTTCAAAAGTTTCAATTTGACACACAGTTTTACGATAAAGTAACCCTGGGATTCCTAATTGATTGAGGAGTGATGAAGCCTTGGGATAAACAGCGAGAAGATGTGCAAGGACAACTTTACCATCAGTTGGGAATCGTTCTCTTATGAATCTGATCAATTCGTTTGTAGAGAATTTGATAAACTTGTTAGATGGATGAGGGAAAAGTTGTGGGATTTGTCTGATCAACATGAGTCCAGCTTCATGCTGTTTCTTCTTTCTTAGTGAAGCCATTAATATGACATAAAATTTGGGTGTAATTGGGATGTTGTTACTCTTCATTGTGTTGAGGACTCCTAAGATAGCTTGGTAGTTCCATAGAGACACTGAGACGTAACCAATCATTTCGTACAATTGTGTTGTCTTTTTCCTAAGTTGTTCTTGATTCGAAAGCATAGACTTCTCCAATGAGTACCTTGCGATAAGTAACTCAAGATACCTCACGGATTGAATCTGGTTATTGAGTTTGATGTGCCTGTGAAGGATGTGTCTAATCATATCAGTGGAGTATGTCATAACAAAATCAATCATGAGTTCTTCCTGGAGACTTGGTTGGATCTCATCAAACATCTCTGCTCTTTCATAGAAGTCAATATCTTCTTCTGGCCCAAATCGAAGCTGATACCGTACTTTGTTAAGTTGTGGACCCGTAACGTCCATTCTATTCTTCACCATAAACTCAAACAACTCACGATGTGTTCTTGTCGACACAGCGAGATTTGCTAATGTCTTGAGCGTCACTTTATTAAGTTTGATGGATCTGGTGTATCCTTGTAGACTAGCCACATTACAAGCGAGGTTTAACAGGGACATTGCCCTGTTGAATGCCTGTAATGGGTCCTCAGTGTCTCTTATGATATCTCTGATCTGGGTTGAGAGTGTGTGGTTGAAGTACATCTGGTTCTTGTCTCCACAAAGCACGAGAGCCAACAGATGTCGGAGCTCTGGTTCAAAAAGCTGTGTGAGGTCTGTAGATGCAGATGCAGTTGCAAAGGCACTTTGCAACTGTTTAAGCTGTCTTCGTAGTTGTACGAGATCAACTTTCTCACCATTAGTGATACTGATGAGAGCCTCTCGCGTAGATTTCACAAGCTCAGCTGTCTCCATATCACCTTCACATGTCACAGAGAGACGGTGAGGCACAGTCTCTGAGATTCTGGGCAAAGAAGATGAGTTTTGTAAAGCCGATGAGATAGCTCTCCGTACAGAAGGTATAGGCATGGGGACGAATCTGTGCGAGTGTGAAGGTTGATGAAGCCGCACAAACAACCCCAACGAACTCTGAGAGCTCCGTGAGCTCTTCCTGAGCCTATGCATCATCTTTATAGTATCAATAATGGGATTATACCAAGGGATTACCTCTTAATCAACCAACCATTAGATCACCTAAGTTAATGTCGAATGCGCGACTTTTTTTCTCAAACGTTTTCGCGAAAAGTTGATCGAAGATGAAAAACAAAACAACAAGAGACGCCAACTTTGCCGCCGTCAATCTCAACCAATTATCAATTAACTCAGATAAAAAGATGTCTGAGAGAAGATGTATGTGATATATTGTTTTATTCAGACTTTACCGCGCTTAAATAACTAACAAGATCCGCAATAGCACGTCGGAGTCTGGCGGCGGCAGGGGCTGTAGAGCCTAAGCACGAACACGAACATGAACATGAACAACAGGAACAAGAACCTGTTATTGTCAAGGAGGAGAACGACAACGAGTATCAGGAAGATGAAGACGATGCTGAAGAAGAAGAAGACGATGACGACGACGATGAAGAAGTTGAATTGTCACCAGAAGAGGAGAAAGAGATTGTGGCGCCTCCCCCAAAGAGACGTAGAGGTCGTCCTCCGAAGAAGAGACCCGTTGTGGAAACAACAGTTGAAGATGACGATGACCTTGAAGACGATGAGAACGAGCACGAGACTCGTTCCAATTCCAATCGTCATCATGTTGATTCGGACTCTTCGACACCGAGGGCAAAGAACAAAAGAGGACGTAAGCCTGCCGTGGCACCAGAGGGGACACTACGCAGCGACGCTGGTCGAGTGCTGACAGTGGTTGATGACGAGTATAACGTGTCGAGTGACGAAGAAGGTGATACTAAGATTGATGAGAATGGTGCGCTTAAAGGTGGACGTGAGTATCGTGTTAGAACGTTCAAAGTCAAGGGTAAAGGTGATAAACTCTACATGCTCTCAACGGAACCGGCACGTTGTATGGGATTCCGTGACTCTTATCTCCTTTTCCAGAAACACCGTACATTGTACAAAGTTGTCGTTGATCACGATGAGAAGTTTGACCTCATCGAACGTGAGATCATCCCACATTCATACAAGGGTCGTGTCATTGGTCTCGTGACTGCCCGTTCCGTGTTCCGTGAATTTGGAGCCAAGATTGTCGTTGGTGGTAAAAACATCACTGATGACTACTATGCCAATAAGATCCGTCAATTGGGAACAGTTGAGGAAGGTACCCTTGCTGAACCAGATGATGTGCTACCTGCCAAAGGACAACCTTATAACAAAAACCAATTTGTCGCATGGCACGGCGCCTCCAACGTTTACCATCAAGGAACAACACATCACCAACCAGCTGCTGTTCCAGCTTTTGAATCCTTGGAATTGAAAACAATGAAGGCATTGAAACACAACACTCTTATGAGTGAAGATAACTGGATGCTTCAACACGCTGCAGCTATACGTGAAGTTGACACATTGCTACTTCAAAACAGATATGCCCTAGCCAGAGGTATAAGAGACCCATACACGGGAACAACTTTTGTCCCCGGTGTAACACAACCAACACATGTTGAATATACCAAGATTGTCAACCCAGATATCGATAACTCTGGAAAGAGAAGAAAACTCACTTTTGAAACTGTGATGAGTTTGCCCCACATGGCCACCAAGACAGGTCTTAAAGATGTCCCACTTGAAGTATTTGCTGATTCCGTTGATGAAGAGACAAAGAGGGCAATCTTACAACAACAGGAGTATGAAAGAACGCTGGTGTGAAACCTATATACTCGATTTACCAATGACTACAAAAACTGTACTATAGAGCTCAATAATAATGTCAATACAGCGATCAGCATCTTTTTATGCATACATGTATATGTTTTCTATGTACAAGAACAAATGACAAGCCAGCTTATTAAGCAACTGGAGCTGGAGAAACACTGTCCTTTGGATCCAAATACTTCTCAAATGCATCGTTCTTCTCACGGAATGGTCTTGGACCCAATAACTCAATCATATCGTTTCTCGTTAAAACCTCCTTCTTCAACAACAACTGGGCAACTTTCTCAACATCATCAGCCTTCTCAGTCAATAGGGCACGACACTTATCAGCACATTCATTAACAATTCTTTGGATCTCTTCATCGATCAAAGTACCAGTCACTTCAGAGAAAGGTTTTGTCAAATCAGATTCATCCTTACGTTCATAAGCTAATGGACCAATCTTCTCTGACATACCAAGTTTTGTAACCATGTTGTAAGCAATACTTGTAACTTTTTTGAAATCATCAGAGGCACCAGAAGTGACAGAATCGAAATGTAATTCCTCAGAGATACGACCACCAAGAGCCATAGTCATACGGTCAACCAATTGGTTCACAGATAAGAGATAAACATCCGGTGGTAAGTATTGAGCATAACCAAGGGCACCTTGACCTCTTGGAATGATAGAAACTTTGAGTAATGGATCAGCATTTTCAAGATACCAACCACAAACCGCGTGTCCAGCCTCATGATATGCGACAACTTTCTTTTCATGTGGTGACAAGAGTTTAGATTTCTTCTCCAATCCGGCAATAACACGTTCAATTGCCTGTTCAAAATGCGAGAGAGTCACAGTCTTATCGTTGTGTCTAGCGGCAATGAGAGCAGCTTCGTTAACAACGTTGGCAATGTCTGCACCGGAGAATCCTGGTGTCAAGGCTGCTAATTTACCACTAAGTTCAACAAATGGTTCACCTTCCTTAGCGATATCCAATGTGATCTTCTTTAAATGCACTTGGTAAATCTCTTTTCTTCCTTCTAGCTCTGGCTTATCAATCTGAACGTGTCTATCAAATCTCCCCGGTCTCATAAGAGCCTGATCAAGAACATCTGGTCTGTTTGTACCAGCTAAAACGACAACGTGATCAGATGATTGGAAACCATCCATTTCAACAAGCAATTGGTTCAATGTAGTTTCACGTTCATCATTAGCACCACTAAAGTTACCCTTAGTACGTGCCTTACCAATAGCATCAATTTCATCGACAAAGACAATAGCAGGGGCATTTTCACGAGCAGTCTTGAACAAGTCACGAACCCTAGAGGCACCAACACCAACAAACATTTCGACAAATTCTGAACCTGAAACCGAGTAGAATGGTACACCAGCTTCACCAGCGGTGGCCTTAGCTAACAAAGTTTTACCAGTACCTGGAGGACCTGACAAGATAGCACCACGAGGGATCTTACCACCAAGTTTTTCATATTTTTCTGGGTTCTTCAAGAAACTAACAAATTCCATAACTTCTTCCTTAGCCTCGGACATTCCGGCAACATCCTTAAATGTAACTTTAACATCAGTCTCTTGGTTGAATTTCTTAGCCTTAGATTTACCAACACCAAAGATACCACCTGGACCACCACCTGCACCTTGAGCAGATCTCTTTGTAATCCAGAACAAACCTGCAAGCATTAAAAGAGTTGGCATGAATTGGAAGATTGTACGCATGAAATGACCTTCTTGAACATAATTGACTGGGATACGGAAATCTCCTTGAACACCATTTTCATCTTGAGCTCTTTGTAATTTATGTTCAAAGTTATCAATTGATCCAATGGTGAAATAGTAATAATCTTGACCATTACCACCCATGAATTGACGACCGTTATCATTGAGAACAACACGAACTAGACTCTTATTGACAACGATGACTTTCTCGACGAATCCCTTATCCAAGAATTTTGTACGGAACTCTTGGAAAGTGATCTCTTGTGAACCTTCACCTGATGATGTTGAATAGATGATGTAGGAAACTGCAAGGGCAAATAGGAAGATCTCCAATGGATCAATACGGAATGCATACACTCTGTTATTTGGATCACTTGTATCCTTAATGAAACGTTTAGACCCCTTAGAGATATCCTCCTCGGCTTTCTTCATACGTTCTTCATTTTGTTTCTGCCATTTGTTAAAAGAGATCTCATCCTCCAAACGTTCCTTCTCTTTCTTCAAGTTCTCCTCGATCTCCTTCTTTTCAGTTTCAGAAGGTTCACTATTAGACTTCTCCTTAGATTCAGAGTTTAAAACCTCCTCAAACACTGAACCACCAGTGAGTCTCGACTCTTCATGCTTAGCAAATGTTAACAACTCTTCAAGCAATTCACGTTTCTGAACAACAGCAGGATCCGTCTTCCCCTCTGTTGTATCGATCAATGCCTTTATGAAAGGTGATACCGAGGCACCATCTTTAACCAACGATACAAGTTCTGATTTCAATTGAACCATATCAGGTTCTGATCCCAATATCACCTGGAGAAGAAGTTGACTCTTACGATCCACAAGACGTGGATCCTCTTTACCAACACCAGCTGCATCTAACACTTTCTTATACTTGGAGAAATCAAAGAACCCATTCTTATTAAACAAACTCGTCTTTGATGTTGAATGGAATGGTCGACTCTTTGTAAGTGGGGTTGGTCGGGTGGCGTGAACAGCGAGTGGACGGATCATCGTCCGCGTAGCGGAATGGGCGGCAAGTTGCCTCAGTGGCGTTGCTGTTGGAAGCAAACGCTTAATAAGCATTTTATGTATCTTCTTGTTGTTTTAAGTCGCTTTTAAGCGGCTTGTGTACTCCTTTTATAAGACTATAGAGAAGTTAAGTTAACCGCCCAGTTGACAGACTTTTGATATTTTGGTGAAGTATAATTGTTTCCGCGAATCGAACGAGTTCGCGTATATTCGCGTATATGTGATTTTTGGTCAAGGGCCAACATTAGACAAATTTTAACATGTCCTTTATACGGGGGAGATTATATGGAGAGGTGATAGAATAGAGTGTGATTGATTAGGTGAAACATGAGTAATAATCCAGATGATCTTGATGACGGTCTCGAGTATGCCGTTGACTCCGAAGAGGAAGTGGCTCTAGGAGTGGAGATCCGCGAGGATGAAGATGAAGATGATGATGAACAAGTTGTGATACATAAAGATAGTGATTCTTCTAGTCCTAAGAGTGAAGTCTCTGGTAAGAAGAGACGTAAGACAGATGATAAGTTTAAAGAGAAGAAAAGAGTTAAGATGGAACAGGACATTAATAAGAAGAAGAGTATCCCATTATCTGATTCTATTACATTAGCTGAATTCTTTACACAACTTCATGTTAAGCACAATGCAGATGCTACACAATTGGATTATTTTAAGAAAAGTGACTTTGTTGATGCATCTAAGTATAAGGAGAAACGTTCACTTGATAATTTCAAAGATTTCACGGGGAAATACAATAAGGGTCTTACACTTATAGTGGCAATTAGTCGAGTTAGAATTGGTGATCTCTTTAAATCACTTGGTCCAAAATCTAATGCAATTAAAGTTGGTAAAGGTTATAAATTTGAAATGAGAGATGATACAAAATACGTTATTGGTACCCCTGAAAGACTCTTACATTTGGATTTCGGCAAGTATGAGATTAAGTCTATTATACTTGATGCCTCGTATCATGATATGAAGACACATAGTGTACTTGATGAACCAAAATTAACTCAACTTTTGAAAAATTACTCTGGTACAAAGATTATTCTTTATTAGTCTGTAATGTGATGATTGTGGACATGTTCTGTAGACAAACAACTGGTAGACAATCGATCTATATGCAGATGTTAACAAAACACCCTGGTAGTGTTAGATTAACCACTACAAGATAATCTATCAACCCAATCTTGCTAGAATACCCGGAACACACGGACCCATAAAGGAGTGTAATAAGGTGTAATCAACACCATGTGTTATTATCATTTGTAATAACCTTGATCAACAAGTTTAAGCTTAGAGATACGCATTTATAAACTACCAAAGGAAACTAAATCCGGGTCGGGGAACGGACATAACGGTGCATACTTCCCCATTAGGGTTTACACCCGCGGCGGACACGGATTTAATCGGTAATAGTGACAACGGAGTTATACTTAGTGTAGTTTCTCTTTACTTAACCCTTCAATGCCGTTTAAACCCTTTCCTAAAGTATCTATGGTAATGATCTTCTCAAATTTAATACTTAAAGAGACTTGGATCCTCTTTTGAATGACTGTCCGCTCTATGTCTTAACACAACATTGCTCAAATATGTCCACTATGTCCACTACTTCTACACACGACAAGACAACAGTTGATCAAGAAGCTCATCCAGGTTCTATAGACTTGGAGAAACAGCCAAAGAACACTGGTGGTGATAAGTTCTTTGAGTCTAATGCAGGAGATGGTACTACTGTCTTTGATCAATATCTAACAGGTATACCACTTTATCTTTGCTTTGCTTCATGTTTCATATCACTTTTCTTAATTGGACTTGATCAAACTATTGTTATTACACTCTTGGAAGATGTTGGAAGTAAATTTAATGCATATGACAAGATTGGTTGGATAGCATCGGGTTATATGCTTACAATGGCTGTATTTGCACAGACATGGGGGAAATTCTCTATTATCTTTGGAAGAAAATACTCATTGTTAAGTGCAATTATCCTTTTTGAAGCTGGTTCATTAATGTGTGCATTAGCTAATGATATGAATGTCTTAATTGGTGGAAGAATCCTTGCAGGTATCGGTGGTGGTGGTATTCAAACACTTGTCTTCATCGTTGGTACAGAAATGGTTTCAATTGATAAAAGATCACTTGCATTTGCATTCTTTGGTGTTTCATTCTCGATATCTACCATTGTTGGACCTCTTATCGGTGGTGGTTTCACTGAACATGTTACTTGGAGATGGTGTTTCTATATCAATTTACCCCTTGGTGCCATTGCATTCACTTGTCTATTCCTTTTCTTTAATCCTCCATTACCTAAGTACACTTGGAAGCAAAAATTTGGTGCAATTGATTATATTGGAACTTTCTTACTCACTTCAGGTCTTGTTATCTTCCTATTGGCCCTTACGTTTGGTGGTCAAGAGTTTGCATGGAACTCTGGTGCTGTCATCTCATGCTTTGTCATTGGTGGTTCTCTATTAATCATCTTTTGTATTTGGAATTTTGGATTCTCTGATAAACAAATCATTCCACTTCACATTATCAAAGTTTGGAAAGTTGATTTCCCCGTCTTGACACTATTTTGTGTGTTTTTCTGCTTTATGTCATTGATTGTGTTCTTATCTACTTATTTCCAAGTTGTCCAGGGGAGTGGTCCTCTATCCACTGGTATCCAATTCTTCCCAATGATCATTGCTCTTGTCATTTCTAGTATCTCTACGGGTATTCTTATAAAGAAGACGAGATATATCAAGCCATTTGCCATGTTTGGAGCTGTTATTGGTGCTATTGGTTGTGGACTAATGACATTACTTGAAGTTGATTCTAATCGTGGACAGAAAATCGGATATTTGATTCTTCCAGGTGCATCTATTGGTATCTTACTTCAAACAAGTATCATGTCATCTCAATTAGAAGCACCAAAGATTGCTGGTTCAACTATCTTAACCACTGCACTTTTCAACTTTGCCCGTTCTTTAGGTGGTGCTATAGGAGCTGATCTTGCCCAAGCCATTTTCAATTCATCTGTTAAGAATAAGCTAAAGCAAGCTGTTTCTAATCATCCATCTGCCTTCTCTGGTGTTTCAATGTCAGAGATCACAGGAGCATTGAATAGACCAGATTTACTTCGTTCTCTTCCATCAGAGAGTACGCAGGCCATTTTAAGGGCCATTATGGGTGCTATCCGTAACGTTTTTTACACTGCTACAGCAGTCTCTTGTTTAACTGTTGTATTTGTGGTGTGTTTCTCCAATAGAAGAGTTCCAGCTGCTGAGCATGTAATGAAGAGAGCTGAGGATGATACTGAGAAGGATAAACAGGAGGCTAATGAGGAGGCTAATGAGGAGGCTAATGGACAGGAGGACCAACAAGAGGAGGATAAGCCACAGCAGGTTTAATTGCTTAGCTTATTACTTGTTACTGATGAACTAAACTAATTGCTTGTGGATATAATATACAAACTTGTTGAAGGACCTCTTAGTTAATGTAGTATCATAGTAGATGAGATCTGATTAGACCCATGCAGAGCAGAGAAGAGAAACACATACACTACAACCACTCAGAGTCTCATAGTATCTCATAGCAACTCATAGTATCTCATAGCAACTCATATTATATCATACACCTCCATATACTCATTAGTCGAATAGATAGTCTATAAACCAACACGTGATAAGTAGAACAAGTACTGAGTAGTGCGCGAAACGTTGATAACGAGCATTGGACATCACTTGATTCCACTTATTCCAGTGTACTACTACTACTACTACTACTACTACTGACTATCCACTCATTCATTCTATCCAATCACATTACAGCATACAGTCTAAATATGGGTCATAAGCTTTTATTAATGCGTCATGGCCAATCAGAGTTTAACAACCTCAACATCTTTTGCGGTTGGCTCGACGCTCATTTAACTCCTAAAGGTCAAGACCAAGCTCGTTCTTCAGCTGAATTAATCAAACAGTTTGATCTGATTCCAGATCATGTGTTTACATCAAAGTTAACTAGGACTTGTCAAACTGCCCGTATCATTATGGAACAACTTGATCGTGAATGGATCGACGTTGATAAGAGTTGGAGACTTAATGAGAGACATTATGGAGCATTACAAGGACGTGATAAGTCTCAAGTATTAGCAGAGCTTGGTGAAGAAGAATATATGCATGTTAGAAGAGCATATGATGGTGTTCCACCCTTGGTGGAACATGAAGGTGATAGATCACTTGATGATCGGTATAAAGATGTCTTAAAAGAGTTACCAAAGGGAGAATCATTACAAATGGTTATTGAAAGATTAGAACCATACTTAAAAGAGAAAGTACTTCCAGTGTTACAGAGTGGTAAGATTGTACTCATTGTTGCTCATGGAAGTACAGTGAGAGCTGTACTTAAAGTTGTTAAAGGATTAAGTGAAGAAGAGATTAAGAATGTTAACATTCCAAATGGTATCCCCATGTGTCTTGAAGTTGATGATCATCTAAGATCTATTGGTAGGGATTTCTATCTTGATCCAGAAGATGCAAAGAAAAGAGCAGCAGAGGTTGCAAAGGAGGGGTTTAGTAGTATCTAATGAACTCGTTACAGTCATCTACAATGAACTCAGTAGTCTCTCTATAATACTCTCAGTAGTGTCTCTACTCTATCTCTACAATGAACTCAGTTCTACTCAATCTCTACAACAAACTATATGGTTAAAGTCATAATTGCAAGTCGTATTCACAAGGTATCTATCTGTTCCCCCGCTATTGGTCATTAAGTTATATTTGTGCGGTCATCTGGGTATAGGTTAACAGTAATAAGTAATGATATCTTAATCAAACATACTCAACATTGTCCTTAGCATATTTGATAGCTTCTGCAACTTCATCACCGGTCAAACCATGTTTTACTCTAACATGTCTTGACAGAGCATCACCACGACTAAAAGTCTTCTTTGAAAGACCACCTTCAAGTTGATTACAAACCATACATCTAAACACCTTCTTTCTTGATGCATGAATAGTCTCTTGGTGTCTAATCAAATCATATGGTCTTGAAAATTGTTTCAAACACATTTCACCATTAGATGGATTGATCAAAGTACATTGATGTTGACCATTTTCATCTGATGGAGAAGAACGCATCATCTCTGAAGTTGTAGTGGTGGTGTTAGGTGTTGGAGAAATGAGTTGCTTCTGTGGTTGATTCGAGATGGAGAATGCTCTCTTCTTTGTCTTCATCTTAGACTTGAAAGATGGTTCATCCTCTTCCAAGACAGAATCAGAAGTATCTTCATCATCAGAAGCTAAACTCATACGATCAACATCAGATTCAAGTTCTGTAGAATCTCTTGATAAGTTTGGTCTTGTATCATGTAAGAACTGTTGTGGATGATAATGTGTGTTGCTTGGTTGTTCTTGTGTTTGTTGTGGTTGCTCAAGTTGCTCAACTTGCTGAGATGGTTGCAACATATTGTTCTCAAGTTGACTTGAAGCAATTTGGGTAATTGTAGAATCATCCAAATAAGTCATATCAAAGTCATCATCATCGTCATCATCACTAAGTTCTTCATCTTCAATATCTTCGGGAATCATATTAGGACTTAGTGATCCTGGGAAAACAACAAACTGTGACTCGTCATCGTTATTGAAATATTCCAGTGTTAAGTCCTCATTAAACTTCAACAACTTCTGTGGTTGATTCGATGCATCCATTGGTTGCAGATCATGATCCAAATTTTGATTTGTAGTTGTCAAGTTTGGATTAGCAAACTCATTAAACACGTTACGAGGTTCATCTGGAATGTCAAAGTACATATCATGAGAAGGTACTCTTTGAAGTTGTTCCGGGTGAACTGTGTTATGAAGTGGAGACATGATACCTGGTTGGGTTGTTGTACTTGTAGTTGTTGTTGTCGAGTGGTTTGGCTGGAAGTGTGGTAGATGTGTGTAATCATCAGGAATTGTCAGCATTTCTTCTGAATTCATAGCTGATGGATTTCTGTAAAGTTTTGGTTGTGTAAATGATGGAGACTGTTTCCAGAAGTTCATGTTTGGTTGTTGTTGTTGTTGTTGTGGTTGCTGCTGTTGCTGCTGCTGTTGTGATGGTTGCTGCTGACAATTGCTAAAATGTTGCGGAACGTCATAGAGCTCATCTTCCATAACATCTGTTAAAGTACGACGAAGAGTTGGGAAAACTGCTAGAGAAGTCATTTCTGATGAATAATTCTCTTGAGAAAATGAGTTTGAAGACAACTTTGGTAGTGTTTGTAGTGTTTGTAGTGTTTGTTGATAGTTATAAAGAGATAGATCTCTTTTTAAGGGTGGCAAATAGTTTCGGCGGCAAGAACAATTACTTAAAAAAAGTGATTATTTCTTGGTATCAATTTGTAGCTGTTGAGTTGTTTATCAGAATCAATAACAATAAAGAATCTGATTCCTTGGTTTTGAAAACAGCGGTAAGCTTTATTCCTTAGTTATTGAAGAAGATAAGTGAGAGAAATGAATTTGTAAGGAGTTTTGATTTGTAAGATAAATGAGTATTTCGCGAAATTCTTTTTGACAGACAGGGTAACCCTTTAAAGGATTATGGTCCACCCAATTAGGAAATCGAACGTTCCAGAATTCCTTTTTAGCTTTGCCTCTTTTGATAAGTTACGTTGCGTTAAAGCCGTTGCTTAGTCTTTAGTTATACTTATATAACTATACATTACTATTACATGTACTTCTTATGACTATTAGTATCCTTTAATCTTGTGTTTATGACTCATCCTTGTTGGTGATACCCTCTTATCAATAGCAAGTGATATAAAGCAACTAACGTTTAGTGTAGTATTATAGATAAGATTATAGTATTAGGTATCCATATGATATTGATTAAAGTTTATAGTTGACAACTACTATATCATAATTTAGTGTGTGCTTGTTTAGTTAAACTACAGACTATAAGACTATAACTATAACTATAAGACTATAACTATAAGACTATAGATCATATGTATATCATATGTATCATATGAATAATAGATCATATATATCATATGAGTATCATATACATCATATGTATATCATATGTATATATGAATATCATATGAATATGATATGTTTATCAAATGTAAATCATATGAATATCATATGTAAATCATATGAATATCATATGTAAATCATATGAATATCATATGTAAATCATATGAATATCATATGTATATCATATGAATATCATATGTATATCATATGTATAAGTATATATGACTTATATGAATCATAAGTATAAGTATATATGAATAAGCATATAAGTATAAGCATATAAGTATAAGCATATAAGCATAAGTATAAACCATATAAGGATAGATCAGTCTTTAACCTCCTTATGATAAGCAATAGCCTTATCATCACCCATCTCTTCATCAGATCTATGAGTGATAATCTTACCTTGACCAATAAGATCCAATTGTTCTTCTTCAGATATAACATAATTGATATTAGCATGTCTATTCTCTGGACCCAATAACATAACAATAAGTAAGAAGGCAAATACAGCTCCCATAAAGATTGCCATCACCTTGGAGTAATCATAAACATCTTTCCTTTTAACCCCATCTTCATCATATAGAGGAAATCTTTCACCAATTGTAGATTCAATTGTAGAAGAAGCTGAAGATGCTAAATTACCAAGTTGATAAGAAACTCCAACAACAAAAGCTCTAAATTCAGGTGGTGATAATTCAGATAGATGAATAGGAGCAACACCCCAAGCACCTTGAACCATAAATTGTAAGAAGAAAACTCCAGCATTTATACCTGAATTACGTAAATATGCCCATGGATAGATAAGTGCTCCACCACAGATACAACAAATCATAACCGAAAGTCTTCTTCCAATGAATCCAGAGAAATGTCCAATTGTCATACCACCTGCAATAGCACCCAAGTTAGCCACGGAATTTGTCACAGTAGAACGATCTGAACCATATTCCAACTGTTTAGTTAACAATGTTGGATATAGATCTTGTGAACCATGTGACATAAAGTTGAAACCTGACATCATAATCACCATATATGCCATCTTTAGCCATTCCCTTTGAAGAGCTCTCTTTGCATCACCAAAGAACGAGGACTTATTATTCTCCAAATGTAATTTCTGTTGTAAGAATTGATCAGTTTCAGGTAACATAGCTCTCCAAATACAGAAGAGAACAGGTGGTCCAGCAGAGAACCAAAAGATTGATCTCCAACCCTTTTCAGTAGTATCAACAAGAGCTCTTTGGAATACAACAACAAGTAAATAACCAAATGCATAACCCTGTTGGAAAACACCAGATAAGAAAGAACGTGCATCATTTGGAACACCTTCAAGAGCTGTAGACACGGCAATACCGTACATTGATCCCATAAAGATACCAAACAATGCTCTAACACCAAGGAATGCCTTATATGTATTGACAAACCCAGTACCAATCTGAATAACAATCAAACACATTAAATTGATGATTAATGGCCATTTTCTTCCATATCTATCACCAAAATAACCAAATACAATAGCACCAACAGATCTAAGCATCAAGACTAAAGTGATACCCCATGTTATATCCTTAACTGGTCTTCCAAATGTCTCAGACATGTTTGTAACGTTTAGAGACGTGGCAAAGAAATCAAAAGCGTCCCATGTCCAAGAGATGAATCCAATTAAAAAGAATTGCCATTCTCTAGAAGACATTTGACGAAGTCCAGGTAATGGATTAACATGAGATTTCTCTCTTTCCCATTCATCGCGTGATGGAACAAGTGTTCTTGGACGTGATCTAAGGTATTCCTTAAGATCTGAGAAGGTATATGTAGTGAATCCCATAACTGTTTGTCTAATGAAGACGTAATCAAACAACTAAACCAATTCCAACAGCAGACACCTCTATTTATACCTATACCACTGAGCAGGGGACAAGGATCTGCTGCAAGGGTAAGAATCTGGGGTTTGGTTGTCAAATGCGGGGAGGATCTACGTCCGATTGGTTCCGTTCAAGTTATGTCGCGTGTGTCCTGACAGGATTAGATTAGATTAGTTAGTCTATAGTCTGTAGAGGTGTTATATGTTGCTATTTGGATTGGCAGAGTGATAGAGTGAATAGGTATACTGCTCTGTTGAGTGTATGGGTATAGTCCATGTCTTCTCACTTCGCTCAACCTCCGGGGAGTGTGACCGTTTCGAAGTATCCAAGTATCTTTAGGGTGCCATTTCCTAATTGGAACATTTGCCTATCAAAGGTTCCCGCAATAATCTGTATCTGCGGTTATAAACTCCTAGTGGGGAATGTGGGGATAAATTGGGTGTTGTGCATTAGGTTAGACCCTTGCATCACTCTCCCTTGCCCTTTGGAGTGCCCTTTGGAGTACAATGAACATGGGAACCTATATATACTACATTAGATTGTATAGGATGATAGTTGGATAGCATGATAGTTGTATAGCATAATAGCTAAGATGTTTGGTTATGTCTCGAAAGAGCTATTGGACTATGCATGAGTACTAATACTAAGATCTTATCATACCACCCCACGAGCTCAACAGATGAGCTTGTGCGGGGTCAACAAAACTCATACAACACTTTAAGACACAAGAAGTTGTTGCTTTAACCTAACACTAAAGATTTACAAGTTATCGGAGCATACCGGGAGCATGTCTCATAGAAGTTAACTAATGATCAAAGATCATCACAACCATTCGCTCAATCATATAGCCAAGAAATTATGCCAAGAGAGTAGTACATGACCTGTATAATTCAAATACTCTTAAAACAACCGAAATAAGAGTTATTAAATGTTTAATACTTGGCAGGGGTGTGGGTGGGGTTGGGGTCGGGTCGGGTGATACTTCTCCTTACACCCGGACATTACGTAACATAAACATCCGAACACCATTTTAAATATTTATATCATATAATATTATATTATATTGATAAATGAATGTGTAGGGATAAGAATGGAGATCTATAGGTAATCCTTTTTTAGATCAGTGAATTGTTGATATATAGTGTTATGGTGTTATGATATAGATTGTATATGACAAGATATGTTAAGTATTTATGTCCTGAGAGCGGATTCTCTGTAATGTCTCTCTAAAACTATCAAAATAGATAAGAAAAGCTTCTTTTAAAAGATATACTATCTTTCAAAACACATTATATACCTACCTCATAGATACACTTACCAATATAAAGCACTTATATTTATATATAGTTAATTATCCTGTTGATATTTACTGCTGCCCAACTGGTACGGCCACACTCGGCCCCGCCTATCGAAATCTCCGAATTCCCAATTCAACTTAACCAACTTATCTCAGTTAAAGCGACACTAAGAGCTTCCCACAGCCTTATAAGGATCAGTTTGACATAGTGAAATGCTTCTCAAAAGGCTACTGTCGACTTCAGCGAGACGGTTAAACACTGTTAAGGTTCCTATCGCTGAGTATGATTCCCTCGTCTCTAAAGGGAAACTACGAGATGACCCATATCAACGTAAGATCATATCTAATCTTGGTTCATTACATAAACATCTATGTGATTATACACCACCAAAAGTTGAGATCCCAGATATTGATGATTTGACTCCAAATACAGGGTTTTTCTCTAAGATCTTTGGTAAGAAGAAGGATAACAATAAGTCTATTTCAGATCCATCTCAATACGATTCCATTCCAAAGGGTATTTACCTATATGGTGATGTTGGATGTGGTAAGACAATGCTTATGGATCTTTTCTATTCTACAATTCCACCACATTTAACTAAGAAACGTCTTCATTTCCATCAATTTATGCAAGGACTTCATAAGAGACGTCATCAATTGATTCAAAAACATGGATCTCCAGATATTGATACTATTCCAATCTTGGCTGCTGAAATGGCACAAGAAGCTACAGTTCTTTGCTTTGAT
This sequence comes from Petasospora fabianii, assembly GCA_022641835.1. Lineage (NCBI taxonomy): Eukaryota > Fungi > Ascomycota > Saccharomycetes > Phaffomycetales > Wickerhamomycetaceae > Petasospora > Petasospora fabianii. The sequence goes on along the minus strand of CP048718.1, from coordinate 1,146,397 downwards.
GAATTCCAAGTAACTGACGTTGCTGATGCAATGCTCTTGCGTCGTGTTATTGAAACTGTACTTGCGCCAGATCATGGCTTAGTACTCTTTGCTACTTCGAATAGAGCACCAGATGAGTTATACATAAATGGAATTCAAAGACAGTCATTTATTCCATGCATCGAATTGATCAAAACACGCACTGAAACAATATTCCTTGATTCACCAACAGATTATAGAAAAGTCCCCAAGCCAATCTCCTCGGTGTATTGGACACCAAACCCAGGTGTTTCATTTAACGCTGCTGCTTCAAGGGCATCAGCTTCAGCACACGTTGAAAACTGGTATAACTTCTTCTCCCAAGGTCATGAAGCTGAGAAGGACATTGAGCTTACAATTTGGGGTCGTCAACTTAAAGTTCCTAAATCATCTCCACCATACGTTGCACAATTCACATTTGATGACCTGTGTGGTAAGCCATTAGCTGCTGGTGATTACTTATCTCTCGCAACTACATACAACACTTTTATCGTCACTGATATCCCATATCTCTCAGTGGATCGTCGTGACCTTGTGAGAAGATTCATTACCTTTTTAGATGCAGTTTATGATAATCATGGAAGACTATGTGTCACTGCTGCTGCACCATTTGAAGATTTGTTTGTTGAACCAGAACAGATGAAGAACAGATATGAACTTAATGTTGTTGAGAAGGATGAACCTGAAGGTCAAGAGGAAGAATTAGAGAATGATGAACTTGTAAAGACTCATGGTTTTAGTAAAAAGGCTGCAAAGAATGCAAAGATGTTCCAATTGGATGAAGAGAGATTTGCCTTTGCAAGAGCATTATCAAGATTATCACACATGTCTACACAAGATTGGGTTGATCAGAATGGACTTAAGAAGTAATACTTCATATATAGAGCTGTTTATATATGTTTATATATATTTATACATGTTTTATATGGTATAAAGATAAAAACCACGTAAGTCACGTGACCAGACAAAAGTCACGTGACCTTGCTTCAAGGGATTAAATATAAACTCCTCCGCAATTGATTCTTCTATCACCACATTCTCTAAGATAATTGTATAACAGACAACATAAAGAGGACTATAAGATGAAACTACTCTCTACTGGTGTTCTTTTGTCATTAGTGATACTTGATGTCACTGCATTTCACGTTCTTGATGCCCTTCATACAGCACAGTCTTTACTCCCTTCGTTCTCTTTAGACGTTGCTGACCGTCTCATCGTTACATCTGACACTTCTGCCCCAATTACCGTTTCTGAACGTGAGAAGCTTAAACTTAAACGCAGTGGTGTTAACTTCTTTGATGTTACCGAGCATAAGTCTTGGTTCTTTACTGAGAAAGAAGAGGTTGTTGTACCAAAGTATAACTATCCTGTTAAGGCAGTTCACTTGGAACAAGTTGAATCACTCATTGAGAATATTGATAAGGAGAAATTGCATGATAACCTTGCAGAGTTTTCTAGTTTCTTCTCAAGATACTATAAGAGTGAATCCGGTAGAGAGAGTGCTGTATGGTTGTTAAAGAAGTTGAAAACACTTGTTAAGACTAGAAGTGATTTGGATGTTAATGTCACATTGGCCCCCTTCCATCATGATTGGACTCAATTCTCCATTATTGTTAGTATTAAAGGATCAAAGAGACCAGATGATATCGTTGTTGTTGGATGTCATCAAGATTCTACTAATTTGTTGTTTCCAACATTGATGAAAGCACCAGGTGCTGATGATGATGGTTCAGGAGTTACAACTAATCTTGAAGCCCTAAGAATCCTTTTGTCTAATGGATTTGCCCCTGAAAACACTGTTGAATTCCATTTCTATTCAGCAGAGGAAGGTGGTCTCTTGGGATCATTAGATATCTTCAATTGGTATAAGAAGCAACAGAAGAAAGTTGTTGCTATGCTTCAACAGGATATGACAGGATACGTTCAAAAGACACTTGATAATGGAATTGAAGAACACGTTGGTGTTATTTATGATAATGTTAACCCAGAGTTAACTGAATTTGTCAAACTTGTCATTGATACATACCTTTCAATCCCATGGAGGGCAACTTCTTGTGGGTACGCATGTTCTGATCATGCTAGTGCTTTAAAGAACGGTTATCCATCTAGTTTCATCATCGAGAGTGAGTTCAAGTACACTTCTCCATATATTCATTCTACAGGTGATACTTTGGATAGACTAAGTTTTGATCATATTGCTGAGTTTACAAAGTTGGTATTAGGTTATGCCGTGGAGTTAGGTAACCATGAGTTTGAAATCGTTAAGGAGTAAACAATACAACTGATTATATAACTAATACAACTGATTATGTGTCTATTGAACCGATTATAACGTAATACTTGACTAATATACGCGCTTCATCAAAGGATAAGAAAAAACATTGGGACATATACATCTACCAAAGATAAAGATACATCTACCAAAGACCATACCAAACATAAGATAATCCAGACATCACATGAATGAGTTAATCTCTCTATATAGACATCTTCAGTCTGACACAGACTTATCTCTACCAAAGACCAAAACAACGCTTACGATACCTCATTATCCTACACTACCAACAACACTTTCACCTCGTAAAACACATGAGATATCACAAATGGTTGGATATATCACTGATCTACACAATCTTTATCAATTTGATTTCTTGATAGATGTTGGATCTGGTGGTGCACATCTCTCTAGAGCACTTAATATGCGGTTAAGAGTACCCATTGTATGTGTTGAAGAGGATATGAGACGTGTTTGTATTGCAAGACGTATGGATCGAATGATTGGAGTGATTGATTTGTTCTATGTACGGGAGTTGAATAGTGTATATGGTGAAGAGGTTCAAAAGTTCATTGGAGCAAGAAAGAAGAGTAATTGTGGTATACCAAAAGGGTTTGTTATTGGGTTAGATGTTTGTGGAGATCTGGGAACTGAGATTGTGGAGTTTATTAAGACTGGTCATAGTCCAATTGATATTATTGGATGTTGCTTTGTTGCATGTTGTTTCCATAAATGTACAAGATTGCTTACCATTTATGATTATGATGCTTATGATGTGTTGAGTGGATTGACAAAGTGTTCTGATCAAGACATTGGAGCTTTAACTGAAGATGAAATCATGCAAAAGTATCAAATTGAAGCTCAAGATGAATCAATTGAACAATGGAGGTTAGAGAAAGGTCCATTATCTTCAATTTTAGAATCAATTGTGCATCAAGATCGTATGGATGCGCTTCAAGGGTACAATGTCTCAAAGGACATAATGTTTGATTACACAATAAGTTCTAGAAATGTATCTATAACAGCAATAAGGAGATAATAAGTAATTTGTCTAACAAAATATTCATTTTTGTAATATCATAAACACCATTATTCAGTGATAGAGCCTAATGTACACCCAACAAATATTTGAGATCCACACCAGTGGGGATCCCATCTTTTGAAGCATGAGTAAAGAATGCCCAATCACCATGCGTCATATTGAAAGAGATGATGTCTCTTGTAGTTGTGTGGGAATGTGTTGTAGGATGTGAGAGTCATCAATGTGATTGTATGAAGAGATGAAGAGAGGAATATGGATAGAGTAAACTTAGATAGACTCTTTCAAAGCCTGGTTCAACTTAGCAATCTTAGAAGCAATAGACAAGTCAACGGTTCTGTCACCAACTTCAACAATCAAACCACCTTGAATATCTGGGTTAACCTTGTTAGTGAGTCTAAGAGACTTACCAGATCCAACAAACTTGGATTTACCAACGGCAGCTTCAATCTTCTTCAAGATCTTAGAGTCCAGGGAGTCAGCAGAAGTGACAATGGCCTCAACAACACCACTGTGAGCATCAATGAGCACCTTAAACTGAGAAATGACCGATGGAAGCAAATCGAGTCTGTTGTTCTCAGCAAGAACCTTAAGGAAGTTTGAGACAGAGGAATCAATAGATGGAACCTGTTGAGAAAGAGTCTCAACAACAATGGCTCTGTCCTGAACAGAAAGAGCTGGGTTCTCAAGGAAAGAAGCAACCTTAGCGTCAGCAGTGACAGTCTTCAAAGATTCAAGAGACTTTGCAGCAGAGTCCAAGTTTGAAGCCTTTGCGGCAGCAGTGTAAAGGGCAGTGGCGTAAGTACCATCCAAACCAAAGAGCTGGACTGGTGGCTTAACAGAAGCAGCAGAGGCCAAAGTACGCTTGAAGACGAGTCTAGCAGACATTATTAGACAATTGAGATGAACAAGTTAACTTCTTTAGTTTGGTCCAATTAAAGACGTGTTTCTTCTCAATTGATCATTTTCCGTTTGGGAAAGTTGACTTTTGGGTGGGATTTTCGCGAGAGGCGTCTCTGATTGGTTGGATAATATGGTAATATCTGTATATGGTAGCTATCTACTTATAGTATAATACGAGGGCAAGAAGAGGAATTCCGAACCCACTTCGAAAAATTCCGTCACATTTTTGGAAGGTGAATAACTTATACTTAGTATTAATGATATATATAAGGGATATTTGACAGACTATACTATGCTCAGGAACCTTCTACCGCGTACTAGCGGATCTCAGAAGGTCTGGGCAATTTCACAAGTCTTGGGTGTTCGTTGTCAGTCGACAGTGACATCAACATCATCAACATCAACTCCATCCAATGAAGCTACAAAACTCTTGTCAAGAACATCACTATTGACAATACCACCACGTGATTCTGATCTCACAGCACTTGAGAAACAAGATGAAATCATTAAACGTCGTCGTAAACTCGCCAAGACCGTTACAGAGATTAAGAAATTCAAACCACGTTCACCAGGTCAAAGATGGTATAGAGCACCAATTTATTCTCATCTTTGGAAAGGTACTCCATATAAGCCATTAACTGTGGCTCTTACAGGTTCAGGTGGTCGTAATAACACTGGTCATATCACTGTTAGATTTAGAGGTGGTGGTCATAAACGTCGTGCTCGTCTTGTCGACTTCCATAGATTGGATGCCGGTAAGCAACGTGTTATGCGTATTGAATACGATCCAACAAGAACTGCACACATTGCACTTGTTAAGAATGTCGATACAAAGAAGATGTCTTATATTCTTGCATGTGATGGCTTGAGAGCAGGTGATGTTATTGAATCTTACAGAAAGGGTATCCCACAGGATCTTATGGAAGAGATGGGTGGTAGAATTGATCCAGCAATTCTTAGTGCTAGAACAAATCAAAAGGGTAATTGTCTTCCCCTAAGAATGATTCCAATTGGTGCTGTTATCCATGCTATTGGTGTCACACGTGATGGTCCAGCCAAGTTTTGCAGAAGTGCAGGTACTTATGGACGTCTTATGCAAAAGCTTCCTGATAAGAAGAGAGCCGTTGTTAAATTACAATCAGGTGAACATCGTTATGTTCATTTAGATTCATGTGCTACATTGGGTATTGTATCAAACATTGATCATCAACATGCTAAATGGGGTAAAGCTGGTCGTGCTCGTTATAGAGGTTTTAGACCTTCAGTTCGTGGTGTTGCTATGAACAAATGTGATCATCCTCATGGTGGTGGTCGTGGTAAGTCTAAATCTAACAAGTTATCCATGTCTCCATGGGGTGTCTTGGCTAAAGGTTATAAGACTAGAAGAGGTAAACATCAGAACAACATGAAGGTTAGAGATAGACCAAGAGGTAAAGCTGGTAGAAACGTTAGAGGTTGATTGTATATACTCTTTATGATAATGCATGTGTACATAACTATCTGATATAGTAAAACAATCTGATATAATAGATCTAACTATCAATCATAAGGTCAGTAACAAAAGGTGTCACTGTATCTAAGTACTCCTTCTCTTCATATATCAACTTTAACATAATCCTTAATGGATCTTGATCACCATCATAAACTTCTAATCTCTTTATCTTTAACACTGCAAATGAATGACATTTCATCTCTTTAACGACATTACCAAACATTGAATAGAATTGTCTTGGTTGTAACCATTCAACATGAGCATCAAGTAATAACACAATAGTATTCGTTGTAAACTCTGTGATTCGACATCTGTTAACAACTTCATAAGATCTAATACAATCCTGTGTTATAATTGCCATCATGGCAAAGTTTGAATCACTAATAGAACATAAGAGTGATCCATCATCAAGTTTGAGATACTTAAGAAGTTTAACGACACGTGTAGATCTAAGACATATGTTTGGTGAAGGTGAATTTGAGTACTCATTAAGAATGTCTCTCATTAGCCAAGGAGATAGAACATCTTTATCAAGTATACGTCGTTGTCGAGCGAGCATGGGGTCTCATCTAATACATCTATTACTATGGTTGAGTTGATCTATCTAGACATTATTTGATCGGTCGCGGGTTGACATACTACATAGATCATACTCATTATAGTGCTATATTGTGATATACAACAGTTATTAAGATATAAAGAACAGACAGATTAATTGATTAGATATTCATGTTAATTATTAGTTGGACGTAAACGAGTCATGTTGATTGCATCTGTGCAATGTATTGTGTGGTATAGTTTGGTCATAGAGAGGGGAACAGTATATGGAGTAGCATACGCTTGCGTATGCTACTATTACTTATCCTTCTTTTCTTCAACTTCATCTTCAGTAGTCTCTGCAGTATCTTCGGAATGAACTTCAGTAGATTCTGGAGCAGATTCATCAGTGTTTTCTTCAATAACTTCTTTGGTTGGGTTCAGAGTGTTATCAGAAGCGTCATTACCAGAAGCATTAACAGAGGTTGTACCATAGATCGAATTCATCTTTTGCTTCTTTTGTTGTTCTCTATCATGTAAGAACTGTTTGTATTTCTCAATAGTGACTTGCTTTTGCTCTTCTCTGTACTTATCCAAATCAGTGTATCTTGTATTTTGGAAGATGTCCCAAAAAGTGAAGAAAGGTTGTGAGAAATTAGTCTTGATACCAAACTGTTGATGATGGATGTCATGATAGATCGAGTTATTTGGGAAAAGACGTTGGAATGGATCATATGGTAATGCATAACCACAATGATCATCAACTGTCTTAAGTGTAGAGAAAGTGTAAAGGACAAGTTGTTCTCTTGGTGTTAACCCTGTCAAGAGACCAGCAAGTCCCGTACCAGCTGTATCAAGTAAGAACCCTTCAACTGGATCATTATAAAGAGCACCAAATGCATATGGAACATAGAGTCTATGATGTCTTGAATGGAAATGCTTATAAAGAGTCTTGTTCATATGCATGATTCTGTGAAGCCAATATTGCCAACTATCAATGATAACAAAAGCAATACCAATTCTGATTGCAGAGAAGCCATAATGGAACATGAAGGCATGTACAAACTTTGGTAATAATGGGAATGAGTTATACATGTTAATGATACGATACTCTTCATCACCAGTCATTTGTTCCGGTTCTAAGAATGATACAGCGTATCCGGCAATCGTTTGAATGATATGTTGAAGAACAACATCTTTGAAAACATCCCATTTAGATGCCTTGTTTCTTGATGCAACTTCCTCTGGTGGATGAATTCTGTACATCTCAGCAACTTCATATGCATCAATGATAGCAAAGAAGGCAGAATATGACCAATAAGCCACAATGGGTGATGCAAGGGCAAGCACACTATCAGAGACACCTTCTATAAGTGAAGGTCTTGGTGTGAGCTTATACTCTGGTAGTGTGATGTTCATGTTGTAGTTGTAACTGTTATTGTTGTTGTTGTTGTTGTTGTTGTTGTTGTTGTTGTTGTTGTTGTTGTTGTTGTTGTTGTTGTTGTTGTTGTTGGAGTTAAAGAGTGGAGAGGAAACAAGATGGTATAAATATGGGGAAGGAATAGGAGAGAAGTAGAGAGAGTTTGAAAGTACTTGATGCTAAATAAGGAAAGTATTGGAAAGTATTGATTGTGAAAGATGTAGAGGCCAAGTTAAAGGAGCAGAATAGTTAAAGAGATGAGTCCTTTATAAATATTTATATAATGAGTAAGAATGCCGTGGCGAGACTTTTAAGGCAACTTTTTTTTTTTTTCTTTTTTGAAAAAGGGGGTGACCATATATGATCACGTGAGTGATCATGTGATATATATATACTTATATATCACGTGATGACAATCACGTGGTGAGTCATGTGATCTCAAAATGAAGAGGTCACATGATCAGTCATGTGACCAGCATAACACTCACAACTACTGTAACTCGACTTATGCTCAAGCGTCAAGTTGAAAAATTCATCGAAATGGACATAAAGTACTATACTCTCTTTCTATCTCTCTTTCTATCTCTCTTTAGAGCTATCTGCTTTCCACCAATCTACAAAGATGTCCAACAGATTCAGAACAGCCAACTGGCTTGCAAAGAATGGCTATGGTCCACAGGTTTTCCTCTTTAGAAACATCGAATCAGGTCAAGTGCTTTACTCTCAACTTCCAACATTTACAGATTATCAGCTTAAAGTCCAATTCCAAAGACCCAACTGGGAAAACCGTAAACCATCTTTGAGAAGAGACATATGGCGTATCATGGCTGTGTCCGATTTTGAATCGTATGAAGCTGCTGTCGAAGCTTATGAGACACTTGTTAGACTTAGATCAATGAGAGATCTTACATTGAAAGACGTTGCAATGAGATTCAGACCAAGAAACAAAGATGGTAACATTTGGTATTCTGCACAGTTTAGACCAGTTTATACACAAGAGGCAGTTTCGGATCTTGCCACTACTATTGATCATATTCAAAGTAAAACTAAGATCCATTGGGAAGATGAATGGAGAAAAGGTGATCTTAGTAACTGGGATAAAGATCTTGTGGAGCATGAACTCATGGATAGAGTCGCATTACATACACCAAAGGCTCTCTTGGAAGACTTGAGACAAAGGGCAAGAGCTGAGTTTAAACAATTGAGAGCTCAAGAGGCTGCTATTGAAGGAGCTGTTGAACAGCGCGTGTAAATACAAAGAGAGACAGAAGGCATTTGCATTATATGATGATTACGATGGTACTTTTTTTTTTGGCTTTTTTGGTTTAAGATGATAGTGTGGATCAATTGAATGTATATAGATTGACCATAATTGACACATCACATCTTATCTTCTACATCCATAGTTCTATCCATAGTTCTATCCATAGTTATATGTATTAACCAATCATTTAAAGTTAAATGGTGCACGACACAATGGACAAGTGTTTGAACCACTCGACTTAAACCATTTGTATAAACAACCAGCATGGAACTTGTTCTTACAAGTACCACATGTCTTTGAAGGCAAAGAGTTATCCTGATGTAAGATAGAATAACAAATAGAACACTCTTCAAATCCTTTGAAATGGAAACTGACATTCTTCAAAAAGAACTCTAATGATTCAGAGATTTCACCATTTTGTAAAGTCACAATACGTTGACAAGCTAAGAGCCAGGCTTTCCATTGTGTCTCCTTAACACCAACTCTTTGTGGACCACTAACTTCAATGTTTGCAAGTGGATAACTCGATGGAATCTTGAACACAATCTCCAAATGTTGTTCATCGATTAAATATGTCGATTTGATCTCATTAGTGACTCTGTTAACCTTAATGGTCAAATTATCATTCTCTTTAGTCAATGAAGAGATACGTTCTTCAAATGTCAAAAGTTTGTTAGAGATCAAACTTGGTGAGATGAACTTGGCTGTAAACTGTTCAATATTAGCCTTAAACCCACGATCTTTGATGTTATTGAACCAATTAGAAGCAAGTGAACCAATTGAGACCAAGACACTATAATAGATATGCATCGATAACACTCTAACTTCTTCAGAGATGTCACCAATGTCATTATCAAATGTATAGTTGATAAAGATAGAATGATCATCACCAATACGGCTCAAGAACTCTTTTTCATCATCATCAGTGATTATAAAAGAGATGAAGTTTAAGAATCTCGTCACAAGTTCATCGTTGTCATTTTGCAACTGTTGAATGTAAAGTGTTCTCAACTTTAGTGTGATATCCTTGAAGTTGAACAATACAAGCATCCAACACCATAAGTAGTTAACAAGCTTCTCATCCTCTTCAATGGAAACTGAATCGGTGAATTCTGGAGATGTAGCAATCAGATCAATAAGCTTCTGTGGGATCTTAAACTGGGACAAATCATCACCATCTTTACTCAGTTCAAACTCAACAACAAGATCTTGTTGCTTGGACAAGATGAGTTTTCTCAAGATATCAAGTAATTGTCTCTTCAATTCAAAGTTCTTAGTCATTTGGAACTTCTCAAACAGGGAGTCTTCATGTTCGGCAAACTTGGCATTTGGAACATTGTGTAAGAATCTGTTTAACAACTCGTTATAGATCAAGATAGGCATGTTAACATTAACAGTTCGATCATTAACATATCCTTCTAATAATTCAGTCTCAGCTTCCTTAACAACCTCTTTTTCAAGAGAATCATTCTTTTGCAAAGCAAGGAATAACTTCAAACTCCAGTATTTCAATTCCAGCAAGTGATCACCATCATCTAAGCTCACAAGACCCGTAGCATCCTGTAACACTCTTACACAGAGATCTTTAAAAGAGTCAGTCTTATCAAACTTTGCAACATTCCACAAGACAAACAAGTTTAACAATTGGATTCTTACAATTGTAAACTCAGGCTCATAAGCAACATCAGAATCGAGCCATTTGTTTATATCTTGTACAATCATATTGAATCTCTGAGGTTGAAGAGGCATACCATCACCAAGGTCACGCATGAAATTGGTCAAGACAGTAAGCTTGATAACACCATTATCAATAATCTCAGATGGACGTAACCCAATGAGTTCAGAAGAGACAAGGTTCTTAACACGATCATACTTTTCATCACACAGGAATGGGGACAATGTCGAGATGACAGTACAGAAGAGGAGTAAGGATGATTTGGACTTGGAACGAAGCTCTGTACGGGTATACTTATCAATATCGAGTTCTGAGATTGTCGAAGCAGACTCTAAGTCAACCAGAGATGAAAGGATATGCTTAAGGAGACGAACAGTGTAGAATGAAGTAATGATGTTGTTCTCAGATGTTGGAATAAGCAGTGCCAGTGGAGCTTCTGCGGTATTAGAGATAAGAGACTGGACAAGTTGTTTGTATGTATAGTTAGAGAACTTATCCATAAGTTTGGATTTGATGGATGATTGGAAGTTAACAATGGATGATGGGAGAGATGGATGAGAACCTTCATTTAAGAACACATAATCATCAATAGTTTCAGAGATGATACCCAAGTAGACAAGAAGTTCATCTGACAGTTCAATACCGATCTCATGAAGGAAAACAGCGTATCTTATAGTACCAATAATGTCTGTAAATGCAAAGCAGTCATCCTTAGTTGGAAGCAAGTAGATGTTGGTCTCTAATGGGTTACCAATTGAGAGTCTTGAATCAACAAAGGAGCCATATTTGGATTCAAAGAGAGTTAACAGATTACTAGAAATCAATTCTGAGATCAAAGATGGATGTGATTTGATAACAGAGGACACTTGACTGATTAGATCAGTGGAAGCACCATAGGCTTCAACTTGTTTCTTTAACAACTGAACATACTTGTTCAAGATCTCAGGGGTATCCAAGAGCCCAGAGACGACATTATAAAGCTTTGGACTCTTAAAGAGCATCTCATCGAGTAAATCAGTTTCAAAGATGATATCAGAGCACAGTTCTTGATTCGATGCATTGTTTTGCAAGAAGTATTCAGTGAATTGACTCTGTTTATTCTTCTCCTTTGCCAGATCCCAAAGTGAAACAGCAGAATCCTTAGAGATAAGATGACTCTTGAATAGTTCATCATTTTCAAAGTCATAGATTGTGGTTTGTTCAGATAATGCCGTTTGTAACTCTTCGGACTTGGATAGTAACTCATCCTTATGATCAAAAGTGTTAAGTTTGGATAAGATTGTCTTCTTTTGACCAATAAAGTCCAATTTAATCACAAAGCTATCAAAGATCTCAACAAACAAGTCTGAGTTATAGAATATAGACTTGGAATAGTTCTTGAGGATCTCAATTGGTGGTTCAATGATAAGTGGAGTGATGAAAGAAGGAAGCTCATCAAGGAATTCTTCAACTTGTTTAGAATAATCTCTAAGGTTTTGCTTGATGATGAAATCAAACATAGTGAATGCTGGATGATTAATGGATGTCTTTCCCTCTTCATCATCATCAGAACGAAGTCTTAAGTCTTCAAGAGAGCTCTCAAGAGATGACTGTAGTGAGATGGAGGTCTTAAGTGCAACTGAAAGCAAAATGGTGATATTACCCGAGTCTTTAGTCGACCATTGCTTGAGGAAGTCAGAAATGATCGATGAGGGAATAAGCTTTGATAATGGTTCAATGATTTGTGTAGCTAATGGACCTGATGGGATTGCCATAATCTCATCAATGATATTGGAACTTAACTCAGCCTTGTCAAAATGTGTTATCACTTCAAGGTATGTAGTGAGTGAGTTAACGATGAATGGTATACCGGTTCTTAACTTGGAGTTCTTGGAGATTTCATTGGTGAAGTCTTCATGGAGGATGGTCTCCAGTGTTATGATGTCATCATCAGTGGAGAAGACAGTAGTTGCAGTGGTGATGAATTGTGATAGCTTTGTGTAGTATGAAGGATCAGAGTTTAAAGATCCAATCTTGAGGAATCCAAAGATTCTCTCCTTGTATGACTTATCATATTGGAAGAAATCTGGATTCTTTTGGTTCAAGATGTTGAGAGTTGATAAGATTGGAACTATCATGGATGAGTACATCATTGAACTTGTTGACTTGACATCAACTTTCTTAACAAACGTGAGTGATTTGATAAGACGTTTAGACATGAGTTTCCATGATTTGTCAGTAAACAAGTCTGGATTCAAGTGAACAACAGTGTTAATCAATTGAAGAAGAGCCTTATAGATTCGTTGGTTGTTAGAATTGGAATTGATGAGTAGATAATGCCAAAGGTTCTCATATGTGAAAAAAGTGTGATATGAATCAATTGATTTCTCAATCTTATCAGGATGAAGTTTACATCCAACTTGAATCATGTGTGATGCCATTGAAATGGTGGCATTAATAAGACGAAGATACTTGAGTTCTGCTTCATCACGTGGAACAAATCTATCATCAGAGATGGTGTCAACTGTCTCTTTATTAAGAGCCTGATCGGCAAAGTTGAGTATCTCATTCTGAAAGATGATCCAAAGATTGTTGATCTTGTTTTGATCGTCGTTGAAAGCCCTAGAGATGTTCTTAACTGTCGAGTTACAGACTGAGGTATCAAGGTCATAAGTCCCCGAGAGTAAAACCGGTACAGTGTCCTTAAGATACTTGACATAGCTCTTTTGTAACGATGAGATAAGTTGTGTTTGAAGTTGATGAGCTAAGGACCTCACTGTCTTTGACTCTGAGATGGACAGCTTTGGATATAGTTGAACCCAAGTGATGAGCACAAGATCATCTTTGAGTTCCTTCACGTTTTGAGGTAAAGAAGCATATTGAACAAACTCAGCTAATGCCTTTTCTTTAGTAGTCTCATCTCTTTTAAGTAATGACTTAAACCAAAGCTTAATACTGGAATTAGCCACTATATTTGGATCTGGAAGTCCAGCGACGTAGTTGAGAGACACTTCAAACCCAGAGTGTCCGAGTCCTTGGACAACGTTACCAGTTTGTGAGACTGCAAAGGGATTTCCAAAGGACATTGGTAAGAAATATATATCTCAGTTGATAGATGTAGGTCTAAGTGGAAGGTCTGAAGGTGGCGAATAAAGAGTAAAGTAAAATGGACGATGACGGACGATGACGTCCGGATTACTTTTCTGTTCTCGGTGGTGAGAGTTTTTTGCGGTGTCCTATCACCGATAGAACTATAGTACTTCCATTAGCGGAGGGTAATAGTTGTTATAGTCTAATGATATCTATTTCATTGATACTACTTTGATGATATCTTCTAATAATCGTTTAACAACTTAGAATATGGGTGATATTACTAACTAGGGGTCTTCCTTGCTGTAGCCCTTAGACATAGGGCCTTAAGTAAGAACATAGACAGTTGTAGTATACACAATACCTATAACAATATAATAACTCTGACATCAATTACATACAGACTATATAATACCATATATATAGATAATACTTAATTACACTCTAAAAGAAAGAAACAAACACTCAAATACATTAACTCATAAGACTATATAAGAAAGAGGCTAAGTGCCCCTACCACACGCGAACTCGCACGATACGCGAACCTGTTCGATACGCGAACATGTTTTATTCGCGAACACAGCTTTTTTACGCGAACCTGTTTTATTCGCGAAGCCCCCCCAAAAAATCCAGGCAGCCAAAATTGCGTTGGCGCCTGTTTGAAAGGACCATATAGGAGGACTACACTTCCAATTGTATAAAGGCTACAGGATCTATTAAGATATTAGTGTTATTGATAGATGTCTGGTGCTAATAGGTATGTTATTGGTGATCATTCCAGTATTAAAACGCTTCAATTTTGGTGCGCTTTGGTGTGTTTGGTGAGCTGGTTAACTCCAATGGTCGGGTACATATGATAGTCTTATCACTTATCGTTGAATGTCCATGATAAGCTAGTGTACCCTTCAATCAGCTTTCATCATCAGTCCATCATCATTACATTGTCAGTTTCATACAGTACTAACGATATATTAGAGAAGCGGTCTTTCCGACCCGTATGACCCTTGGTCTAATGAAGGGTAAGCTTAAAGGTGCTCAACAGGGACATTCCCTTCTAAAGAGAAAATCTGAAGCATTGACAAAGAGATTTAGAGATATCACTAAACGTATTGATGATGCTAAACGGAAAATGGGTCGTGTGATGCAAACAGCAGCCTTTTCACTCGCTGAAGTGACATATGCCACTGGTGATAACATTGGTTATCAAGTGCAAGAGAGTGTTAAGAATGCTCGTTTCAAAGTTAGAGCTCGTCAGGAGAATGTCTCTGGTGTTTATCTTCCACAGTTTGAGAAATACATTGATGATTCGATCAATGATTTCAAACTCACGGGTCTTGGTCGTGGTGGTCAACAGATTCAAAAGGCTAAACTCGTTTACTCAAGGGCTGTTGAGACACTTGTTGAGTTAGCCTCGCTGCAAACAGCCTTCATCATCTTGGACGAGGTGATTAAAGTTACAAACAGACGTGTTAATGCCATTGAACACGTTATTATCCCAAGAACTGAGAACACAATTGCATATATCATGAGTGAACTTGATGAACTCGAGAGAGAGGAGTTTTATAGATTGAAGAAAGTTCAAGAGAAGAAAGATCAAGCTACTCGTGCTCAAGATGCTGCTCAAAAGGCTAAAAAGCTTGAAGAAGCTGCCGTTGCTGAAGGTGAAACTAGTGACTCTTTGAATAAGACGGCTGATACCGTCATTGATGAGGCTGCGCAGGTCGAGGCTCTCGAAGAGAAGGCTGAGGGAACTAACCTCACTGCTGAGCAGGAGGATGATGTCATCTTCTGATTGTTTTTGTTGTTTTTCTTTTAGTAAACGTTTACTGTCATATCATTAGATTAAATATCCAAGTCAATAGCATCTGGATTCTCAACTGGTTGCTCTTCACTAGCATTGATTGAACTAACTTTTGGACCATCTGTAGATTTGATAAACCCAAGAGATTCAGTGTTAAACTCAGTAGAGAATTCATCATTAGCTTTTCTTTTCCAACGTAACATATCCTTATAACTATCCTTATCACCATTCTCCACTTCAAATTGAGACCACCAATCCCATAACTGTTGTGACTTAGATGGTGATTGTAACATGGCACCATGTTGAAGGATAGCACGGACACGTGAATACTCGTGTAATTGTTTCTCAGTTTGGGCAAACCTTAGGACAAAATTGATACTCTTGGTTGGTGGAAGTGTCTCCAATGCCCTAGTGTAAATTGGTCTTGTGGAAGGTGCACCGAAGTGAGTTAATGTCTTTTGCAAGAGAATCTCAAATACTTCTGGTTTAGACTTGTCGTCTATGACATCCAACGCACGCTCCAAAAGTTTGACACATCTTTGAACAGATCCATTATCTTCTTCAAGTTTTGAATAAAGGATATAGATAGTCTTAGCCATGTCAGGAGGACAACCAATCAATGCATGATCAAACAAATCTCTCATTCTTTCAAGTTTCAAATGACGCTTCATTGCCTTTGTTAAGTAGATATTCCACAATTCAAATACAACGGGGTATTTGAAGATATTAACACCCCTTTCATACACTTTGAAAGCATCTTCAAATCTGTTATTATCCTCCAAGAAGTTAGCATAGTTCACAACAGTGAGTGGAGTAGCAATCTTTAGTTCAAAGACAGTATCATAAACTTCACAAGTCTTTTGAACATCACCTGAACTCTCGACAAGATCTAAGTAAAAACTCCATAACTTAATACTCTTATGGATCCTTTCCTGAACAGTACGTTTCCTATCCTGGAATTCAACAGTCTTATCCCTTGACCTCGTTGCAATTTCAAGTACTTTGATAGCCATCTCTAAATCATCTTGTCTCAATTCCAATTCAGACCAATGAATCCATACATGAACAAGTTCATCCACATCGTTATAAGACACATTGACAGCTTTATCCAAGATGGTCCTAGCAGTATCCAAATCACCGTTATCTTCATAAACTTGAGAGTATTTTGTCCATAATGTCGCAAGACCTGAAGTAGCTTGACGAGGATCAATCTTAGTGATGGCTTGGACATAGGTTTGTAATACCATTGAGAGATCTTGGTATAGCGAGGCTTTATGGATCCAATTCTCCACCACATTGGGTGATTGACGGATCTTAACATCATCAATGAGGAATGGACGATCATCCATCAGTCTTTCAAACTTCCCCAGGCGAAAATCAAGAAGTGATGTCTCTTCAGAGGTGTCACGTCCAGCAGATTCAAGCATCTCAATGGTTGTCATTGACCGTGTCACGAGAGATTCAAGTAGTTCCGTATAGGCATCATAAATCATTGTAAAATCACGGATAGTAAGCACAGTATGGATCCCTTCATCAAAAACCGTTATGGCCCTAGTGTAATCTTTGTGCTTAAGGAAGTAAGTAGCAAGTTTAACGTAGAGTTTACCTTGTTGATCGGGGAATTTCTGTAATCCATCTCTAATGAAAGTCTCAACTCGAGTATCGTGCTTATGTGTCGGCTTCTTGACATTACTGAGAAGTTCAAAGCACTCAAGCCAAAGATCAAGTGGTGATTTGCCATGTTGTGATACAAAAGACTCATCATTGATGATCTTGGTAAACAGTTCAAGACTCCCATCAATGTCATTGAACTCCATAAGCTTTTCCAAAACATCTTCAAGCTTTTCAGGGGTAAAAGTCAGATATCTCTTGTATATCAAAGCACCTGTGACACCTCCAACCTCATCTGCAAACTGGATGAACAATGGCCAAATCCAATGATGCTGTGTTAATGGTAGCGTCCTCAAAGCTTCGTTAAACTTCCTCCGTATCAGTGTGACATCTGGTTGAAGTAACAAGAACTCGAGATATTTGACCCACAGCAATGGCATCTTTTGTAACAGTTCCAAAGCTTTTTCAAACTCATCATTCACCTTGATGTATTCCTGCTTATGCTCTACACTGTTAAGTCTCTTGCAAACGTCAACACGAAGGTCCAAATACATCACCCAAAGCTTATAGCTTCTCTTCAATCGGTAACATGCTCTTCGTAGCACAAACAACTGGTCCAACTCTGTCTCTTTATGCCAATAGTATCGAAGCCATGTGGTGATGTCGTCGGGGGATTTGATGATTTGAAGCTCATACTGGACGTCTGAGTCCGTAATAAGCGAGCAGTCCATCCTCTGGGGCTTCAACTTATCATTAACCATCTTAATAGGTCCTCTGTGTTGTGATTTAGTGCCCTTTTAAACAGAGAAAGAGAGGAAAGAGATCGTAGATGAGAGTTCATTGTTGTTACATAGCATATGTCTGTCATTTCCACACGTGTCAATAAATATAGGTCTTAAAGGTGTACTTTACTCTTCAGCACTACAACTACTATTTCAAGCTCATTAGAGAGCCAGCTCCCTACAACCACATTCTGATCTACTGCTATGGCTGAGTTTGTGGATATCACTTCGTTGTTACTGCGAAAAGCTGCTGCGTTGAAGACCGATGCTGTGGTTAAGTCACCACATTTCTCTCTCTTCCAAGGAACTCATGCTCTCGAGATTGACAACGACAAGCTCGATAGCGGTCTTATAACGCTCACAGATGCCGAAGAGAACTTCGATTGTACTGCTCTACTGGAATTGACGAAAGTGCTATGGGTCAGCGACTCACTACTGCGATCAATCTTCACTTGGCTCAATAACTCGTCACTCAGTGTGACGGTGTTTAGCTGTCGTTACGTCGAAGAGTTGTTGGTGAACTACACAAAGGACCCAGGTGCCGGTTTAGCAGGTTGCAAATTCGGTAAGACTGAGATCAAGAGTGATGTCAACTACTTGCTGGTGCATAAGGTACTTCGAAGTGTTGTTCTCGGTGTGCTACATTTTGTTAGATTGTGTCTCACGTTGGGTCAAGCAGGTGTCGTATATGAAGAAGAGGATATAAACACTCACAACATGCATCTCGATGTGCTTTCACTTGTGCCATCTGATGAGATCCTTAAGGAGATCCAAGGGTCGATTATCTATCTTCAAAAGCAATTTGCTGATGAGAAGGACTCAATGGTTCTCCAGGCAATTCTTCAGATCCTTGCAAAGCTTATCGATATTCCTTATTATCTCTCTACAAAAGTCTCCAAGGCCGGAAACTTCCTCAACACATCCATTATCGATTCAATGAAAACCTATACAGATGTCTTACGTGAAAATCTCGAATACCTCAACAAACTAGAGCCCATTGAAGGTTGCTTTACCATGGGTATCCAAAAGCGTCTTGATAACAGATCGCCAACTCGTCAACTCATTTCCCCACTTAGTGAGGATTACACTTCATTCTCGTTATTCCTCGATGATATTGAACAGATCCTCGCCATATCACAACGTAAAACTTCACATGACATCATCAATCATGCTCTCAATTTCGCCAATACAAAGCATCATGTCTTGTCTCGTGCCCTCTATCCACTTTTCTTAATCCGTGATGATCGTACTGTTCTCGGTGAGGAATCCTTCCATGATTTACTCATTGAAGAGTTGTTGAGATTCTCATGTTGTGATAGTGAATGGTTCACCACAGAAAATCAAGTTGTCAAAGCCAAGCTTACAGATATCTTACAAGAGATTAGTGTTGGATATTTTGAATGGCTCAATGCTATGAATCAGAACCCTTGTCGACAAAGACAACATCTTAGCAGGGCCATCGTGATGTTTGATACATTACAGGCCAAGAGTGAGGAATTGGAGATGCATATTAAGGATGTGTTTCAAGTATATGATGAGTTTGAATATGGTTCTGAAGTGGTGCCAGCATTACCATTAACATCATGGATATTCTATATGAAAATGGAGATTATGTTGCAAGTTGTTATGAGAGGGTTTGAGTTGGAACTTTACAATGTCTGGGAACATCATCCGATGTATTGGTATGCTGTTAATTTGCATGATCACATCTTAATGTTACTTGATAGGGTGATCAAGTTCAACCAGTATAAGGTTGAAAAGATTAAGAATATGAGTAAGCAACTCAAGAAGAAGAAAGGTGATCAGAAAGTGAGATACAAGGAGAAGATGCAACAGAAACAGATGAATGAGTTAGTGATGTTGGAGAAGAGTGTCGACACTTTACAGAAACTCGTGACCAAGTATGAAGTCACTCGTGGTGTTTGTCATCTTGAGATGATTCATCTTGATAATTTGCTAAGACTTGGTCATTTGAAAGTGCCCAATTATCCCTTCATGAAGAGTCCTGATATCTTATTCAAGCTTCGAATGAAACCATTCTCCACAGTTGGTGTTCCTCAATGCCCAACATATAAAGATTATCAACGTGATCTTAATCATTTCATGAGACCACAGTTTAAACACACTCCGCAGGAACTGCAAGGAGTTAAGGGTAAGCTCCTTACTAACATCAAGAACATTATTGAGTGTATCCAAAAAGATGATGACGCTACGGGATATCGTATTTGTAAAGAGGATTGGCTCAATTGGTATAGAGACATTCAAAGATCATCTATTGGACTCTCACTCATCATCTTTAAAGAATCAGCAGATGGACGTCCAAGAGTGGAAAGAGACGGATTCCATCGCTATTTCCCAATCATAAAGACCGTCTGAGAGACATAGCAAACCAAAAGATCAAATGCATAATGGTTTTACGTACAATTATTGTATCTGTAGACTATAAATTGTTGCCCTATTTATCTCACGTGACTACTTCTAAAACATCTCCCAGACCTAATCATTCGCGACAAGAAACACCCGAACACCATTAGCATAGAGCTCTCTTTTTTACCGAGTCTCCTCAGTTTTAGCCGCACTGAATGTTAACGATTATGGAGCGATTTTCGCGATTTTTCGCGGTCACAGTTGGGCGCATCGTCTGTCGGTTTGGGCTCTGGGTGAAAAAAATCAACACATTTTGAAGGGTTAACTTACACCAGCGATTAATATACAAAGGACACCAATCAATAAAGAAGCCAAAATGCCACCAAAGTTCGACCCAAATGAAGTGAAGTACATCTACCTCAGAGCCACCGGTGGTGAGGTTGGTAACTCCGCCTCCCTCGCTCCAAAGATTGGTCCACTCGGTCTTTCTCCAAAGAAGGTTGGTGAGGATATCGCTAAGGCTACTAAGCAGTTCAAGGGTATTAAGGTTACCGTCGAGCTTAAGATTCAGAACAGACAGGCTACCGCTTCTGTCGTTCCATCTGCTTCTTCCCTCGTCATTACCGCCCTTAAGGAGCCAGCTAGAGACAAGAAGAAAGAGAAGAACATTAAGCACAACGGTAACATTGCCCTCGAAGAGATCATTGAGATTGCTAGACAGATGAGAGAGAAGTCCTTCGGTAAGACTTTGGCTTCCGTCACCAAGGAGATTTTGGGTACTGCCCAGTCCGTTGGTTGCAGAGTCAACTACAAGAACCCACATGACATCATTGAGGCCATCAACGCTGGTGAGATTGACATCCCAGAGAACTAATTTTGTTGATGATCATTTCTAATGTTTGTATATTGAGATTAAAAGGGCTTTCGTTTTATCCATCAGAGTGTTTCAGACACTTCTGTTGTAATTGCTGCTGTGTTGAGTTTCCATTTGTTGTTTTTGCTTGAGATTGGGTATTACTTCTTTCATTTTAACTTCCAAAACAGGTTCCACTTTATATCCTATGTGTCATCCATTTCAAATGGCTCAGAAGAAATGTGTGTGTGTGTCTGTCAACTATATAACTTCAGTTTGCCAACACTCTGGTGCTTAGTCTCTTTGGTCTACGTGTCCCTTGAGCTATACTAAGTTCCTATTTTGGTGCAAACAAGATCCATTGCTAACTTACTCACCAAGACAATCCTTTATATAACTTGTGCTTCGGTACAGGTTTCTCGTGATTGTATTGGTCCATTTTCAATAGCATACATCTCAAGTACAAACATACACACTTTCTTTTGAGATCTTGAAGACATTTCCAGAAACAAAGTAATAAAGTGTGGACCTATATATGGAACATGAATGACAGAAAGAAATACCTCATCAACAAAGAAAAGAACTGGGAATCCCCACAGGTAATGTAGACTATAAGAAGATGAACAGTAACGTCACACCCTTTTTTTAGTGCTGATTGCTTATGTAATCAGCACGCCAGAGGGTTATGTCAGCAAGATCGCGAATTGTAAACATTGGCAACGAGATATAAACTATCAATAACAACCTTCTAGAGATAGTTGTTCTACACCTTTGGGTCTTCTTTATTGGCTTCATTCCATTATGGCTGATTCTATCGGTAGGTATTTATCTATTGGTTTTCTTTTGCAACCTCTTCTATTGAAAGCAGCAATACTAATCACCGCTATAGATCGTGTCTTCGTTAAGGCAATCTCCACAATTCGAGCTCTCTCTACCCGCACAGGATATGGTTCACTTCCTCGTCCACCTGTGGACAGTCGAATCAAACTCTATGGTCTGTATAAGCAGGCTACTGGTACGTCATTTCTCAATTTCCTTCTTCTTTCCAGATCAATATACTAACATTATGTCTTCCAGAGGGTAACGTTGAAGGTATCATGGAGAGACCAACAGGTCACAGACCTGAAGATGAAAGCGCTAGACGGAAATGGTGAGTTGATCTTTATCCGTTTTATACATGTCATTTGATGACAAATACTAACAAGACGGTTTAGGGACGCTTGGAAGGGGGAAGAAGGTGCATCTAAGACCGAGGCAAAGCGTCGATACATTGCCTTCCTTATCGAGACGATGAAGAAATACGCTTCTGGAACTCATGAAGCTCGTGAATTACTTTCAGAATTAGAATATCTTTGGGATCAAATTAAAGATATGGAACCATCACCATCACCACCAATCACACCAAGATTAAGTACATATAATGGATCTATGTATGGATCAACGGCATATTTTGATGATCGTCGAAGTATCGAAAGAGATGTTAGTGCATTAAAAGTGGAGCTTGCTGGTGCCTTAAAGAAAGTTAATGATGAATTGGAAAAAGTTAAAGGTGAAAAAGATAAGAAAGATTGGCCCGAGAATGTTAAAAAGATTATCATATGGTTGATGCGAATCGTCATTGGTATCGTTAAGAGATTGATTGTGGACTTGTTGATTGTTCTCATGATCTTAAACTTCTTAAAATATAAAAATGGCATTGAGTTGAACATCAAGGGTGGAAATGCCGTCGGTATGCTTAATAAGGCACTCTTATGGGTCTTTAAGATTCTCAATAAGGTTAACCTTCTTGGATTCAACCGTTTGTACATTAACGTTGATTGATTCATAAATTCATTATTCATTTCACTTCGTCATGTTAATCAAAGTGTGTTTAACATTTTATTACTCTACTGCAATCAATGCGTTTCAATATGGTCCTATTATGTAAAAAGTATATCTTTATGTCGTGATTGGAGCAATCCTGATCACACAGACACACTTCAGAAAACACTTCAAAAGCAGGTTAAAGACAAAAGAAAAAAAAAAAAACAACAAAATCAAAAGCAGTCGTATCCCATAAATCCATTACCGTTCCTGAATGTCATTTGACATCATGAGAAAAAGCAAATAATCACTCTCCATGTAAAGACTTCATGATCACTTTATTGACATCAGAGTAATCAATCACAACACCTTTATCTGAACACTTTGCCTTTGCCCTCAATTCAGAACACAAACCATCAATATCAATATCAGCATATTTTGGATGACTTGTAATTCTGTCCCAAATCTCAGTACATTTGAGTAGACGACCTTCAGTCGATGGAACAACCTCTGACTCCAAATCTTGCTCTTCACCACCAGTGGTGATTCCCGCAGTACCGGTGATGGTGGTGCTAGCAGCCGTTGGAGCACCAAGGAGAGCATCGAGTTTAACATTGTTCTGAGGGTTGTTGGGTGTTGAGTTGTTGTGGTTAGAGGCACGACGTTGTCCTCCAAACATACCAAATGGATCATAGATAGACTCCTCTGTCGTAAGGTAGGCGAGAGGGTCAGGTGGGTTAAGGATATCATCAACTTCATTGTTATTATCGTCAAAGGCAAGTGATGGGTCGAAAGAACTAAAGTTGTAATCAAGATTCGAGTCTCTGAGGAAAGCAAGTGGATCATCAGATGCCTTAACGTTATGTGTTGTAGTGTCGAGTGTAGTGAGACCCTTCTTGTTTGTTGTTGTTGTGTCAGATGGGGTAGGAGCTGCACTCTGAGACTTCGGCACTGGACAATCTTTAGTACCACAAGCAGAACCGAGATCATTGCAAAACTCGCTTACACCTTCGTTGAAGTTATCATCAAAGTTAAATTCCTGATGGTTAGACTTATCCTTTTGTTTGTTGAACATTGGTAATTCTTGTGTATCATCATTGTTGTAAAGTTCAAAAGGTGATGATGTGGAGGAAGATGAAGCAGAGCCATCAGACGATAGACCGGGAACGTTATTTGAAGAAGATAATGTTGAATGAGAAGATGAATCTGGGTTGATTTGAATTGAACCTTTACGACTCCATGGGAATTCAAATGAGAATTGAGGTCTACCATCACCAGCATCACTTCCACCAGAGACAGCATTAGAGAGAGATTTTAAAGTTGATTCAGATCCGTTGGGAGAGAAAGTACTAGAAACATCACTGCTTGATGGAGTAGCACTAAGACCACCAGTGTTCAGTGCTGCCTTGTTGAAGCCGGGAAGTTTCAAGTCATTGATAGCATTTGGACCTCTATGCTTAGACAACTCAGCCATCAAGGTCTGAACTTGGACTCTAAGGAATTCGGATTCAGTATGAGCAGATTTCTTCTCCTCTTCAAGTTGAGAGATCTTCTCTTCAAGTTCTTTCATCTTACGCTCTTTTCTCTCACGGAACGCCCTTTGAGCAGCTCTGTTCTGAGCGGTACGCTTATTCTTTGGTTCAGTCTCAAGAGGCTTACGACCTGGTTTGCTTCCCTTCTTAGCCGTCTCAGCTCTCTTAGCCTCTGAAGCAGGCGATTCAGCCACTTCACTGAATTGTCTCTTTGTCAACAGTTCTGAGCTCATTGTGTGTGTGTGTGTGTATTATATCCAATGTGTCTTGTGAAGAAAGGGTATTCGGGATTCGGGTGGCGTTGGCGGCACCTTAATCTGTACTGGGTTTAAACGGCGCTTAGTGGAGATATGCGGCGGTACAGAGAAAGAATCGTCTCTAAGGAAAAGAGACACTGAGAATGTGCAGTATTGTACAAATGGATAGGGCGGATCCAATTATACGTATCTCTTTATGAAATGGAAGATGGACAAAGTGTGTTCAATGGAATGAGTTGAACTGTGGGAGGAGAGAGAAGATTATGGATGACAAATGTGGCGTTAGACTCTTTCGCGAAAAGAAACTGTTGATTATGTAAGCGAGGATTATTATTTTTAAAAAAAAAAAAGAAAAAAAAACCATGTGTTGCCCCGTCCAGGTCGTAGACTATCACATAAACTGTTACTTAAGTTATACTTGAGCTATTACTTAGTTGTTACTTAAGTTGTTATTTAAGTTATTGCTTAGAGTACTACTTAGTTGATGGCTTACCGTATGGTATATATTATGCTTATTTTGGTCGTATGTCCTATTTACATCTCAGACGGTTTAGTTCCATGCCTTGTTCAATGCAGTATAAGTCTTTTCATCAATAGCACCAAGATTGTAGAGATACAATTGCAATTTTTGAACAAGTTCAATGATATGCTTTGGATCCAAGTTAGTAACAGTCATTTGCAACAATAGACCAACATTAAATCTGTTAGTACTAAGGAAAGTCTCATAATAAAGGTATGCAAATGAACCCATAAGGAATTGACAATCAATCCTATCTGTTATACCACCATGACCTGGAATAGTATGACCAAAATCTTTAACTTGGAAGGTTCTCTTTAATCCAGATGCAAAGAATCCACCAAATGGAGCAATTAGAGATGCAAATGAAGCCAAATTAAGTGAATGGAAATAAATTGGTTTCAATGTTATAACATCCATCTCAACAAATTCTGCTATAATTGGTGGGATTCTGTATTGTTGTGGTAAGAAGATCGGATTCACATCACAACTCAAGTGGGAAAAGATGTTTTCATCAAGATCATGCACTGGACAAATCATGTAGCTATAACTACTAAGAACATTAGCAAGGATCAATGCAGCGAGAGAAGTGAAGACCCAAGCACCAACAAATCCTTCAACTGTCTTCTTTGGAGAAATAGCAATGAGTTGAGTCTTTCCAAATGTGATACCACACAGATAGGCAAAGATATCATTAGTGATAACAAGACACACTGGCATTAAGAACCAAATCATACCATTGAAGATGTTATTGATGATAAGATGAGCTTGGAACACAACAAGTAATAAAACCATATGTGTGATAGCCAATTGAGCAAATTGGAACTTTAAGTGGCCCTTTTGTAATGTAGCAACAAAGAAGACAAATCCAAAGATGTAGAGCCAATATGAAATGAATCTATGATGAGTGGCCAATGGGGTTAAGAATTGGTTTGTAAAGATCAAATGATTGAAATTCAAGATAAAGGATTCACCATCAAGATAGTAAATGGTGGTAAACAACCAATACCAATTAAGACTCTTAGTTAAATGCAAATTCTTCTCCTTAGAAGGTTGAGACGTGACAGCAATACACTCTTTAAATACCAAAATTTGACACACAAAGATTAAAGAAACAATCCAGATATGACCCATACATATCACCCCAATGAATCCACTAGCCATTACCAAAGTCCAAATGAATCTAATGATAAAATCTTGCTTCTTCTTCTCACGTGCCGTGTTAACTTCATTGGTCTTAGTGTTTGATACTGTTGATTGATCGGGTTCAACAAGTGATTCGACAACTGGTGCCTTTTGCTTTGTGGGTGTCTTTTTATCGGTCTTCTTGCCCATTATGTTTGTATGATAAGAAGGTGGTCTAGGTCGGATCAGCAAATTGTCAATTAAGAAGACTGTGTATATGGGTGCCTTTGAAAGCAACAAAACAACACTAGTATGATACTCTTGAGTCCCACCAAAATGAAGAATTGACCTAGGGAAGTCAAATGAGTTGGAAGTCAAGTAATAAAAGGTCCAACAGGAAGTTCGTTTGTGTCGGTTTATCAAAGACAAGACCGAATATTCCGCAAGTTCCTTAGAAAAGAGAATCAAATTGTGGCCAAAGCGACGAGCGAAGGCAAAGAAAAAAATTACAGGCACGAGACGTGCGCAAACCAGTTCTTTTATATATTACGCGGGGACATATTCATATTTAGTTTAGTTTTAGTTTAATAGAGATAAAGAGTTCTGATATTCATTGATTGATTCATTAGCAAATTATTCATTAGGTTGATTCAGTAGTTTTTGATCTTTCTCTTTCTCTTCTCTCTGTGAAAAGTGTTGTCTTGATATTTGTCAATTTTCACATGTGATCTTTAGGACTGATCTGGGGTATCGAGCATGTGATGGTCAATCATCAAGTAGGAGAAGTGAGTTAGACTTGTGAAAGTGTGTCAATGGCAGTGTGGAATGGTTTCAAGTTGTCATTGAGCTCGTCAAGCCCGGAGTCTGTACACTTGGCTTGTGCCTCAGAAACCCAATCATGTGCCTTAGTCTTAAGCAAATTGAGCATGTTTAGAGTATACTCAAATGACTGTGTAGATTTCAAGATTTCAATAGCTGTGTGTTTGATCTTATCATCCTCGGTCTTTAACTTGAGGATATCCAAGAGTTTTGAGTTATCAGTTGTTGTGCTTCTTAAAGAGTGGATTATAGGAAACGAAAGTTTTCCTTCTGATATATCCTCACAAAATCCCTTATTCTTCTGTAAAGTTTCACCTTGTAAATTCAGATAATCATCTTTAACTTGATAAATGATACCCAATATATTTGAGAGTGGTACAAGAGACACAACATCAACTTTAGAGAAACATTCCATCATACGAACAGCGAGTCTGAAAAGTCCACCAGTCTTATTCATAACCATTTCAAAATATTGTGTCTCTGGTGGTATAATCAAATTATCTCTCCAATAGAGATCAAGACTTTGACCTCTATGAAGATTTAGTAATTCTTCATTGAATGCCCTGATGCAATCGGTATTCTCCAAAGCGAGCGTTTCCTGTAGTGAAAGGAAATACATATAATTGGAAGAGTTGATAACATATGGAGTACCATAGACAAGATGTGCACTTGGTTTACCTCTTCTTAGTGTTGATCCATCCTCAATGTCATCAATCAACAGAGAGGCTGTGTGAAGCATTTCAATAATCTTGGAGATCTGTGCAAGTTTATCACTTGGGATCTGAAGAACACCATTGAAGAGAGAGATTAATTGTGATCGAAGGTTTTTCCCTCCTACCGAGGCCAAGTATGTGTATGGTGCTGTAATCAGCTGGTTAAGGTTAGTTCTGTACATGATGTATAAGGCAGAGGGGAGGGAACATCTATACTCACTTGTTCCTGCTCATCAGTCCAATGCGGATGAGTTGGGAGACTGTGATCCCCAGAGGTGTTATCATAGGGTGTGTGATCCATTTGTATAATATAATACTTTCACCATAAGAGGTACAAATCAAACAATAAGAGAACAAAGAGACTTAATCTGGTGGCGCTAAAAGACGCGGTGGATGTATGCCTCGGATTATATATCACGTGCGACAGCACGTGATAATAACCGGATATCGAAAAAATAAAAAATAAAAATAAAAAATATTGCTCGGATTATTACTCACGTGCTAGCACACGTGATCACCTCCGGATATTAAAGAGAATAAAAACATTTCGTCATTTTCGCGAAAATAAAAATTTCTTTTTTTTTTTTTTTTTGAACAAGGGGACACATGCGTCATCTGAAAAAGAAATGACACCAAAAGTTTTTGCCATTTTGTTTTAAAGGTCATCTCTTTTGCCTTTATATATCTCCTTCTACCATCTCAGTATCTTATCATAGGTTAACAACTCACTAAGAATCTTATAATCTTGTCTTTTTGGATCAGAATTTGAGACTATCCCCACACCTACTGCCCATCAGCTTGTCCCTTAACACCCACACCCACACCCACACATATTGACCCCCCTCACGTGCACACTGATACCTGTCACGCGTACGTCAAAGAAAAACACCACACTTTAGAGTCCAACTTCAACCCCCCTGTCCTCTCACCTTATCCACTCTTAATACATCTTGATAACATGCCTGCCCACGAAGTTATTGATCAATTGCCTCAAGTGCCAGACTATGCTGGTGTGTCTGGTTCCTCTACTTCAAAAACACCTCTTCAAAACAAGTTGCTGGCTCTCTCTCAGCAACTTCATTCCAATGCATCATCATCTGCTTCCCTTAATACTTTGACACCTACCACTACAAATGATTCCATCTTGGAGCCAGCTTCTCCTCAAGTGGAGTTCTCTGACGGTGCCACTACCAACAACAACAACAACAACAACAACAACTCCATAGTTGGTACCCGCAACCTTAACGATTACATCTCTAAGAACCATATTACGCCGCAAACATCGTCGATTCTTAAACCTGGTGCCGTGTTCATGGGATCTCAACAATCTGGAAGATCAACATATGAAGTCGAGGTTGAATTGAAATACGTTGATTTGAGCAAATCATTCCTTTGTGGTTACTTGAAGATCCAGGGACTCACTGAGTCACACCCGGAGATTATCACTTTCTTTGAAGCGGAAATTGTCTCTGAAGCACACTCTTTCTATACAGATGATAAATCATGGGGATCTAGTGATGAGATTGATATTCAACATTGGTCAAAATTTGTGCCTTGGAAACGTGATCTACCTGTAAAGAAGATTATGGATAAGAGTTATACTCATCAAAACTATCTTTCACATCCATACATTTACATGAGATGGAAAGAGAAGTTCTTGGTTCCAGACGCTCAAATAGATTCCATTGAAGGTGCATCCTTTGCCGGTTTCTATTACATCAGTTTCAACCAACTAACTGGTGACATTAGTGGTCTTTATTACCACAAGAGCTCTGAAAAGTTCCAACAATTGGAATTGTGTCACGTTCCAGACCATGGTGTTAGTGGAAGTTACCAGTTCCAATGATGTCTGTCCATGATACCCCTACTTCACTTGTTTAATGATCTACTCTTGACTTTTCTATCACACGCTTGCATGCCTACATTTCACGAATCATGACACGTTATAACGCTTCTTTTACTTGCTATTGTCCCTCATTTGTCCAGTTGTCTTTATTTTGGGTTCTATTCTTTTCATTCCATTCATACATAAGTTGATACACACATGTTTTACAATGCGAACATAAATGTAGTACCATATAAGCCAAATCTCAATCACCTTCAACGGAAAAGTGTGCACCCATTGATGCCTCAAATGGATTACTATTGTTCGTTCCTGTAGAAGTTGGCATTGGAGTTGTAAATGCAAGTGGTGTAGTCAATTGTGGGATACTCATCACAGATGGGATAGCACTCAATAATGGAGCATTAACTGTAGTAGCAGATTGTGGTACTGCAGAAGAAGATGCATAAGTGTCATTGATCAAACGGTATGAGGAAACTTCAAGCATGATTGTAACGTCTTTAGTTGCCTTAGTTAATGAGGCAAGTGATGGTCTCACCTCATTAAGAATCGTTGATTCATTCATGATACCCTTTGTAGATGCAAGAATAGAAATAATGGATTTCAAAAGAGCATTGACATCATCATAGAATTTCTTCTTTTCAATAACACTAAGAGATTTAACCATTTGATTCTGTGGGCCAAGACGTGTCTTGATCTTCTTATTAAGATCCATAAGAATACCACAAGTACTAGTCAGTTCTCTCATCTTTGGTATAGCAGATTTAGGCACTTGATGATCATCCGATTTGGCAGAAACACTCTTAGAGATGGCTTCATTAAGCTCAGCATAAACCTGATTAGAAGACTGTAGCACCGTATGAATCGAATCGTAAAGCTTCTCATCAACTTCACTATACTCATTCAACTGCTGCTGAGTGATACCACTATGTTCAGGGATTCTCAATGGTGGGAGTTGATTAGTACGAGCAGTAGAAGAAGAATTAGTTGTTGTTGGAATCGCTGTGTTCACTGTTAGAGGTTCTTTTCTCATCGATCCATCATTAGACAAATTCATGAATGCATTGTAAACCTCAGAGTAACACATGAACAACGATAAAAGTAACATTCTGACAAAGCATACATCTGCAGATTTGGTGTAAGAATTGACATTCATCGTTAAAGTATCAATCATCTTCTTAAAGCTCGACACTGTCTGTGTTGCGGACTTGAGGATACCATCAATAAGAACAACTCCTTCGGTATTTGCACGTTCTGTATGTTCAAGGTCTTCAACAAGGTGATCAATCATCATCTTAGAAGAGTACAACTGAGAAACCATTTCAATGATTACTTGCTTATCAGAACAAAAAGTGTTAAGTTTTTTCATTGTGGTTTGGAACTCAGAGAAGGCAAAGAGAATCTTGCGTGATGCATCAACAACTTTAAACTGAGTTAGGTTCGTACGTGTCTCTGGTAAAGTTGATAACCTTTTAAAATAATCATTAGATCTATGTTCTGGGATTGAATCAAGTTTGTCCGTTGTAGCTGGAGATTCTGCACGTGAGTTAGTCCTTGTATGTGTAGATGAAAATGATGGTGGGATGATCGGGGCTGAAGAATCATGATATTGCTGAGCCCTAGCGAATGCCCTACTGGTGTGTTCCTCTGAATCTGGCGATGGTGTGATAGTCCCCGTAGAGAATGATCTATTACGACGAGGATCGAGAACAGATGATGTCGATGTTGATGTTGAAGTGCTGGAGGAGTTGGGTACCTTGGGTACCGGTTCGTCTTCCTCAGCGATACCGGTATCCTGTGTAGGTCTCTTGACAATAAATCCCATTCTCTTGGCAGCACGTGAGCTTACATAGCTCTCTGATGTAGACCGTGATCTTTCCAAGTTTCTCAAATTCTGTGAAGCTGGTGGTTGATCTTGGAATTGGAAAGTAGAGTGTACTGACGTAAGAGGAGCAGTAGACTCTTCGTTATAGCTTGGCACTTCGATTGTTGGTGGATTTGAAGGTGTCTTAATAAGAAATGTCTTCACCTCTTGTAACCATTCAACTGTGTTTGAGCTGGAAGTGATACTCGAGAGGAATGATTCGGTGTTTGGTCTTAGTGGATTATTCTCAATCTCTAGGATGCGAAGGTCTCTGAACCCCAATATTGATCTTGGAATTGTTTCAAATCTGTTACTCTTTAGTGACAACACTTTAAGATTCTTCAATTCACCAAGTTCAGCTGGAATTTCACTCAAATAGTTCATACTGAGATCCAAGATATCAAGACTACTCATCTCTGTGAGCACAGATGGGAACTCCTTAAACTCGTTATCTCTCAGATCGAGGTATCTGAGATGATTTAGACGAGCAAAACACTGTGGCAGAGAAGAGAGACGATTCTTTTGAAGTGATAAACGCTCAACGTTTTCCTTTATTAACTCAACTGCTTCTGGTGGGATCGATTGGATGCCCAACCCCACGAGCTTCATAGCACCACCTTCCTCGTCAGCAAGAGATCGAGTCAACTCTTCAGAAACGAGCTGCAGGAGCCGTGTTCGACTCATGACTGGATCTTGTGTGGACATAGTCTTATAGGGCGATCCAGAGGTGAGCTTGTATGTTTGTCTGGTAGGTTAATTGCAACCTATAGGTTGTTGTTTGATCGGTACAATGTGTTGATGAGTTCACGCGGTGGGCGACAATGGAATATTGAAGTAGTAAAAGATCTATGCAGCTTCCCGATGAGATAACAACTTGATATCCTTATATCTAAACCTTTTAACCCTGACTTTGTACAACCTTTACGTCTTTCAAAGTGATCTTCTCTGCTATACAAATCGTGCCTTTCTGCTTATTCATCTTTTTTCGCGAAATCCTTGATGACTAAGCAGTATACTTATAGTATAATTCATTTAATGTAAACATAAAGATATATATATAATAGAGTCAATAAATAGATGTAAGTATCCAGGTCTACCAGCCAAAGTTTTCAGTGTGCAGGTACACCTCTTCGATGTCAGTATCACTCAACACTTTCTTCTGAAGAGCAGCAACAGCGTTACCACAAGCCTCTTGGGCAGAGCCAGTACCTGAACAGATAACAGCTGTCTTTGTAGATAATTCAGTCTCCTGAAGATAGTTCTTGAGATCTGGTTTCACATTCTCATAAACTCTGATGTGACTTGAAATTTCAATATTGACCTTCTCTACACTCTCCTTAGATTCAGACTCTGTAGTTGGTAGGTCCAAAGTTAAGAGCTGAGATTTGGAAGAGACAACTTTTGGTTGTTTCCCATCGACAGAGTTTGTGA
The DNA here is from genome assembly GCA_022641835.1 of Petasospora fabianii. NCBI lineage: Eukaryota > Fungi > Ascomycota > Saccharomycetes > Phaffomycetales > Wickerhamomycetaceae > Petasospora > Petasospora fabianii. The sequence continues at coordinate 1,113,386 of CP048718.1, read as the reverse complement.
CAAAGATCTTAATGTCAAAAGCTCCTGATAATTCATCTCTACCGGCTTTTTCAAGTGCAGAAGTTAGCTCATCATTGATCCATTCGATGGACTCTAATGTCTTGATAACCCAAATGAACTCAACTTTCTGAACACAATTGGTCACGGTGTGGATTCTCTCAGCAACATGGGATAAGAAAGGAGCAGTTACAGAGACACCAGTACCAGTGGATACTAGAACAAGCTTATCAAAAGCCAGAGGATCACGGTTCATACCTCCGTATGGACCATCGATAAAGCATCTGATATCCTTCACGGACTTGTCATCCTCAAGAAGGCTGTAGAGCTTCTTCGTAAGGCCCCTTTGGGGCTTGACGATAAGCTTCAGTGTTGTCTTCTTATTAGCCTGAGAAGTTGTAAGGATAGAGAATGGATGGTTATCCAAAGTGTGCATGCCGTATAAGAATCTGATAAAGATATGTTGTCCTGGGTTCCAGTCAAGTTCATAATCATTAGCAATGGGGACAAGGACTTCAAACACATCACCTGGCATCATCTTGAGTGTAGCCTCCTTAGATTTGAAGGCATACTGATTTGGCTTTAATGTGGTCTTGACAACGGCTCTGTAAAGCAATTGGAATCCCCAGAAGCCAAATGTACCCCAAATGTATTCCTCACTCTTCAATGAGCCATATATGTGCCATGTTAAAGTACCAATGTAAGCAATACCAAACAACCAATGTGAATGGAACCAGACTTCATAAAATAACCCACGGGAGAAACGTGTACTTAAAAAGCAGAGCAAAAAGAGGAAAACCAATGGAGGGACACCATTTCTATAAATGAGTTCCATGTTCCATTTCATTCTGAGCCTATCCATTCCACCTTCAGTAACATCCTGCATCAAGAAGGGAACAGTATGAACCATAGCTAAGAAGAACGACCCCCATCCTAGGGCCTGATGGAAAATGTTGAGCTTCTCATAGGAGACACCAGTGACATGAGAGATAAAGTTGGTCTTACCAGAGACGACAATAAGGAAAGGTGTGAGAGCCATAGACATCATTCCTGCACGGACTGCAAGTGGTGGTGAGCCAAACCCACGACATGGACGGAAGTAGTAATGAGGAATGAAGCAGACACATAAGATGAAGATTGTGGAAAGGGCAAGGGTTATGAGTGTTCCCACAGTTGGTGGCAGTCCTGTGATACGGGAGATGATCAGTGGTGTACGACGATAAGTAATTGATCTTGAAATGGCAGCAGCTTTGCTAATGATGGATAAATTGTAAGACTTTTGACCGAGTTTTGTGTTTCTATAAGTCCAATCGGAGTACATGTAGAATATCTTTCTAAAGACTGCGAGGCCGATCAATACAGCCCCAAAATAGAGACACCATTTGGCATACTCAGCCTGATATGCCCACGCGAGCTTACCAGATTGTGAAATGGCATAGAGTCTCTTGTACTCTGCAGTATCGGCATCGGCAACGCAATCGAGACCTTTGTATATGACTGTCATTGTTCCTCAGCTATGTGTCCCTGATGAAGGTTTATTCAAAACGAGATCTGATACTCGGGTGACGATCAACAGGACTCTTTATATACCTTGAAATCTCTATCGACGACGTCTTTACTCCGGTTGATCATATTTTGCTCATTATTCTCGTAAATCGTCTCTGGGGGCTGAATTATACAAAGCTTACACTACTGTACGCTCCGAAGCGGGAATATTTGCTCAAGTACAAGCGTCAATTAAAATCAGTGTATACAATTCTTAAGCCAGACTCGGATCGGTTAATAAGGAAAGTAGAACCGCTCAATATATGCTTTATTTACTCGTATCGATAAAACTAATTGCTCACGAGAAGGATAATCACTCAAACTTGATAAGAGCCAAGAAAGATTGGTACTACTACGTATGGTCACGTGTACTTCACGTGACTTGGATCTTTTTTCTAAATCACGTGATTATCACGTGACCATAAGTCTCAAACTACAATATTCATTCAAAGCTATGGTTCATTTATCATAATATAAATATGGACATTGGTAACATATTCATGTTTTTGTTGGTTTTTAGTTTATCCCAAGTGAATTGAAAGTTATTTGGAAAGTACCCTGTGCAAATGACTTAGTACTTCATACCCTTCCAAGAGGTTGTGATGGTCTTTGGCTGGGTGAGGAACTTGAAGGCAGATGGACCGTAGAAGTGCAAGTCACCGAGGAAAGAGGCCTTGTTAGATGTGAAACCGAAGGCGGCGTGTGGGATTGGAATGGCAACGTTGACACCAACCTGGTTGACGTTAATCTTCTTAGAGAAGGCGTTAGCAGCTGGGCCGGACTGAGTGTAGATAGCGACAGAGTTACCGAAGGCGTTCTTGTTGATGTAATCAATGGTGTAATCCAAGCTGTCAGCCTCGACAACTGTGAAGATTGGACCGAAAAGCTCCTCATCAACACATCTCATACCTGGCTTGACGTCAGCGAGCAAAGTGGCACCGATGAAGTAACCGTTCTTGTACTGCTCTTCAGTTCGCTTGTTAAGACGACCGTCAACCAAGACCTTAGCACCCTTAGAAACAGCGTCTTCAATGACAGCCTCGATTCTAGCGAGGGACTCCTTAGAGACAACTGGACCAAAGTCACCATCCTGGAAGCCTGGCTTGACCTTGAGGGTCTTAACCTGCTCAACAATTTCTGGCAAGAAGTTCTTAGCCTCACCAACGAGGAAGAGAATATCAGTGGAGAGACAAACCTGACCAGTAGAGGAGAAGGCACCGGTGACAATACCCTTGAGAAGAGAATCCTTGTCGGCGTCTGGCATAACGACAACGTGGTTCTTAGCACCGAGGTTACACTGAACTCTCTTACCGAGCTTTGTGGCTTCGTTGTAAACGTACTTACCGGCGTTGTTACCACCGACAAAAGTGACAGCGGCGATTCTTGGGTCAGTGGAAAGCTTTGTAACAGTTGGAGCCTTACCGTGAACAATGTTAACAACACCGTCTGGGACACCGGCCTCCTTAGCAATCTCAGCGAGGATGGCACCGGTACCTGGACAAGCCTCAGATGGCTTCAAAACGGTAGTGTTACCAGTGGCGATGATGTATGGGATGGTCCACAATGGAATCATGACTGGGAAGTTGAATGGACAGATGGAGCCGACAACACCAATTGGTTCACGAACGGTCTTGGTCTCCATATCGTTAGAAACTTCAAATCCAACAGATTCTGTCTCCTTGAGAACGGTACAAGCGTGCTCAGCACATTGAATACCTCTGTAAACGTCAGCAATAGCAGCAGACCAGGACTTACCTTGTTCCAAGACAATGACGGAGGCGAGTCTCTCCTTGTTGGCCTTGAGCAATTCAACGTATTTGAAAGTGAGTTCCATTCTCTTGATTGGAGAGAACTGAGAGAAAGTCTTAAAGGCCTCTTCGGCAGCAGCGATGGCACCATCGAGTTCCTCTGGGGTTGACTGTGGAACCTTAGAAACGACAATGTCGGTAGCTGGGTCAAAGACGTCGAACCACTCAGTGGAATCAGACTTGAGGGCCTTACCATTGATATATGTGGCAGTATCATATGGCTCAAAGCCTGGGGTAGCGTGTTCCTTGAGGCTTGGGGCCACTTGGATGGTAGACATGTATGCACGGGCAGCCCTAAGGATGACAGGGGCCTGACGGAGGAGGTTGGCTCTTCCCTTAGCGGTTCTGGCGATAGTGGAGATCATTATTTGTTTCTGTAAGGGATTGAGAAAGAGAGAGATCAATGGATGGAGAAATAAAGATAAGTGGGAGAACGACACCCTTTTATAGACACTACTTTGTCTGTCTCACTCAGTGCCATCCACCACTCAAACCCCAGACTAGGCACCGGACAAATCAAACCGAAGGATGACCTCCTGTGGCCCATACGGGTATGCATGATGGGGGTCAAGCCGTCCACTGTTGAGAGGGCAACGGAGAATCGGACACAAGGTGATTTGTTAAAAAGAGAGAGAGGGACCTTTAAAAGCTCTAAGTGACGCTAAAAGGGTTCAGATGATGTCCAATGGGGATGGCTAGTAGAAGCTTCACAACTACCTAGAGTATTAGCCAAACAAAGAGTAGTCTATATACTCTAAACTCCTAAGGGAATAAATCCACCAGAGACAACGATGCGCCCCAGCTTTCGAGGTATCGCACTTTCGGCGATTCGAACATACTAACGTTATTGCGAGAGGCGCGCTCTATGGGCATAAATCATATGAACTAAACACGATTGGTATGGACTTTTTATTTTCTCCCTGTTACTTTCCCTATGTACCAGGGTGCTACACACTACTGATCGCCTCCATCAACGTCTTTTTTCTTCAATTAACTCTACAAATAGGATGGCTCACCTTCAAAAATGTCCCAAAATGTCCAAAGAAAATGTGTTACGTAATCGCGGGGCTCTCCGGGAGGGGCAAGACGTGCATGTAAGTGCATAATACTGCATATAGACTTTTCCTTAAGACCGTTTTTTTCCTTACAAGATCACTAATTTCCCATAGATCTTTGTATTCGTTTGGGTGGAGATTCCCGTCGTTGTTTATGGACACACGGGGGTGTGTGACAGCTTGTACAGACATACAGTCTGGAGCAAAGGGATTTTGATCAAATGGAGAAAATCGGGTAGAGCCTTCTCTCCCACAAAACACATATCCATATCCGAAACCATATTATCCATAGACCATAGCCCAATCTACCTGTTCTTAGCTCCAGGATAGGGTAATCTTGAGAGAAAACACTAATAAACAAAACAGCCATGCTTCATGGCATTTTTGCTACGACGTATAATTGACGTGTCCCGCGCACGCGTTGTGTACATACATAACACTTTGTCCCTTAGTCTTAGTTTCCAGTTAAGAAGCCATTGGCAATTCCCTATACAAACGGCTGTGAAGATGCGGTTTCCGATCATAACCAGATTACTGTATCAAAAGCTAACGCCATCGGAGCATATGAGCCCGTGAGTTGCCTTTTGTAGGGCTTCCTCTGTTGATCTCGTGAGGTTTTCCTGTCAAGCGACAACCGACAACCGAGAACCGAGAACTAATAAACACCGCTCTTAAACCCGACAAACAACTCCTCCATTTGAATCACACCACAAATCAGCCTCTCTCGGGCTTCAACCCAAGAAGAAGGTGCCGATCTGGGTGTCAAGATTGTTATGTGTTACAAATATTGGATTACAGCCGAACCAGCCGTTCTCCCGAGATTTTATACTATGACCTATCCGGTGTAGATGTTACACCTGACCAATAGAGTACCTTGATCAATTGAATCGTTTTGTATACGTAATTTGGTGGTACTCAGGTATACTATAACACTACATTCCCATAATTGAATAAAAACTTTTCATAACATCATAACTATTCAATAACCGTGCATAAACGAACCCAACCAAAAGTAAGAAATTAAATCAACCCATGAAATCCTAATCAGACCGAACTACCCCAAAGAGACGTCAAGAACACCTCATCATCATCAATACCGTGACTGTGTCCCTTACCTTGCATTGGATAATCCACACTCTTCATCTGTGGTTGATATGCATATTGAACTTGTGCCAAACGAGCTGTGAGCACTTCATCATCATCAGCCATTGTAGAAGGTGATGATGAGATTGAAGAACCGATCGAGGAGATGGAGGATGACGACTGTGATCTAATGTGTTGTGGAGTTATGCCATTGGTATTGGTGTATGGAGTGTGGGCAACTGGATAATGGATTGGTGATGGTGTAGTTGTCGAAGATGCAGTGTATTGATACTGTGGTGGAGAGGAAGTTGACGAGAATGTAGTTGAGCAAGATTGTTGAAGTCTTTGCTTTGAAATGGAACGACGAATACGAACAGCCTTTTTCAAGTCCTGCTTGATTGGTTCTGTAAATCTTCTAAGAGCATGGGAAAGTTCCGATTCAGAAACAATAACATCCCAGTTCATAAGTTGAAGAAGTTGACGTTCCATGAGATTAATCTCCTCAACGGTGAAGAGACCATCGGTATATTTGGCCCAGTGCTTGTTCTTTGGAGAAGAATCGTTATGGAACTTTGCTGAGATGATCAATGCAGCGAGGAAGATACGATGGAGTGTACATGGAAGACCCTGTGCATTCTTTGGAAGCTTTGCAGAGAGTCTCTCAAGGTAAACCAAAGTATTCAAGAGTGTACCCGTGTAAACATTAGAGTATCTAACGAGGCGAGAGATAAAAGTCATCAATGATGGAAGATGCTTATTGGATGACTTGCCATTTGGAGAAGATGGTGGAGATGGAAGTACCTTAGATTTCTTACACTGAATCACCTTGAGTGTGACATTGACGATGTGAGAAACCATTTCGTGTGTCACTGGGGACTTCATAAGAACGCTAAGAGCCTGAGCGTCGGACATTTGTGCTGCTGTATATGTGGGGAGGAAATGTAGGGGAATAAAGGTTTCAAGATGGTGAAAGTAACTGTTGACAGTGAAGAACACGAGGAGAGATAAACATATATCTTGACAGGAAATGGTTCATATCAGGGAGCATACAGATTATATATACACCGATCAAAGTAGCACCTCATTTTGTGCCTGTCGTCTGTTTTCGTCGATGCGACGCGTTGTGTTTTGAATGCGCTGCGCTATGCAAGGTTCCCCTTCCAACTGCCGCAGTGCAAAATGTTTTGGCAACGCGTTAAATCTAAAGGCTCGTTAAGCTGGCCAACCTAGACGAAAAACGCGTCTTGTGGGGCCTTTGGACTTTTGAAATTATGAGGATTGTTTGGAGGCTTGCGGTTGTTAAAGGGGTTAGATCAGCTTAGATCTCATCCGACCCATAAATATAACTATAAACAAATCACCATTAAACATCCTAACAATATGCTAGTAAAGTATATATGCTTATCTGTGAGTCTGTCACTTTGGTGTATATGTTTATGTGTATGTGTTTTCCGCATCAGGTAGTGTAATTGAAGTTGTGCCCCACCATTTCCCAGACGCTTTACATTTATGTAGTCTATTGCCTGATTCGGGTTGGGGTAGTAGAACATCCTAGCAGCCCCCCTAACCATGAAGGTCCATGGCCCCATTCTGTGTGGCCAGATGCAGTGGACATTCGGGATTGTACATTTCTCGCTATTGTTTAATCCAAAGGAGACGCGTCATCCGTTTCCCTTTGCGCGTTGATGAGACGCGTCAGCACGACGCGTCACGCGTCTTTTGGAACGGGGACGCGCTTTTCCCCTTTTTGAATTACGGGTCAGCAAAAACTCTAAAGATAAGTAAAGGGCTGAGTCTGGGGTTGTGAACGGTCTTTGAAAGGTCCATGAAAGGTCTGGGCTCAATATCACTTCGATAAGCCTTGTTGAAAGGGTCAGAGGCTTGTGAGTAGGCTAAGGCTTGTCTAGCCAAGGGTTATAAGGTTTAACACACACGATGGGTAAGGACTAGATTGAAGCCTTGATCTCCTTCTACCACAGTATTACTCCTCATAAACACTCAATACTCAAAGTTAGAACTCAAAGATAACACTCAAAGGTAACACAAACTAGGAAAAAGAAACCTCCAATCTAAATGCTTAATGGTTGCCCTACTGATGTTGCCCTAAAACAAAAAGCCTTCTGCTGACATAATCTCTTACTAATCCTTTCTTTTTCGCGAAACGTTTTACGCCCATAAAAAAATTTTCGAGTCAAATCTCAATTCTCTCTTTGCTTAGACCTTTTGGACTTCTCTTCTCTTCATCAAATAACTGAAAGAGTAAGTTTTCTAACATCTACAGACTCTCACCACACGGAGACTTTGAGGGATAGACGCTAAAATGACGAGAAAAAAGCTGTGCACCAGTCCGAACTGGAACTAAGTACTCTCCAGGAATGAGGCATTAAGTATACCCAAATTTCTGATCTTTCACGCGTTTATTTATCCCCTTTGTCTTTGTCAGTTGTGTGTGTGTGTCATTTGTCCTCAGTTTGGTTCAATTGACTAACATAATATAGAAGGTTTTGTGTATCAAAGTTACTTGTTACGGTTCAGGTGCTGGTCACCATTCATACCTATAATTAACGTCTCTTCACCTTTCAACTCAATTTTTTCTCTTGTAGACCGGACTTGTCCTAATGTAGTATCACCGTAGATCACAACTACTCCACCTCAGTTAGAAACCACCGATATGTGGCAAGGCATCACCGTTTTAAAGATTTTCGCTCGTTCCTGACGATCTGTAATAAATTGATCGTCAATGCCCGACATCCGCAACTGCAAAACTTTCTTCAGAATACTTTCAATTTGGTATTTTTGGCTTGTTTTATGTACATTTCGGATCTGATCATCCTCGCAGAGTCTACCCAGTCTGCCATTTCAAGCAAAGATCCCCAAGCATACCTCATCCCCTCAACGGTCAACGATGGTACCTGCGGAACAATCAGGAGATACGGGTGATCAGCTTCCTTACAATCATCAACATTGTCCCAGGGCTTAAACTACCATTGAGTTCCTTGGGCTATAAGGAGACGACATACCCACTTTCATACTTCTCCCTTTTTTCATCTTTCTGGAAACCGTTTCTTCTTCTTTGGGCAAACCCAAGAGAGTGTGTCTTGTGTAGATCGCCGCGCAGATCTCCTCTCTGGGGCAATGCCGATCCATGTCGAGCTTTCCTGTGCCCGAGGGCAACCTCTAGGGTACAATGTCGATCTTTGTTCTTGTTACTGGGCTAATCTTATTTCATCGATGTTACAGAGAAGTGGTTGTGTTATGGCGTTAGGAATTCACTGGGGAAGTACGTCGTCTCATTAGAGATTAACCATGTGACAAGAGCACCCATACCACTCTGCTACTCTAGGACAATTAAGATTGTGACATGTTCTGAATGTCAATCAACCTTGCTATCAAAACCATCACAGAGCCATCCCTTTGCGCTACCCTGGACCGAGGTGTGGGGAACAGAATTGTGCCTCACATAATGTAGTAAGTACAGTCAGCATTAATAACTAAAGACGCATTTCATTGCCCTCCCTACCATACCAACACGTTTGACAATGATTGGAATGCCACCTAAGGCGCTAGGAAGAAACGCAATTACTTTACTCCTTGGACATACAAGTGCCAACTACAATAGCCCCGAATGCTTGGATATGCGTCTTGGCCTGGGGATCTAGGAGCATGTGGGTTGCTATCGTATACAAGCGCCGTATTCGACTCTCAATGCTCATGTTGAACGCTACTTTATTAGAATGGGAGGACCTTTCCATTGAAAGTAATATGAGAAGGAGATCTTTGAAGTTTTGATGGGTTGGTTACGCATTGTTCGACTAAGTTTGCTGGCCCGGTATATCGTATGCACAGAAACCTAGAAGCATATATTCGATAGAAAGATGTTATGATTCTGAACACGTTTGCTTCTGGAAGCGATAAGAGAGCTAGTTTGGGGTCGACATGTTGCCAAATCTGTCGCTCGGCCCTCCTTAAGATACAGTACAAGAAAGAGGCCTCTGTGCAGCGCGTAACTTAGGCAGCTGTAACACCGGTTTCTATGTACAAGTAGAAGTTGGGGTTCAGGGTAGGCGACCAAATACGACAAAAGAAGAGAAGTAAGAGATGAAGAAGAAGCTATAATCCAAGTATAGCTTCAAAACAAACATCCTTTGTGAATGGAAAGGCGGTTAGGACAAATTTGCATTCCGCACAAGGTCAATGCAGCTTCCATTTACGGACAAACCCGCCTGCACCCCTGTTGTCGTGAAAATCGTCGAGTAAACGGTGCCACCTCGGACTTTTCTTTTGTGTCTCATTGGCTTAATTTCTAGGAGAATAGAACCGTGTTGTGTTACGGAGTCGACCAACTCAGGTACCAGCTGGGGCTCGCTTGTATTTCCTCGTTTTTCACACCTCCCAATGCTCTCTACCCAAGAATGCTGCTTTCGTGATCTCTCCTAGTGTCTATCATTTACGTTGTCTCAGTTCACGCCTAAACGGCATGTACAGCACAAACGATCCCACAGCCGAGCCGACAAATATGTCTAAATCACATCACACCGACACTAGCTGTCAGAACACTGTGGGAATAACCCAAGCTAACCCTAGCTAAAAGAACAACTTAAATCTAGCTGGACACGGTGACACCCCTCTCTTTTCAGGTTACTACGATTAGCGCCCAATCGCGCGCCGACGGTTGGAGCCCTCTGCAGGTTCCGCTGTACAGCGCATGAACATACGCATAGCGGCAGAAGTTGTAGAGAGGCTGTAACGCGCCTTGATGTGAGATCATGCATTCCGGCGCAAAAGACGAGCACTCACGCCTTTTTTCCCAACTGCTCTATATATCGCCTCGAGCTTTCCAGCTGCCACACCTTGGCCCCGCTGTTACTTAAACACCGACACTTCCTCAACAGTCCCCCTCTTCCCCTCTCCCACTCTTCTACCCCATGCAACACACACTAAAATCAGGTAAACAAAACAAACCGTACACATATCACATAATGTCCGCCACACCAACCACAAAACAATCATCAACAGAAGCAAGTACACAACCCGAGTTCAGAAGATACCCAAAAAACACATGGCGACTCATTAGGCTCAGAGAGAGACATTTAACACTTAGATTCTCGGAGGACCAACTCACAGAGGAGCAGCAACTTTATGTCCAACACTCGAAGAAGGCACTTCGTATGAAGAATTCCTCCGATCAGCTCAGGTCACAACACATTGAGAACCTCTCCTCTCTCAGTCTCATCTCACAGAAAGAGCACTCTGACTTCCTCAATCACATCAAGAGAATTGACAACGATGAAGATTCTATCTCTTCAGTACCATCTCTTACATCCCAATCCACTGTTAGCCCAATGTCTCCAAATCTTTTCAATGAATTCCATTTCCAATCACCAAGCTTGAGGTTAGACGAGCAGCCAGCTCAGCCACGCAAGTTCAAACGCTGATTGGCAGGTGAACAACACATACATCTAGATTAGAGTCCATTAGGTTGGCTTTGATACCCCCACAGAGTCGTGTCTTTTGTTCAAAATTTCCAAGATTTCGCAGAGTCCTCCAGGTTTTGCTCCGTTTAGACCGATTGATTCTCAAAACTTATACATATCTCGGTTACACTTCTGTTCGACAAACACTTACAGAGCCATCACCGTCTCACACTCACCTCCAAACTCGAGCTGGCCCACTGAGCCTAACCACCTCCGCAGGTTATGCACAAGTTCTCAGCCTCCGAGTTTAAAGGCATAGATATGCAAGGCCCGGCAGTTTTTCTTCCGGCATGAGCTTTAAATGGATTGGGGTTCTAGACATGAACATACAGATATGGTATCAATTCGCCTCTGATTAAGCATATGCTTTGGCTACAGAAGTCTTATGTTAAGTCTTAGCTACTTCGTTTGCCTCGACGTACTAGGTGTTGAGGTAGATACACATATGGTGTAATTTGGTTGTACTAAACTAGTTTGTTGATTTCAGTTCTCCATTATCAAATTGTCCCTACGGTTTATGGCTTGGGAGCTAATCCCATTGGTTCCTCTAAATCGGCTGATATAGTGCCACCTTGGTGTCATCTGTTCTTCTCTTGGAGATCCATGTGACCACTTTCCCCTTTCCCGAAAAGTTTCTTATATCAAATTACAAATGAAAAGACACCATCTTTCTTGTTTATATAAGTGCTTATTAACCACTCTATTGACACTTTATTGGTTGCCTCCCACAACGCGCAAAACGCGAAAGGCAAAAATTGCGACGCGAAAAAAAAAAAAAAAAAAAAATGACGCGTTCTATTTTTCTTTAAAGGGTAAACATCCGGACACCTAACAAAGCACGTTCTTATTCAAGGCATCGCGCGATGGGATCGGGCTTAGCTAGGGAATGAGGTCCGGGTTAGGATACTTTAGGTTGATTTCGTGTGGAGGTATCCTTTGTGTAAGTAAAGATCATTTAATCTCACATTGTAATACAACTATCTAATCATCAAACCAATTATGTATATTGCTTGCCGCTGATAAATAGCGCGCATACAACTCGCTTACAATAGGAGGAAGCGCTTTGTTTACCATTTGGCTTTTTTTTTTTTTGCGCCTCTGCTCAAAACTTGGCGGCTAGACATGTTTCACTCTGACTTTCCTCTTGATCCACTAAGTAGGCTTCATCTATATACCCCACAACTCTTGCTAAGCCCCTCATAGCATACACATACACACATACACACACATAAACACTCCCCTCTTATCATCTCCCATCCCCTACCCTTGAGTAGCATCCTCCACTGCGGCCCAGATCAATAACCGCCCACACGCACGGAGCCGCCCTGTAAACTAAAGCACACAGCCCCCCAACCCCCAAATGTTCAAGAAAAGCAGCTCCGTAAACTCGAAGAGGTACGAGAACTTCGATGACGAGGCGCTTCTAGGTTCATCATCCGGTGGTGTTGAAAGAAAGAGATCTCTCGTGAGGCCAGAGAGAAACGATTTGAGTAATCCGGAAAATCCTCATTACTACTATGCACAAGCAGCTTCTCAACACTCAGATCACATCAATGTCAATCCATCACGGACAGGTATTGATCCCGTCCAGGTTGGTCGCAGTAACTCAAGAAACTCGAGAGGATCACAACTGAGAATTTCCCAAGATCTCAATGGCGAAGAGGGCATTCAGCTCCAAAACTTCGCTAGCGCTTCAAGTGATAATAATAAACCAAAGGGTAAAACCATATACGGTTTGAACGATGAATATGACAATAGCCCATTTACGAATAACAATGCATCTAATCACGCACCAGCTGCTCGCACTAAGAAGACACTATCCCATCAACAAGATACAGGTTTGTCAGCTTGGCAAGTCTACTGCTACGTCATCACCTTCTGGGCACCAGGATCTCTACTTAAACTATTTGGTATGCCAAAGAAGGAAAGACAGATGGCTTGGAGGGAAAAATGTGCCTTGATTTCCATCATTCTCTATTTGGGTACATTTATCGCCTACTTGACGTTTGGTTTTACAAAGACCGTATGTGGAAATCAACCAATTAGAATGAGAACAAACACAATCAACACAGGGTATTTGATCATTAATGGTAAGTCCTATGATTTGACCAAGTCATCTCACCCGGAGGCTGCTGGTATTGATGCCGGTGCCAACATCTTGTACCCACCTATCAACGCTGGAGGTATGGATGCCTCTTTCTTGTTTCAAAATGTCAATGGTAATTGTAAAGGGTTGATCAAACCAAAAGACAATTGCTCAATCCCATCAAATGGTGACGAAGTCGCATGGTATATGCCTTGCAAGCTTGTTAAGCAAGACGGTTCCAGTGAGACCAACTTCACAGAGTCCAGATACTATGATGGTTGGGGTTGTCATACTTCACAATACGCCAGAGACGCTTATTACGGTTTGAAAGCCACTGGTGATGTCTTCTTCACTTGGGATGATATCAAGAACACTTCAAGAAACTTGGTTGTCTTTAACGGTAACGTTCTTGATTTGGATCTCTTAAATTGGATTCAAAGCACTGATCTCGATTACCCACAGCTCTTTGATGAATTGAAGAATTCAGAGATGAGAGGTTATGATGTTTCTCTCCTTCTTGCTGACGGTCAGGATCGTAAGGCTGCCAAATGTTTGTCTGAAATCATCAAGGTTGGTGTCGTTGACTCTGAAACGGTTGGTTGTATTGCATCTCAGGTTGTCTTATATGTGTCTCTTGTGTTCATCTTGTCTGTTGTCATTGCAAAGTTCATTCTTGCATGTTACTTTAAGTGGATTGTGGCTCCAAAACAGGGTGCTGACTCCATCAATGCTAAGGAAATGGCTAAGAGAGATAACGAGAGAGAAGACTGGGCTGAAACAACATACTCCTTGGGTCCAATTAAGGCTCAAGAAAGACGTGCGTCCAGATTCGACCTTCTCAAAACCAGCATGTCTCAGAACGAACTGAGCATGAACGGTAACTATAGCGTTGCTCCAGTGTACAACTCTAAGGGTAATGAAATGACTACAATGGCAATTCAAGCTGCAAGACAACTCAACAGTGAGTCCCAGAACAAGGGCCACAGCAGAAACCTTTCCAACTCCACCACCAACCTTCTGAACCCATTCAGTTCCAGAAACCCATCGGTTTCCAATCTGGCTGCTATGACTGAAATTACTCATTTGGATGCTGATATTCTTCATCCAAATGTTGTCGCTCAACCACCAGTCGATTACCAACCATTCAACTACCCATTGGCACATGCCATCACGCTGGTCACATGTTACTCTGAAGATGAAGATGGTTTGAGAACTACATTGGACTCCATTGCTACTACTGATTATCCAAACTCTCACAAGTTGATTCTCATCCTCTGTGATGGTTTAATCAAGGGTTCCGGTAATGATATGTCCACTCCAGATGTTGCATTGTCCATGATGACAGACTTCTCCATCCAGCCGGAGAACGTTCAGCCATACTCCTACGTTGCTGTTGCTCAGGGTACCAAGAGACACAACATGGCGAAGGTTTATGCCGGTTTCTACAAGTACAATGATGCCACAGTTCCTATCGAGAAGCAACAAAGGGTCCCAATTGTTACCATTGTCAAATGTGGTACTCCAGATGAGGCCAACTCAGCAAAGCCTGGTAACAGAGGTAAACGTGATTCTCAAATCATTTTGATGTCCTTCTTGCAGAAAGTTACATTCGACGAGAGAATGACTGAGTTGGAGTATGAGATTTTGCTCAGTATCTGGAAAGTGACAGGTTTACTCGCAGACATGTACGAGATTGTGCTCATGGTGGATGCAGATACGAAGGTCTATCCAGATTCTTTGACACATATGATCGGTTCTATGGTGAAAGATCCGGAGATTATGGGTCTTTGTGGTGAGACCAAGATTGCCAACAAGCGCCAGTCATGGGTTACTGCTATCCAAGTTTTCGAGTATTTTATCTCACATCATCAGGCAAAGGCTTTTGAGTCTGTTTTCGGAGGCGTTACTTGTTTGCCAGGTTGTTTCTGTATGTATCGTATCAAGGCTCCAAAGTCTGCTGACGGTTTCTGGGTCCCAATTTTGGCCAACCCGGACATTGTTGAGAGATATTCTGATAATGTTGTTGATACTTTGCACAAGAAGAATTTGTTGTTGTTAGGTGAGGATCGTTACCTCTCCACTTTGATGTTGAGAACGTTCCCAAAGAGAAAACAGATCTTCGTCCCAAAGGCAGTCTGTAAGACTATTGTCCCAGATAAGTTCAAGGTTTTGCTCTCGCAAAGAAGACGTTGGATCAACTCCACTGTTCACAACTTGATGGAATTGGTTCTTGTGAAAGACTTGTGTGGTACATTCTGTTTCTCCATGCAGTTCGTCATTGGTATCGAGTTGTTGGGTACCTTGGTCTTGCCAGCTGCTATTTCCTTCACCATTTATGTTATCATTGTCGCCATTGTCTCCAAACCAACTCCAGTCATGTCGCTCGTTCTTTTAGCCATTATCTTGGGTCTCCCCGGATTAGTGATTGTTGTCACTGCTTCTCGTTGGTCTTACCTTGTCTGGATGATGATTTACCTTCTGGCTCTTCCGATCTGGAACTTTGTTTTGCCAGCTTACGCTTACTGGAAATTCGATGACTTCAGTTGGGGTGAGACCAGAACTATCGCTGGTGGTGATAAGGGTCACGATGAAGCGGAAGGTGAGTTTGACCATTCCATGATCAAGATGAGAAGATGGAAGGAGTTTGAGAGAGAACGTCAGGCCATGGCCGCCAACCAGGACCTTCAAGTTCCAGGAAACACATGGAACCCATCTGACCAGAACACTTCACACATCTACGCTAATGAGATCTAATTCCATTGCCTTTCAACTTATACGCACACGTTCATAGAACCACCTGCATACACTAATATCCAATACTTTCTGACAGTGGTAATACAGCTGTATATTTATTAGTTGCTCGAGATTTTGTAGAACTCAGCAGTGATGCCAGTTAAAAGTCCTTGTGTGTGTCTCAGCTTACCAATGTACTGGTGATTGTCCAAAATCAATGGGAAGACGCCCAACAGTGGGCCATAAGTCTTGGAGTTGTCTTTGTTCATAAGCTGCAATAGTTCGTGGAGTCGTGTAAGAAGGAGTTCTAACTCGTTTTGTTGTACTGTTGGGACTGGCGCTCTGTTCAGGAGTCTCTGAGAGCCAGCAAACTTCTTGATGATCAACACAACGCGGCACAGGAGGTATGGAAGTGTAGCAGAGAGTAGTTTCTCATTTGTGTCTGGTTTAGAAAAAGTGAAGAGGTCATTGAGACAAAGCTTTCTGAATTCCAGCTGTGGAAGAACATGAATTGGACTCGTCGTGTAGTCTTCAACCTTGAATTCCAACATCGTCTTGGTAGTTTCCTCTGGAGATAGAGTGAGCTCAAGCAGATGTGTTTCAAGCTCATTGTTTTCATAAAGCATTGAAGACTTCCAAAGTGCAGCAACAAACCTTGTAACCAGTTCAGGCGATAAGGTTGACTGAGATATTTTGGCCAAGATAATCTCTTTAAATTTGATGTAGTATTTGGTGTTGAATGCCTCGTCACGTCCAAGGTTGTTAGATGGAAGTGCAGTGCAGACAACATCGACAATCAAAGACCATAAAGCACTCTTCTTGTCAGTATCCTCCAGCTCCTTCGCGTCCAGAAGTGGTGCAACTTTCTCAATGATGAAGAAAAGAATCTCGTAACTCTTCATCCAGATACCAGAGTTAAGAATCCTTTCATAGTGTTCAGTGTCATCGATGGTTCCAGTAACCGACTCCAGCAAGTTCTTTATCACACGAGAAGCGGTACCATTTGAAACTAGCGACTGGAAGTCCTTCACAACGTTGAGCTTGCTCTCAAGGAGCTCCAAAGAAGACTTACTTATAGCGATATATGTTGGGATATCTTTCTTGTGAACATTTTGAAGCTTCTTGATGATACGTGAGCGAACTTGAAATGGCATTAACACCATTGAGGATATCTGAGAGAGTACCATATCGCCATCAGTGGAGATATCAATCGTTTCAATGCACGCAAGAACGGCAGCCTGTAACTTCGTTGGGGTCAATACATCAGTAGAGTACTTAGGTAAGAATGGGAAGCGAACCATACTGTTGAAGATACCAAGAGTCTGTTCAAGCTGTTGCGTAGTGAGTGGGCCAAAGTTGTGGAGTCGTGTGAACACTCCAACCAGTTCAACCAAACTATCCTGGTAGAGATCAGTATCAGCAGCAACATACTTGATAGGTTGGCCGCACCAGAAATTGAAAAACAAGTCACGCTGCTCAGGCGATGGATCAGTCAGAATGCCAAGTATTTGGTTCAATGACTTGTAAGTAATGTGTGACAATGGTATGACAGCAAGAGCAATAAAGCGTTTATAGCATTCGAGTAAGTCTTCCCAGTAGAGTGTGTTCTTGTTGGTAATGTAGAAACGGCAGTAGAGGTCAGTTGTACCCTTGAGGATAATAGAATTGCTGTCAACAAAGGCTTTCATCTCATCAAAAGCTTCTGATGTAGGCTTCTCCAAGTCAATACTGAGCAAGTTCTTCACCACAACAGGGAAGGCCCTTTCCCAATCTAAATTAGATCCGTGAGAGTCAACAATTTTGAAGAATGTCTGTACAGCACCGTTCTTGACCTCAGCACGTGAAATGTTGGAGATGTGGACCAGGCTTCTCAAGAGGTAAAGCCAGAGAGCATGAACTTTGATGTATGTAGACTCCGTGTTCTCGATGGTCTCCATTAGCTCCTCAGGAGAGGTGACAGAAAAGTCTTTAGCGTCATGTTCAGAAGATGCAAGTTCTCTCAAATGGTCGGAGATTAGCCAGTAGTAACTGACACCGGAGAAGGAAACATTCAGTTCGAAGGTTTGAGAGCAGAAGTTTTCCAATGCATCGATGACATCTTTCAGGGAAGAAAGTGGAATGGCTTGCAAGAAGTCATTCAATATCAGCTGCATGATCTCGAATGCAGACTTAAGTAGCTGTTTCTGTGAGGTTTCATGCTTGAAGAGTTCAAGAACCTTAAATGGGCTTGCAATGATGTACAGAATGCTTCCCCAAGAGTTTTTGAATTGAGGTCCATATCTGTTAAGAAGCTCGTACAGAGTCTTGAGAGTATCATGGATAATGCTCGACTCTGCGCTGTTGAAAGACTCACCACGATGGGACTCGATGATCTTGTCGGCAACCTCTGAGAATGACTTGAACAACATATTCTCCAAATCAGCTTTCTGAGTAGTACCACCAGCGGAGAACCCCGTATCGGCAACACTCATGATTATATCGTTAAACACAGAGCAAGCGGTGACTCTCAGCTCAGGGATTACATTGTCAGAAGTAGCAACATCAGACAAAAATGTAGAAATCTTGGACCAATCTGCACTATTTTCCTTCTCGAGGTATCTAACACAATTCACCTTGGAGTATTCATCCAACTTATTGAGGAAAAAGTCCTTGTTAAAGCTGCAAATCTTGAAATCATCATCTTCAATAGGCTCAGCGCTCACCTTATCCTCATGTACTGCCTCAGTGGACAATGCAATCAACTCACTGACAAATAAACGGTAAGCTGGAGTATCGTATGACTTGGTGCTCTCACCAAATTTGAGCAAGGACTGCTCGATGACGGTGACATCCTGCGGTGTGAGTTGTGGCTTCTCAGGAATTTCCTTGAAGGAGAAGTACTCCGCGGGGCCATTGATGAAGTATGAGAACCATTGGAATGTGATAAGAACAAATCTCCAACTGTGTCCCAGGATGGGACCAAGAGAAGTTGTTAGTGAGACGAGCGCACGAAAGCAGATAACATGGCGGGCATTTAGAGCACGTTCTTGGAAGAAGTTCTTCTTGATTGGGGTCGATGGTGTGGATGAGAAAGCGTCAGCAAAGGTCCCAGAGATTGATGGTCTCTCGTTTCGTTGGGGCCTCTTGGAAATGTTGCTTACAGTGGCGATAGAGAAAAGCATGAGGAGGGAATCACGTTCCCTCACCAGCCCAAGCACACCTGAGGCATGACAAAGCTTCTGGAGTGCACGGATAAGTGTGTGGAAAAGTTCGCTGCCAATGGACGCATACAAGTACTCCGACCCAATTGTGACGAGGCTCTTGGCGTTGGTAGTGATGATACTCTTCAAGAGTGATACATCAGCGTGTTTGCTCTCATCTTCATCGGTAATGAACTTAAAAGTGTTGTCTTCTGCTCTAGACATCTCAAGTACGAATCTTCCGATACCATCACATAGAGAGTTTGTACAACCCAGAATAAGGAAAAGGGTATACGTCTTAGGGATTGGTGGTGGTTCTTGCTTGTCGAGGATGTCAACGAGAGGTATTCTGATAGAGGAGTTGTTCGTAGAGATGCAGTCGTCTGTAGGTGGAATAGATACAATGTCGTTCATCCTCAACAGGTTCTGTGCCCATGATTCGTGAATCACATCAGAACACACGGTGAAGAACTCTGTAATGATTTTCTTCTTGTCGGTTGCAAAGTCGTATACTTCAAAGATTACTTTAGTGAGGTCAAAGTCGGTTAAGATGGCGCTGAATATTTCGAGCGAAAGGGCCTTCTTCCATTGAGGGAGGTTGGACTCTGATGTGATTACATGTGTGAGAAGTGACAAGATAACTTCAGCTTCAATTTCCAGAATTGAAAGCTGTGACTTGATGAGCAAAAGAATGATTCTGGAAACACGAACCACGATGGCAAAATCCTTGTGGTTTGAGAAGAATCTAAGAAGGAGTGGAGTGATGCGTGTTCTAACCAAGAATCCAAGTTCGGGATGAGCAAGGAACACGTTGTGGTAATTGGTGAAGATATTCTCGAGAAGTTCTAGGCCAAAAGATTCTGAGAGGACATTAAATGTCAAGAATGAAGGTTTCTGATGCTCAATTAGAGAACAAATATCTGAGAAAACGTTATAGGCGTCATATGCACTTGTGGGGACCTTAATCTTCTCATCATCATCAATAGACACTTCAAATTCCTCTCGATCAACAGACGTGGACTTATCCTCATCTATCACTTTTTCAAATAAAGCCAACACCAGCTGTTGTTGTGTGGCAGCAGCTGTATTCACCACCATTGGTAACTTAGACGGTTGTTGTAGCATTGCACAGATAAGGAGAAGCTTTGCCAATAGAGGCCCACCAATGAACTCTGCGTATATTTGGAAAAGTGTAGGCAAAATCTGAAGCACTTTAAGTTGGATATCGACGGCAAGTCGTGTGGCTTCGGTCAATGCCTCGAGTAGCATATCTAATCGTGATATCGGCACTGCCCTGATCTGTATGAGTCTCTGGAGAGACTGGATGGCAATGGTGCTGAACTTGGCATTGCGGGACGAACATGAGAGTAGGAACGGTGTGATGAAGTCGGAGCTTTGTGAGATCTCGCGGATAAAAGTGACCTCCTCCTGTGAAGAAGCTGGCTTCTGTGACTTGAGAGTAGCTAATGAGCGCTCAGCAGCCTGTGTTTGATGAGTTAGTGGATGAGACGGACAAGCTTGATTAAGTGGAGTGTTGACATACGTGTTTAATCTCGGGAGAACGTCTGCGAGATTCAGCAATGAGAGTCTGCAGGTCCGTGGAAAGAAGGGCAGCAACACTCATTGTGAATTGGTACTTCAATGACTATCCAGATTTCCCAAGAACTGCAAATCCTGTGATCCTAAAGTGATACTCTCCAACTCACCCATAACGACTCCTCAAAATGTCAATTGTTATGTGCCCCTACCATAAGTATACCCAGTGCTCATAATCTTTCCTTTTTGGGATCTTTATCTTTAATCGCGTAAAGCAGTTCAACTGAGTTGAGCATTAAGTCTTTTAATGCTTATAGAGCTTTATATAAACCCCCAGGCAACAAGGTGATGGTTTTCGGTGCAAACGTTGTCTGGCGATATCCACAAGAGCGAGAACAGTTTGCCCTGTGCGAAGGGCTGCTTCTTAACGAAGGCTACGTTGTTCTTGTGGAAAACACACGCAAGGTGCACGTATTGACAGATGTATTCTACGAGCCACTATGTTACAATGACGGCCCAGTGTTATCTACTTTCAAGTATGTCGGTGTCGATCAGCTCCCGTACGCCGCTTCTCAGTGGTCGCAGTATATCAGTACAGAAACAGGTTCATTCAAGTACAGCATTTACCCACTCATATATTCCCTTACAGTTTCAACGGTTATGTGTATCTTTCTAACCGTCATCGTCTTCACAAATCACACGCAAAACCCCAGTTGGCTTCTGAGAGCAGAGAGTGCTCTCGCGTCCACGAACCTTGGCATCTTATTCGTACGAGCTATTGTGTTTCTTGACAAGCAGCACGATCTAGGGTACAGCTCGGGAGAAAAACTTTTAGAGTCATTACAAAGCGATAATGTGTTCAGTACCATCGATTTCATCGTCGTTCTCATGGCACAATTTGCCCAAGTCCAAGTGATAATCCGTCTGTTCTCACGTGTGAAGGAGAAGCGTGTCAGTTTCATTATTGGTGGGTTTCTCTCCATCTGCGCACAGGTCATTTGGGGTGTTTCCACATTTAGCAAGTTTGACATAGACACAGATTCAGATTTTTCGATCCTTCCAGCATTCACTTATCTACTAAGAATAGCACTCGCTATGATGTATTGTGGACTCATTATCATCTATGGGTTTGGAAGACGCTCTTTTATCTTTCAAAAGGACATCATGCTCTTAACAATTCTCACATTTTTGGTCATTAATCTCCAATTTGCCTTCTTCATCACCGATATCTCAAATGTCTGGGTCTCTGAACTCTCTGAGATCTTCAATACCACCATTTATGTTAGTGTTACTGTCATTCCATGGGAATGGATTAACAGAGTTCATGCATTAGAGAGATATCAACAAACTGAAGGTATTCTTGGAAGACCAGTCTACGAAGAGGAGTACAAAGACATAGCCAGATACGAGATCACTGATGATAACGAGAACATGGCACCTCGTGATAATGCCCCTAGTACCACGACAAACAACAATAATAATAACAACAACAATAACAACAACAATCAAAATAATGGAGGAGATGGTCAACTCGGTTGGAAATACAACACTCAATCCGATGAAACACGACACAACACGGCCAACAACACTCCTGCTATTGGTGAAAAAGCCGCTTTCAGAATCGGCTCTCGTATCAAGCATACATTGGAGAATACTGGTAATACATTGATGTACTTCACAGATCAAGTGATTGCCTATGGTTTGGCTGTACCTCGTTCTGTCTCAGTGAACAGCTCTACAAAACGTGTGGAGGCGAGAAAGAAGAGACCAATCATAACACAAGGGCGCAAGGAAGTATTTGTCTACTCAAAGAAAGAAGTCGTATGTGATAGTGATAACGATGAACAGACTTCAACAACGTCGAGGTCCATGGATGATGCAAATGGGCTAGGTGATTTCTATCAATATGAGAGTAACGAAACAACGGCACAGGACCCCGGTGAGGGCTCTTCCCGAGATATGGATACCCACTCTTCTCACTGATACTTAGATGCATCTGATTTCTATTTATTTAAATGACGTTAACGACAACACCCTTTTGAACTTGAACATATAGTGTCAAATGGCGCTTACCTGATTAGGAAAGGTTGCGCGCCCTGCCTTCTCATCGCCAAAAAATTTTAGAGTTAGTTAGGCTTTAACAAGAGCTCTATTCATACAATAAAGTCACACAACAAGCCCCGTGGGTCCCGCAATAATGGTCAAGCAGGACAATACCACGAAGTCTACCAAACGATATACCTATAGTTCCTTCAGGGACCGTGTGGATGCTATCAAAATCGAGCCCACCAAGCGCCTGAATACAAGAGCCTACGATGATGCGGAGACATCACATTTCCTTGCCACACTCGAGCGTTGGATCGAGTTTAACAGATCTGCATCTTTCACAGAGCTTGCCGATAAGGTTGAACCCATCTCACAAAGTCTTCCACAGCTTCTCCATTACAAGCAACGCATCTTTGAAGAATTATCAGCCGCTATCAGCAAACACGATGACCTCTCACTTCAACCATTACTCGAGCTCTTAACACAGTTCTGTCATGATCTTGGTCCAGATTTCCTTGAATTTTATGAGCCTACTGTAAGGCTGATCATGGACCTTGCACTTGCAGAAAATACTGCTGATGCACTTGAATGGGAGTTCAACTGTCTTGCCTTTATATTCAAATATCTTTCAAAGTTCCTCTCACAGGACCTAGTCCCAACATTTGAACTTCTATTACCGCTTTTCAACTCAAAGGATCACGTTGCAAGATTCTCTGCCGAATCTCTTTCATTCCTTTTGAGAAAGACAGCTCAGCAGAACCTTGTAAACTTCACCACATTTGCATTCGAGAAGGTAGGTGCAGAGAGTTATAATAAGGCATTGAGTATTTTGTTCAGTGAAGCCATGAAATCCACACAGGGTGCCATCCACTCGAAATCACACATCATTATAAGGTCACTACTTGAATCCCTCGAGTCTGATGATGTAACATCCATTCTTGGAGATATTCTCATAAATGTGATCAACTATGGTACCCCTGAGTCTGTCAAGGAGATCTACGAATTAGTGATATCCATCATCTCCAACAAGGTCAAGAATGATAATGACTATCTCCCACACTACATCAAGCTTCTCACTGTGCTCATCTTTGCCGATTCCGGTATGAAAGTTCCAGATTGGTCCGTCATCGTTGACTGTCTCACATACATCATTGATAACGTTGATCTCACCAAGACCACTACGCATACCAAGCAACTCACCACATACCTCTTTGCCATTTTTGTGCGTAACTGTGACCTTCAGAAGTTTACCACATTCCATTCATCATTATTCCAGTATGCACTCACCCTTGGACCACTCTTCCTTCCATTCGTCACTATCATTCTCGACCTGAGCAAGGAGAGAGCTCTCAAGTACTCAAGACCATATGTTCAAGAGTTTGTGAATAAGCAGTGGAAAGAAAATGGTGAAGTGATTTCCTGTTTCATCGACGATCTCACGCATAAGGAACTCATCACCCAGAAGGATGACATGACAAAGCTAAGGGTGTTAGTCCCAAGTTTGTTTGTTGAGTCTATCTGTGCTGACTTGGACAAGATTGTCATTGATTCCGAGAGCCTCTATGAAGTCTACTGGAGACTTTTGGTGCTCACACATAGCTCATCTACCAACACTGAAACTCTCCTGCGTTTGTTGACCATCATTCGTGACTTTGAGAGCCAAGATGAATTCAAAATCGCCATTCTTGCCCAGCTTGTTGCTCTTGTCTCCACTTCTTCCTTTGAGACGAAATCACAGGTTCTCTTTGAGAATTTCGAGCTCCTCTATAAGAGTCCAGTGTATCTTGCCAGTGTGACGAAGTTTGTGAAGGCTGAGAAGTTTACACCAGAAAACGTTCAAGACCTTGTCTCGGTACTCTCTAACAACTTGATCTCTCCAAGCCATATCATCAGACATGAGACACTTCAGCTCATCTCTGCTTTGACGTTGAAGCACAATGATGCTATCTACAACATTGCTAACCAGTGCGACATCATTGAACAAGTTCCACTGGTCTTGAACAACAGTCGTGACATCCAGCGCAGATTGAGAAGCTTTGCTGCTGATTTCAAGAACTTGGAGGTCACTGACACTCTTCCATCTCAAGTTTATTTCAAGTTCTTGTTTGGTTTGCTCTCAGTTCACTTTTCTCCTACATGGAAGGGTGTGTACGAGTCTCTTCCAGAGACGTACCAGAAAAATAGAGAACTCATCTGGGACCTGGCATACGGATTCATCACTGGTTCTCATGAACTGGAACCTACTCCGTTCTATGTTGACATGAGTGATGAGATTACTGAGGATCTTGTCGAGTGGTCTATCATTGATACAAGACTCTACTCTGTGATCAACCATGCAGGTGATTTGATTGAGAAGTACCAGAGCGAAAAGAAGTCACTTTTAGACTCTGCTGAGAGGCACAATACCGTTGAGGCGTACCCATCATACATCTGTGCTCATGCCTTGGAAGCTTTGAAGTCTGTTCCAGAAGTTGGTGAGTTGCACTCTGCTGAGCTTGTGTCGCTTGTCGTTGATGAGGACTCTGCTGAGAGACCTATGACCAAAAAGGAACAGCTTTCTTTGATGGAGTTGTTTGTCAAGTTTAAAAAGCTGAAGAGCATTTCTCGCTCTGGTGAATTCTATTCCAAGCTTCTTTTCTTGCTCTCCAATAAGTCCTCAGAGCTCAGAAAGGTTACTTTGGACTGTTTGCTCAACTACAAGAATAAATCAGTCACAAAGTACAAGGACAACTTGATCAACCTGTTGGACGATTCTATGTTCCGTGATGAAATCCAGAGAATCACGTCTAAGGGTGAAGATCGTGTTCTGGAGGCGGAAGATGAGAAGGATGTCATGCCATTGATCTTAAGAATCATCTTTGGTCGTGCCCAGTCTGTGACCAACAGTGGTAACAAGAAGGGTATGAAGCTCGGTGCTCTCTCAGTCTTGCCAAATTTGTCTCCTGAGCACATCACGCAATTCCTGGACATGGTTTCTGAGAAGGTCTACGTCTCCTCTAATGAGGATGACGATGAATGGGTGGCTCCAGAGATTGTTGGTGTCACTAACGATACTCTCAAGAGATGCCTCGGTTATACCAACTTGCTTTCTGAGCTCATCAACACTCTTGGTGAGAAATTCAAACACCTTCTGTCGCACACTTTGAGACCACTTATTGTATCCCTGTTGACTGCTGAAGAAGTTCTGCAAGGAGATCATGATGACGTTCAACTAGTTTCTACTGCTCGTAACGTGAGACAGTCTGGTACCAAGGACCTCTACATGCTCTTCAACATTCTTGATGACTTCAATTGGGACACATACATCGTGACTATCTACGAGAAGGTTCTGGCTCCACGTTTCATCCACTTTGAGGACGAGAACCTTCAGCAGCCTTCTGCTCTTTTGAAGATCCTGATCTGCTGGTCGGAGCGCAAGAACTACGTTGAGCTCTTGATGATCAACGACCTCGAGCCATCTCATAAGGTTCTCTCCCTTCTTCAGAACTCCTTGACTAAGAACGAGGTTCTATCTGTTGTACTCGACTTCTGTACCAACATCATCACCAAGGCTTCCAAGAAATCGAAGTTCCGGAATCTTCACAAATTAGTTGCTGAGAAGGTTTTATCCTCTCTTGAGTCTATCCTTGCTCGTGTCACTGACTACCAGATCAACAATAAGACGATAAACCTGCTATTGAGTCTTGTTGAAAATGGTCATGTTGAGATCCAGGAGAAGAGAGCCAAGCTGGTTACACTTTGTACACAGCTGCTGGAAAAGCCAAACGCCCAAATGTCGAAGGATTTGAAGCTTCAGGTGCTGAAAATTTTGAAGGCTTTGATTGAAGAGTTCGATGGTGAGTTCGATGACATCAAGCACTTGTATGAGGTTTCCTCCAGATTCTTAAAATTCTTCACTGATAGACAACAACGTGAGGTCTTGATTGAATTGTTTGTTGATATTGGTTCCAAATTCGAGGATTATGCCAGAATCGGTCGCTACTTGACTGATTTGAACAGCTATTCTAAGCGTGGTCTTGCTGAGTTAGACTACGATACAAGACTCGGTGCCTTCAGAGAGATCAATGAAAAGACATTCAGTGAGCTCACTGCTCTAGAATGGGTTCCTCTTTTGAACACTGTTTTGTTTTTCCTCACTGATGTCGATGATCTTGCTATCAGAACCAATGCATCTTTCACCATCAGAAAGTTTGTTGACTCTTTCTCCACTAAGGATGAAGCTGATAAGGCATTTATCCGTATCTTCAAGGACTTAATTCTCTCCAATTTGAGGGTTGGTCTAAGAAGCAAGAACTCTGCTGTGAAAGGTGAGTTCATTGCAATTCTCTTTCATATTGTTACATCTGTGAAGTATGTCGATGATTTCAAGGACATGTCTGTGCTGCTCTTCAACAACGATGAGGAATCAAATTTCTTTATGAATATCAACCATATTCAGGTTCACAGACGTCAGAGAACCATCAAGAGACTTGGGCAGGTTGCTTCCCAGCTCTCTGGTGCCAGTATCTCTCACTACATCCTTCCAGTGATTGAAAACTACGCTTACGTGACTGATGAGGCGTTGCGTAACGTTGCTAATGAGACCGTCCTCACTATTGAGGAGTTGATCAGATGCATCAGCTACAGGCAGTACTTGGCGATTTTCAGACGCTACATGGCTGGCTTAAAGGAGGGTAGCACTACTCTTCGTGACTCTGTTAGTTTGGTTGTTACCATTTCGAAGGCTTTGATGAAAAATGTTCAGTCTGGTGTTGGCATGGAGGGTTTGCCTAAGGACAAGTCTATCTTTGACTCTCAGTTGGAGAAGGATCTTATCGGTCCGATCGCAGCTATCTTGAACAAGAGAGATGATGAGACCATTGTCCACAGAACTCCACTGATTGAATCCCTTGCTTGCCTTATCCTGTGTTTGAGTCATGACCGCATTGTCGTTGTCCTCCCAGGTGTCTTAACTAAGATCTGTCAGATTCTCCGTTCCAGATCTGATGAGCTTCGTGATGCAGTCAGAAAGCACTTGGGAAGAGCCTCAAAAACTCTTGGGTCTAGATACATCAGATTCATCATCAAGGAGTTGAAGACTGCCTTGGCCAGAGGTTTCCAAGTTCACGTTCTTGGTTTCACTGTTCACTCGATCATCTCTGAGATGGAGTTCGCCCATGGTGAGCTTGATGACTCTGCCTCTCTTATCATGGACGTTGCCATGGAGAACACTTTTGGCTCGACTGGTCAGGAGAAGGAGGCTGATGGTTACAGAACCACGATGAAGGAGGTGAAGAACAATAAGTCCTATGACCTTGTCGAATTGTTGGCTCGTGTCATCAGCATCTCCCAGTTCAACGACGTTGTCAACCCAATCAAGCTGCTTTTGTTAGAGAGAATCACATTGAAGATCCAGAACAAGCTTGATGAGATGCTGAGAAGAATTTCCCAGGGTATTTATAAGAACGAAGAGTCCACCAAGCAGGAGATGCTCATGTTGGCTTACGAGTTGTCCAAAGAGTCTGAGAGAGACTTCACTAAGGAGTACAAGGAGAAGCCACAGTCTGAATCTGAGAAGCACTTCCTCGTCCAGCTCAACGCAAAGAAACAGAGAGTTGTTTCCGAAAACTCGGTCTATGTCGACACTTTCCAGAGGTTCTCTTTGGAGTTGTTGAGATCCGCCTTGAACAAGAATGCTGAATTCATTACCGGTGAAAACCTTGTGGGCTTTTTGCCATTCATTGAGAAGGCCCTGTTGTCCGAGAACGAGAGTGTTGTCATTGCTGCATTGAGAATCTTGATGATGATCATGCATGTCGAGTTCACTGTTGAGGGTGATATCTTCAAGAGAGCAGCCAGAAGAGCATTGAACATCGTCAAGGATTTCCCATCCACAGAATCCGAATTGTGTCAGTTCTCCTACAAGTATCTCTCCTCTGTTATTCGTGAAAGAAAGGATCTAGCCTTGAAAGATACCTCTTTGGGCTATTTGCTGGTAAGAATTCAACCAGATCTGAGCGAGGAAAACCGTCAGGGTATGGCTTTCAACTTCTTGAGAGCTTTAGTCACCAAGCATGTCGTAATTCCAGAGGTTTATGACACCATGGACAAGATTCGAGAGGTCATGGTCACAAGTCACTCCAAGGAGAGAAGAGACATGTCAAGAAGCATCTACTTTAAGTTCTTGATGGAATATGATCAGGGTCGTGGTAGATTGGAGAAGCAGTTCAAGTTCTTGGTTGACAACTTAAGTTATCCAGCTGAGTCCGGTAAACAATCTGTTATGGAATTGTTGCACTTGATTATCCAGAAGGCTGGACCTGAGCTCTTGAATGCTGTTTCCTCTTCGTTCTTTGTCGCTCTGTCCAAGGTTTTGATCTCTGAGACTTCCACAAAGTCCAGAGACATGGCCATTTCTTTGATTTCAGACATCTTCAAGCACAATGGTACTGATGAGTTTGAGAAATTCATTCGTGGTTGGATGAACTCGAAGAACAGTGCCTTGCTTAAGTGTTCTTTGCAGCTGTACAGAATCAAGCTCAAGGTCTCCGGAATGAAGAGTGAGTCCGATTTGGATGATGACGTTTTGGTCAACATCAAGGAAATCCTGTCCAACTCTAGATCCAACTCTGAGATTGAGGTGAAATGGGATTTGCTCTACATTGCACTCATGTGTCTCCATGTCGTTGTTGACAAGAAGGTTGAGGTGATTGATGATGAATTGAAATCCGATATTATCTCCTGTTTGCTCTTCCCACATTCCTGGATCAGATTGGCTGCTGGAAGAATTGTTGGTGCCTTGGTTGCTAACAAAAAGGAGACTCTCACCGATACAGACCTTCAGAACATTGGTTACAGACTCTTCCATCAGCTTGGTGCGCCAGCCATCGATGAAGAGCTTGGTACTCAGAATGTGAAGACTTTGACTGCTCTCATGATGCACTGGGAGTCCAATAATGTTGAGTTTGACGAATCTCTGAGAAACAAGGATGAGAGTGATGATGATGAAGAGCAGGCTCCAAGTGAAGCTAGAAAAATGGCTGATTGGGCTATCAGTAGAGCCGGTTCCGTTGTCAGATCCGAGAGAACTTGTTTCCAAGCGAAGAAGGCTGGTATTCAATTCCTTGCTCTTGCTGTTCAGATCTTGGGTGAGGACAGAGTAGACAGTATTGCTCAGGACTTGATCTTGCCTCTGTTTGTTCTTGGTGAGCTTGATACCGATGATGATGAGAAGACCGAATTACAGAATTTGGCTTTGGAGTGTTTGAAGTTGATTGAAAACAAGATTGGTGTCTCCAATTACACCTCTCACTACTCGAAGGTGGGACAATTCGTCATTAAGAGACGTCAGGAGAGACGTACCAAGCGTGCCAGACTCGCTATTACTGCACCAGAGTCTGCCGCCAGAAGAAAAGTTAAGAAGCACGAAAGAACTAGAGAAAAGAGAAAACATGAGAAGGATGACAGTGGTTTCTACCACACTAAGAAGAAGAAGACTCACAGAAGATGATTGTTGTGAGTTGTGTGATGACATTTACGTTACAAAGTTTAATTTTACATGGCATTTTGCATTTTGAAATATTTTGGTATACATTAGGAAGTTAGGCATCGTGAGAAGGAGTTGTTTTGTTATTTCAACTTGGTCGTATACATCATTGCTCTGGTACAGGGGACTCTGTGGCCTGTGCTTCAAGTTTCTGCTTCTTCGGGAGGTTTTCCTCGTACTCCTTCATGTCCTGGTTAAATTTCTCCTTCGCCGTGTTGTAGAGATCCAGATATGGCTGCTTCTCCTCGGTGCTCATACCTCGCCACTTCTCACCCAGAGCCTTCGACAGGTCAATGTCTTTGCCCTCAGCCTCGGCTTCTCTTTTGAGCTTGTCCTTTTCAAGGTCACAGAACATGAGATATGGGTTAAGTGGTCTCTTTGGCATGTCAGGGTCCCTGTACTGCGGAGCGGTGTTCTTCTTTCTCTTGAGGTCTTTGCGCTCCACAAGCTCAATTTCTTCCTCCTCCTCGTCTTCCTCCTCAGACTCAGGCAGGTTAACCCTGCTCTCGAGTCGTTCCAGCAGCACTGAGTACTCCAGTCGTAGCCTGTTGAGCACCACCTTACTGCGCGACACTGCCAGCGCCGCAACCTTATTGTTCTCCTCCACCTGTAACACCTTCTTCTTGAGCTGCTTGCACTTTGTCTTCCAATCGTCTTCGGCCATTTTCTGAGGTCGTTGTGGTGTTGCTGCCTGACAACGTTGATGGAGTCGAGCTGTTTGAGCCCAGCCTAATTCGGCTTCTCGTCGCACAGTTCGAGCGTCTGCCATTTTTGCACGGGCATCCCGCACAAACTTTGGCACATCGTGAGAGAGCTCAGTTAGCTCACGGCTCCTGCTGATACTTGGGTGGCTCATACAAAGGCCGATTTTACTGGCTCTTGTGGCTCTATTCCACTGTCTTCTGCTGCCTCTTCTCTATAAATACACCACGTGTACTGCCCACAATGACGGATAACACCTCTGAGACGGACCGTCTTTTACCCCCTGGCACAGAGGCCCAGCCTGTAACTTCACCCACGCCCACGTCTACTGCTCCAAGTCTCCAGCAATACGCTTCAAGGCCCAAATCACAATCACAGCGTGCTTCATTACCTGATGTGAAGGTTGGAGCTCAAAGAACATCGCGAACAACGCACAAGCTCAAGATCCTTCCCGAGGAACCCATTCCTGATGGCATTGATGTTGGAGATGTCTACTCCCAAGTGAATAGAATTAAGGATACGCCGGCCAGAAGAGATGCTGAGAGACTAGGAAAAAACCAGAGGTCTCTCTTGCCCAGGGTCACGTCGTACTGTACGGCAGGAAGTTACAAGATGAAGGATGTGCATCGTTGGTTAAAGGAAAACAAGAGAATCCACGATTCCCACCCAAAGTTGTTTGATGAATGTCTTTACTCGCCCTTCGTGTACAAAGATTGGAGAGGAGATAAGCGAATGGACAAAGATCTTATTCGATTGGATGACGAAGGTGGTGAGATCACCATCGATGATCGTCACACGGATGTATTCCTGTTTGAGTATGGTGTGGTAGTTTTCTGGGGTTTCACCTTAAGGGAAGAGCAGGCTTTCCTTGCTGATTTGGCAAAGTTTGAAACTGAGAAACTGGCTCAGGAAGACGTTCAGATTGAGGAGTTCAATTACTACATCACAAAGTCATATCAGCCGAGAATTTACAACGACTTCATCACGCTCAGAGATGGCTCCAATTACATGATCAAGCTCTCCATTTCACATGCAATCTCCCAGTCGGTCAAAATCTCCTTGTTTGAGGAGCTTGTTGATAACACTATTGAGGATACACAGGACATTCCACAACAGATTGCCTCTGCAGGTAAGGTTGGTATGACTAAGGATGAAATCATGAAGAGTATTGGTGAATTGTTCATTTTACGTATCAACATCAACTTACATGGTTCTGTCTTGGACTCTCCAGAGATCATGTGGGCTGAACCACAGCTTGAACCAATCTATCAGGCCACTAGAGGATACTTGGAAATCAATCAGAGAGTGGCCCTGCTCAATCAAAGACTTGAGGTTATTTCTGATTTGCTGCAAATGCTGAAAGAACAATTGGGTCATTCAAATGAAGAGTACCTTGAATTTATTGTTATTATCCTTGTCGGTGTTGAAGTGCTTGTTTCCGTAATCAACATTATTGTTGATATTATTGCCGATCTCAAATGAAATGATTGAGTTGGCTCTTTCTAATGAATGCTTTTATGTCTGGTTAAATCCTAGCATCGTAGCCAAACCCGCTTCCCCCCGCCAACTTCACTTCATCGATATTAGTTTCAATATCTACAAAGATGATCAATAAACATTCCAAAACATAAAATTAGTATCCACCTAAACTAAAACCCATAATGTACAAACAATAACCCAGTAAATGAATTAATTTACAGTCGTCACTCAAAAGTCTTACAACTCCTGGGAAGCCTTGGCCTTGGAGGACTTCTTTGGCAACAAGTTCTGGTGAATGTTTGGAAGAACACCACCCTGAGCAATGGTGACGTGACCAAGAAGCTTGTTCAACTCCTCATCGTTTCTGATAGCCAACTGCAAGTGTCTTGGGATGATTCTGGTCTTCTTGTTGTCTCTAGCAGCGTTACCAGCCAACTCAAGAATTTCAGCAGCCAAGTACTCAAGAACAGCAGTCAAGTAAACTGGAGCACCAGAACCAATTCTCTGAGCGTAGTTACCCTTTCTCAACAATCTGTGAACTCTACCAACTGGGAAAGTAAGACCTGCCTTAGCAGATCTGGTCTGAGAGGCCTTCTCAGAGGAACCGGCTTTACCACCTTTACCACCAGACATTGTTAATTAATTTGTTAATATGTGTGTGTGAGGAGACAAGAAGAAGAAGAGGAAGCCGAGGCGAGGACAAGACAGGATGGGCGGATAGTGCGGTTTATATATCACAGCAAAAGGTTGCAGTGCAGTTTGTTTACGTGTTGGGGAAGTGGATGGCCATGGTTAACCTCCCATCGCATGGACTGAAATTTACTGCGAAGTTGATATGGAAACTCCCATCGATCCATGCCCCTGTGCCAGATTCTACGCACCCAACACGCGTAGTCTCCCACACGGGGTCCATAGATAACCTAATCGCGATCTGAAGCCCATACAAAACCCGTGACCATAATTACAAGTCCACCGGTTATTTTCAGCATGGCGCACCTACGGCGGCTAACGCGTAACGCGTCACTGCCATTGAGTTCAAATGTAAACAAACATTGGGCGCGTATATAAAGCTGCCCACTGCCCCCCGGGTCTGCTTTCAGTCCAGGCCCTTCTTATGACCTACCCTCCACACACAAATTATCATCAACAATGGCCCCAAAAGCTGAGAAGAAGCCTGCCTCTAAGGCCCCTGCCGAGAAGAAGCCAGCTGCTAAGAAGACCTCTTCTTCCTCTGAAGGTCCAAAGAAGAGAACCAAGACCAGAAAGGAGACTTACGCTTCTTACATCTACAAGGTTTTGAAGCAGACTCACCCAGATACTGGTATCTCCCAGAAGGCTATGTCTATCATGAACTCTTTCGTTAACGATATCTTTGAGAGAATCGCTTCTGAGGCTTCCAAGTTGGCTGCTTACAACAAGAAGTCCACCATCTCTGCTAGAGAGATCCAGACTGCTGTCAGATTGATCTTGCCAGGTGAGTTGGCTAAGCACGCTGTCTCTGAGGGTACCCGTGCCGTCACCAAGTACTCTTCTTCCACTTCTGCTTAAGTGTTCTGAGTTGTCACTATGTATGTTTATTAGGGTTTGTATTGGTTAGGTAATTGTACATTAGGAATTAATTATGGTTCGAACATTTGTCTGTAGACGACTTTTATTGCGTTGTTTCTGGATCAATGGTCACTGCAGTACGAGACCATTAAGAAGTAGAGGTGACTTAGGCAACTATTGATCAACTGTTTGGTGTGCCTCCACCATTAATGGTCTGCACTCTGGACTGTGGAAGTGAGACAGTTTTAAGATAATTGAATTAACCATCTTCGATCTACAAGTTTCTTTATTAGTCTTTTGCGCCCTGATTAGTAGCTGGAGAACATAAGTTACTATTTAATGAGGATCATTATATTAAAGTATTTAATTGATTAGAATTTATATTAATTTTATATTTGTTTTATAATACTGATATAAATAACTTAATAATTCACTCTATTTTTTAGTGAAAAAATCCTTAAATTTGTTATATTTTTAATAATTACATCTAAAGTACAATATGCTTTAAGGATATAACAAAGACACTACCTAGCTCTCACATGGCTTCAGGAATATGGTTCTGCTATTATTTGAGAAGCGAGAAGCTCTCTTGATCGCTTAACCCCAGTTTTGATGCCTCCACATAAAAATCGCGGTAAGAACCGATCGGCATTTTTATTACATCAAACAGAGAAACATTGATCCCCAGGGATCAGTGCCTGAAATTCCAGATCTTATTTTACCCCCACACAGGCGCACTTAGCCAGCATCAATCCAACTTCATAGAGTTACCACTGCTGGTGCTGCTCACTCCTTGCGAAGTCTGTACACGATGAACCCGCCACAGAAGCCGTATCGCTCCTTGGCGTACAGATCACCGTCTATGCCGGACTTGGTAGGTAACACCTCACGAAGGGTTCCTTACGCAAATAACTTGTCGACACCTCGTATCACAGAGTCCCTTGTCGAGGCAAAAGGACAGGTGCAAGAACCTGCCAAGTTCGACTTCAAGACAGTCGATGATGTGGCGTCAATACCTGCTAATGACCAGTCGTCTCCTTCACAACAGCTTCGCATTCCCCAATCGATGTCTGCACAACGATCCCTCAACTCGTCCGTCGACCAGCAGTCTAATCTTAGTGTAATTGACATGTATGGAGACGCTGAATCTTTTATCTCGACGGACTCTAAGCCAGAACCTTCATCGACTCAGACCGGTACACCTTACACTACTACTACATCCGCGCAAGCAACGATAGCAGGATCTGTCACAGCAAGCGCACCTGCCTCCACAACAGCGAGTTCACGTAAGAGTGCCTCAAAGATTAGACTCTCAATTGAGAGCTCTAAGACCACCGTTTCATCAGATAGAGACCGTTATGGATTTAAAAAGAAGTCAAGCTTTGTCACAGAAGATCAATATAATAATTGGTGGATGAGCTACGCTAATCATTGTGTTAGAAGAAAAAACAAATGGGTTCAGTTCTTGAATAAGAATGGGCTTAGTGTGGAGAATGATAGCCCCGTGAGGTTCCCAGCAAGATCTGAAAAGTTGAAGAGATACATTCGTAAGGGAATCCCAGCTGAATGGAGAGGAAACGCTTGGTGGTATTTCGCCAAGGGTCCAGAGAAGTTAAAGAACAATATTGGTGTTTATGACAGTCTAGTCGAAAGTACAGCCAATTTGAAGAACACTGATACAGAGATCATTGAAAGGGACTTGAATAGAACCTTCCCAGACAACATTCATTTCAGACCTGATAATCTCGATCCGGCATCACATGAGCCACAAACTGAAACACCATTGATCCAGGCCTTAAGGCGTGTTCTTGTGGCTTTCTCTACATATAATCCTACCATTGGATATTGTCAGTCTCTAAATTTCATCGCTGGACTGCTATTGATCTTTATGGATGAGGAAAAAACGTTCTGGATGCTTGTGATCATCACCTCAAGATATCTTCCAGGAGTCCACGATGTCAATTTGGAAGGTGTAAGTATTGATCAAGGTGTCCTGATGCTTTCCGTTCAGGAGTTTCTCCCAGATACCTGGAACAAGACTTCAAGGATTGACTTTGATGAACCAACACGAACACCATCTTTGAAAGGATCAAAAAATCATGATTTTCTTGCCAAGCTACCACCAATCACACTGTGTACGTCGAGTTGGTTTATGAGTGTTTTCATTGGAATCCTACCAATTGAGACAACCCTAAGAGTATGGGATTGCTTTTTTTATGAAGAGTCCAGTATCTTGTTCAAGACTGCGCTGTCAATTTTCAAAATCATTGAACCAAAAGTATTGGCAATTCAAGATGAGATGGAAGTTTTCCAGATCGTCCAGAACTCACCAAAGTCACTGATTGACCCATCTGTGATCTTTGATGTGATTTTCAAGAGGAGAATGAGACTCGCAAACCTGACACAGGATGAAGTTACAAGATGCAGAAAGTACGTCACACAGAGAAGGAAACAGGCAAAGGTTAAGGACCCTGAAGAAACAGATGCATCCTTCAACAGGAAGCTGCTATCAGAGCCACTTTGGCAATCAGACTATGGGTTTAAGAAGGGATTGCCAGGCGTGCACTGGAACAGGAATTTGTCGTTGAAGATGAGGTCCAGAAGAAAGGCAAGATAATTAGACAGTTAAAAGGGGCTTTCCTTATGCACTACATTTCACATTGTTTACCAAAATTTCATAACGATGCATTTCCTTTATTTACTGTGTCAGTCTCCAACCTCTTTGGAGTCTAGTAATTGTAGAATCTCCATCAAAACCACCTGCTTCCAACAAGTCCTTGATTTGGTCCCATGGAAGCTCTCTCTCTTGCGTTGTTTCTGGCTGAACAGTTGCTGGAGCCTCTGGTTTAGCACCAATGAGTGCAGTCACCTTGAGCTCCTCTTCACTAGAGGAAGTGACATCGCTCACAAGAGAACCATCCTGCAAGACTTTTCCCTTGAGAAGAAGCTTAATTGAAGAAGGCTCGTATCCTTTTAGGTCCGCGGTTGTACACAGCTTGGTCTTGAGTTGATAGATAGTATCTGTAGAGGAAGCATCAAGAGTGACGTTAAACTTTGGAGCCTTGATGGACTTGATTGTGAATTTGTACACGTTAGAAGAGGTCTGTGTGGAGTTGAGAGACTTTTTGGTGATGGGGAGGTTTGGGAGTTTGACACCGATTCCACTGAGCTCTCGAAGATCCTTCTTGTAATCTTTGGAAAGCCCAGCGGTGGATTCCGACACGGACAGGAGCGTGAGAAATGTTGAAGCAAACTGTGATTCAGATTGAGCGACAGCTGTGGACATTGTGGTGTTTTGTGCTGTAATTGTTAACAAGCCTCTGGGATTGTAAGCGTGGCGGAGGGCCGGTTTTTTCGAGAGACCTTACGCATTTTGAGCGCGCAAAAATATAGGGGTCTCTAAAGTGTGAGCTGTGAGGGAGCAACTACTTCCCCATGAACAAGTATTTGACTGACATATTGGCAACCTGACTACGAACGGTTCCCCATGAATACAATCGATAAGGGTACTGTTGAGCCGGCTGCTCAAGATGAGAAGCGGCTGTTGTTTTTCAACTATCACGAGCACCAGATCCATCGGTACCGTATCCCCACAGAACCTCAGGACGACTTCCACGAGCAGTCGATCATCGTCACGCATTTCCCCAATCCATACACACGGCCAGACACACTGGAGACACATTCAACACGGATAGTCCGAGTTCCACGTGTTTTCAACTCAAGGGGCGCCCGATACCCGGAGTTCTCCATACAACTTCCAGGAGAGGAGGATGCTGCGATAAAGGACGATGATAATGGAAGTTACCATCAATTTTTGCCTAAGGCGGAATACAACAGGCAGTGGTATGGATCTTCATCGGTAAGTCCACTAAGTATCTACCTCTCGGACGTTGAGTTTCGAGAGATTGTTCAAGGCGTGAATAAATTGTCCAAGACGGCTTATGAATCTTGGTCCATTCTTAATGTCGTGGAATTAGTTTTGGATATTTTCACGTTGTGGCTATTCATGGACTTGGTTATGCCGATATCTAAGCACGTAGGTAAAGGTTGTTTCGTTTCATATTTTTATGACGTACTAACATCCCTACAGAACCTCCAGAGACTTGAAGATTATGTAGAAGAGGTCAACTCAAAGTTGACCGCGAGAGGAGTGCGAATCATATCGCCCCGGAGATCTGGCTATCTTTCTGTAAGTTTTGCAAATTAATTAATTCCTAAGGTCCTCAAGACTAACGAACCAACCAGCTGGACTTTGAAATACCTGAACCAACTTATCCTCCAGGTGAAACAGCTCTTGTGACCAACTTCGACCAGCTCAAGGACAAAGACGATGTGCGGTGAGCGTTTCCCCATGCAGCGGGCAAAAAAAAAAAAAAAAGTCTACGTCCTCATCTCAACCTTCGTAGTCCCACTTAGCTTCAGCATTCCGCCACTTGCCACCCCTGATAAAATCAGATGACAGACAAGCTCGACATGAACGGTGTGTTTGCCATTCACAAGCCAACTGGGATCACATCAGCCCAGTTCCTGGCACGCTTGCAACGACTTTTCACGGAGTCCTCAGTGTTTTCCCAGGACCTTGCAGATCTTCGGGGCGCCAAAGTTCAGCAATTGCAGAAGGAAGGCCAAAGAGCATCCAGAAGAAAGCTGAGAAAGGTTATGAAAGTCAAAATGGGCCATGGTGGAACACTGGATCCGCTCGCTACGGGTGTGATGGTTGTCGGTGTCGGTAAAGGAACAAAGAAGCTCCAGAACTATCTGAGTGGAAGTGTGAAGACCTATGAAACAAAAGCCCTTTTTGGTGCTTCTACTACCACTGGTGACGTTGAAGGTGAGGTCCTTACAAGAGCTGGAACGAAGCATCTCACAAAGGATGATGTGACCACGATATCAGAGAAGTTCACAGGTCATCTAAAACAGACCCCACCAATCTTCGCTGCTTTGAAGATGAACGGTAAGCCACTATATGAGTACGCCAGAGAGGGTCTTCCGCTTCCTAAAGCCATTGAACCACGCTCAGTTGAAGTTTATGAGCTCGAGGTTTTTGAAGATACGCTTTCCACGGACCACGCATATGAGATGATTAAAAGTGCGGAGGTGGATGGCGACAAGCTTGAAGATAAGCTGGCCAAGAACCCAACATTGAATGACAGTAAACTGTACATATCACAAGAGTACTCAGAGAAAAACGGTATTAGTGATGAGATTGAGCATCTGCAACCACAACCAGTGAGTGAAGAGGAAAAGGCTGACGACTTCAAGGCACCACTTTTGCATTTCAGGGCTAAGGTCAGCTCCGGGACCTACATTAGATCTCTCATTAGTGACATTGGAAGAGCACTCAAGTCCAATGCTTACATGGTAAAACTCGAGAGAACACAACAGGCTGAATGGGAACTTGGGAAAAATGTGTTCACAATTGAAGATTTTGAATTAAAAGATGAAGCAGTTTGGGGCCAGGTCTTGTCGCAAGTTTTTGAAAAGGGTGGTGAAAATGTGCACAGTCTTTCAGACTTGTTCGAGAAGGCACAGAAAGATGTTGATTTGAAGAAGCAGCATGAACAGGATATCCTTGAAAGTATCAAGACCAACACTGAAGCTAATCAGCATCTTGAAACTTCCACTCTCGAAGAGGATATCAACCCACTTAAAAGACAGGCTGAGGATACACTAGAACAGTGAAATTGAATCTGTATAAGTTTACCTTGAAAAGATCTTAATGGCTTTGCCCTCATGCACCATCTCGTCCTCGCCTGCCTACTAATGTACCTTTCAGCACGTAGATACTTGCCTAAACGAACTAAGGCAAATGAAGAGAATTAAGTATATTGACTAAGCACAAGTCATAACTGTTCAGAGACCAAATGTTTGATATCCAATAAAATGCCTTCCTCATGATTGGTCATCATCATCTTCTCTACTTGTGAAATCAAAAAACGAACAATGTAGAAAGACGCTTATCAAGAAGACATCTGAGGGGCCCACCTCAAAACTTTAAAAACCGATACAATTTGGGCAGATATTGAATCTTTCCAAAAGCTTCTGCGGTTTAGATTCGATTAAAGATACTCTTCGAGACGCTACGTCATTCTCTATTACCAAGTTTACTTTGGAGCGTTTGAAAGCTTTAAGGGATGCCCGGTCATATATCTTTCTCTTCGTGGTACCACGCTTTGGACGGTGCCTCGTGCGCCGAAGTGAAGTACACACGGATCATACATAGCGTCTTTGGGTCACACTATCCTTTCGCGTCATGGATTTTTTGTGTCACAAAATTGCCATACTAACAGTGCTTCCCGGTACAGTTCATACGATTTTAAAAAGTGTTATTCTGATTCTTGGATCAGAAACAATACACTCAAAAGGTCGATGAGATCTCATGAGGATTAAACAAAGACCGCAGTATGTGGGCAGAATTGCCAAAGCCAGCCACGAAAGAATAGCCTGATTAACATATGGTGCAACGTCCGTGACAGACTAGCGGCGATATCCACTGTATACATCGAGTCACCAATGTAGCTAAGATATAGTATGGCAACAGGGGGCAGCTGATAAGCAGTTCTAACCACTTAGATAGCAGTAGGTCTGAGGTTGACAACCGCCATTGTATCAACAACCTAGCAACAATACAGAATTAAGCAGGAAGATCGACTAGTCCTTGGAAAGCTGGTCTTGAAAGTATTTCAGAGCGAATATCAGCAATCCGTTCAGCCTTATATTCATATTTGAGCTTCACTGTAACACACTGTGCCGTGAAAAACAAACCGATGCCTATATGGTTGGCTTAGGAACGGAAGACTGACAAGCCTGTTGGCCATATGAAGACTAAAAACCACAAAAGAGGAACTTCTAACCTTCAAGACTCTCACCGGAGGACGAAGCTGCTACGCTTCCTTGGTTCCGTCACCAATAGCGATGACTCCAACCTTCTGCGTAGACGTAGAACTAGATGATTGGAGTAGGCGTTGACAACAACACAGACGGTATGGCGCCCGACGAGGCATGACATCAGCCCTAGTGTGTTGAATGACATGCTTCTATAAGTGGCGAGACTGACGATGTATAAGCAATGTTAACTGTGCTGCTCACGTAGAGCTTCCGAAGAGCCATAGGTCCCAGGGTTGACGAAAACGCATGTCTATTTATCAATACTAGCAGAGAACGGCAGCAGCTGAATCCATACTGCAGTAACATCACAAATATCAAACTCGGCGAGTATTTCGGGAGGTACAACCGCTTGGAAGAGCCCTTA
The DNA here is from genome assembly GCA_022641835.1 of Petasospora fabianii. Taxonomy (NCBI): domain Eukaryota; kingdom Fungi; phylum Ascomycota; class Saccharomycetes; order Phaffomycetales; family Wickerhamomycetaceae; genus Petasospora; species Petasospora fabianii. Next base: position 1,072,338 of record CP048718.1, on the reverse strand, counting down.
TCAGAAATGTGAGTATAGATTTGAAAAGTCAATTCAACAGTTGCAGACTCGTTGCCTTGAAACGAGCATCAAAAGGAAACTTTGTTTCAGCATTATCCCCCCGATACCCTAACAGTAAGAGCGGAACTTCCGACCTAATAAGGCCGATGTCTTAAAAGTCCTAAAGTCTTTCATGGTTATTTAGCAAAGTCTAGGGCACTGTTTAAGGGCACTTTCTGTTGAATATTGGTTGTCAAGTACTATCACTATTGCCTATCACTATTGCTTATCACGATTTACATATTGGTTATCAAACTCTAACTCTATTTCTGTTCTGAGGTGATACTAGTTCTCACTATTTCTGTTTGTTGAAACTATAAGTAGACCAAGTTCCATGCTTGGATTGTGTTGATTGTGTCTTACTGTTGTGAGATTTGACAACCAAGGGGGTTGTTGACTATCACTATTGCTTATCACGATTTACATTTTGGTTATCAAACCCTAACTCTATTTCTGTTTGTTGAAACTATAAGTAGACCAAGTTCTGCCCACATAACTTGGTCTTTCTCTGCTTTATATACTCTTTACCCTGAATACACTACTCTGATCTGTCTACTATTGTAATCATGAGTTCTGACGTCAAAACCCAGATACTCATGATCCAACAGGTTATGAGCCAGCCGTCCTTCCTGACGATGTTTACCGAAGACTCAAAGCTTCTCGGTAAAAGCAACTTTCACTTGTGGGACACCAATTTTCAGATGAAATTCCGCCTTAAGGGTCTCGGTTTTTCCCAGTATTTGCTCGACGCTAGCTTGCCAATGCTTTCCTACCCAGAGGGACTTGACGAACAGTCCATTGCCAAAGAAGAAGCTACGTTGATTGCCGCTTATGATGATGTTATTACTATGGTTATTTACAGTTCTGTTAAACCAGTTGTTCTCCAATTGTCCCAATTCTCCCAAATGTCTGGCCGTGCCCTCTATTTGTTCCTTGTCAAACAATTTGGCCAAGTATCTGTGACTGCTGCTGTGAAGATGCTTGCCACATTGTTTTCCCCTCCTTCCTCTGCCGAAAGTTTCTCTATTGATAAGTTTATTCAAGATTTTGCCAAGTTCCGCACAACTGTTGTGCATCAGCTTTCTCCTGAACACTTTGTTTGCTGCTTGTTCCTGTCCTCGCTTCAGACACAGATCCGATCTGAACATGATGTCAGATCCATTGTGTCTGCTTACCATCAGCTTCATGGTACTGATCTATCCAACTTCACGTCAGACACTATCTCAATGCTTAGTCGTGAACACATGTCCTCTGCTACTACTACTTCTACTTCCTTATCTGTCTCCGATCATTCTCCATCTGCGTTTGTGGCCGGAAAATCGTCTAATGTTTGCCATAACTGCCACAAACCCGGCCACTTTGCGCGTATGTGTCCATCTCCGAAAACTGCAGAGTACCTCAAAAAGGTCGCGGAATACAAAGCCAAGCGGAAGCAGGGTCATGTATGGTTTGGATTTGATGCAGGTCCACAGCACGAAGTCGGACTTATGCCAAATGCTGTTTACCTTGATTCCGGTTGTTCCCGTCATATCTTTAACCACTCTAACTGGTTCAAATCGGTTTCTCCAACTGACAATGAAGAAATCTTGGGTGTTGATGGTAAGCCACTGCTAGTTCCTGGTACTGGTACTGTTCTCTTGCCACTGCATAATGGGTCAATTCTCCAATTGACTGACTGCTTACTCGTCCCATCTGCTACTGTGAACCTTGTGTCCGTGTCCCAGGCTACCAACAAAGGTGTTGAATTCAACTTTAAACAGTCCTCTGTGAGAGTGACTGAATATGGTACTGACGGTCCCTGGTCTTATGAATTTGCTACGAAGATCCAACGTCTGACTGTTCCAATTGGGTCCTCCGATGATACTGCTTCTGTTGCCACCTTGGAATGTGAGACCACTTTGCCACCTAACCAGGTCAATTATGTTGCTACTGCACTGCTTGCTGCTACCTCTTCTGCTATTGAACAAGCTACTCCACGCTCACCACTGGACTGTCCTTCCATGGAAAATGGTGATGCCTGGAAGAAGGCTTTTGACTCTGAATGGTCCTCTCTTCAAGATAACCACACCTTTGAGTTGACCACCTGTCCGGAGGGAGTAAAGCCAATTCCTGTTCGCTGGGTCAGCGTTGTCAAGTCCGATGGCCGTTTGAAGTGTCGACTGGTTGCCCAGGGCTTTCGTCAGCAACATGGTGTCAACTATGACCTCATTTACTCTCCTGTGGTCCGCTATGAGACTGTCCGCTTGTTCTTCTTTGTTGCTTCCTTGCTGAAACTTAGTGTTTCTCAGTACGATATTAGTACCGCATTCCTGAATGGAACCATTGACTATGATGTGTACATCAAACAGCCAATTGGTTATGTTGATACTGAGAACCCGGGGAAGGTGTTGAAACTGCGGAAGAGCTTGTATGGTCTCAAGCAATCACCGCGTTTGTGGTATCACACGATGAAGGCTTTCTTGGAGACGTTGAACTTTGTACAATGCCCCTCTGAGCTCGGATTGTACAGGTATCAGGGTGATGATGGTGAAGCGGTGTTGGTTCTGTATGTTGATGATATTTTGCTTGCTTGTTCATCAGCTGGGTTGCGAATTCGTTTGGAAAAGTCTCTTTATGCTCGATTCAAGACTACCAAGTCTGAAACTGTTGAAAAGTTTCTGGGTATGGATATCTCTACTTCTGAGAATGGTTCTTTCAAGCTTTCCTTGTCCTCTTACATTATCAAACTGCTTGCTGAATTTGGTCTGTCTGATGCCACTCCAGTCTCTATTCCAATGTTACCTTCATCAGCTGGTAATGATAATGATTCTGATTTACTTGAGAATCCTGAGATGTATCGTTCGTTGGTTGGAAAGCTTCTGTACGCAAGTAACACTGTCAGAGTTGATATTTCTTATGCGGTTTCCGTTTTGTCGCGAAAATTACAGAAGCCCACTGCTGAAGACTGGTCTCAAGCTGTACGCGTCGCGAAATATCTTGCAGGATCACGTGACTATGGTCTTGAATACTCTTCTTCGATTGATACTGATTCTGGTTTAATAGTCTACACAGATTCTGACTATGGAACTGATACACTGACTCGTCGGTCCCGTACTGGCTATGTTACATTGATTGGTACCGCGGTGTTGAGCTGGAAGTCATCACTACAGTTATCTGTCTCGACCTCCACCTCAGAAGCTGAGATCATGGCTATAGGGGAGGGTACCAAAGAGGCCATATGGCTTCTTTCGGTGTTAAAGTCCTTGAAACTTAAGTTTGAATCTTTCACTGTGCTGAGCGATAACCAAGGTGCTATCAAACTTGCTACTCATCCCGTTTTCCATGCGAGAACGAAGCACATTGATATTCGTGTTTTCTTTATGCGTGAGTACATTAACAATGGTACTCTGAAACTCAAGTATGCTTCTACCACTGAGCAGATTGCTGATGTTCTCACCAAGCCATTGCCAAGACCAGCTTTCCAACGACTGGTTTCCATGCTTGGATTGTGTTGATTGTGTCTTACTGTTGTGAAATTTGACAACCAAGGGGGTTGTTGAATATTGGTTGTCAAGTACTATCACTATTGCCTATCACTATTGCTTATCATGATTTACATTTTGGTTATCAAACCCTAACTCTATTTCTGTTTGTTGAAACTATAAGTAGACCAAGTTCTGCCCACATAACTTGGTCTTTCTCTGCTTTATATACTCTTAACCCTGAATATACTACTCTGATCTGTCTACTATTGTAATCATGAGTTCTGACGTCAAAACCCAGATACTCATGATCCAACAAAGGCAACAAAGAATTGTTGAACCATCAGGATCTGACTATTGAGGTCAGATGCGCTCATGATGGGCGCAAGCAAGGCAGTGTATTCGAGTGAAGAGTATATACGACATGGAAAGACCAAGTTCTGCACAACGTGGTCTACTAATAGTTTCAGCAAGTAGAACATGGGCCGGAGCAACATGACCCCATCACCAATCATAGTGGGCAGAAAGGCAAGTATCAACAATCTGCAATCATCTCCTAGACAGTAAAAGAGATTGATAACCGATAACAAGCAGATCAGGGTTTGACAACCGATATCCAACACCTTGAGTCGGCTGACCTCTTCTTTCTGTTGGAATGATGGGTGCTGCATCATCTCAACCACCGAATTTGTCCAGTCCTCTACTGATTCTTGCAGGATATTGGTTTTCAAGCACTAACCTACCACTCCCCTACATGCTTAGTTCCGTCTGTTTGTTATCATACTATTTGTGAACTAAACAAGTTTCATGATATGTTGCATGTATGCTTCATTCATGGGCATTTGCTGAAACTGTAGATAGCCCAAACAAATGTTAAGCCCCTATGGGCCTTCCAGTGAAGATCCACTGGAGGCACACTTACAGTAGTGGCAGGCAGAGTAGTGTATTAAGGGTCAAGAGCATATAAGACAGAGAAAGACCAGGGGATGTGGGCAGAATTTGGGCTACTTATAGTTTCAGAAGAGAGGACAGGGTGAGAAGTAGTATCACCTCAAGACAGAAATGAGTTAGCGCTTGACAACCAAGTAAATCGTGATAATAGTGATGGGCAGTAGTAATAGGCAACAACCAATATCCAACACCATAACTGCCACAAACCGGGCCACTTTGCTCGTATCTGTCCATCTGCGAAAACTGCAGAGTACCTTAAAAAGGTCGCGGATTATTTCAGTCTTGAGGTGATACTATGAGGTGATACTACCCAGTATTTCTCACTTGGTAAAACTATAGGTAGTAAAGCTCTGCCCACGTAATTCGGTTTTTCCTATGTCGTATATACTCTCTATATGAATATGGTGGTGTCCCTGCTTCCATTGTTATCATGAGTGCACCTGATCTCAAGAGTCAGATCCAAGTAGTTCGGCAATATCCCATGCAAGGGATAGCACTCTATCATGCCGCAATGATGACAATTGTCTGGGCTCTGTGGTTGGATTGACTACTGCGAGGAGCCAGACAGGGGCTAGTTTGTCCTTTTGGCGAACTAAGATAATACCGGGTCTGTCCACATACACTGGCTATTGGGGAGTATATAATCTTTTACGAGCAGAAGACGCACTACCTGTCCGCATTGTAATCGTTTGGTTTCGATGACCAGGGGTTCAAGATTCAACACCCTGGCATCCAGGAGAAGATTTAGTAACTCTCGAAAAGGATGAATGTGGAACAGACCCAAGAATGGCAGTGGTTGGGTTATAGAACAAGCAGGCCGTTAATCATGTGGAGAGTTTGATCAATCGTGCAGTCAATCATGAACAGTAGCGGTATTAAAGACTGAAGGCAAACCGCCTTCAGTACAGTGGATATCTGAGAATTCTTTATTTAGAGTTGGGCACGGATTGGAATTGACGATATGACAAAAGCGGCTATAAGCTGCGTAGAGTAATTTTTGAAGAATGCTGATGTTGGATATTGGTTGTCAAGCTCTAATCTATTACTGTCTACGTGATTAGTGCCATTTTGTCCGATATCTGTAATCTGTTATCGTACTATCTGTTATCTTATTATCTGATTTTCTGCCCACTATTGTTGAGTATTGGTTTTCAAGCACTATCACTATTGCCTATCACTGTTGCCTATGTGGGCAGAACTTGGTCTACTTATAGTTTCAACAAATAGAACATGGTGAGAACTAGTATCACCTCAAGACAGAATTAGTAAGAACTAGTATCACCTCAGGACAGAAATAGTGAAGTATCACCTCAAGACGCAAATAAGCTAGCGTTTGACAACAAATATGTAAATCGTGATAAGCAATAGTGATAGGCAATAGTGAGAGTGCTTGACAACCAATATTCAACAATGGGCATGGTCTTGCCGGTATACGTCGGTCTTTATCTGCTGCATATAATGGACGTCGAACGCATCTTCTCTACCTACCATCAACTCCGTTATAATTGCGGAGACTCCTAGTTGATGCAAACTGAACTGGTGACAATCGTGACAGCTATCGAATAGCTACCAGACACAGTTGAAGATGGGGAATAACTATAGACAGAAGGAGAGGAAATTAGAGCAGTGGTCACGGACACAGTAGGGCCACTGAATTGAGACGCCACTACCGTGGATAGATCGCAAGCAATGGCGATCTGATTGGTATCACGTTCAGAGTGAAGCCGTCCTTATATGTTGGAGTAGATAAATCTGGGAGGTTAGACCCAATATTCAACACTATAAGTGTGAACTGCACCAAGCAAGAAAAGAAATGGTGAGGATGAAGGGGATCACTTTGAGGTTAGTTAGAGGAAGCGATATTTAACTCTTGCAGCAAACAATAACCTAAAGGAGCATGCAAGTGACTAGTTTGTGTAACATGATATGGCATTGACAACCATGGATATTCTTTCATATCGGTTCTCACTAGCTAATGCTATTATCTCGCTGGCTAATGTTGGATCATGTGTATCTGGGTTTTGACGTCAGAACTCATGATTACAATAGTAGACAGATCAGAGTAGTGTATTCAGGGTAAAGAGTATATAAAGCAGAGAAAGACCAAGTTATGTGGGCAGAACTTGGTCTACTTATAGTTTCAACAAACAGAAATAGTGAGAAGTATCACCTCAGGACAGAAATAGTGAAGTATCACCTCAGGACAGAAATAGTGAAGTATCAACTCAAGACAGAAAGAAGTTAGCGTTTGACAACCAATATTCAAATCGTGATAAGCAATAGTGATAGGCAATAGTGATAGTACTTGACAACCAATATTCAACAGCTAACGTTGGTTTCCAGCTGGCCCGTTGTTTGCCTGTTGCGATTCTATTGTTTTTGTTGAATATTGGTTGTCAAGTGTTGGATCAAGAGTATCTGAGTTTTGACGTCAGAACTCATGATTACAATAGTAAACAGATCAGAGTAGTATATTCAGGGTGAAGACTATATAAAGCAGAGAAAGACCAAGTTATGTGGGCAGAACTTGGTCTACTTATAGTTTCAACAGACAGAAATACAGTTAGGGTTTGATAACCAAAATGTAAATCGTGATAAGCAATAGTGATAGTCAACACTTGACAACCAATATTCAACAACCCCCTTGGTTGTCAAATCTCACAACAGTAAGACACAATCAACACAATCCAAGCATGGAAACCAGTCGTTGGAAAGCTGGTCTTGGCAATGGCTTAGTCTTCACCCTGAATATACTACTCTGATCTGTTTACTATTGTAATCATGAGTTCTGACGTCAAAACTCAGATACTCTTGATCCAACAGTTTTTTTGTGGTCACCATTAGTGGTTCTGATTTTACTATGGATGTCGGCACTTCTGTGTCACGCTACAGCTAGCGCTAATTTGGCTATCCTTCGTGCCTTGCCTTAGGGCAGATGTTACGCCCCATGTCCTCAACTATAGGACCAAGCCGCCCACATAACTTGGTCTTTCTTTGCTATGTACACACATATGCTCTGCCCGCCGCCTTGTAGCAAATGTGCCTACTAGTCCCTTCATCTATTAGCTATTTCTGATTGAGAAGCTCTCAAGTCATGTGGTGGCTCTTCTCGTTCAGCGAAATAAGCCATGAGTGTGGTCGCTTTTGGTTTGGGTTGTTGATGTCGATCAGCGCTCCTGATACGGTGAGCATATCACTTTTACACCTTCTTAACTACCCTATATCTGACCACCGTATTTGCCTGCTGATCTGCTCTTGACGTCATACTGACTCGCCCTGCTTCCTTCCACTTGTCTCCACTTATTGTTGAACCATGAGTATCTGGTTTTTAACGTCAGAACACATGATTACAGTGGTAGACAAGTCAGAGTAATGTATCAAGGGTAAAGAGCATAAATGATAGAAAAAGACCAAGTTATGTGCGTAGAACTTGATCTACTTATAGTTTCAGCAAATAGAAAGTGAGAATTAGTATCAGCTCATAGTATCAGCTCAAGACAGAAATAAGTTAGTGATTGGCAACCAATATGTGACAGTGAAAAGCAGTAGTGATTGTTGAATATTGGTTGTCAAACACGCTCACTATTGCCTATCACTATTGCTTATCACGATTTACATATTGGTTGTCAAACGCTAACTTATTGTTGGATATTGGTTGTCAGGCACTAATCTATTACTGTCTACATGGTTAGTGCCGATTGTTTGTCATCATGTTATTTGTCAACTGTTGTTGTTTGTCAGCTATTGTTATTTGTCAGCTATTGTTGTTTGTCAGCTAATAGGGCCACGCTGCTCTGCCCCATGTCTGTTTGCTGAAACTATAAGTAGACCAAGTTCTGCCCACATAACTTGGTCTTTCTCTGCTTTATATACTCTTAAAACCCTGAATATATAACTCTGATCTGTTTACTATTGTAATCATGAGTTCTGACGTCAAAACCCAGATACTCATGATCCAACAATAACTTGGTCTTTCTCTGCTTTATACACTCTTTACCCTTAATATACTACTCTGCCTGCCACTACTGTAAGTGTGTCTCCAGTGGATCTTGACTCGAAGACCCATTGGGGCTCAACAGTGATAGGCAATAGTTGAGAGGTTACAACCACCAACACTTATTACTTGATGAAATAGTAGAGCGCTTTCTGCCCCCCCATACATTGGTCTTTCTCTGTCGTATATACTCCAGGTTATCCGGATTAAGCAGGTGTCTGGATATTTATGGAGGAGCAACATCAGATTATATGTCCAAACTCGAAGATTCTGTTTCAGATATCGCCTAATATTTTTCGTGTACTCGATAACTGTTAACCTGCAGATTGACTTATCATAGAGGTATAGCACATCAACATGCTTTAAGAGACACCAATAAAATCTTGGTCTTAGCTTCAGTAGAGCTGAAACTCAATCTTCTGTCCTTTTCTTACAAGTCGATCAATGTAGATGCGATAATACATCTCTCGGAATGGAGCGGACCACCAGCTGCTGCAACTAAGATTCCATGTTGCAGGCCAGCACATTTAGTATACTAGTTCAGAGATAAAACAGTAACCGATCTTCATTTACCCAAGATATACACAAAAGAAAGCAAAAGAACGAAAAAAAATAAAGACATAAAAAAGCAACAACAAAACACTAAATCATAAATGACATCAACGTTCCTCGATAATGGAGGTCTCATCAGACCATCTCAGGCTGTTCCGATGTTTCAGAAACAGCAGTAGCAGTTGGTGGAGCAAGAATGGTTTCTTCCATCTTTCTTGCCCTGTGATAGTCCCTGAAGGCCTTAAATATGATCGCCGAACCGAATAGAGCGACAGCAGCGGCAAAAAGATAAACTTTGGTAACATTCACTTGCTCATCTCCCAAGTCTATGCCTGCTGAGAGAGTGGAGTGAAAGTCGTCAACAGAACCCTCAACGACTGCACTGCCTGATGAAAGATCAAAGTTGTTAGGGTCAGAAGGGTCGACCTTTGATGCAGCGACAACATTGTTGTTCTCAGAAAATGAATGTGACGTTGGGATCATAGAGTATGCATATGTGATGAAAGTGATACCGAGACCAGCTCTGGAGCCTTGCTTGGCAGCATGGGATGTGTGAAGGATGTATGTTAAAAGGAATCCGACAAACTGGAAGCTTGAAGAAACGAGCAAGTTCCAGATGAAGTTGATAATGTTACCCACAGGAAGTCCGTCCACGAACACTTCATCATTGAAACCCGGAGTGAGGATGGAGTTCTCCCAGTACGGAGGAGTGGCATCAGCTGCCGCTTCGTCGTATGTTGGTGGCTTGTCGCCCTCAATTTGAGGCTGGCCGTCGGGCTTGGCTGACATGTTACTGAAGACACCATCGTTTTCAGAGCCACGCCCCACAATACCAGTTGGCTTTGCTGTCTGAAAGAACGAGAGTCTGTCCAAGATGTTGAAGCGGGAACCAATAGTCTGCATATTGAACTGTGTAGCCTGCGACGATAGTGATGGTCCGGATGTACCAGTATTAGATGTGGTTGGTGCCTCTGCATTGAAGGTGGCATCACGAATATTTCTCGTGATATCGTCGAGCTCGATGTCATTTCCCAAGCGTGTGTCAAATGTCTTACTGCCTTCGATGGCGTTTAAGTCGTCAGCGTCAAATGACGATAGGAGAGAGTCTCTGCTTGTTGCATTCTCTTGGGTAGGGTCATCAGGGGTCTCCTGCTGTGGGATACTTCCAGAAGGTGCCTCGTAGAGTACCATTTCTTCATCTTCAGCCTTTGCTTGTGAGTTAGTGATGTTCATTTGAAAATTGTGGAGACATGAGTTGTGACATACCCTTTTGTAAGAAACCATTGCCACGATGTGTAAGGAGATAGGAGTTTTGTGTGGTGACGTTGGTGGTCGTGGCTAGTGGTAGAAAAAAAATTTCCTCAATATATTGGGAGTGAAAGTAAGAGGTTCTGTTAACAAGATGATGTGAATGAGTTCCGTGGGAAGTTTCCAAGCTGATAAATGGCGCCAAAAGGAAAAGGGGTCTAAACATTTCTGCCCACACAGCCAACTTCGCGTAGTACGGGCCACGGCCTGCGGGCGCGCCACCGGCTACAAAAAAACAAGAATATTTGCCATAAGAGGCAACTGCCAAATCAAGACACCGAGTATAATCACTTCAGTATTGAAAGAAGAGTATAGAGCGAATACTTTCTCCTATAGCCCAGCTGTTTGCACGCAGTGTCATATTTCGATTGAAGTAATCCTAGGCCTAGAAGGAGCACTCAAAGCACCAGATGAATGATGAACCCCATCACGCCCTCTAGTACTCAAGCTGTGTCTGAGAATGGGCCCTGGCTCATGCCAAAATAAGTGCATCGATTAAAGATACTATATACCTATGATCGGGAGAGAAGACTGTAAGTTGTTAGAAGTGCCGACTTCTGAGTAGGCCTATGTACCTTTAAGCGTGAATGATAAAGCCAAACTAAAAATGGGGTATTATAGCGGGTGAAACTTCAGCAAAGGATGACTGAATAGTGAGTGGAGAAGGCAAGTGGTCGAAGACAGCAGCGGTGACCCACAATAGGAGGCCGCAGCTTCGACAAGAACAAAAAAGAACACAATGTGAGATATGGGTAGAGTCATGACATAGAGGGGGTCAGAGTGAGGTGACCATCAAGTGTAAATCGTAGCACCCAGTGGAACCGCCTGCTGCTGACGATAGTCTGGAACCTGGGATGGGTCTTCTTGGAAATACTCATGCAAGAGGGCACGCTTGGCGGAGATTCGACCAGCTGGGTCATAGATTAGCATCTGCTCAAGCAAGTCAACACCAGCGGGATCTAAGGATGGGACAGACTGCTGCAAATCTTTCTTGGACCACTTTGGGAAAGTTGGCTTGAAGTCTGGCAAATATGTGACATCTGGCCAAATGTCCTCGTTTGGCGTACCGAGGATTCTAAAGATTCTGAAGATTTGATCGATCTCAGAGTCACCAGCGAACAAAGGTTTGCGGTTAACCATTTCAGCAAATATGCACCCAATGGACCAAATGTCAACACCAGTGGAGTACTGTTTACCACCGAGCAAAATCTCCGGGGCTCTGTACCAAAGAGTAACAACCTCGTGGGTATAGGCCCTCAATGGGACACCAAAGGCCCTAGCCAACCCGAAATCGGCCAACTTCAAGGTGCCTTCCTTGTTGATCAACAAGTTCTGTGGCTTCAAATCTCTGTGCAAGATTCTGTGAGCATGACAGTATGCTGTACCTTTGACCAACTGCATCATGAATCTCTTGATCATATCAGCACCTAAACCGACGCCTGCTGGGATGGACTCCATGTACCTCTTCAAATCGAGATCTAGAAATTCGAAGACCAAGTAGAGCTTGTGGGAGTCTGAATGGATAATATCAAATAATCTCATCGTATTTTCGTCTCTCAACTCTTTCAAAAGAGAGATCTCACGGATGGCGGTTGATGGAACACCTTCATCTTCAGATTCAAGACGAATTTTCTTCAAAGCAACCACACGATTGTTGTGCTTGGTATCCAAGGCCTTATAGACCACACCATAGGTACCTGTTCACAAGGTTTGTTAGTATTTCAGAGCTTCTTTGGCCATGGCCTGAGTGAAATCAAGCGGCATCCCTGATGGAACAGGGTTGAAGCACGCCTGGAATCGAGTGTGGAGGGCGGGTGTTTCACTTACCTTCACCAACCTTCTCAAGACGCTGGTAATTGGAGAGATCCACCATTGTTCTAGAGGTACGGTCTATGTGTTTGTTTGAGGTGTGTGTATGTGTCTCCCAGGAAAGAAGATGCAGGAAAGCAAAGACGGACGGGTTGGTCGAATCAGGTCTTAGATCAGACTGACAGGGCTCGCTGCAGAGGGAATGTGGATGAGCGGCAAGCGCAGAGAAAGGGACAGCGGGCGGAAGGTAACTCGGTGAGCACGAAAGAACTGGGTAACTTCCTTCTAGGTGTCTGGAGACCGGTGAGTAACGTTAGCGTCAGGCAAACCCTTGTGTTGTTGCCTTTTCGTGTAATAGTTCGCGTTCTACCGAAAAAGGGAAAGGTCAAAACATGTTCGCGTTCCGCCCAAAGAGGGAAGGCCAAAACATGTTCCAGTTCGCGCATTCTAGTTTCTACTCTGATAAAGTGTGTGGGAGGGATTAGAGATAGTACAAGTGCTTAAGTAGTAAAATACCTGGTGACATACATTAGCCGAGACCGTAATTAGCCAGGTTTGCGGTTGAGAGGTTATACTTCACTCCTGTTTCTGTAGACGAGCCTGCTTCTTCAAAGCCCTCTTTCTAATATCCTGGTGCATCTTCAAGTTCAAAGTGTTAGCAACCTTAGAGTAGACACCGACTGTGTTCTCAATCCACCACTGCATTAAGGCATGAGCCCAGAATGGGGTAACTGTAGCAAATCTGTCTTGAGCACCACAGCGACGACCGACACTTCTCAATGTGGAGGCAACGAACACCTTTGGGCTTGGAATAGTCATGGAGGCACGTCTAATCTTGGACATGGCAGAAGTGACAAGGTAGGAGATGACGAGCTCGACATCAATCCCCTGTGGAGACAATTCACCAGCAAGTGCAGCAGACCAACTTTGGAGGAAAGCCTTGGAACCGGAATAAGTGGCCAAGTATGGAGTTGGCAGTAAGCCTCCAAACGAACCCATAGTGAGGATGAGACCACGCGTGCCCTTGTTAGCTTTGAGAGTATCTTGAATATATGGAATGATGATCTGGGTGGTACGCAGAGTGGCTGTATTGTTGATAGTGATGATATTTCTCAATTCCTGCTCCTCAGTTTCAGCAAATGGAACTGGAATTGAGTGAGACTGACCAACGTTGTTGATGAGAATGGTGACTGGCAATGACTTGATGACCTGAGACATAAGCTCGTAGTTCGATGGCTTATCCGAGGCGAAATCAATGGCCAAAGACTTTGTCTCAACCTTATACTTCGAGGAGATCTCCTCGGAGAGGGCATCCAATTTAGACTGAGTTCTGGAAATAAGGAAAATGTTGAAGCCCTTCTTAGCCAGCTGAACCGCATACTCTTTACCGATACCGTCAGAGGATCCAGTGACCACTGCCCATTTTCCAGTATTGGCACCATACTTCTTAAAATTGACTGGTGGGAGAACGAACAAGTCAAGAAGCATGGCAGAATAAGAGAGAACGAGGGTGGTGAGCTTCACGACACCGAGAGCGAGGGAGAAGTAGAGCAGCCCATTGACGAGGCAGCTCTCACCAGAGAGGGAACTGATACCCGAGACTATTGACATATCTGAAACGGGGGGAGTGGTAGCGTAGCAATGGTTCGTGGTTGTAACGACCTTAAAAGGTTGAGAGAGGCAAGTTTGCTTCAACGCGTGCAAGTTTTAAGCGTGCGCGTTTTTTTATCATCTTCTCGAAGCTGCCGCAGAGCGCTTCCCGCTGGACTACAACTGTTGAGATCATAGACATAGTCGTTTTCATAAATAACGTATAATATTGCGAGGTGTCATGAGCATCGTGATATGGTGTGTTTTTTTTTTTTTCTTTTTCAAAAACAGTCAGTTGCGCTTCTTAACCGTCTTGGATGGCTTCGAGACCCTGTTGTTAGCCATCATGGCCATACTCTCCTTCCTTTTCTGGAGGGTACGCATGTTTTCCTGCTTCTTCTTCTTGAGCTTAGCAAACTCCTCCCTCAACTGTGTCTCATTGTGAAGAGCTTGTGCTTCCTTCTTGTGCAAGACATCCACATCTTTGATCAACTCGTAAATCTTGATCTTGTGATCTCTCTCAACGGTAAGAACGTCCTTAATACGAAGCTCAGCGAATTTTTTCGGAACAAGAGCCAGTTTCCGTGAAACCTTGGACTCCATAATGGTAGTGAGTTTCTCAAGCTCTCGTTCTAGGTTGTTCTTTCTCTGTTCTCCTGATTGATGGGCGTTAGTACTGAAGCGATGGGAAACTGGGCTGGGCGGTTACCACGTACTTTGCAGCTCAAATCTCTCGATAAGCTTTCGTTTCTGTGAACTAGTGAAATGTGGCATCTTCCTTGGTAAGTGAAAGGGCGGTGGATTTGTAAGAGTAAATGTGGGAGATCCGAAATCCCATCAATCCAGAAACGTAAACAAAGATCTGGAGGTCCCGCGAAACTACATCTGTGGTTGCAAATATAGTTATGTGCCCCTGCCGCCGTTTTCGCTCCATCACGCCGTCATCGGCGAGAGTCAGTTCATCGAAGAGATCTGAGAATTTGTCCTGCTTTCTCCCCTCTTCCATGCACCCGAAGACAAGGCACTTCAGCTCGATCTTGTATAATAAAGTATCAATTAACACCATGAGCACACAGGATAAACAGAAAAAGGTATGAGGCTCTTTGAATCTTCCAGTCTTTCTTTTTCTCCGCCAACTTGACTTCACTTGGCCCGAGAAATCGACTGGTCAGCAATCCTCATCTCAGGCCGAGAACTAACGCACCAGTCAGAAAATTGATCCATTGAAGTCTTTCATTGCCGGTGGTACTGCTGGTGCCATTGAAGGTGTTATCACAGTAAGTAAAAGCAAACGTTATTGACTTTTCAAATGGCGAACTAACATCATCATCAAAGTACCCTTTCGAATTTGCTAAGACCCGTCTTCAGCTCATCGATAAGAACTCCAAAGCGTCACGAAACCCCCTCGTGCTCATTTACAATACAGCAAAGACACAAGGCACTGGTGCTTTATACACAGGATGTCCAGCATTTGTTGTTGGTAACACCGTCAAAGCATCTGTCAGATTCCTCGGTTTTGACTCCATTAAGAAGATGTTGGCCGACAAAGACGGTAAGCTCTCTGGACCTCGTGGTGTTATTGCTGGTCTCGGTGCTGGACTTCTCGAGTCAGTCGTTGCTGTGACACCGTTCGAGGCCATCAAGACTGCATTGATTGATGACAAGCAGGCTGCAAAACCAAAGTACCAGTCTGGTATGCTCTCCTCCGTCAAATGTGTTAAGGATCTCGGTTTGAAGGGTCTTTACGCAGGTGTTCTGCCGGTATCTCTTCGTCAGGCATCCAACCAGGCGGTTAGACTTGGTTGTTACAATAAAATTAAGTCTTCAATCCAGGCAGCCTCCAACACTCCACCTGAACAACCACTCAGTTCAGCTTTGACTTTTGTTGTTGGTGCCTTCTCCGGTATCGTCACTGTCTACACCACCATGCCAATTGACACTGTCAAGACAAGAATGCAGGCATTGGGTGCATCTGACAAGTACTCGAGTACCGTTAACTGTTTCGTGACCATCTTCAAGGAGGAGGGGTTGAAGACCTTCTGGAAAGGCGCAACTCCAAGACTCGGTAGATTGATTCTTTCCGGTGGTATTGTCTTTACAATCTACGAGAAGGTTTTGGTGGTCCTTGGTTAGGTGGACCCATTAGGTCAAATTGCAGCATTCGAATAGATTTTAATTCACTCTCCTCTTGAACACTAAACACACAGCTATATTGCACACAGGTAGTAAACATATGACACATTAACGCTTCCACTTGGAGAATAAGAACCATATATAGACATTTGATCATGCGGTAGCAGTTGTGGCAGAATCAGTGCTTCCACTAGCGACGGACTTTGGTCTCTTGGGGTTTGAACCGTTCTTACCACCTTTTCTCTTTTTCGCCTTTACAGGTCTAGTTTCAGTCTCATCGTAGACACAACTTGGCAAATCGTAAAGCTTGACATGTTTGATGTTAATGCTGAACACTGAGGCGTCAGCGTACTCTGGGAAGGAGCGGCAAATGTTGAAAAAGTCATTACATGGTACGTGAATGTCAAACTTCTTCTCCTCGCTGTTAAGCGTAATGTCCAAGCCAATGTAAAGAGCAGTCAAATGAACCTTCTTCTGACCTTCCTTGAGTGGTTCGTCCTTGTTTTCATCTGTGATCTTTGTAAACTTCTTAAGTGCCTCCTCATTGCTGTAGTTACCCCATAAAGATTCGATCTGCTTGGCCTCTTCCTCTGTCTCATAAATGTATGTCTCCTCCACTGGTTTGACGTATGGGTGAGCCAAATTAATACCTGGGAAGGTCTCAAGTTTACCAACCAACAATCTAAGTTTAGCCTCGACCAGACCACTCCACTTCAAATGCTGTTCATCATCACCTTTCGTACTGGCGATCACGGTGAGGTAGAATTTGTACTTGAAGAAAAAGTCATGTTTCACAAAGAGATCAGCCCATGTCTTCTTGTGAGCGACGATATCACCCATGATCTCACTTGCCCTCTTGAGTTCGGCCAATATCACTTTTTGAGTTGAAGCGTTGATGTTATGAGTAGCACACATAGATGGATATGCTGGAGTGATCACCGGCATTCTGTGTTGGCGATCTTGTGGATAAACTCTTGGGTTCCAAATTCTGACTTGTAGTGGACCATCCTCAATAGGTTTAAGAAGCACAGGTTGTGGCCAACTCCATTGTGTCATAATGTGAAAGAACTTGTTGACGATGACAGATGAGACAGCATTTGGATACAGCTGGCAGATTCTGGCAACGAGCATGGCCCAAGCGACACCACCTGGGAAACCAAACACGTTGGCGTAGATGGCCCTTCTTTGGGCCCACAGCTTAATAGCACGCAAACTCAGCTTGAACACGGCTGGCTGTGGAACAAGTTGCAGAATCTCATCAGTAACTCTTGTACCATTTAGTGCTCTTAAATCTTTCTCATCCAGGTTTCTCAATAGATTTTTGTCAGCGAGGAGGAGGTTGGCCGGGACCTGTGGAATGTCCAATTTGGCACAAATTAAATCGATAGAGATTCCATCAAATTTGATCTTAATGATGGGCACAAATGCATCCGGCACAGGGGCGATCTCATCCAGTTCAGGTCTTCCTCTCAGGATATCCACAAAGACAGTGAAGAAATCATCTCTGGTGACATGCTTTGGGACAACGACGAGGGTATCGATATCGGAACCTGGGCCGTACACACCCAATCTATAAGAACCAAATGTGAAGATCTTGCCACCGGCGTCCTTAGCCATGCCTTCGCTCATGTTTTTGTTTCTCGATACTTTGTAAACAAATTCCTGTGCCAAAGATTGGAGGATCTCCAGTACTGCTCTTCTCCTCTTCGTCTCTGCTTCGCTCTCAAAGGAGCCCTGTCTCTTGAGCTCTTGAACGAGCTCGTCGTTGAGAACGTTCTCTGCTGGGGTTGGACCCTCCGTGGAGATCGGAGGGGTCATTCCGTAAGTCTTGGTGGCCATTTTGGGATGGATGGACACGGCTGGTATATGGGAAGAGACTTGGGGAGCTCGATTGGAGGTTGGGTTGTTGTTCAAAGGGCCGTTGATGGGGCATCGTGGTGCTCGTTGTAAAGCGCATGGGAAAACAAAATTCGGTCGCGCCAACTCGGACAGACTCCGACAGCGGAGTAGAGGCTCTGGCCGACTGATAGCCTTTGGAGCTTGGCCATATTCTCGTCTTCGTAATTATTTCCATCATCTGTGGCTGTTTACCACTTTCTAAAAAGATAGAAGGCCAAAGCTTATTCCCTCTGGCCCTATAGAGGGAAAAGTCTATCAGCTTGTACTAGAGATCTGCCAACATGGGGCGTGTCAGCAAGCTTATTCAGGTCTATATCTCTCTACATGGTTTGATTTATCTATATCATACATTCTATCATTTTGCACAGAAGATCATCTGAACTGCTCGTAATATTCCTCCTCAGCGAATCTCTTGTTCACTAGGTCGATCACACTCTGATCGTACACGTCCTCCAGCTTCTGGCCGCCTATCAGCACCTTCTCCTCATGGGCCCTTTGCTCCTCCTTGGTCATGATAACCACGTTGGTCAACGACACTGGCTTGGTCCCATCCCATCTTGACAGCGTCAGCTTGGTGGAGTATCCTGATATCGGCGATTTGCCCCTGAAAATCTCCTCGCAGATGTATGGCACCTCCCGGAGAGCCAACGGAACACGTTGGTCTTCCTCACCAATACGCGTCTGCTGACCGGCAAGAGACTGGAAGATACCGTCGTAGATCTTAATTCTGTTCTTTCCTTCGATCGGTTCGATTGGGTAGCCTGCAACGGATGTCAGGATGTACGAAACGATAGTCAAACCAAAGACAGCTGGCATTGTTCCAAGAACTGGCAGGATTCTGACACGGAAGTCCTTGAGAGCAGTGAGCTCATCCACTTTTCCCTTCTGGAACTCATCTTCTGGGAGTGGAAGCAGTTGCGCCTTTCTAGAGTCTGGCTTCTCTGCGGAGAAAACGACAGGGATACCGGAGACAATACCCCTCTTCTTCAAGAGACGTCTGACAGACTTGGCCAGCGGATCCTCTTCCGACTTGGAAATGTCGCCAATGTTGATTCTTGTTGGGTCACTCTTGCATGCAGCACCCATGGAAGAGATGATGTTCATACCATTATTGTGAGCATATGTGAGGAGGTCAACCTTAGTGTTGATGTTATCGATACAGTCCACCACGTAAGTTGGGTTACCTGCCAAAAGCTCATCGGCACTTGGAAGATGCCAGAGCTGGTTAACAGCCTCGATCTCAGCCCATGGAGCAATCTTTAGCAAGTGTTCCTTCAAGCATTCGACCTTTGATGTACCAACGTCTTCAAGAGTAGCAACGGCATGTCTGTTCAGCGACGATAAGGAGACCTGGTCAAAGTCGATAATTCTGAGCTTGGAGATACCGGCACGGATGAGCATAGTGCAAACCCAGGATCCAACACCACCGGCACCGACAACAACAACAAACTGGTCTCTAACTTTTTTCATACCGTCTTCCCCAAGGAAGGCGTAGTTTCTGGCAAGTTGCTCACGGATGAGCGTTTCGTCGTGCTCTGCAGCAGACAGTAGTTTCTTCTTTGGCTTAACAGTTTGAGGCTGGGCTTTAACATAGAAGTGGTAAGCCTCAACAAGAGCCGCAGTGACAGCGGCAGATGCCACAGCCACAGCAACAAACTTTCCAGTGGACATGATGATGACTTGAAGCAGTACCGAGAGAGTTCGAAACGATAGAAAACAAGGAAGCGATGAGCTGAGAAGTACAGAAAAATCAGAGGTGGATGTTGCCCCGTACCGAAAAAGTTCGCCGCGAGTTCCCGAGACACAAGTTATTGTACAATAAAATAACTTGGTGACCCTTTTCTCTAGGCTAATCAGCATTGATACCTCGTACACCGAATGATCACACTGCGATTCAGACCTCTCTTGGGTATATCACGTCTTGTTTGCCCCGTGGGCCCCATTTCACGGCGCGCCTTCTCGAACAACTCACACCAACAAAAGGAATTATCCCGATCAATAGAAGAACGGCTCGCACAAATCCCCATAGAACGGTATCGAAATTTCAGTATTGTTGCCCATGTTGACCATGGCAAATCGACGCTCTCGGATCGTCTTCTTGAGCTTACCAACGTTGTGAAACCAGGACAGAAGCAGGTTCTCGACAAGCTGGATGTCGAGAGGGAACGAGGCATCACCGTCAAGGCACAAACGTGCTCCATGTTCTATAATTACAAGGGGCAGGACTATCTGTTGCACCTCGTGGATACACCGGGACATGTGGACTTTAGAGCTGAAGTCTCACGGTCTTATGCCTCTTGTGGTGGTGCATTGCTGCTTGTGGATGCTTCTCAAGGTGTTCAGGCTCAGACCGTCGCAAACTTCTACTTAGCATATAGCATGGGACTCAAGCTTATTCCGGTGATCAATAAGATTGATTTGGATCAAGCTGATATCCCTAGATCAATTGAGCAGATTGAGACGACTTTTGAGCTTCCTGCGGAGGATATCATCAAGGTATCAGCTAAGACAGGGCTGAATGTTGAAGAGCTTCTCCCGGCAATCATTGAAAGGATCCCATCTCCCACTGGTACACTTTCGAAACCGTTGAGAGCATTACTTGTTGACTCATGGTATGATCCTTACCTAGGTGTTGTCATGCTTGTCCACGTCGTTGATGGTGTTGTCAAGAAGGGTTCCCGAATCTTTTCTCCACACACAGAGAAGAAGTATGATGTCAAGGAGGTCGGAATCATGTACCCAGAACGTGTACCAACTGATAAGCTCAAGGCTGGTCAAGTGGGTTATATTGTATGTGGTATGAAAGACACAAATGAGGCCATGATTGGTGACACGTTTATGAACATTTCGCAGCCAGTTGATCCATTGCCAGGTTTTGAAGAACCGAAGCCAATGGTGTTTGTTGGTGCATTCCCTGCAGATGATACTGAGTTCAGTGACCTTGATGAGCACATGCAACAACTTGTTTTGAATGACCGTTCCGTCACCCTTCAAAGGGAGACATCCAATGCTTTAGGTCAAGGCTGGAGATTAGGATTTTTGGGATCCTTACATGCTTCGGTGTTTAAGGAAAGATTGGAGAAGGAATATGGAGCCTCATTGATTTTGACGAATCCTACAGTTCCTTATAAAATTATAAATATTGATGGATCAGAGAAGCTTATTACAAACCCAGACGATTTCCCAGACTTTGTGAGTAAAAGAATGAATGTGTCCAAGTTCCAGGAACCATTTGTTGAGGCCATGATGACTTTCCCACAAGAGTATTTGGGTACGGTGATCCAGCTGTGTGATAACAATAGAGGTATCCAGAAGGAGATAAATTACCTCACGACTGGTCAAGTTTTGCTGAAATATGAGATCCCATTGGCACACTTAGTGGATGACTTTTTCGGTAAGTTGAAGTCTGCCACGAGAGGTTACGCTTCGCTTGACTACGAGGATGCTGGATACAGAGACTCTAAGATTTGCAAGCTTGAGCTACTTGTCAACGGTAGGGGAGTGGATGCCCTTGCTCAAGTTATGCATCAATCTCTTGTGCAGAGTGTTGGAAGGGAATGGGTTGAGAAATTCAAAGAACACGTCAAGAACCAATTGTTCGAGGTTGCCATCCAGGCACAGGCCAACAACAAGATTGTTGCCCGTTCTACAGTCAAGGCAAAGCGTAAGGATGTGCTTGCACGTCTGCACGCGTCTGATATCTCGAGAAGAAAGAAGCTATTGGTGAAGCAGAAGGAAGGTAAGAAAAAGCTAAGATCGATCGGTAACGTTTCCATCAACCAAGAGGCGTACCAGGCGTTCCTGAGACGTTAATCATGGCTATATTTTATTTTTAAAAGGGTCAATAACCTGTACATATGACGAAGCATACGATAAAAGTCTAAGATTACTATCTGTAGGTCACCTTTTGAGTCTCCCCTTTGTTTTGGTTTCGCGCACCATCGCTTTGTTTCTGTTCGGCTTTGGACCCGACGATGAACCTTCAACTTTGCACATTTTGTGCCTAAAATACCCCCTATCTCAATTGATCCGACACGGCTCTAGCCTTATTTCCCCCTCACAGACACACCTCACGGATTCCAGATCTTTCTTTAAGCCCGCACGCGCACTGGCTCTTTTCCTTATCCTCCTACTCTCTGTCTGAGCAACTGCCAACTGCCCCACGCACAGCCTTCATCAATGGGTCTCCTGAGAAGGAAGCAGCATGCGCCCGTCATTGGCACCAGGAATTCCTCCACACGCCGTCCCTCAGCATCAAACCACACAGAGCCCGAAATGTCGCTGTCCAATGCTTCGATGATGGCAGCACAGGCGGCTGCCTCGCTCGCTCACACTCACCATGAGCAACAGGCACAGCAGGCACTCCCGAGAAGCACGACGACCCCTTCACCAGCATCAGCACCATCAACACAGAGGCCCTTAGCTCCACGCCGTATGTCAAGGAACATTGTCCACAGCAATTCGTCACGGTCCCTGGCCAGCAATGCTCCAAAGCGGAACTCTTATGTCTCTATATCGTCATCGCCCGTGAACACGAGGACTACGGCATCGAACGCTCAGCCCTCTATCTCCAATGGCTTTGAACACAGTATGGAGAATTTAAACCTCCAGGACTCCACTGACGAGGAGAAGAGGTTGACATCCTCGAACCTGGCATCGCTGGCTGCTCAGTCTGCTGCGGCACACTCGACTGACTTCCTTGCCCCTCCGACGACAAGCTACAGAGGAAACTACAACAGCGGTTCGAGCCCTTCATCTATCGCCTCGTCCATCCACTCGTTTGACTCACCACCTTTCCATGCTAAAGTGTCTGGTCTAGGTTCCATGTCCAAGGGCGACGAGTTTTTTGCTAACCTCAACAGATCGGAATCAGGGCTCTCAGACTTTGATCCGCAACAGGAAGCTGACGACTATGAATGGCTTAATCGCTCCAAGTCCTCAATAACATCGTCTGTGTGTCGACAGGGAAGACAGGTTCCAGAGTGCTTGAAGCCACAGTCCAAGGGTAATCTCTCCTCACAGGTAATCGATGAGGACAGTGAAGATGTACTGGAGCCCGCAGCTATCATATCAGAGGCCCGAGAGAGGGAAAGACAGGCATCTACCACTTCAACTGATGAACTTATCGACAGTGAAATGACTTACACTGATCAGTATGAACAACCCACGAGTGCATCAGCGCCTAGAGCTGTTAGAAAGCCAATTCCAACGAGGAAACCGCCACCGAAATCACCACAGATCGAGGCTCAAGGAGATGTTAATCTTGCAGTACCTCCAAATGTTCCACCAAGGGCACTTTCACCGCGTCGTAAACCTCCACCAGACGCACTCTACGACTCCACTACTGATGATCCAACACAAAATGAGAGTGTGATGGACTCAGAAGAGGAGATTCTTCCGCAGTATCCCCTGGGACCTGATGAAATCAAGAAACATCATCGCTCGATCCGTAAGGGAGCCAAAAAGATTTGGAAGAAGGGTTTAAAAGGCGCAAGCTACGCACCAACCAACTTCCTCAACGACTCTGAAGTGTCCTTGGCGAGCACTACCAACGCTGGTGGTCAGAAACCGGTGCATTTGAAGACCACGATGAGGGACGATAAGAAGAAAAAGAAAAAGGCTGTGTTTAATGAGGACAAGCCATGGAAGCACCACACGGACGTTGCGTTCGTCTCTGAGTCCGAGAGGAAAAGATACGAGGGCATTTGGGTCACTAACAAGGGTCTCTACATGGACCGAGTCGACCCAGATGGATTGATCCATGACACTGAAGTGCCCGGACAGCTCACCACTGCACTCAAGGCCTCAATGATGTCGATGAAGTCCGATATGGGCGCGATGGAGTCCAATCTCATGGTGAACGTTGTTGTCCGAGAAGTGTGGGAAAGGTCTAGGTTACCGCACGAGACACTCCAAAAGGTATGGGATCTCGTAGACACAAGACACGACGGTACACTCGACCGCACTAGCTTCATTGTCGGAATGTGGCTGGTGGATCAGTGCTTGTACGGGAGAAAGTTGCCGAGAGAAGTGTCAGACGCGGTGTGGAACAGCGTGGCCCACAATGGGCTCAATGTTGTGCTCAAAGGACTCAAGAAGAAGTGAAGTAATGATTGCACGAAGTATAATAATTATAACAACTGTAGGAAGGCTAAGTACTCAGTGCCAGTCTGCGCGAGAGCTGTTACGCTGTCTCTCTTGTGCGGTTTCGTTTTCTCCGGCAACCCGTTGATGCCGGCTCAGGCAGATAGGGGAGAGATACTAACCGAGCTTGCGTGGAATTTCTACATTAAATCCATTCCTTTCTTCTCACTCAGACCGGCTCATTCGCCATCCTCCCATAGGAAACGTTAAGGAGCTCACAGAGAACATACCACCCAGAGGATCGTACCGGAATCCCAAGGATTAGTTTTGACTGTATTCATTAGCTCCGCCTCATCCCATTTCCTCAACGTCATTGCTCCATTGATTGATCCTCGTCTTGAACACAACCGAACAGCTCACATTGCCACCGCCACGTACTCACAACTACCCCATAAGACAGAAGACTCCACTAATAAGGAGACACATCTCCATTAGCAGACGCTCTACCACTCTCCAGATCACTCATAATGCTTCGTGCGCTCGGCCTCAAGCGGTCAGAACCGTCTCTCTCCGAAGCGGCTGCAGCCCCAATGGTGCTCCAACTAGCGCACGACTTTGAAGTTTCCCTCCAAGCCATGGACTTTCTGCTAGATGATCGTACTGAGGAGGGCCTTCACTTGATCAACGACGATCCAGACTCCACTATTAAGACACTCGCCAGTGGCGTGATCCACTTCCTCGAAGCAACACTCGGATTCGAGCCGGAGGTGATGAGAAAAGCTGGTGAGATTCTCTCCAAGGCTGAACAACTCAGTACCCGTGATCGAGCCAAGCACCAGAAGATCAAGTTAAAGACAAGTGCAAACTTCCCACCGGGGACAGTTTATGCCGTCACATATGCAGAGGCAACGCTTTTGCATGCGCTCATTATGTTGATGAGCGAGAGCATGATCGAGTCAGCCAAGGCATTGTTGAAATTGAGGAAAGCCTATCAGATCCTAGATGAGGTCAGAACCCAAATCAAGGCCAATGAGAAGAAAAGGAAACTCGATGCCGCAAGATCTGGCTCTCCAAGGGCCTATGAGTCTGGTGCATCATCCGGCTCGTCTTTTGTTAGCGCCATGGATGCAAGCTCAAGTGCTGGTCCAACACACAGCAGTGATATTCCATTCACCATGTCTCAGGAAATCCTCTCGGATCGAAGCGTTACAGATCTGGCTGATAAGGTTCAGTGCATGCGTATGTCTCGTCTCGAGGGATCACATATTGGAAATACCCCTGCTACGGAAAGATTAAGAAGCACAGTGGGGTATCAACAAAGTAGTACTGAAGCAATGGCCAAGGAGAAAACACCGGAACCATCCACCACCCCATCGCTCGAGTCATCACAAGGTACTATTGAGGAGTTCATTGTCAGTGGTACTAACTTGTGCTTTGGAATTCTTCAACTTGTCATCTCTCTCATCCCACCTGCAGTGGGTAAGGTTCTCAGTGTCTTTGGAATGTCTGCCAACAAGGAGGATGCACTTCGTATGATTTGGAAGAGTGTTCAAGGACGTAACGTTCATGGATCTATAGGTCTTCTTGCATTGTTGGTTTTTTATGATGGTCCATTTCAGTTCACAGATGCAGATTTCGATATTCCAGATCCTCTCTCAACTACATTCTCAAGGGAGGCAACTTTTGATGAAGATAACGACGATACAGAGTTGGCTTTGAAGAAAGTGAGAAGTAAAAAGATTATGGATGCTGAATCACAAGCTTATCAAGGCACCGGTGCCCCAACTCTATTGCACCCTGGAAAGAAACTTGAAGATGCCTTACTCTACGCCCGTGCGTTATTCCCAAACTCTGCGCTGTGGTTACTTCAGGAGGCTAGAATGCTCGCCTCAAGGGGTCGTCTCGAGGAATCTTTGGGACTCCTAGATTCACTTAAGAGACCGATTAGAATGAGACAGGTTGAGGCATTGTTAAGATTTGACAGAGTTATGATCTTAACGTTTATGCATAACTATGAGAGGGCCGCAGCTGAATTTTTGAAGTTGATTGAGATTAACGCATGGTCTCCTGCATTATACGGTTATGCTGCTGGTTCTTGCTACTTGGAGCTCTACAGAATGTGCAGATTAGGTCTTATCACCGACCCAGAGCAGTTGAAGCGTGAAGAAGAATTCAAGAAGAAGGCTGAGGAGTTGATCATAAAGGCTCCAATTTACGCCAAACAAAAGACGAAGCTGATGCCATTTGACAAGTTTGTTTTGAGAAAGACTGCTCAATTTGACGCCAATGCCAAGAAGAACAAGTGTTCGCTAATTGATGCTATTGGTGTTTCTCCTACACATGAGCTGATGTACTTCTGGAACGGTTATAACCGGATGTACGAGGACAACCTTGTTACTTCTCAAAAATTGTTGAGTTACTCTATCTCTGAAAAAGCTGTCAGTACAGAAACAGCTAACCAGACAATGGTGAAGCAGTTCCTAACAGCTCTTACGTTGCGCCGTCTTGGCCGGGCAGAAGAGGGGATCAAGATCCTTGATGAAGAACTCATTCCTAAAATCATCACTTTCCAACCGGGAAACAAGAAAGAGCCGTACAAGTACAAGCACCTTACGGAAGATCCATGGCTCTACCCGACTGTGTTCTATGAGAGGGCGTTGTTTGAGTGGAAGGTCAATGGCGTTGATGGACTCACGAAGGCTAGACAATGGCTCAAATATGGCCAGGAGTACGCTGATGACTACGAGCTAAGTACTAGAGTGGCGATGAAGATCAAGGCAGCCAGCGATCGTTTAGATGCCCTGTGAGTGTTAGCAATAACAACATTTTGTAAATGTTACTTCTGTAGAACCTGTTCTCCCCTGGTGTTTGATAGGCTCCCACGCGAGTCGGCCCGAGCCGGGAGCATCTGCGCGGACTGTGGAGATTTAACAAAGCAATGAGACTAATCATTTCGCCTCTAGGGACAGTCAGAAAAGAGAACACTACGCGTCCACCACTCAAGCTCACACTGTTCTAGGTTGCCTCTCTCCTGTGTCCATCGCATAAACTGAAACTGGTAGAGATAGGGAAGGGTACAGTTACTTCCTATACAAATTAGCGCTACATCTGCGCCACCTTCAACTTCACCATTATCAACGTCAGCACGTATCCTTTCACAAACGCCGCCACTCCCACAATATGAGCGATCAGGAGTACTACGACTCCGACGAGGCTATGGAGTCCTTCGACGAGTACACAGAGGATGAGTCAAATGCCGAGGACGATGAGTACATCGCTAACACCACGAGGCCAAGGCACTCGGAGTACGTTGCCCACACAACCGCTGATTTAACAGAACGAATGGCAGGTCATGCTAAGGAGCTCTCTGAGGTGTTGGGTCTCTCACAGAACGACACAATAACACTGCTTCACCACTTCAAGTGGAACCGGGAGAAGCTCATGGACTCATACATGGAAAACCCAGACAAAGTACGAGACGAGGCGGGAATCTTAGGAGATACCGCTAATGGCACAGATCTCCTGGCCACAGGGAAGCGCCACTATAACAATTCTGACGACTTTATGTGTCCTATCTGCTGTGAGCAAGAACACGACTCCTTTCAAGTCAGCTGTGGTCACGAATACTGTCTCAAATGCTATAAGAGATATATCAACGAGAGGGTCCAAAAGGGTGATGTTATCAGATGCCCCGGTTGTGATTTGTCATTGGACCCTTCCGATATTGACGCAGTTTGTGGAACAGGTGTAAGCAATAAACTTCTTGAAAGCTCCATAAAGTCCTTTGTTGAGAGACATTCTACATTCAAATGGTGCCCTGCTCCTGATTGTACCATGCTCGTTGAGATTGTACAACCGTCCGTTGTTGCTGCCAAGTTGAAAGAGAAGTGTGTACCCATCGCAGAATGTAAAAGGGGTCACGAGTTTTGTTTATCATGTGGTCTGGAAAACCACTCTCCATCTCCGTGTGATGCTACGGCTGCTTGGGTCAAAAAGTGTAAAGATGACTCTGAGACGGTCAAATGGATCTCGACGAACACCAAGACTTGTGGTAAGTGTTCCACAGCCATTGAGAAGAATGGTGGTTGTAACCACATGACATGTAAGAAGTGTCATCATGAATTTTGTTGGATCTGTGGAGGCGATTGGGGTCTGCATGGAACGTCATACTATCAGTGTAATCGATATAAAGCTGAGACAAAGAAGGAGGACAAACTCGATAAGGAGGCAACAAAGCAATCATTGCAAAGATATCTTCACTACTATGGGCTCTTTCAGACACATGACATATCTTCCAGGCAGGATACGAGGCGTTGTACCGATGTTGAAGACTCGGTCCGTGTTCTTCAAGAGAACATGGGTATTTCATGGATCGAAGCACAATTCCTCTCGGAAGCAGCAGGAGCTCTTTTAAAAGCTAGACGTACTTTGAAATGGACATATGCATTTGCTTATTTTTGTGACCAGGGTAATATGTTGGTGTTGCTAGAGAATGCTCAGGCTAGACTTGCAAACTCTGTGGAGGCATTGTCAAAGCTTTTTGAGATTGAAGAACCTCAGGAGATTGTCAACAGTAAGTTGGAGTTTTTAAACAAAGCTCACCAGGCTGGTGATAGTCAAAGGGCCATGGTGCTGACTGCTATGGATTGTATTAAGGCTGGGACTTTGGATATCACCAACTAAAGAGGGGATTAATAATGAAAGATTATATTCATAACATTGCTATGAGTTATAGTGTACATAACATTTTTGATTGCCTTGCTTATTATCTAAATCTCTGGGCCAATAATCTATCAACACCAACCTCCTCATACTCCTTCTTACTCACCCACAACTGATGGAAAGTACCCAAGGAGGATAACACTGAACCACCAATCCATGATTGGAACTTTCTCTCAGCAGTGGATCCACTAGAGTGAACACGAATTTTCAAACCTGGATGATCTCTGGTGAGTTCCAAATACAATCTCTCGTTTAAACCCGTAATCAAAGAGGAGCCACCAGTGACAATGATGTTATGAGCGAGTTGGGCTCTGATATCGACATCAACCAGACTCAACGCATACGACGTTAATTCGGAGAGACCACGATAATCTGGGATATCTTTCTTGGTCTTCTTACCTGATTTTTCATCTTCTTCATCAGCAGTCTTCTTTAATGGTCTCTTTAAAGGAACGTAATCATTCTTGGAATTAATCTCTGGTTCACCACTCTCTGGGACAAACTCAGGAATAGCATAGTTCTTTGGATCAAAGATAGAGTCAGCAATCTCAAATCTATCACGACCAAACTCAATTGCATGACCGTTTGGTAACTCATACGAACGTTTTGGATGTGTCTCGGCTTCCTCTTCATCCGTAAGCTTTGTGTCTGTGAGTGGTTCACGTGGTACTCTTAGAAGT
This sequence comes from Petasospora fabianii, assembly GCA_022641835.1. Lineage (NCBI taxonomy): Eukaryota > Fungi > Ascomycota > Saccharomycetes > Phaffomycetales > Wickerhamomycetaceae > Petasospora > Petasospora fabianii. Next base: position 1,043,116 of record CP048718.1, on the reverse strand, counting down.
GACTCTTTGATTCCATGTAACGTCTTTTCGATTTGATAATCATCAAAGGACTGTGTGATTGGTCCCGTAAGTGTCTTTGGGACCCAGTTTGGTGTTTCTGTTGGTGAGGTGAACACTTTAGACTTGACCTTGTAAAGGGGTACGACTTCCGTTTTGGTAGCTTCGAGCTTCTTTTGAAGTTGTGTAGACAGGTAGTTTCCAGCATAGTGTGTCTTGAGTGTTGTTCTTGCGAGGCACATACCATCAACGACGGGTGTTACGCTGACAACGTCATGACCAATATCAACTACAAGTGCTGATGGACGACCTTGAGCAAAAGCCACGCATGTTGGTGACGATGCGAGGTAGAATCCTGGGAATTGGAATTGTTCAAGTGACACTTCAAGTGATTTTTTTCTGTTTTCTTCCGTGTTCCATACAGGTTCTGTTAGGAGTAGAGGTTGTTCGGTATAATCAGCGTGAAGATTGTCAAAGATGTATTGCCACTGCTCAACAGCGGAATCCCAGTCCTGAATGATACCATCTTTCACAATTGGATTAACATTTGCATTTGCCTTAGGGTAATCAATTGAACTCTCGGCGTAATATGTGTTCTGTCTCTTCTTAACAGGCTTCTTTGGCGTGGTCTCATCATCATCATCTTCATCATCGTCAATATCCATCTGGTCTGGATTCACACCGACATATGATGGAAGAATCACACGTGGTGAGTCCTCTCCTGCAAATCCTGCTCTAGTTGTCTGTGAACCAGGGTCAAGGACCAAGGCAGCAACTTCGTCTATTGATATGAATTGTTAGTACACTTGAGTTCATTGATTACGGGACGCGTTATAAGAACCTCGCAAGCGGGCAACCAACCAACGGGCAGCACCACGGCCAAGCGAGCAGAAGATATACTCACCACCTCCATAAACCTGTAGCAAACTATTTGCCTGAGCCATAGTTTAATCTCTGTAAATCGTCTATGATTTGATGTTAAACCGTCGTAGTTGAGTTCGTCGTCTTTTCGTCTTAGAAGTTGATCAAGTTAAATTCGCGAATGAGTTGGGGCACACTTCTTATAATAAGTTATAATGATGATGTCTTAGTGTCTATTTTACTCTATAGTTGTCTACTTACTCTATTAGCTGATACCAGAGAGGTTTAGATCGATATGTATTTACTTCTTAGAATGGTACATACCTAAGCATCGGCGTCTTGTATCGTCATCTTTACATAGTACTGCTGAAGCTTTTCTCTTGCCTGTAGCCATCCAATGTGTTTCACCAACAGGAACAAATGATTCTCCAAAGGCTGCAACATCTAATTTGATACAATCATCTAGTGTTTCGAACCATTCAGGGGGTACAGTGTGCCACATCTCACCAACTCTCACTTGAACCACACTTAATGATGGACAATCTCTCAATATGAGTGTTTCACAACCGGCAACACTCAAGTCAACAAGTTCTGTTAGACCTTTAAGTGAAATACATCTCACTGGGGCGACTCTGGCAAGTCTATCTTCGAAACAAATGATTGCTGTTTTCATTGTCTTGGAGAAGATCTTTAGAGTAGTTGCCAATTGGTCTTCCCATGGCACATCACCGGGGTCTTCCCAACTTAAGGATGATTGACCGAGAATTATAGTCTTTAATGGTGAGTGTCTTAGACTAGTTAACAATCTGAGAGCATCTGGAATCTCATAGTGTTCTAAGATAAGATCATCAAGATGTCTAAGAATTGGACGATCTGTGACGATGATATCTTTCTTATTGTTTCTTTCAATGTGAACAGTTTTAAGTGCTGGAAGACAATCGTTGAGGTCATTGAAGTCAAGATAAAGTCTTGATGTAATTGATCTGCTAACATATAAGTATTCCAATGTTATACCATTTGCTGTGAAAAGTGGCTTAAAATAGTTAAAATTCTTATGCTCAATAACACTAATCTTGTCAATAAAGTTAAGTCTTATGATGTTTGGAATGTCTGGTCGTGATTGAGGACAGTATCTCATGCTATCTTGTCTTGAGTGTTGATAAACAATTGTCACTGTGGTACCATATGTGAAATGATCAAGACTTTGGAACATATTGGAGCAATCGTATAAGATGATCTCATTTGCGCATGGCCAGCCATAGAGAGCAGATGGGATTTCTCTTTCATGAATTGTACCTTCTGGTGGGACCTTATTGTATAAATCTTCATACTTAATATCAAAGAAATTGGTCTTATCAACATGTGTATCTTTCAATTCATAAAAGTTTTCGATATAATCAGTAACTTTCATCGAAAAGGATTTGCAAATGGGGACTTGAAAGTTAATAACCTCTGGGAAGATATTAACAACTTCAACTTGTAAAATTTTAAGACATGGTGCTGAGACGTTTCTGATAAGTGGTATCACCAATTCTTTATAGTTTTTAGTCTTGGCTGTGATCTTGAGACACAGTGTCAAGAGAGCAGGGAATTGGATATCATTGAGACAGTTGACGTTATCAAGATCAAGATATTTGAGACAACGGAATGACATGTCGTGTAAGTTGATAGCCAATGATGTGATGTTGATATCATATGGGTATCTTGGAGAAGTGTCCTGAGGGTCTCGAAGTTCATAATGGATTGTAATTTCTTTTAAACGGTTTTGATCAAGAACTGCCCACCAATTACTTGAACAGTCATCGATGTTGAGTATCTTTGGGTGTACTTGCTTAACACAACACCAACGATTATCTCCCACAAATAACGTTCTCCTCAGTGTAAACTCTTCACATGCACCAGCATCCAGTATACCAACAGATGAATCAACTTTACAACCATCAAGTACAAATTTCTTAGTTGTACAAACGACTATACATCGATAGTTGAACTCTTTCCTTAATGATTCCCTTTCCAACACTGTCACTTCTGGCCATATCCATTCTAGGGAATATGGGTCGGGTCTCCTTAGACCCACCATCCCAACTATCAACAGGAAGTTCCTTATATTTGTCTGTGTGACATATAGTTTCTGAAACAGAGCTCTTGATATCTTGTTTGTAGAATCGATTTCAATGAGGTTGATAGAGAATTCTGGTGCCATGGTTCGGAATTCGAACCTTTGGAACTTTTCAAAGATACTTGGAAGAGAACTAAGTCTCTCATTTCCTGATATTACCCTTATGAATTGCTGTAATCGTTCAGCCACTGCAGGAATAGCTGCAAGTGATGCCAGGTCCTTAACGTCATATATGTACCAACAAGCCCTGAAGAAGAGCTCGTTTGGTAGATCAAGCAGCAGACTGTGGTGCCGCATAGACTGTGGCATGAAAAGAGAGACAAAAGATGAAGATAAAGAAGGAAACAGAGACAGTTTATGCGCAAAGAATAACCAACCAAAGGGTGAAATAACATCTCAAACTAGTTCAATGTTATGGGTCAAAATGGCTTCTCCGCGAGGTCGTGCGCGCAACATAAATTTTCTTATTCCTCTAAGCCACCCTCAACTCTAACTTGAGTCCATTCGGGTGTACTACTATTAGTATTAGTATTAGTGTTAGTATTAGTGTTTATATAGAGTTATACAGGATCATACACAACTTATATGTACTTAAGTAGGCTGATTGGTTTCCAAGTGCTTCAAATGGGGCATCTTTAAGAGATCTTGTTGAGTCAATGTGATGAGGTTGTGTTTGACATCTTGGGTCCATTTTAGTGTGATGAGATTTGGAGCCTTGATAAAGTCTGAAAAATTTGAAACTGTACCAAAAGAGTTACTCTTCTCATATGGAGATCGTACGTCTTCTGATGTTTCATGGAGCTCAAGCCGTTCCAAGTTCTCCATAGTACCCAACGTCTTGCATCTATGGGTTGGACCTAGCTTCATGATCAGTATGAGTTCTTTCACTTTTGAGCAGCCAATGAGGAATGTTGGCCAGATAGGTGGTCCATGAATCTGAATCTTCTCAGCAGATGGCCATCCAATCAATTCTTGTGATGGATTTCCATGTAATACCACACCTGAGTCATGGAGAATCCTTAGATTCTTGATATCATCATGAACAACTTTCGCCCTGTAATTGAGCGAAAACTCTGTGAGACTCGGGAAAGACAGTTGCAAAACCTCAGGATGAATATGTATTGGGGTCTCAAGATCAGAATCAAGCCAAGTCTCGGTATCAACCGTCACCCAAAACTGTTTACAAAGTGGAGCATTGATATTTGAAACATGTGGTCGAAACAACTCAGCTGTATTGTTTCTCCTTGCATCTGATGCAGAAGTTAAAGTAAGATCAAAAGTTTCAACAACTGGAAGATCAAGTCCTCTGATAACGGTCACCTCATTAAGCTCAATTGTCTTTAAACAAGATGCAGTGACACCTGATACTTTCATCCTCTGACCCAATTCATGACCAGTGTGTGATCCATGACGCATCTCATAGTGGGCAATCAGATCCTCAACACAATCAAAGTTTACATAACCACTATCCCATGGAACATCACCATAGATCTTTACCTTACGAGGTTTAAGCCAGGGAAATACACCACCCTTTCCATCATAAACTAACTCCTGGAGGAAAGCTGCCTGGAATTGCTCTGGCTTCACTTCAAACGCATTAATCGTTACTGCTGATCTCCCTGACACAATAAAGCAAGATGGATCATCAAATATATCGTTCAATTCATCAAATTTTGGCTTATAAGTTGGTGCAATTTGATGACATCTCAGAGTGTTGATATCAAAGACATAGATAATGTTATGCACATGGGATCGACTCTTAACGTTCCTAAACATATCATTGAGTTGATCAACAACGCTAAATTGGTTTGTCTCACACAAGTTAATGCTATAATTTGGAGCTGGTGTATCAAATGAGAACCGTGGGAAGTCCCTTAACGCAGATGGGATGAAACATAGTCGCCGCCATTCCGTTACAAGTCGAACAAAGTGCTTGAGACGTGTCTTGAGTATTGGGACTAGTGCAAGGTTGGCAAAGTCATCCATGTAGTGAATGTTTTGACATATTCGAAAGAAGATCTCATTGGGGCAATCAACAAGGAGAGATCGGTTCGAGGAAGTACCTGTGTCAGGACTAATGGCTTTGTGCGACATCGAACCTACCATATTATAGCAAGTTTCTGGTGGAAAGAGCTGTAGCATGCAGGAGTGGATATCAGACTAGACTGTATCTGACTGGTGTACCTTTATACTAGGAGCGAAGAGTTAATGAAGACCCCCAGCTTTCAGTTTAATGACCCATTTTTCTGTCAAGTCTTTATCGCACTTTTTCATCTCGCGGCGGATAAGAAGAGGTGATACACCTGACTTAAACACTTATTATTTGAAGATGTGGAGGTGAAATGATATTGAAGTAAGTGGTTAGTATATAATGGTAGTTTTTAGCTCCATATATAGTTATTTTAGTGCTTTTTAGGGGTACATCATAATTTTTTTGGGGTTTTATGCTGAATTGAAGACAGAAATATAGTAGTTTACCAATCAGACTTGCTACAAAACTTTTATATATTTTGGAAAATTAATTTTTTATTGCTTATATGCTATAATATCAATCAGTTAACTATCTATAATAGTTGCAAACAGTCATTAAACCCCCGTGGGAACAAACTCTGGTCCGTATTGATCGATAACAGACACGGGAGCCGAATACTCAGAGATTGGCTTATATACCAAGTCTTCAAGGCCAAAACCCTTTGGACCACCAATGGACAAAGCACGTTCCGTTTCTGTCCACTTACTCGATGGTGCAATTGCCAAGACAAATACCATCAAGCCGTATCTGTAGTCCTGAGTACCAACAGCCTCACCAAGATCAGCATCAACAACACTGATAAGATCTGGAACACTGCAGACAACATCTCCATCAATGCTAGCATAGATGTTTTCATTTTTGAATGGGATCTTCATATGCTTCTTATCACTACTTTCAATGGTCACTTCACCCCAGGAATGGCCCTTGAATAATTTTCTCTCAACACCAATGATCTTACCTTTGAATAAGAGCTTTCCGGTGTTATTGACCGACTCAAGAATGATCTCTGGCATCTTGTACACTTGAGATTTTTGTCTAGCAATTCTAACAGCACGTCCAATTCTCCAAGACAAGGAAAGTGAACCATGGATAGTTCTTGTGGCAACCTCTTCCGCTGTCATTAAGGGATTCATAACATCAACAGTACATCCAATCTCAGCAAGAGAAGCTCTCAAGACTTTTTCAATTAAGAAGTCATCTTTACTTTGGGACAAGATCAAAGTGTTACCATTACCATTACTCATAACAGTAGGTGCGTAGTATGACTCGTTAGGTTTTGTGTATGCCACTGGGATGGTTTGGAAATGTGCCGGGTATGCTCTCCCCATCAAATCACAGTCAACAACTGGTAAGTTCAACTTGGAAGTGGCAGAGACTCTGAAGATACCGATACCATTACCACCACCAATTTCAATTGGGAAAACCAATTCCGGTTTACGACCAGTGAATTTTGTCATCATGGCTGATGCCTCAAGTAGACCTGGACCTTTAAGCTGTTCATTGGAGACTGTTGGGGAACCAGCAGAACAATAGGATCCAATAGAGTCAGTGGAATACTTTGGAACGTCTTTAACATCAATAACCACCAGCTCATCACCTTGATTCAACAAATTTCTAGCACAAAGGAAGTAAGGGTATGGATTTCCACCACCTCCACAACCAAGGATGTATGTACCAATTCTTAACAACTCGAGATCAACTTCCGAAATGATCCATTGTCTCTTCTCGTTGATGAATGGTTTGTAGTTTTCATAGTCGATATCATCAAGCTTGACGTAATCCTGGACCTTGGAATCCTTAGTTACTGGATTTTCTAGGATGGTGATTGGTGGATGATCCTCAGCATCGAATTTGATGCTATCATAGTCAACATCAGCAATGGTCTTAACAAAGAAAATATAAGTTCCATCAACGTATGGTACAGGCTCACAGGAGAAGAAGACAATTTCAATGGTGGATTCAATGGCGCCTTTTTCAAGAGCCTTTTGAATAGCCTCCTTCTTAAGTTCTTCAAGAACAGCATCCTTATCAGTGGTCTTCTTAATACAATTGACTTCAGAGGAGATCTTACCCAGGGCAGCACCAATGGCATTAGCGACACTGTAGAACTCTGGTCTAATCACTTGGGAAGCACCTTGTAAATTTGGAGGAACGATAAAAGAACCACCACCAACGGCCAACACTGGGATTTCTTCAGGGTTAGTCTTCATTCTATCAACAACGTTTTCAAGCATGACTTTAACACGAGCTTGAAACTTTTTGATGAATTGCTCAGGCATATCAACACGAGTCCCCATTTGCAAAGATGAATCTGCAGCTACTGCAACATCAGATGCAGTACATTCATTTCCACCAAAGATCAAAGATCTTTCCAAGATTTCAGCACCAACAGATTCTGGTCCAACAAGAATCTCTCCATCATTTCCTTCACGCACTAGTGATCCACCACCAAGACCTATACTCTCGACATGAGGCATTGAGAAGTTCATTCTTACACCACCAACGACACAATATGATGAGGATTGACGAGGGAATCCAGATGGGAGTAACAATCCAACATCAGCAGTTGTACCACCAACATCTATGACAATAGCGGTCTTACCAATGACATTACCCAAGAATGAAGCTCCTCTCATGGAGTTTGTAGTACCAGATGAGAAAGTTCTGATTGGGAGCTTTAGGGACTCATAGGCAGAGAGTACTGTACCGTCATTCTGTGTAAGGAAGACGGGACATTTGAGCCCAAGCTTGTTCTCAACGGCGTTTATAAAGGACATGATGATCTTCTCAGCGAATGGCATGATGGAAGCGTTAAGGATTGTAGCATTTTCACGTTCAATGTATCCGACACCAGACACTTGATGGGACATTACGACACGGGCATCCGGGATGTGCTTTAGGATGAAATCCTTGACAAAAAGCTCTTGGTCTGGTTTTAAAGAGGAAAAGATACCAGTGATAGCGACAGTTTTGATGTTTTTAGACTTGATGATTTCGATATTCTTCAAGAGTTGATCTTGATCAATTGAACGGATCTCGTTACCGTCAACGTGGAACCCACCTTGAAGATAAGCAACGTGTCCATTCATGATACTCTTGAGTCCCGGTGGGAAATCAATGAATGGTGGGATGATCTCGGTGTATGGACCACATAATCTAAGAACTGCGACTTTTGCGAGTCTAGCTGCATCTTGTTCAATGACTGCGTTAATGAAATGTGTAGTTCCAATTGTGACAGAGGTGATATGTTCTTTCTTGACATTGGAGTCTTTAAGGAGTCTTGTGATACCACTCTCGATACCTTCTGAGACGTCCTTGGTAGTGACAAGCTTGTTCCATGCAAGAATACCCTTGTTGGCCTCAGAGACCTTATGAGGGTCTACGAGGACCGAGTCGGTGTTAGTACCACCAACGTCAACACCGATAAGAATTGCCATAGTGGTTGGTCTTGTGAGGGAAATAGAGTTTCTAGTGGAGTAATGATATCCCAGGTGGGACCTTAAAAGGATTCAAAAAGCACAATATTGATAAGCCTTTATGATATGATCGGTGATAATCATCCTATCGTATCGAACTTCCGGGGAATTGACCAAAGATGGCCGAATTCCGAAACACCGCCACCGCACATTCTCTCAAACGCCGCCACCAACCGTGTAGCTTATCGATAGTTAAGAGATCAATCAATAGTACCATCTGAACTTGGAGAGGTATATAAGGCAATGAGGGCAAGATGTATATCTGCCATTTAATGTCGTCACTGTCTAAAGTGTGGCTCCTACCGGGTTGTTTTTGGGGAGTATACAGTTGTCATGGCAACTAAGAATTTTAAAACACCCCTCACCTTTGGTTTCTTCTCTTGTTGCCTCTTGTTGCTTCTTACTACCTCTTATTGCCTTTTATTACCTTTTATTGCCATTTGATACAAGCGGAGAATAGAACTAGTTGGGTGCCATAGACAATATGTGCATTTAGACTTGGCATGAAGAAATCATGCTGAGAAGCACTTGAACGGACACCTTGAACAGGCCTTGAATAGACCTCAAATAGACCTTAACCACAGATGAACAGATGAATATATGAATAGATGAATAGATATGAACAAAACAGTGAATTTCACATGAATTATGACTCAAACAAGGTCAAGAGTGGGGCTGACCGACGACTTACTGACGGTACGTAAATAGCCTATCAGACCAACAATATGCAAGCACATCAGCACTGTAGCACATCAACGCAGCAGCAAAGCAAGACTCGCAAGGGTGTGCTCCGTAAGCGGCTAGCTAAGAGCCTCAAGCCGGTGAATGATCAAAGATCCCATGCCTGTTGGTTGGTTGGTTGCTTAATTTAACGTATCTTTATGCTGCACCCCGGAGAAATTTCCGTCTCGGCAGGAACCGAAGACCGGCGGCTAATGAAGTTGCTCCGAAAGTTGTTCCGGAGAAGTTATTCAGGGCCCAAGGGGTCCTTTTAGGGTAATTTATAGTATGTAGTAAGGCTATGGTGCACTAGAAGGGCTTTATCTCTCTGTGGTTACTATGCTATAGGGCTACATTGACAACCTATTCTATACCAAAAGCACTACACCCTCGGCTTGTCCAGACCGATTTCCCACCCCCGCGCGTCAGGCACCCGTGAGGCACCATTCGACCTCTCCCGCCCCCGCGTCACTGCGTCAATGCGTCTTTGCGTCTTTACGTCTTCTGCGTCTCCTGCGTTGTTGGCTAATGCTTAGACTCTTAAGCCCACTTCCGTACTCGGAAAGGGTCTTAGATGCGCGTGTGTCCCCACCTTCTTGCAGTAGAGTTTGACTCCTTTCCCTGACCATTCGCCGGGGCAAGGAAGGAGTCAAACATTATCCTCCACTTTTTTTTTACATTTCGGCAGCCATATATAAACTGGCTCTGAGATCCTGTTCATCTCTGGTCATTTCTTGGTATCCTCTATATTATTTTCTTCCAACCGAACAACAATGAGCCAAGACGACGCCAAGAAGAACGATACTCTTCACATCGAGGCACCAGAGATGGTCCAAGACACAGAATTCGACAAGGATGAACTCGAGGGACTCGAAGTTAACGAAGAGCTTCAAAGAGATCTTGATGTACCAGAGATCCTTCAAGTTTACTCTGATGAAGAACTCGAGGCCCTAGATAAAAGAGTCACAAGAAAAATCGATACAAGAGTCTTACCAATCCTTGTATGGATTTACGTCCTCAACTATCTCGATAGAAATAACATTGCTGCCTCACGTCTCGGTGGACTTGAAGAAGATGTTGGACTTCATGGTAATCAATACCAAATTTGTATCTCCGTCTTATTCGTTGGTTACATTCTTATGCAGATCCCTGCAAATATGCTTTTGAACAGATGGGGTAGACCATCACGTTTCATTACACTTATTATGACCTCTTGGGCTATCGTGTCAACATGTACCGGTGCAGTTCAAGGCTTTGGTGGACTTCTCGGTGTTAGAATCATCCTTGGACTTGTCGAGGCAGGATTCTTCGGTTCTGCATTGTACTACCTCTCCTGTTGGTACACTAGAAAGGAACTCTCACTTAGAAATGCCATTCTCTACTCTGGTTCTCTTCTTTCTGGTGCATTGTCTGGATTGATCGCTGCAGGTATCATTGACAATATGGATGGTGTCCGTGGTATGAGATCTTGGAGATGGTTATTTATTATCGAAGGTTCTATCACTTGTGCTACTGTTCCCCTGGCTTACTTTATCTTGCCAGATATGCCACATAACTCCAAGTTCTTGACTGAAGAGGAAAGAGCTATGGTGCTTTGGAAATTGAGAAAGGAAGTTGGTCAAGATGATTCGGATAAACTAAACAAGGAATCATACAGTTCTACTTTCCTTTTGGCAATGAAGGATGTCAAAGTTTGGTCCGTTACTGGTATCTTGTCCTTCCTTGTTGCTGCTTGTGGTGTCACAAACTTCTTCCCATCTGTCGTTGAGACTTTGAACTTTAACAGAGTCACTACTCTTGGTCTAACAGCTCCACCATACTTCATTGCTGTCATTGCTACATTCCTTTGGGCTCGTCATGCCGATAAGACTGGTGAAAGATTTTGGCACGTTGTTGCTCCATTGTTCCTTTCTATGCTTTCATTCATCATTGCTGTCGCTACAACAAACACTGGTGCAAGATACTTTGCCATGTGTTTAATGATTCCATCTCTTTATTGCTCATTCACTACAATCTTATCATGGATGTCCAATTGTGTTCCAAGACCACCTCTCAAGAGAGCTATTGCTATCTCCACAATGAACTGTCTCTCTAACACAACTTCGATTTGGAACGCTTACCTCTACCCAGCATCTGATGCACCAAGATACCTTATCGCATTTATTTGTAACATTGTATTCCTTTGCTTGGCCATCTCCATTGCAATTTTCCTTAGAGTCAGACTTGGACTCTTGAATAAGAGAATTGAAAATGGTACTATGAAATGGGAGAAAGAGCTTGGTAAGGGTAATGATGGATCTAAGGTGTCTCCAGATTTCAGATTCCTAGTTTAATTTACTGTTATAATGAAAAGAGTTCTTGTTAATAACATCATGGATTTTTGTAGATACAGGTAATAATCACGATCAAAGCTCATCCTTCTCATAACCTTTAATGCCCACCAACTCGACAGTGAACACCAAATCGGCATTAGGTGGAATAACACCACCAGCACCTCTAGCACCGTATCCCAACTCTGAAGGAATAGTCAATTTTCTCTTTTCACCAATACACATACCTTGAATACCTTGATCCCATCCCTTGATCACTTGACCGGCACCAAGAGTGAAAGAGATTGGCTGGCCACGCTTAAGAGAGGAATCAAAAACGGTACCATCAGACTTGAGAGATCCTGTGTAGTGTACTTGAACTTCGTCACGGGCAGAAGCTGTACGTGTACACTCCTCTGGGTCAATCTTATGGAGGACACCTAGTGCCATGTGTGTTAGTACTTATGGTCGAGGGAAGAGGGGCGCAACAACGCAGCACATACCGATCTGAAGCTGACCAGCAGCGTTGGTAAGGGCAAGGAAAGAGGCTGTGGAAGCAAGCAAGGAGAACAACTGCATCTCTGTAAAGAATTGATGGAATCAATGATAAAGCAATTGAGTCTAAGAGTTGTTGATGAAGGTGTTAATTCTTCAAAGGGTGAACTTTCGCGGTGGATACTTTGGGACTAACTACACTATACCTTTGATTTACATTAATAGCGACGTTTCTCAAGTATCGTATGTAATTTCTAGTAAACAGAACCACCTTCTTCACTTCATCTTGATGGTTGCATCACCCACAGCTTCTCCAGCTCTTTCGAGGCCCTTATTGGCTTTAATACGGCAACAATCACTATCAACAACACGAGAGATGCCGACATCTTCAACTTATCAAAGCCAGAAGTAAGCTTATCAAACTGACTCGAAGGTGAGAGACGTGTGCAGAACACATCAAGACCATATGTACACACGATAGTTGTACTCTCGAGATTTGTAGGGAATGAAACGATATGGTCAGCGCCCATTACCGATCTGGCATGTGACAATACGAGAGAGTCATCAAGTTTGATGAGTGGTTCGTATGGCATCATTAAGAATTCAGCCTTCTCATCAGCGGTCAAATCACGACCAACAACCCTTCTGGAGTTAAGAACCGGTTTTGGAATGTATGCAATTTGATTGTTCTCAAATGCGACAAGAATAGCCTTGGTGGTGACTCCGAAACGAGTCCTTGTAAGAGCCATGGATTTAACTCTGTATGGGAGGATGAAAGACTGTGTGCTGATGGATGGCAAGTCATGAGTATAAGAGGATGAGTTAGATGGAGAGTATCTGGTGTTTGGAACGAGAGATTCAAAGAGATCAATAACAACAATCTTTTGCTCGGGTGTTGGTGTCGTGGAGTAGTATGTGTACACAATCCAGTGTTCACCAACAACAGATTTGAAATCAGCCTCAAAGACATTCTTATGGCTTTGAGTCGTTAGGATAGATCCAGTGAAGGTGTCAATGACATTGACTGTTAATATACCAGTCTTTTTGTTTAGAACACCAAAAGCAGCAACATTTGGATACAAGTACTTGTAGAGAACACTTCTATCTCCAAGAACAACACCAACGTTAGCAGTCTTCTCCTCAAGATCTCTTGCAGAGTACCCAAGAATCACTTCATCTTCGGCAACGTCAAACGACCATGTCTTCTTTGGGTCTTTTTCATGAACTCTATAACCTGCGATGAATTTCTCATCAGTTTTGACAAAGTACGCATCTTCAGTCTCCTTAGACAAAATCAAGTCCAAGTTCTCAGTCTCCATCAAGAAACTGTCCATGTTCTTGTGCAAATTGATGATTCGGTTAGATGGTTGAAGCAATTGCTTTTCAACTTCGATACCAGTCTTTGGATCAAGGAAGAATCGAGGTCCAGATTCAGTAAAGGCATAGATCAAACCATCAACATTTTCCAATGCAATGATACAGTTTCCACCCGTATTAAAAGTCCAAGCTCTCTGACCAGTCAAAGTGTTTAGAGCCACGATTTGACCGTTTCTTGTGGCGAGCACCAGATACTTGACAAATCCGAAGTATTCATCCCTTGGGGTCGATACGAATGGAGACTGTCCTTTCAACAAGAGTGGCCATGATTCAACCAGGGAGGCATATAACGACTTGAGCTGCTCGAAATGACGAGTCAATCTGAACAAGTAGGCCTGCAACAAGTCCAATTCCTCTTCATGACGAATACCTTCTTCAACGACAGTAACATCCTCTTCCAAATGCACAACGGTCTGAGCGACAATATCAGTGAGTGAGTAATCTCTCTTCCATTTGTATACGGTATTGTGCAACAGGGCATACGTGTCATCGCTGAACTCAATGATGGAGGATATGGTATCGATACCGTTGGTAGATGGTATGATTCTATCAATATTGTCATATGGCATTTTTTCATCACCAAGGAAATAGCTGACAATCTCGGTACCATCTTCAGGATCAATGATGTTGACATGATACTCTGTATACATGACAAAAGTCCCATTGACGAATTGAATGTCATACTTGAACACGTTTGGAATAGTGAACTGTTTCTTACCATGGAGATCAAACACTTCGATGTTACGCTTGTACTCGAAGGCAACGAGATCCTCAGTTGTAACTGGAAGATGCTTATCACCATTGATGAGTGTCACAGGGGAGGAAGCAACACCTGTCTTCTTGTCGATGGAGATGGCTTGGTACTTGTTTGTGTGGGTGATGATCTTGGAACCAACAAACTCGACGATGGCGTCGTAACCTATAGATAGACGATGTGTCTTGAGTTCTGTGCCATCAAAGAAGGCGTAGCTTGCAGCATTGGTACCTTCTTCTTTGTAAAGAATGACAACATTGTCATTACCAAGGAAGTGTACTTTGACCTCGTCAAATGGTGGGAGTTTGCCAATGAAGTTCTTGTCAAGTGCCTTATTCACCTTGACTAAAGATCCATCAGCGAGGATAATTGCAACCTCTGAGGCCCCTGAATTTGGTTCAATGTCCACAATTTGCTTATCAAAGGAAGCCTCAGACAGGAGGAAGCCAGTACGCATGTCCCAGATGTTAAGTTCACCTCTTCCATCTTTGTAGTTAGTGACGGTGGCGGCCCTATGGGCCGACACCTTGACGAGGGCACTATGACCGTCCAGTTGCACACGCCAAACGAACTCTCCATCCACCACTGAGGCAAGGACATTTGTCTTTGACAACACAGTGACAAATTCAGTGGAAGACTCCTGGTCGAAATGAATCAACACCGTGTCGAGAGGACCAAGCTGAGGGATGTGCCAATCCACGACAAAAGCTTCGTCGTCCCAAACGGCAAGCACCGGCGAGAGCAGCACAGCGAAGAGACCAAGCAGGGTCAATCGCAGTAGATGCAACATTGCGTAGTGTGTCTTTTGATGGACTTAGTTAGAGAGGTGAAAGCTTGGTGAAGTGTTGATCTTGGCCGTTCATATTTATTAGCGCGATCGTCTTAACAGTGTAGGGGGCCGATGGGGTATTAGCTTGAAAGCATACTGTCTACGATGACTTGGTATTCTGTCAATGACGTTTATGCAATTGGTTATGTACTTTTGAGTCCAGTTAGACAAGATTTACTGGAGCTTCATGGAATGAAGCGCACGAGCATATCGGTGTCTCTTCCAAGTAATTCCCATGGATCGTTGATAGCCCAAATCTCATCAAGGTCAACATCATCTTTCAGTTCGTTCCCCGGTGGGAAAACCACACCTTGTCTATCAGGATGCTGTGATGATCCTCCACTAGTCTGATAATGTGGTAGAGTCTCTTTGAAAGAGCCGTCTCGAAGTTGTGATAAGATCTGTGATTGTCTATTGGTATTAATTTCTCTCATCTTTTCATATGCCTTACCAATCTCGGGACTCCCCACAAGGGCAACACCTTGACGAGTGGCATTCCCCTCTTGTTCCAAGATCCAAAGATCAATCTTCTTATTCCATTCTTGGAACGACATTGGTCTGAAATCCCATGGTCCAAACCACCAATTGACTTTCTTACCATGTGCCTTGGCAGCGTCTCTAGCAACACGGGCTTCTTCATACCATGGATCATAAGGTAAACTCAATCTTGAAATCTCCAATCCAGTGTTGAAAATAACATAAGAACCAGCAACTGCATTGACAAATTTGGTAACTCTTCCCTTAAATGTTGTATCTGGCCATTTTCTCCGTACTGTCCGAAGCATCATAAGACCAAATAATCCTTGGAAAGCTGTTAGCCCATATAGGGCAATAAGATTATCACTAGCGGGAACTAAGGGCCCCCATATCTTGAGTCCAACGCTCGGACGAGAATAAAAGATGATCTTCGTTGTAGATCCTGTGGGGAAGATACCTCCTTGGCCATCACTCTTGCCTCCAGAACTATTGGATGAATTCCCAGATGATCCACCTGTTGGAGGGATGTAAAGACCCATTGTGTGATATCTGTTGGTAGTGTAACTATCTGTTCAAAGATTTCAAATCAATGAATAGCCTTGCTTAACACAACAAACCATCAAAACGTTCATTATCCATGGGGAAAGTGGCGCACAAACAAGAGAAGATTACGTCTCGAATGAATGAGATGTCCGGGTGTGTGTGTGTTTTTGCTTATATAAACAATTATGTAAGCAAGGTTATGTAGCCCTGGGACAGTGTGGCCTTAACATTGTATTATACCCCAGTTTATATAACATCTCACGATTATTTACCTTAATCAAACAAAGTATCAGCTCTATCAAAAACAAGTATTAGCTCTATTATCATTATGTTTGTTTCCACTCAATCCTTGATTATATCTCATGCAGAAGATTGCGGGGTATAACAGTGGGGAATCGATGGGGAAGAGAAGTGATATCCCCCCATGAGGGTGCATATGAGAAGATATAGTTGTTATTCAGATACATTTGTATGAAGAACATTAGGATATATCCTCTCAAATGAGTGATGTCTAACCCCGCACTCTTCTCATTGGACCTCTTGGAATCATGGTACTGGAAAACTATAAAGTGACAAGTTCTTCCTTTTCATCTTCATCCTAATCCTCCTCTCCCAAACACAACAACAACAACAACAATAACGAAAGAAAAACTACTACCATGAGCTCTAACCAATCATTGTACTCTGCCATCCAGTCGCCAGTCACTGCGACCAACTTGGATGTTGAGCCTATCAAGAAGACATCTACCGATGACTTGAATGCCATTGCAAGATTAGTATCCAAGACATCCACAACTTGTTCAACCAATTCCTCCACTTCAAAGACCACAGAACAAGCTGGACTCCTTGCATCAATTTGGGAGCTTAAAGTTGCTGCTTTACTCTGTTTCCTCACTGCATTTACTGGATTCATCTTTGGTTGGGATGTCGGTACCATTGGAGGAATGACCAATATGACTTCATTTAAGACTAATTTCGGTTCAATTGACACTAATACCGGTGAATATTCACTTCCATCAATTATTATTGGACTCATCGTTTCAATCTTTTCCATTGCTTGTGCCATTGGTGGACTTACACTTGCTAAAGTGGCTGATTCTTGGGGTCGTAAATTGTGTCTTGAATTTGCCCTTATCTTGTATCACATTGGTACTATTATTCAATGGAGTTCACAATGGTCTGGATCATGGATACATTTTATGATTGGAAGAATTGTTATGGGCTTGGCAATTGGTACTACTGCTGTCGTTGCACCAATGTTTATCTCTGAATCTGCACCTTTAAAGATTAGAGGATCTATGGTTGCATTGTATCAATTGTGTATTACACTGGGTATCTTGCTTGGTGGATGTATCAACTTTGTTTCCAAATCTAAACTGATTGGCAATACTCAATGGCTTTTCCCATTATATCTCAATCATGGGTTTGCCTTGATTTGTATGATTGGTGTTGCATTCATGCCAGAATCTGCAGTTTACTTTGTTTCAATTGACAAAGTTGATGATGCTCGTAAGAGTATTGCCAGATTGAACTCAAGATCAGATGCCCTTGTCAATGGTGAACTTGATAGAATTGTCACTTCTCATGCTACACTCGTTGCTGAACTTGAAGATTCTAATTGGAGAGATGTATTTACCGGTTCCCCAAAGAACTTTAAGAGATTGTTGATTGGTGTCTTTATCATGTTGTTTCAACAATTTACCGGTTGTAACTATTTCTTCTACTATGGTACTTCACTCTTTGCATCTGTTGGAATTGAAGATTCTTATAAGACTGCAATCATTCTTGGTATTGTTAATTTTGCAGCAACTTTCCCATCTCTTTACCTTGTTGAAAGATTTGGTAGAAAGAGTTGTTTCATTGTTGGATCCGTTGTTATGCTTATATGTATGACAATTTATGCTAGTATTGGATCTGTTGGATTTACATCTGGTGTTGGTGGTGTTACAATGATTGTCTTCACATGTATTTATATTGTTGGATTTGCATGTACTTGGGGTCCTGTTGCCTTTGTCACAGTATCGGAGTTGTACAGTACTAAGACGAAGGCAGTTTCCATTGGTATTGCTACTTCTTTCAATTGGATTGCTAATTTCTTGATCTCTTTGTTTACACCAATGATTACATCAAAGATTGGATTCAATTTTGGATTTGTCTTTGCTGGTTGTCTCTTTGCATCTATTATCTTTGTTATAACTTGGGTTCCAGAGACTAAGGGGAAGACCATTGAAGATGTTGAAGAGATGTATCGCTGAGGACTAAGACATGTAATGTACAGGTTAACTAGAGGCTTAGTAATCGTAATCATTCATTCATAATAGATTCATAAGGACATAAACCGACAAAACAAGGTAATCACTTGAAAGACATTGAATCCAAGTTTCTTAAAGCCATAGCATCTGTATGTACTAATCTTGTTCTAAGACTTGGAAGTGTATGATGTGGAGTTGAAGTTAAAGAGAGATGGATTGGTGGGAGTTTAATGAAAGAGACAGAAGGTAAAGATGGCTGTGATGGTATATAACGTGGTATTGAGATGGATTGATGGGTTAATGATGGAGCTACCCATTGTTGTGGTGATTGGAGAGGTGATGTTGAAGTTGGTGATGGTACTGATGTTGGTGAGGACACAACAGCCGGAGGAGATGAAGATGATGAAGATGAAGATGGAGATGAAACTGTAGATGAAGAACGAGATGCAGTTTGCATCAATGTAGCAAGTTGTGGATAAACTTCTTGAGAGATTCTAATGTTTGCAAAAGCTCGATCTTTTGATGGTGTCTTATCAAGTAGTTTTGAAGTTGCAAAATTCTTTGTAGTTGTATATGAAATAAGATGTAACTTTTCACCAGTCATTGTAGTTATGGAAAAACTCTGTTTAATAAGACCATTTGCCTTATAACTAAAGTTGTTCCCAAAGAGTTGTTGATCATGTTGTTGTTGGTCTTGGTCTTCATGACTATCTTTCTTCTTACTACCAACTGATTCCATTTCTCTATATGTTAAGAAAGCACCAGTGACTCTTGAAGCTGACCATGATCTACCATCTGTCCAACGACGCATTTTGGCTTCTTTTTCATTCCAAATGAATACATCACCAGCTTTAATACTTGCCCTTTCTGTATCTTTAAGACGTCTCTTTATACGCGGGATAAGACCTATACGAGAGGCTTCAAGTAGTATAATAGCATCTTTAGGTGTCTGTACAGCTCCAGTATATGACTCCATTTGGTGTATTAGGTTGTTTACTTTACTGAAGTACTTAGTTGACTGGTACCGTAAGTGGCAAGTTGCTTCTTTATATGTAACATGGATGTAAACAGCATGCGTCTCCACTTTTGGAAGGAAACATTGCTTTACCGATAAGTTCCAGTTTTGTATAAGTCTAAATCTTGGCTACCAGATTATTCAACTAGGCCATGCGGAGATGCGAGCTTAGTGGAAAGGGTCTTAGATTGAGGCTTTGAATGATTTGAGTACGCAGTGACGTGCGCCGGTTATATAAACTTTAGCCTTGGCCTTGGCCTTGGGTATGGGGAGTAAACTACTAGTTTGTGGTTATACTTAAGCTTATAGATGATTAAAGATGAAGTTAAAGAGAATATATATCATACACAGTTTACTATGACGTTAGAGCTTGAGCTTGAGCTTTATAATTAAAGAGTCCTTGTCATATGAGTTCATGAGTTGCGAGCCTAGCTCGCCTAGCTCGCAACTCATATT
Organism: Petasospora fabianii; assembly: GCA_022641835.1. Taxonomy (NCBI): domain Eukaryota; kingdom Fungi; phylum Ascomycota; class Saccharomycetes; order Phaffomycetales; family Wickerhamomycetaceae; genus Petasospora; species Petasospora fabianii. The sequence continues at coordinate 1,023,404 of CP048718.1, read as the reverse complement.
AAACAGTAGCTTGGCACAATCCCGCCGGAAGGCTATGCTTAAAGCAGCAGATTATAATACAGTTTGTCATCCATGTGATCAGGTGTTTAATAAATGAAATAACCAGGAAAGGCTTTTAGTTATTTTGATATTATAATTACATGCGATGGTGAGGCGAAATGGGATATATCGGAATTTCTCTTGTTCCTCCGTGCGTGTCGAGGCCGCTATCGCCCGTTACAGTTTATATACCTATATACCTCTACCTATATACCTTATACCTATATACCGTATACCTATATACCTATACCTACTTATCGAATGGATAGATCTATTATGTTTACTGTGTTTGTCTACATTGTTCTCCACCTCTACTAGGCCCACTAACATAGACAACCTCAACACACCCAGACCCGACATCTCCACAATTCCGCAGTCCAAGCATTCAGCATAGCCCCATTAAAATCCGCTTTCACCCGTTCGGTAGTTTACCATCATCTTAAACACCCGTCATCTTTCACCTTGTCCTGTCACCTTATCACCCAGGTCTACACATTGGTTGATATCGGGAAATGATTAAATCTATTTGTAATATGTCATATACACCCTTTAACAAGAAATAAGAATGGACCCTTGCCGTTCAATGCTATTCTATGCGTCCGGTTAAATAAAATTTCTCTAGGCTCATTTTTGACATTTATTTGCTCGATGCCGAGCCTTAACCTCTTTAACCTTAACTCTTTGTAAACTTATTACCGATATAAGTATGTATTACCGATATGTTACTTGTATGTCTATACCTATAGGTATACCTATAGCTATATACCTATAGACTATACCCTATAGACTATATCTATAGGCTAGCTATAGGTCTATAGGTATATAGGAAACTTTAGTCTCTGAACCTCAGACCTCAAGACTATATATATATATAGATATGGACTTAAGACTATATATATATATGGACTACCCCTAACTGTCGCTTAACTTCCAAAAAGGGAAACTCCGTCCGCTTTTGGTTGTAGGTTCGATTCGTAGGTATATAAATCTACATTAGATCAATATAAGACTCATTTACAAAATAGAGTATAAGAGAATGTAAGATGTATCAGAAGTTAGCAGCAGCAGCCTTGTTCTTCAAGATGTCACTCTTCAAATCATCAACGTCAACATTGGAAGAAGTTTCATCAATTTTAGAATTGATTTGATCAGAGAGTGGAGTTGTCGAAGGAACAGATGGGAATTCATTACCACTAACATTTGGAGTAGATGAAGAACTCTTAACTGGAATAGAATCAGCAGCTGCAGAAACTTGAGCACCAGAAGTCTTAGCAGAAGAAGGTTCAAAAGACTGAGACTTAGTTGGACCAACCGTAGTTGAAGCAGTTCTAACTGGAATCTTTTGCTTAATGAACTTAGAAACTGGACCAAGTTTTTCATCAGCTTGCTTAATGTATGGAGCAGCCTTCTCTTGAGCAACTTTAGAGTATTCAGAAGCCTTAGCAGTGGCAACTTTAGAGTATTCAGCAACTGCAGTATTAATCTCAGTTTGATAAGTTTCATAGACAAATGGCAATGTGAAACCCAAGATTGTAGCGGTAAAGATAAGAGAATATAAGGATAACCATGATGTAATCTTATACAAGACATAAGACAAAGCACCAGTCTTTAAAGTGTTTTCAATGTTTGCAGAATACAATAACTTCTGAGCACTTTGTTCCAAAGCTGGAACAGAATTAGCAAGAGATTCCAAGATTTTAACAACAACAGCTTGACCAGCATTAGTATAAGCTGGTCTAAAACGGGTAACAAATCCTGTACCAGTGATCACTTTACCAGCATATTCGGCAATACCCGAGGTGATAAGAGTCAATGAAGTGATACGGAAGAAAAGAGAAAGCAAATTAACAGATTTCAAGATAATAAGTGCAAAGATAACACCACCAAACACTTTACCAGTCTTGACTGGATCCTTCCAAGTGAGAATAGATGGGAAGATCTTACCAGAGGTGGTAGTAGTACCGGTAGTACCGGTAGTAGTACCGGTACTAGTAGTCTGAGATGGAACCTGAGAAGGAACCTCTAATGGGTACTGAGCTGGTTCGTGAGACATTGTTGACTAGTAGGTCAAGAGTTTAAGGGGTGGATGATTCGGATCGATCTGGAGTTGATTTGAATAGACACACAAATAACACAAAGGTCAATGGAAAGACTCAATTAACTTTATCAATTGATAAACTTCCTTATACTTGATTAATATAATCAAATCAATCAAATCAAGTGGAATTGCTGATAATGGCAATTGAACTGTTCAGTGGCAAAAAGTTGTTGCCAAACGATGATTTTGTTATCGATTGCAAAAATTTCAGGGCGAAGCGCGATGGACGTTTCAGTGGGCAGTACTCCTTACCCTTTGGTTGGTTAGTTAATGGTTAGTTAGAGGTGATAAAGTGTTAATGATAAAGTGTTAATGATTAGTTAAAGATGTTAAGTGATTATATATATGATAGTCTTATATAGTCTGAGTGCTACCTTATATAATCTTATACTCTGCGTTTATTGCTTCCCTAACTAGCCTGCTGACCTGCGCGAGCCACAGAGGCAATCAAAGAGCAAAGGTTGCGGTGGGTTGATGTTTGGGCCACGTTGCGTTTAATCTGTCTTGTGACATGTTAACTGATCTTGTGACATCATAATAACTTATTGTTGTCATAGCTCTAGCTCTAACTCTTATGATACTCTACACACTCCAGTAAGATATAACGTGATGTTATAAGTATAAACACCACCACAGACATTAAGATATAAACAGATAAAGTGATAAAAATAGGGTAAGAGAGAGAGACTGACGTCTCTCTCTTAACATCGATCGTCTGTGACAAGCATACGGATCAAAGCATTACTCATACTTGATACCAGAGGAAACTTCCAATTGTTCAATAACAGGATCAAAGACATTCTGGTTCAAATCCTCTTGAGTCAATTGCAACTGTTCTTCAGTCCAAAGACGTGGTTCTGGAACATATCCTGGAACACCAACGTTACATAATCCACCCATAGCTTCAATATCCTTAGTTCTTGGAAGTTTCAAAGTTTGATAAACATCTTCAATAGCATCAATCAATATATCAGATAAATCATTGAAATGACCTGGTGTTGGAGTGATACGTAATCTCTCTTCACCACGTGCAACAGTTGGGAAGTTAATAGCCTGAACATAGATTCTATGTTTATCCATAAGTAAATCAGAAGCCTGCTTGGCCTTTGCAGCATCACCAATGATAATTGGAACAATATGTGATGGATTTGGCATAACTGGAACACCAATAGAAGCAAGAGAATCCTTAACATATTGAGTATGTTCTTGTTGTAACTGTCTGTCTTTCAAATAAGAACGTTGATATCTAATAGCTTCAGCGGCACCAGCCATAACAGCAGGTGGTAAAGATGTGGTAAAGATGAAACCTGGTGCATAGGATCTAACCCAATCAATAAGACGAGATGATGCGGCAACATAACCACCAACTGTACCAAATGATTTACCAAGAGTTCCAGTAATCATATCAACACGATCCATTGTAGTCTTGAAATCTGGGGAACGAATACCAGCAATACGATGAGCTTCAAAATCAAAATGTTCAGCAACACCGGCACCATGTGGACCATAAAGACCAACAGCATGGACTTCATCAAGGAATGTAAGACAACCATATTTATCAGCTAAATCACAAATTTTGGGGATATCAGCAACGGAACCAGACATTGAATAAACTGATTCAAAAGCAATAAGCTTTGGAGTAGACTTTGGATACTTTGCTAAACGTGCCTCAAGATCAGCAAGATCGTTATGTTTCCAAATCTCCTTACGAGCATTTGAATGCTTAATACCAACAATCATAGAAGCATGATTCAATTCATCAGAAAAGATAACCAAATCTTTCATCTTTTGACCCAAGAGTGATAAGACAGCATCATTAGCGACAAAGCAAGAAGAAAAGACAAGGGCACCTTCTTTCTTATGCAAGGCAGCTAATTCAGCTTCCAAATCCATTGCATGTTTGTTATGACCTGCAATGTTACGAGTACCGCCTGCACCAGCACCATATTTCTTCAATGTCTTTGTCATAGAATCAATAACACGTTGATTCTTTGACATTGCAAGATAATCATTAGAACACCAAACAGTGACTTTATCATCTTCCATAGCTCTATGAGCCTTTGGGAATTCAGCAGCGAGTCTGTTAATGTTATTAAAGAAACGGTATGACTTATCAGCACGTTTCTTATGTAACTCATTCTCAAATAACCCATCATAGTCATATGACACCTCGTTAGTGGAAGAATGATCCACGATAAATTGATCATGGTCTTCAACTTCAGCACTGGCAAGTTGAGCCTTTGCAGGTTTAGAACAAGTAACATAGGTACGTTTCTTTTCAGCTAGGGCTGGACCCATAACTGGACATCCAATAGCTTGAGAAGCTAAAGAGTTTGTACCTTGTAATGACTTGACGGCATTGGAAGAGAGATGATTCTTCACGAAGGGACAGAGCTTCGCGGACTGACGTGCGAGAGACTCCATGATGGTTACCTTTGTTGTAAAATAGATTATCAGTTTGAAGGTAAGAATGAAAAAGAGTCAGATCTGAAAGATTACCGTCTCCCCCGAGGCTGAGAGAAAGAGCTCTCGAATTTTTTTTTTTTTTTTTTTCTCGCTTGGCCCTTGGCCCTCGGATATTATAGGATATTTGGGTAATAACATGGGCATATCTTAGTTTATTGATTAAAGAGTTGGATTATTATGCTTTATATCATATACTGATTCATATATATCACATCAGACTCATTTAAATCACATTTATAACCATTAAATAAGTATATATTCCCCTACTTCATACGGCCAATGACAAATCGCGACCTCTTATTGGCTCATCTCTATGCGTCAACATACGCATCTCTTGTACATAAACTGCAAAAATGAGAGGGCATAAGTGTATGGTCACGTTTATGTTATACCTCAAGTCGGTCAGTCAGTCAGTCAGTCAGTCAGTCAGTTCTTCCCATTTGATTTATGATTGTAGATGAGTTGGTTTAAGTGTTCATATGTACTATAGTAGAAATGCTCTATTCTACCATATAAGGTATATAGATCCACAATACAACTGTACAGTTGACAGAGCTATAGGTGTACAGTGTTAGTACTAGACTGGAAATACTGAATACACATTTAGTCAAACCCCGGTCAAAAGAAAGAAATACACACACAGTACAGAGACGGGGATTAAAAAAAACTCTGCTTAGGTAAGCAAAAGCTTACATAAGCGAGTGGTGAACAGCTCATCAAACGAGTTCGCGAATTAGGCCAAGGAAATCATCCGGACACCAAAAATAGGCTGAGCGGGCCAGACAGATAGACAAACTTGCAAGACCATCATTTCAATTGATTCATGTGCTAAGGCAAATCATCTGTGACATATATATCCAAATATCTTCGTTATACTTTATTACTTTGATAATTGAGATATCAGTCCCATCCCACAGCGTTACTACCAACAAGTTGTAACGTCCCACCTTTTAACTATAAAGGTTTAAAGGACGCGTCATCTTATCTTTGACATCTTATCCCAGCATTGCACACAGAAATCCTCCCTACTGATATGACAGACTCTAGAATGTTGAAGCTCAATTCTTCACAAACAGATATTCATCGTCGACCTTCCATCATGTCTCCTGTTGATCCACCCATCTTAACATCAGACTCTGCCACTAACCCACTCATATCAAGAGACAATGCAAATGATGATGGCAACGATGTGTTTGATTCTGATAACAAAGTATCAACACCTTTCATAACAGAGACTTCTATCCAGATCATTATATGTATTGCTGGTTGGTATGCCTTTTCACTCAGTATCTCTCTTTATAACAAATGGATGTTTGACAAGTCACAACTTAACTTACCATTCCCAATCCTTATCACATCATTTCATCAACTCTTATTATCTTGTCTAAGTTTCATTGCCATAACACTCAAGCCATCACTAAGGCCTCAACAACAGTCTAATAGAAATACCCAATCTATCAAATTTTATCTCACACATATCATTCCATGTTCCCTTGCATCGGCTGGTGATATCGGGTTTGGTAATGTAAGTTTCAGATACATTACATTAACAACTTACACTATGGTAAAATCTTCATCCATTGCATTTGTTCTTCTATTTGGTGTCTTGGCTAAACTTGAGAAGTTTACATATAATCTCTTGGGTATTGTATTATTGATGAGTGTTGGTGTAATGTTGATGGTTGATACGGGTAAAGGATCTCAGGATGATAAAGGTGATAACAGTGGTACTTTCCTATTGGGATTCACATTAGTGTTATTAAGTGCATGTATGAGTGGATTAAGATGGGTATTTACTCAATTATTACTTGTGAAGAATCATGATGCTGATAAGCAAGCTGCAGTTGTGCTTAATGAAGAAGATGAAGAAGAAGATGGTAAGTCAATAACAAAGAAGAAGAACCCAATTTATACCATTTATCAACTTTCACCACCAATGTTTGTTACTCTTTTCATAATTGGTTGTTTCATTGAAGGATTGGGGAGTTTTATTAATGCAGAGATTTGGACAGAACGTGGTATCATCAAGACATTTATTCTATTGTTATTTCCTGGATTTCTCGTCTTCTTTATGACACTTTTTGAATTTGGTATCTTACAAAGAGCACATGTTATTACACTGAGTATTGCTGGTATCTTCAAGGAGTTATTAACAATCCTTGCTTCAACTTTTATATTTCATGATACATTAACGATGATGAATGGTGTTGGATTGGTTATCACGTTGATTGATATTGCTTGGTATAACTATTACAGATATTCGGAGAAGATTAAAGAACAACAAGAGATAATTGAAATGCGTAAAAGGAGTCCAACTTTTGAATTAGAGGATGTTTAAGTTCATAGAACTATATAAAGTGATATAGATGATACATAGAACCTATAAAGTGATGTAGATGCATAATCGTCTGATTTGAATGTTAGTATAGTAGATGTCTAATCTCCTCTCCAGTGGCGTGAACCTCTTGGTATGAACATCAGTGGGCTAATAAGTTTATGGTCCGTACGTAAGACGTGATCATTATGGTTATCGGTTATAACTAACATATTAGTTGTACTAACACTTTCCATCTCTCTTATTATTTCCAATATGGGATAAGTGAAACCCCACTTAAAAGGATTGAAGATCGTTTAAATGTGGGGTATTTTTATGCGGGCCTATCGATCGCCGTAACCATGGAGAATCAGGACATTATGATTTTAGTTGGTTGGATGAATATAGTAATAGGGAGGTAAGATCTATATACTATGGAAATGAATAATAAAACTTAAAGAATAAGAATAAGAATAACATCGGAGTGAACTCCTTCTATAATATCTGGTGTTCAGGTGTTTTTTTTTTTTTTTAATTTTTATTTATTTTTTTTTCTTTTCCGCCGGTTCGACCGACGGCTTTTCTGTTTGGTATTTCTTTTTTTGTCCCTAAATTGAAATGTTCCCGCGGACATGTCTGTTCACGTCATTGAGAAAGCATACAAATAAAGTATACAAAAATTCGCGAGAACAAGGTATAATTTAGGACATTTGAGGGGACAAAATGGGACATTTTTTTGTTCTTAGAAAAATAAAAAGTGCCGGGTAACCTTCTGAAGAGGAATCCCGCCCTTTTCTTAAAAAACCTCCCATTTGTAAACCGGACCACCGGTTAACTAAGCACTTGAAAGCCAACCAGAAAAGCTATCAACAAGCTATAACTCATAAGAGTAGAGTCTGTTTGCAATAAGGAGAGATTCAACACCTCCACACATAAGCACAGTCTCCACTCAAGTTCTTTCCACATTTAGCCGCCCGCTGTATCTGCTTGCCGCCCACCTCAGGTCTCGTCCACCTTTTCGCCCCGCTCCCTCGTTGCTCGTGTGCACTAGAGAGTGATACACTGAACAAACTGATACATACACTCACACTCAGACACTTACACTCACACTTACACACACTTGTCTTATACACCACAGCCTTAGGTGTCCATCATGGCCAACACCGAGAAAGAGAGCTCATCCATTATGGGGCTCTTCACAGGTGTATTGAATTATATCAAGGGAGGATTCAAATTCCTTGAACCAGTTCTTCCAAAGAAGCAAAACACTAGTCAAATGCCATCTAAGTCTATCACGAGTACGACAGATATGAAAACTCATAAACAACAAGATGATAATGATAATGATGATGCTGATCATGACGACCATGACGATCATGACGATCATGATGATGATGACGACCACAGTCTCTTCCCAAAGAAGATCATCATTGATAAAGAGGCATTCAAAGGGTCATCTGCAGTTGCTTGTTCAACTAACAAACCAAGTAAACTTGTTAAAGTTGAACATCTTGATGGGTCTGTTGCCTGGAGTTTTGATCATAACGAAACTGGTGCTACTGTTGGTAACATGACTTCAATGTCTAATATGACATCTCCATTCTTAACAAGTACCGGTTCTACAGTCTCTGGTGGATTCTCTCCAATGATCAATATGAATATGTTTCAAACTCAAAAGGATTCCCCATCACCACTTGCTATGGAACAACAACAGAAGCATAATCATAATAAGGGATCAGATGTTGATAGTGCCAACTCTATTGATGATCATATGATGAAGATACCAGATTTACCAAATCCAGAATTCTTTGATATTGGTGATGATGAAGGTGAAGTTGATGGAGAAGGTGAAGATGTATCTGGTGAAGAATCTGATGCTAGTATTGATCAAAAAACTGGTAAAAAGAAGAAAAAAAGTTATACTTGTGAATTTTGTGGTGCAGAATTCCGTATCAGAGGTTATTTGACTCGTCATATTAAGAAACATGCCTTGAATAAGGCTTATGAATGTCCATTTTTCGATGAACATTCTGAAAATAAGTGTCATCCAAATGGTGGTTTTTCTCGTCGTGATACTTATAAGACACATTTAAAAGCTCGTCATTTCAAATATCCACCAGGAACAAGATCACAAGATCGTGCTATAACCGCTGGTAAATGTGGTCTTTGTAATAAACCATATGAAAGTAATGAAGATTGGGTTGAAAGACACATTGAAGGTGGTGAATGTGAAGCACTTCCGAAAGGTTACACTGGTCGTGTTAAGAATTCAAGACGTAAGAATTATGAATATCCAAATCCACAACAAATTAGTCCAATAAGTTCAAATTCAGGAAATGACAGTCCAATGACAAGTAAATCTTCACCACATACACTTGTTATGCCTCAAAATGGTGGTGGTTCAATGTCTCATCATCATTTACCAATGCAAGATTCCATCTCCGGGAACATTCATATTGGTGTTGCAAATATGACACCAGGATCCATTGGTACACCTATTCATTCAAGACCTGGATCCGCTGAAGGTGGTTCAACAGTGATGAACAACAATACAAACAACACTACAACAACAGATCATATTGAGATGAATCCATTCAAATTTAATAATAATGTTGTTCAATTTAACAACTTCAACGATTATGATAACAATGATGAATATTCGTTAGATGTTGAACAATGTGTTTCTTTTACTCCAATGCCAATTCAGAGTGGATATAGTTATTGATTTGGGGTTTGTTTGTTGTTTGTTTGTTTGTTTGTTTGTTTGTTAGTTTGCTTGTTTGTTTACTTGGTAATGGTATGGGATTATGATGGGTTATTTGTTTATTGTTGATGCTGTTTTATGTTCATTATTGATGTTGTTTTTGGTTTCTATTCCCAATGTGGTATATTTTGGTTTACTTTCTTGTTAGCAAGGGTTTTTAATCGGGTAGTTAATGTACACTTACATGTATGTTTTATGTAGATAGTTAACTACAGTATATTGTAGTGTATACTTTATATTACTACAAAACTTGTTAATGTAATCAAGTATTAAGCTATTATGACAAAAAAGGACTTTGAAGAAAACATAGTAACCCATGGGTATGCACTGGACAAGGCTTGAAGTCAGTCAAGACAGAAAAGCAAGCACATGGACAACTCATAGAGAAACTCATAGAGCACAAAGAAATAAACCAAAGGATATTGTAGACCCAGAAAGCTTTAGCTTATGGGAAATTAATTAGATTTTAAGTGTATCAAGTCTCTTGGGGAGGTTATAGCATACCAGTTTAAAGCAACATGGCAGCGACACCAGCAGCAGCACCAGCAAGAACACCAGTACTAAGCAAGTTACCAACAGCAGCACCAGTAGAGACAGAAGAAGAAGAGTCACCACCAGCACCACCAGAACTGTTACCGGCAGCAGCACCACCTGTAGAGTTGGCAGCAAGAGCAACAGAGGAAACAGTAGCAAGAACAGCGAAAGAGAACTTCATAGCGAATGCGGTTGGTTAGTTACAGGTTTAACACATAACACTAAAGTGATTATGTTAAGTGGAACCACTTGCCTTATATACTGATTTCCTACCACGAGGCGATGTCATGGTTCTAGACCTATTGACGTGCGTCTCCTGTTGCGCAAAAGTTTAATGGTTGCTATTTGCGGTTGGGGAGTATTCTCCCCCGACTTCGCTTAATCTAGCTATTGGGCTAGGCTATTAGCCAAGCATAGATGTTCTATTTATGGTATGACCCACTGTTCTAGTGTCTGTGTTAAGGTGTTAAACTTATGGGTGGGTTATTGTTTGCGCTATGAGTCTTTCATTATAGTACGCACGCACGCGTCCGGAGAAAGAGTGAAAGATCATCCTATTGAACAAACAGGTTTCTACATAGAAAAGAGAAGAATGTACATTGGATGTGACGGAGTAGTGTCACGTTGCTTTTTGAGGAATGTCTTAGTTTCCCATTATGGCACTAAATAAGGAGACATGTCTGTGGTGTTATTTTCCTTCCTTACATCAACGGGCGTAAAGTTTCTTGAACTGAAATGCGCTTGGGTTGCTCTTTCCTGGATGAGAATTGAGATATCCCTGTTTAGAGTTAACTTATTGATTATAATGAAGATAGTAGATAGATAATGAAGATAATGAAGATAGATATAGATAATGAATAGATATATGAATAGAATGAATAGAATAGAGAAGTTTGACAGGTGACTCAAATGACTCCCCGAGACCTCCCTTTGGCACTCGCAATAACAATCGGTTAAACTCTTTGAATTATACTTCCTAATTAGGTAACCTTTTGAAAAAAAACTTATCCACTATCACTCACATGCAGATTTCGTCTATAAATGTAAGACATACAGAGTCAATCAATCAAGTCACTCTGGTTGTAACCTCGGGTAATAATTCAAAAACTCCCACAAAAGGGAATTTCCTAATAGCGTAATTTCCTAATATGATAATTAAAAATAAAAAAAGGGTCTTTAACCTGGACACCACACCACTCATGTCTTCTATAAAGTAGTTCTATATCTCTTAAAAGAGGATGTATACATCTTTCAGAGTATATAAGAGTATATATATATATCACCTAACACTCTTGAATGCAGCAGCAGCAGCACCACCTGCAAACTTCTTATTCTGTTGTTGTCTTTGTTCAACTGTCTTTGGTTTAATACCATTAGTTGAAGTGTTTCTCTTTACAATCAATTTATTACCATTACTCTTTGTAGTGACTGATGAATTAGAAGCCCTTTTGAATGTACGTGTACTTGTTGACATTGTTGGTGTTGTTTGTCTTGTACTCCCATCTGAAATGCTTCCAGTTGGTGGTGATGATGATGAAGATTGTGGTGAACTCTTTGAGCTCTTCCTTGATTTCAATAGCTCCTTTGTCTTCATTAATGCATCAATCCAACTCATATCAACTCCTTGTTGAATTGTAGCAACATTCATCAATTCTCTTTTAACACTTCTTTCTAATGGTGAAAGGAAAACAAGTTTTTCCATCTTTAAAACTTCCAATATCAAATACCCACTCTGATCAAATTCACTAAATTCATAATCATACATGGCAAACAATTTATCAGTGAGATCAATTGCCATATTGAATCTTAACTCCTGGATCTTAACACAATCAAACAATAACAGATTACCCAAATCTGTTATGACTAATACAACTCTTTTCATATCTTGTTCTAATGACTTCTCATTCTTAGAGATGATCTCATGGATAAGTACATCATCTAATCCACCACTTTTACCCAATTGTGAAAGACGAGAAGTTGGATCAAAAGTTCTTAAAGACGATAGATCTAAGGAGGAAAGATTTATGAAGTCAAGCTTTACAATGCCCTCATCCTTAGCTAATCGATTCAAGACTTGAGTTGGACCAGTGATGACTCCATTAGAATCAAGTGTCTTGAAATTTGAAGAATATGTCTTAGGTGATACCATTGGTGTCATGTTTGTCTTTGTCACGGTTGGTTGTAGTCTTGGTGGTTGAGATGGTGGTTGAGATGGTGGTTGAGATGGTTGAGATTGTGGTGGTTGAGATTTTGGCTTTGGTAAAGAGATTTGTGGTGGTTTAGAATTGTTCTTTGATGTAGTCTGTGGTGTAATGGTCTTTGTAGGTGCAGGTGCAGTAGTAGCCTTCTTCACTGGTACAACTGGAGTAGCCTTGGTTTTCACTGATGGTGTTGATGTCGAACGTGTGGTAACAAAAGTCTTTGGTGGAACCACAGGTGCATCAGTTGTCACAGTTGTAGTCTTCTTAATAGGAGCAGATGGTGCTTGCTGAGACTGGGACATAACAACAGCTTCTCTTAGTCTTGTAGGAGATTGTTGAACTTGTTGTGGAGGTATGTTTGTTGCAACTTTGACGTTTCTTGTTACTGAAGATTGACCAATTGGACCAATTGGTCTTTGAGGTCCTGGGATTGATGGTTTCTGTTGTGATAATGGACTGTGTTGTTGATTGACCCTTGGGTTAAATTGATGTTGTTGTTGTTGTTGTGGGATTGGTGATCTTTGATGTGGTTGCACTTGTGGAAGTCTTGGTCTAATTGGGGAAATGGACGGGTTTGAAGTTGGTGAACCATTAGGTTTCTTGATTGGTGGTGTGAGTTGTGGTGATGATACTGGTTTCCTACCATCAGAAGCACCATTATAGAGATAATTTGCACCGGTATCATTTCTAATTTGATTGATTGTATTGTTAAGTAGTTGTTTCTTAACAGTAGCAGCTGGTAGTTTCTTTTGAATCATGATTCGATTGATACCTTGAGTAGTATTGTGTAATTGTTGTTCCACAATTGGTCTATAATGATCAATCTTTGGTGGTGGTATTGACCAAATCTTTGTTTTATCATCCCAATTAAGTCTTGAGAACCATGGATGTTGTTGTAATTGTTGAATAGACAATCTCTCCTGGGGATTTAGTAACAAGAGTTTTGAAACGATGTCTTTGATAAGTTCTGGTATAAAGAAATCTGGCCATTGATATTGTAAATGAACAATCTTCTCAAACGTGGCATACTCTGTCTTGCCTTTAAAAGGTGGTACACCAACAATGAATTGATAAAGGATACAACCAATTGCCCAAATATCTGATTCAAATCCACACTTATTATGTTTCAACAGTTCAGGACTAACATATTCTGCAGTACCAACAAATGAACCTTTAGCAAAAGCTTCATCATGATCAGTTAAGTTACCAGATTCATCAAGTTCTAAGATCTTTGCAGCACCAAAATCTGTAATCATAAGTTTCATATCTGAATTCAAAAGGATGTTTTCCGGTTTAAGATCACGATGTATAACACCTTTCTTATGCATAAAATCCACTGCATCAATCAATTGAATCATATAGTATCTTGAACAATGTTCACTTAGCGAGCCAAGTTTTCTTATCAATGTTAACAATTCACCATGTTCAGCAAGATCAATAACGAAATACAGAGAGTTATCATCTTGGAAAGTATAGTAAAGGGTAACTATACCTGGATGACGACCTAATCTGTTCAATGTTATCTTTTCAATGTTAACGTATTTGATCTTCTTCTCTTTGACGATATGTTTCTTGGAGAGAACTTTGATGGCAAACACTTTACGAGTAGAGATATCAACACCTTTGAACACTTGTGAATATGATCCTTCACCTAGTCGACTACCAAATTGGAAATCCTGTGGTGTTTTCCTTCCGGACATTGTTTATGTCTTGATGTTGTCTTGTGTTGTGTTGATGTGTTATGTCTTGGATGTCTGGATGTGCTGTTGATGTTGATGTTGATGTTGATGTTGATGTCTAGTGAGGAAGGTAAGAGGCAAGTGTATGATGGGAATGAATAGAATAGAATAGAAGTGAATCAGTAGAATAGATCAGTTTGATTGTAATGAATGGACAGTATGAGAGTAGTAGTATGTGTCCAGTATATGGGACGCCAGATATCGTTTGATGACGGGAGAAAAACTGAGATGGAACCAGAAGATAGATAAATCTTAATAGATGAATTGAAAACGTCTGAATTCTCTAGACTCTTGTTGTTATATAAACATAAGTATAAGTATAAAACACCTCTTAGAAGTAAAGTCTCAACCTTTTCGTCTGTTAATTTCGCGGGTTTAGTATGAGCTTAAAGGTTGGTGATGGTTGGTGTTAATGGTGCTATATTGGGATATTAGAATAGTTTCTATATGTAATATATTAGTGTATTGTCATCAGAAGGTGTATATCATTATATATATCAATTTGAAGCGTCTTTGGCAAGCGAATGGTTGGGTTGTGGTATAGAATGTGTTCGTACTCTAGTACTAGAAGAACCCATGGGCTTCTCCATTATCATGGATTTATTACCTTCAATGACAAATAGATATCCAAGATATGTCCCTAATGATACAAATGCCACCATTAAAAGCACAAGAGGGATCTTTATGGCTAATGCCTGTGGTGGGAAACATCGATGGACGGTACTACCATCATCAATGAAAGGCTGGGGGGTATAGTTAGTTATGTTATATACTTAATTACTTGTTAAGTAAAGTCATACCAATAGAAAAGTCCAAAAGAGCCAATAGCAGAAGAGAAGTGTCCACTGGAATAGCATGCCAGAGTTGGCAGAGAGTCTTAATGATATATATATATATATACATATATGTATAATATAAAGAGATTATTTAATTTATTTAATCAAATGGTGTTCGGGTTACGCGAAAATAAATAAATAAATAAATAAATAAGTAAATAACTTAAAATAAAATGGTGTCCGGGTTACGCGAATAAATAAATAAAATTAAATCCTTATATCTCTGTTTCTTCTCCTTTGTTCTCCTACCAACTCAATTGAAAGACTTAAAGACTTAACAACTATAATGTTTGTCGCAAGAACTCTTCGTACACAGGCCGCTAGAGCTCCAATGCTCTTCAGAACCAAGGTTACTCTTCCAGACCTTGACTATGACTATGGTGCCCTTGAGCCATTCATCTCTGGACAGATTAATGAGCTTCACCATAAGAAACATCATCAGACTTATGTCAATGGTTACAACACTGCAATTGAACAACATGCCGAGGCTACTGCCGCTGGTGATGTTCTTAAGTCCATTGAGCTTCAAAAGGCTATCAACTTCCATGGTGGTGGTTACAGAAACCATTGTCTCTTTTGGAAGAACCTTGCTCCAACATCACAAGGTGGTGGTGAACTCCCAACTGGTGCCCTTGGTGAAGCAATTGCCAATGAGTATGGTAACGTTGATAACCTCATTGCCATTACTAATGCTAAACTTGCTGGAATTCAAGGTTCAGGTTGGGCATGGATTGTTAAGAACAATGAGAATGGTGCTATCGAGGTTCTTCAGACTTATAACCAAGACACTGTTGATTCAAGATACACTCCATTGGTGGCAATTGACGCCTGGGAGCACGCTTACTACCTTCAGTACCAAAACGTCAAGGCTGACTATTTCAAAGCCATCTGGAACGTTGTTAACTGGAAGGAAGCTGAGAGAAGATTCACTGCTTAATTGCTTATCTCTTGTCTCCTTATTTCACATTCATTCTATAAACACAATACGATTAATCCTTTTTCAGTATATCATCACAGTCTATATCAACACACGCAATTAACGCAATTGAATATGTAGAAAGGGTATCAAACCCCTCAAATAGCAACTGTATTACAAAATTGTTAATCCCTTGATGCTGATTTGCTCGGAGCCGGGCGCGGAGTTTATAACTTATATACTGTGGCTTTAACCAATTATGGTTATGTTTGCGATTCAAAATGGTTTGTAACTATACAATTGTATCATAGTACTCTGTTTAATCTCGTTAATTATATCTTTCAGACAGTTGATCGTAAAATAAATGGTCATCTATGAAGATCCGTGGGTTTAAGCGGGTCGCCGGTACCGGCTTTTAAAGCCGATATCGGTGTTCTCTAGTTATACTATCTTTTGTTTGTCTCTTAGTTCTCTATTAGTTTTATAAGGTCTATATTCAACTTGATTACTATAGTTTAACCTAACACTCACATAAAACGAATCTCAGGATGGAAATATGTCTTACATCTCCAATAAGCCCTATTGATATCCTTCCACTCAGAATCGTCTTTACCATCATGTTCATGTGTAGTAGTTTGTGGTGTCTCCAACTCAGTATATTTAACATCCATACCATAATTGTTAAGATCAATCTCAACAATCTTCTTGTAAACGTCATAAATGATCTGTCTATCAGCACCAAGACCGTTAAAGAAGGAGAAAATACCAGATGGTTTCAACAATCCAACAATCAAATCATATAGATCTAACATATCCGAGTATTCTTCTGAAAAAGTATCATAATAGATACCATTGAAGAAAATACCTTGGTTCAATAATTCAGGTAATGTATCTTGCCATCTTCCCTCCAAGATTGTCACGTTTGACTTCTCATACCATCCATCCTCTTTAAGCTTAGCCAATACATCTGGATGAGCCTCTGAGATGAAATGCCTCGTTGGATTCTTTGCCTGGATCATAGTGTCAATGATACCCATTCCAAATCCAATATTAAGAATACAAACCTCTTTCAAATCATCATCATCTTTTGCCAATTCATCAACAGATTTGAAAATGGTATCACAACCAGCTTGCATCAAATCATGTTCCCAATCCATCATAACTCCATCTTTATTATCCTTTGTGATTAAAGCACCATCACGATATTCTAATTTTGTCTTGAGATACGTCTCTTGAGTAGCAGCAGGATCATTAATCTCCTCTTGTCTTCTCCTTTCAGCTTCTTCGGCAATCTTCTTCTCCTCAGCTTCTCTTTTACTCTTTTCTTCCTCAGTCTCTTCAACAAGCATTGGAACATCACCTTGTTGCATCATTTCTAATTCATCATCATCAATGAATTCAATGTTATCATTGACTTTTCTCAACAAAAGCTCAGCACGAACACCAGCATCCACCAGAGCATCATAGTATTCTGAACCTCTAAAACCTCTCTTAAACAATACATCACCAGGTGTATTTCCCTCATCATCAACAAGATTCCAACCAGCACCCCAACTAAATAACTCAGCCATCATCTCTAGAATAACATCTTTCTCAGCATCATTAGCATCCAGGGGGATCGAACGACAGATCAAATGCAAAGGGGTAGTGGTCGACGATAGTACATCATCTTCGATTCCTGCTTCGAAATTAGCAGCTTCTTCAAGTGTATAAGTCGCTGGAATTCCATTAGAGAGGTAATACTTGAGATCTGTTATGTAGTGTTTCTGAGTGATGGGACGAGTCGTAAGACGACAAAGGTCATGGAGATCGGACATATCCCTTGATGTATACCTTCTACTGAACACCTTTCAGATTGAGAGTGAGAGAGTGAGAGATAGATAAATGATTGACTGGATGATTGAATGAAGGAATAAGAGTGATGAGACGAAAAAAAACCTGTGCGATGCTGGGCTCATAACCAACAAGACATGTGGAGATGATGGATCGAACGAACGCGAGCTAAATATATACAACGGGACATAACAACACACGACATCATCAGTATAGTGACCAAGGAGAGACCAGATGTCGTCTAAGAAGTATGCCGATGCTACTAAGCGGGGCAGTGATAATATCCCAGACTTTCTGATCGATTCGGTGCCCTACATCGATCATAACATGCAGAGCATGAAGAAGATCAGTATGGACCCAATCAACCCTTATCTCCCAGCAGACAAGATTCGAAAGTTCTCTAACTCAAGCATCAAGTCTGAAGAGCCCGTTCATTCCCCACCTGGCCATGCTGATCGTTCAACAGTTAGCGAAGGTGATGCTTCAAAGTTCTCCTTCGAGCCACTCACAGCATTAAACAGTCCAGCACGGCCACAAGGTGTGCCACCAGCTCTACCTGAAAGACCACATCAAAGACCATCATTAGAGACACATCCAGATAGAAGCTCCGCTGCAGATACCACTTCAGGTAGCAATAACGTTTCGTTCCACACTGCTCGTTCAGGGAACAGCAGCTTCAACTCGAGCCTCATCTCCGACATGACTCCAACAGGGATGGCTACCCCAACCATTAAGAAGTCACCAAGGATCCCACTTAAGATTGAGACTGATGTAATGACTCCAGAGCCTGGAATCAAGACATCTACTCCTTCCAAGTCGGCAAATGTAAGCTACAGTGATAACTCTAGAGAGTTCAGTTTCTTCAACAACACTAGTGCTCTACATGGGCCCGAGAGTCCCTTGAACTCATCAATTATAGGCAAGTCCACACCAAATAATCACATAGTACAGCACAGCAGACAGTCATCAATCTCATGGGATGTTCAGGTACCGGAAGAATGGACGCTGGAAAGAGTGTTGTATTGGCTCGAGCTTAACCAATTTAACGAGTCGTGGTCGGCATGCATCAAGAGACACAATCTAACTGGGAGAAGATTCCTGGCTTTAACAAGTTACCAGAACTTAAAGACATATAAGAACGAGCTTGAGACTCAGAATGACTCGACACAGTCGAGATTTATCCATCTGCTGCGAAAGACCCTTGACAGACCTTCTTCTACAACGACAACGGCAACGGTCACATCTCCACCGGATACCGCAAGCATATCCAGTGTAGATAGCGTTGAGTCGAGTCCTTCTTCAGAAAACATCAAGTTTCATGGAAGGTCAACATCAGAGACGGGTCCAGCTACGGCAGAGAGACTTATGCCTACATTATCTGCACCAAATTTTGACCATTCTCCAGTGGACTTGAACCGACCATCAACCGCAAATCCACCAGCATTTAGAAGATCAAATGTGACAAAGAGACCAATGTCCAGTGTTGAAACCTCTGAAAATGCCTGGCCAAGCTCACCGAACTCACCAGCAACTCAACAAAGTTTCTTTAGAAGACACAACAAGTCCAACTCATCCGACTCATCACTCTTCACCTCACTCTTCACATCAAGTTCCTCCCATCTCCCACAATCACAAGAGGAGAAGAGACAGAGCAGCAGCAATAGTAGTAACAGGGATCAACACGAACACAAAGGTGGCTTACTTAGTAAGTTTGGTCTTCGCAACAACCGTTGTAGGACTAGAGAGTCCAGTCTTGGAGAATCCCCCATCAGTCCAATCCCATCAAGCTCTGGTCGTCAGACTGAAAGCTCTCGCAGTATGGATAGCAGGTCCAGCTTTGATAGTCGAAAGAGTTTCGATCTCAAGAGACGTACAGAGGCCACTAAGGGTTCAAGTGGATCCAGATTCGAAGAAGTTATACCACCTTTTATCATTGATCGCAAATTTCAACCAGTACCGGAGAACAACAACTCTGATAAATATATCTTGGTGACGATGGACAACAAGAACTTTACACCTATTAACATTGGTCAGTGTAAAGATAAAGAAGAGCTGAGGAAACTGATTGTGGATGAGCTTAACCCGAAATCAAGTGAAATTACAATCCATTTGACAGAGTTTGGATGTTCCATTGGTGAGGCACTTGATGAAGAGATCCTTGATAAAATTGTCAAGCATGGATTTAATCATTGCAGTGGTAAGTTCTTGATTACTTCCAATGATACTTTGTCCACTGTCACGAGCTCATCGATGACAAGCACTTCAGACCTCCATTCCTTTGAGAGCAGAGATGATAGGGCTTATCCAAATACTCCAAAGCAGTTCTATGAAAGTACCATCACAAGATCGCCTGGTATTGACTATCTTAACTTTAAGGATCATCAACCACAAGAGATTGTTGAGGAAACTGCATCGGAGACTGCCAAATTCGTATCCAAAAGCACTCCAGATCTTCATACAACCTCTACACTCTCATCTGGAGGTGGAGGTGGTGCCAAACCTCAACGTGCACCACCAAAACAGATAAGCAGACCAGCAGTGCCAAACACATTCAGGATAGTCAGACCAACTGAAAAGGGTGAGATCAACTTCGATAAGAGAAGAGAATCACCCTTTGTCAATAAACCAAGTCTTATTGCCAGACGTACTGCACCACCACCTCCAAAGAACAAGGCAGACCATAACATGACACGTCCATCACTCAACCGCAGTGCCGACTCGAGAACATCTATGATGCCGACACTAGAGACCTTGCAAGAGTCGATCAGTAATGAAGGAACCTTTATCAATTCATACACACCAGGATCGAGCAACACATTGGTCCCGGAGCCATACAAGGGAAGTGGTTCTGTCTCTCCAGGATCACGTAAGGCATTTGAGAACGACCCAATGGCAGCATCACAGGCTTCAACTATCCAGGAGAGTCGCAACATGGCCATTCAGAGATCCTTCTCTGGAGCTGTTTCTCGCTCGTACTCGGCACGTACCATCGACAAGTTTAAGGAGAATGTCATCTCGTTTGATGATGCCCCAGGACTTGAAGAGGAGAGTGATGACTCTGATGATGGGTTCTGGGCAAAGGCCCCTGATGTCAAGAGTGCAAGTGATGTATCCATCAGTGAGATGATTGTCAGACCTGCTCCAGAGGTACTTTATGATAACTTGGAGAAGTTCTTCCCGAATGCTGATTTGGATCAACCGGTTATTGATGTCAGTTCGCCTCCAGCTTCACCCCTTAATGACAAGCAAGCTCAACAGATCCAACAAGCTCAACAGGTACAACCACAACAGCCTAAGAAGACTCAAATGAAGAGAGTCGTGAGTAGTTCAACTACGGATGAGAAGATGGAGAAGTTGAACAGACCTCAAAGAATGAAGACAATCCGTGCTGTTGCCAGAGAGGCAGGTGAGGCAAGAAAAAGAGCAGCTTCTACAACAGATAAAGTGTCAAATGGTTTGCTTAGAAGACAGAGTACAAAGATGTGGGGTCGTAAGGTTGTCGAGGTGAAGCCCAACCAGAAACAGTCGATCAGTAAGTTGAGAGAGGACAAGAATGGCGATATCAAGGAATTCTCCTGGATCAAAGGTGAACTGATTGGTAAGGGTACGTTTGGAAATGTCTACTTGGCGTTGAATGTGACAACTGGTGAAATGATTGCAGTGAAACAGGTTCGTGTTCCTGCTAACGCTGAGATGTCTCCGAGAATTAGAGATGTGATTGATGCATTACAATCAGAGGTTGACACTCTGAAGGACCTTGATCATTTGAATATTGTTCAGTATCTTGGGTTTGAGAAAACAGAGAAAGAGTATAACTTGTTCCTCGATTACGTTGCCGGAGGGTCTGTTGCGTCCTGTCTGAGACTACATGGTAAGTTTGGAGAACCATTGATTAGATTCTTGACCACTCAGATCATCTCAGGTTTGGCATATCTCCATTCTAGAGGAATCTTGCATCGTGACTTGAAAGCTGATAACTTGTTGTTGGATCTCGATGGTGTTTGTAAGATCTCGGACTTTGGTATTTCGAAGAAGTCAAATGACATTTATGCTAATGATAGAGGTATGTCGATGCAGGGAACCATTTTCTGGATGGCTCCTGAAGTTGTGAATAGTGATGGAGCAGGATACAGTGCCAAGGTTGATATTTGGTCTTTGGGATGTGTTGTTCTAGAGATGTTTGCTGGTCGTCGTCCATGGTCAAATCTGGAAGCTATCCCAGCTATGTTGAAGATTGGTAAAGCTAAGGCTGCCCCACCAATTCCGGAGGACACACTGCCGTTGGTTTCCACAGTAGGGAGACAATTCTTGGATTCATGCTTTGTCACAGATGCTACCAAGAGACCAACAGCTCAACAGCTCTGTCTTGATGAGTTCTGCAAAGTTGACACGAGCTTCCGCTTCGCTAATACGAAGCTTGCCCAGATGATTAAGTCCAACGAGAAGAGGTTCACAGTTGCCTCTTGATTAATGAGATACCCGACTTATGATAGGAGCTTAACATTCTTGTAGACATTAAAAAAGCGTTTATTACTATTCATTACCCTTTATGGAAGTTATCTGCTCCTGCAGAACCCATACTCTCATTGAGCTCATCAGCTATTAGCTGAGCCCTTTCCAATATCATCTGTTCCAATTTGCTGAAAAGCAAGTACAAGAGATAATCGGGTTCATTGATTGGATATCTAAGTGGAGAAGTGTCACTTATCCAGAACCAACCACGATCGGTTATGTACTTGTCAGTTTCATCCATTCCTTCGAATTCTAAGAGTTGCATCACTGTTTCCCATTCTTCAAAAGCGTATCTTTTCTTTGGTAGTTGCTTTGCCTCAACTATCAGTTTTCTCAAGTCCTTAATGAGGTTTTTGGACTTGATAATTCTCTGGGACCTTGGATCATTTCTCTTTGCTTGGTCCAAGATTTCGTTGATCGATCTCTGTTCGTCGTCATCAAAGTCCTCTGAAGTCCTTGTATTCAAGAATGTGTTTTGCTGTGGTGATGCTTCCTTATCGTCAACTCGGGACCCAGAGGAAGATGGAAGGACCTTTTCAAGAAGTTTCCCAGCAAACCCACCAACGGCAAGGTTATAAACGGTATCACCAGCTGAAGAGATTAAACATGTCATGAGAGGGACAGCAGAGAGGGACCAAAGGATGAAGAAAGGTCTACCTGCAGCGGATGAAGGTGCAAAATCACCGTAACCGATGGTGATTAAACACAAGAAGCAGAAATAGACACAATCGAAATAGTCCCAATCCTCAGTGAAATGGAAAACGAGTGCACCTATGAGCCAGAAGACAATGAAGAGTGCAATGACGAGAATGATACTGGTTCGATATCTTTGAATCTTTGACTCTTTTCTAATGGATCTCATAAGGTCAAATGATTCCTCTGGTGTTAGTGTGATGTCATCCCTCTTCACTTTAGCAAACACTTTCTTCCTTGCCCTTTCAACTTGGTTCCAGAAGAGAACGGGAGTTGAGGTTGACTTGGACATGGATCGTACCATGGCAATAATGAGACCGAGGATGATGATCCCTGTGAGAGAGAAGACGAGGCATATGATCTTGGAAGCAACGGTATGTGGGAGTAAGTCACCGAGACCAATTGTGAGTAGAGAGACACAACAGTAGTACATTGCGTCACCAAATGAGAGACCCATCAGAGCTGAGAACGTGCCAGCACCCCACAGGAACCATATCGATAGAAGGAACGTATATGCGATCAAACCACGCTCAGATTTTTCTAGATTAAAGTCTGGTGGATACTTGCCAAGTAGAAACCCACTGAAGTTGATGAGACAAGTGATGGAGCAGAGGAAGTGTAAAATGGCAGTGAGAACAGCGAACCAAAACCCCTCTGTTCTCGAGTATGAGATTGACTGATTGAAGTAGATGTGATTGGCGATGAGGATACCTGAAAGTAAGATCATACTGGCAGCAAAGAAGAGTGATATGGATATGATCTGTGACACAACGTAGGGAAGCCTTCTACCCCAATTCATAATCAGACTGAGATTTGCCAACGCACCAAGTGCCAACGAGACAGAGTTGAGTGCCACGATGCTATGGCTATCGTGAACGTATTGATGAGTGTCATCCATACGCCATTTGGTGACGAGGGCAGCGATGCTCATCATTGTTGTCAGTGGGGCAACGCAAGCGGTGAAGATGGGCAAGTAACTCGAAATCACAAACCAAAGGGCAAACGATACAGACCCTACCTCGACATTAATATCATTAACCTTTGTTTGCTCGAGCTGAAGGGCCAACTGTGGCACATAGGAGATCTCTGTTGGACGATGAGCCAGTGGCCTGGGCTTATTGTGATGAGACAAGGCCCGTGCCCTCCGAAGCAGTGCTGCCGGAGGCGATGGCAGCTGTGTGCATTGAGACCTCGAGGACTTGGACGAGAGGCTACGTGAACGAGCCATTGGGGCTACAGCCGTATCGGTTGGATCTCTCCTGAGACGGATAAAGCAAACAGGAACAGAATAAAGGAATGGATAAATGTTGTTGTTCGGATATGCAACCGAGACATAATGTGCGTGCCCGCTTTCGCGCGGGCCCTTACTCTACTACACTGCTATACTTGGACATTATCTTTAATCTCTTAGATGTATAATGTGCTTCAAAAGCGACGTCTCTTCATTCCTAGCGTCTTCTTTCTCGGACGTGTCGTGTCAATGCTTGCAGTGTTGTTTACACTCGACGTTGCATGAGAGACGTGATCCCCAGTTACAACGTGTTCCTGTTTGAGAGATGGATTATCTCCCGTTTTGGCCGGTATTGATAACTTGTCGATACGAGGTGGTCTGTATGGTGGATTGTGGATAGATACAGAGTTCTTCGTTGACAATGGTACTCTAAATGGAGGCACTGGTCCCGGCTTGGGTTCCATCTTGGTGATTCGTGTCTGTGGAGTGTAACTCGGGGCAAACCGTGGAGCTTTTGTCTTTGGATGTGCATCGTACTGTTCTGTATCAGTTGGTGACTTGGACTTGGCCATGTATCTATATTCATTCTTGCCCTGTAGATCAGAACCATCTTGTTCATCTCTTTCACGACGGATCGAATCAGCAAGCAAATGATACTTTTCAAGTTCCTTAGCACTAGGTACCGGTGCACCCACGAGTTTGTAGAGTGCTTTGATCTGTTCTTGATCTTTGAAAGCTCTCTGGTGTTTCTCCAACTTGCCCGCTGTATTCATTGGCATCACAAATTCCGAAGTGGCAGTGTTTGATGTCACATAGAGAAGATGCTTAGCTCTAGTAGTGGAGACATAAAAGACACGTCGATCTTCATTGACACTGGCTTGTCTATCAGTGATGATGTCGTCTGTACGACCACTGGGGAATTGTCCTTCATTGACACCAACAACAAACACAATGGGCCATTCAAGACCCTTTGCCCCATGGATCGTAGAGATGGAGATCTTACTTTCAAGATCAATAGATCTCTCGGATTCTTCAGTTACCTCCTCCGGTGTGTATATGTCAATCGAGCTGAGGAAAGACTCGAGGAACGTCAGCTCTGGAGTTTCATTGTCGGTCTCAACGGTGTCATTATCATCTTCCTCGATCTTCAAATCTTCAGGAACAAATAGCTCGAGTTGTGTCTTGATTTCCTTGACATTCTGAACCTTTTCATCATCTGTATCAAGCATCTTTTGAATTGCATCCGATTGGTAGAAGTATTCAAAGAGTGCAATGACATCAGACTTGTCACATTGATCACTAGAGTATATCGACATAGAACCTTCAATCAACTTAACCAAATTGGCACAACTTGTCTTCGCCTTTGCATTTAATCCCTTGATAGTTCTCTGACCATTAATAATCATCTTGATAGCGGACAACGTTGTCATCCCACTCTTTGTCTCAGTTTCCAGGTACCCAGAGATTCTTTTCATAGTAACAGAACCAACACCTTCACCGACAAATAATAGTGATCTAATGAAAGCACATCGGTCTTGTGGTCTCCCAACTGATTTCAAGAGATCAATGATGGCCATTACTTCCTTTCTCTCCCAAAAGGCTCTACCTTTGACGACAGAGTAAGGGAGACCTTTAGTCGATAACTCTTTTTCAATGACTCTGGTCATATAGTTAGCCCTCACCAAGATTGCAAAATCCTGGGGCTTAAACAGTCCCGTTAGAGACCTCAAGAATTTGATCTCAGATGCAATGAACTCAGCTTCTTTATAATCACTCTTCAAACAACGATACACAAGAGGGAAACTCTTGTTATATTGGGAAACGAGGTCTTTTGAAGGTCGATCTTTTTGTTCCCTCATGAAACATTCACTAGCATCGAGAACATCCTGAGTGGATCTATAGTTATACTTGAGTTTGATAACTTTACAATGAGGATATCTCCCTTGGAAGATGTTAAAATTTGCAGAGTTTGCACCACGGAAGGCATATATGCTTTGATCAACATCACCAACGACGGTGATGTTATCTCTCGTGTACTTATTCTGGGAGGCAAAGAGACGTACGAGATCCATCTGTACGGTGTTTGTATCTTGGAACTCATCGACAAGGACATGTTTGATAGAGGACATGCAAGTGTTGTGTTGGAGGAGACGAACAGTATAGATGAGGATATCATCAAAGTCCAACATTGTCATCGTTGACATTCTTGAGTGAAGCTCAGTGTAGATCTTAAAAAGTTCCTGTGAGTGAGTCTCTTCCTTGGAATAGTCCTCTGGCCAGCTTCCTCGACATTTTAACAGTGAAATGTGCTTTCTGATCTTACTGATAACCATCGAGTCCTTTTCACTTCTGAGATCTTTGGCCCTTCCTGTTTCTTCGTCTTTAAGTCTTAGGGCATCAAGTTCTTTCTTTGAGTCATCCAAGAACGTATCTAGTATGTCAGAAATGTCCTTTGTACTTGCCACAATGAATTTCTGATCGAGACCAACTTCTTTACCGTACTTCCTTAGAACTTTGATGCATATGGAATGGAAAGTACCAATATGTAGCTTATCAAACGGCACATGGGACCCTTCGAGAAGCACAGCGAGTCTGTCCTTCATCTCCTTGGCAGCCTTACGAGTGAAGGTGGTAACCACCATCTGCCACGGCTGGATTTTCTCATGGATGAGGAGATATGCCACTCGAGACGTAAGAACCTTAGTCTTTCCCGTCCCGGGACCAGCCACAATCTGTAACTGACCACGCGCTGGGGCAGTCACTGCGGCCCGTTGTTCCTCATTAAGACCATCTAGGATCCTGTATATGAGATCATGGTCCATAGTGACCTTTAAAGAACAGAGAATGTAGTGTTATATGAAGACTCTTAAGAGAGAGAGAGAGAAGACCTTTGTTTACATTTCAATTGACGCGTCTCATCTTTCGCGTCTCTTCTATTTGATACTCTTCTAAAGAACTCTTTATATTTATCAGTTTCTACTTAAATAACTATTCAGTATTGGAAGAACTCATCCTCGTCATCCTCTTCAATGTCAAACAACTTGAAAGAGTTGTTGTAGGCAGCCTCCATCACCGTCTGTACAGATTCGCCTCTTACATTAGCAATGATCTCGACAACTTGGCCAATGTGAACAGGTTCATTTCTTCCTTTAATCAAAGGAGATGCAAGAGATCCTGTGAGTGTTCTTGTCGAGGCATCATACTTAGAGTATTGGTCCTTCTTAAGCAATGGGAATGGAAGTAGTGGATCCATCTTGATTCCCTTATCAACGTTGGCAAGTGCATTACGGTAGTCTGACACTTTGATTAGTGAAGACTGCTTTGTGATAACTGAAGGGTATGTTTCGTTAGGGTATGGTGTCAAATACTTGTAACCTGCGTGAGTTGGTCTAATTTCACACCATGGGGCATCAGTCTCCACCAATAGTCTATCCAATGGGATATGCTTAACGACTTCCAAGTTCTCTTCAGTCTTTAAAGAGCAACCATTGACACCAATGTAGAAACCTAGGGACAAAAGTTTATCCAATTCATCCTTTGTACCAGTGAAAGAATGGACAACACCACCTTTGGGTAAACTTGGTAGATATGGTTCGATGATTTCACAGAAATCATCATTAGCAGCTCTCATGTGTAAGAACAATGGTAATCCAACTTCAACTGCAATATCTAATTGTAACTTGAAGTATTTCTTTTGCACATCAGCTGGTGTATAGTGTAATCTATCATAATCGAGGCCAATCTCTCCAAATGCCTTAACGAAACCGGCTCTGGTACCAGAAAGGGCAAGTTCCCTCAGATCCCTAAGATACTGTTCCTGATTCTCCTCATTGATCTCATTTACAGAGCATGGGTGTACACCGACAGTAGTGTAGAGATAATCAGGCATAGCACTAGCTATGACTAATGTCTCTCTACTCTCAGAGAGTGAAGAACCCGTGAGTAACATCTTGCGAACATGGAACGTCTTTGCACGTAGCACAACGTCTTCAATGTCACCCGGGTGACATTGACGGCCATGGTACGAGCCATGAAACATCGGATCGGTGAAATTGACACCGATATCAAAGTATTTGGGACGGGACATAGTGGATAAAGGTCTCGAAATGGCTTTAACGGTGGCTTTAGCTACCGAAGTACGGAGGAGGAGACGAGAAGCGGGGAGTAAGTTCTTCAACTTCAACTTTGAATGTATCGAGGGAGGCGTCGTGTGATGGATCCAAGACTAAAAGGGGATTCCACGGTGACGTCTATCGGTGTTCTTTTTCACAAAGTTTCAACGATACTTTACTCTTAGTCGGAGTCTGTCAGAGGTTTTATATACAAAGTTGTTGAATGGCTGCTCGGGGACTTTTTTCATGTCAGATGGACGCGGGTGTTCTTTTGATACCGACTAATTAACATTGGTTTCTTTGTTATACTATGACTTATACTTTGTTATTGCCCTATAATATGTACTTCTAGAGTAGTCCACTCCGAGATCGGACATGATCTACACCCTCGTTCCTCAGATAGGACAGATTTACATTGGAGGCTATTGTTTCTGCTTTGGGACATGGAGAAACACCCCGGTCGGAGAACCGGCTACACCTTTTTTTCTCTTGATATATACAAATTCTAGAGATGCAGTGGCAGTATTGTGTCTTTTAATGTTTCAGTATTCAATTTGTGGTCCCCGAGCAGACCCACTCAAAGCTTGATGAAGATTTTCTTATAATAGAGCACTGCACCGACAGAAGCGATCCAAAGAGCATATGACAAGAGTACCACAATAGATTTTGCAGGAGAAGCATCAAGTGTGTTTATAGTCATGTTAACTATACCCGTTGACACATTAGAGAGTAAGAATAGGATCATACCGTTGGAGTTTATACTGTCCAAACTTACCGAGATGCGATCTTCATATGCCTCGTTGTCATTAGCAAAGAGTTTATCAATCAATGTGTAAAACACTAGGAATCCAGTGTTGTATGAACAAACCCATAGAACATATGGGAGATTAGCAAGTCTTCTTGAGACGTTATAAGCGTGTTCTTGTCTAACAAAGTAGAAAAGTGATGTGTAAATGATACACCATGTGATGAGACCTCTGAGGGGAGACACTGTAGTGAGTTTATCAAATAAGCTAAATTTGGTCTTATCTTGATTGATAATGACTTGTTTTGATGAAGGTTTGTACAAGTTGTTCCTTATTGCGGTAGATGGTAGAACATAGAAACCTGATGTTTGACCAGCAAGGAAGATTGCCCAATACCCCAAAAGTGAAAAGATACCTTCTCTATTAGCACTTAAGAAATCAACTCTTGGTGCAAGTAAAAGATATGGTAAGAATTCTTCTTTCTTGACAATAAACCATTCATAAGTCAATGTAATGATTAATGATACTAGACAACGAGGAATGAATTTGAAGATTGGTTCAATGAAGATAGTCAATGGACCCACCAAGACAAGTGTTATGAAGAAATTCCAATGAACACCATATTCTGTGACATGCTCTTGATAGTCCAAGTTCTTAACAAAGACCAGTCTTAAGACCCCCAATGCAACACTTGTCATTGTACTTCTTAGACTCTTGTACAATTTTGACCAATAACTAACTCTTCTTTGATGAAATTCATCAAGCATAACACTTCGTGTGGATACCATACCCATTGAAAACACAAAAGATCCAACACCAAGATCCATTAATGATGTTCCCCAAGTTTCAACCTTGGCGAAACGACGTGGGAAGATTTTGAAATCAACAGCAAGGATAGCCAGTGCGGTGATAACGAGCATACCTCCTCTGTATTCAGTAACGAATGGTTTCTTTGGTAAGTATGTCTTATCGGTGATCTCGGCTTTATTAATCTTCTTAGTCTTCTTTTGTGATGACGTTGATCTTGCCCTATTGAACAATGGTAATGAAAGTGTTGGTAAGAGGATCCCAAGGGCAAGCATACTTGGTTGTGATGAATAGAGTGTTATGGCCAGTAGAAGCCCCACCCAATTGAGAAGGAAATCAATTGTAAGACTCAATGGTGACCATTTATTTGATCCATGGAAGAGATTAGTGTACTTATTGATAAAACACCATGAGAAATACCCAATCAATGCTATCGAAGTGACTTGATTAATCTCGGAGATCGAACCTCCAGTCAACCCGGAAACAAACGCCTCCTTACGTTCTTTCAAATCAGACATACTTCTTCATCTAAACAGTATAAGAAACACTCTATTGAAGTATTGTTGTTGTCGTGTTCTTTACAAAAGAACATCTTGAGATCTCGGGATGTTGCACTTACCAGATCTTTTTACCCCAAGCCGAGCCGAGCCGAGAATAAAAAAAAAAAAAATAAAAAAGAATTCCGGTACGGGGAATCGAACCCCGGTCTGCTCGGTGAGAGCGAACTGTGCTAGCCACTACACCATGCCGGATTTTGTTGGTTACTTAGATATTGCTGTTTGTTAGACTGATAGGCAAAAGCTCTTATTATCGAGATAAGACGAGTTTAGATATAGTATAGATCATAATAGATTAAACACAGATCACAAATACAATACTGATGCAATTGAACTGAAATAACACTTCAGCTACTATAATACTATACCATAATATATAGTAATAAATAACACCTTCGCGAACATGTTCGATTCGCGGCATCCATACACTCACAATTGATTCTCCAAACTGGTGGCGTTGACTTAATCAAACACCAAGATCAGTCCTTGTCCCTTCAATCCCACTGACTCTGTTATCAATTAACTTCTGATCATCAATGTCAGCTGCTACTGTGAATTCAGGCTATCAGAGTGAGGCCCAAAGTGTGCCGATCGAGCACAGATTCAACCCATACTCCGATTCTGGTGGTACCATCCTTGGAATCGCCGGAGAGGACTTTGCCGTCCTTGCGGGTGATACAAGACACACTGTGGGTTATTCTATTAACTCACGTTATGAACCCAAGGTTTTTGATGCAGGTGATAACATTGTGGTATCTGCTAATGGATTCAGTGCTGATGGTGAGGCATTGGTTACAAGATTTAAGAATCAATTGAAATGGTATCATTTCAATCATCAAAAGAAGATGACATTATCCTCTGCGGCAAGATTCATACAACATATGCTTTATGGGAAGAGATTTTTCCCATACTACGTTCATACCATCATTGCTGGTCTTGATGAAGAAGGTAAAGGATCAGTTTATTCATTTGATCCTGTTGGATCTTATGAAAGAGAACAGTGTAGAGCTGGTGGTGCTGCTGCATCTTTAATTATGCCATTCTTGGATAATCAGGTTAACTTCAAAAACCAGTATGAGCCGGACTCTCACGGTACCAAGAAGAAGCCATTGAAATATTTAACACTTGAAGAAGTTATTCAACTTGTGAGGGATGCATTTTCATCAGCTACAGAGAGACATATTCACGTTGGTGATGGTCTTGAGATCTTGATTGTTACTAAAGAAGGTGTTAGAACTGAATACTTTGAGTTGAAGAAGGATTGATATAATGCTATAAGTTAAGTTACTTGTTGATAATATACTTTGTAGACTATAGACTTATGACTGTAAAGATCGTTTAACATCTTCAAGTTGACGAATTAAACCTTGTTGACCATCATTTTTCTTCAATTGATCAATCCATATGGTAAGCTTTTCCTTTAATTGATCTTTATAACTCTCTTTTAATGTCATATTATCATCTCTTAATTGAATAAGAGTGGAGATACCGGATGTAACAGATGTATCGTTCTTAGTGGCAACTTTGGTATATTCGTTTTGGTCCATCACTTCAATCTTATGCATCAATTGACGTAACTTATCAAGTCCTTGAGTATCTAGTGTTACCGATGTATTGTCATCTATATCGTTCTTCTTCATGTTAAGGAAGTCCAAGACATCCTTCTTCTCATCATCAGCCTTGGTAACCTTATCAAGACTTAGCTCATTTAAATCTTTCAAGAAGTCATTAAGCTTAATCAATTCATAATAGTTATTATAAATGATGTTCTTAATGTTAGAATTGATTAAATTGATACTTGTACTGAGTCTATTAGTCTGTTTCAAAACATCTTTAAACTCGGTCTTGTTTAGATCAATATCAGAGATTGGACAATCTTCAGTTATCTCCTTCTCAAGATCATCTTCATCATCGCCCAAAGCATCAGGTAATGGTGTATTACCCGGTGCCACAGATGTAGATGCCTCAAGATTCTCTTGTTGCTCTTTGAGCTTATAGTATTCCTTTAATGCATGACGTCTCTTCTCACTTTGTTGACTTCGTATACGGAGAGGTTTCTTGTACGAAGTTGGTGTCTCTGCATTGGGTGAGGGTGATAAAGGAGAGTTTGGAACTGATTGACTCATAGTTGTGACTAGTTTATTGTAGAGAGAAGTGTATGGAGAAGGTGTAGTTGATGTGTTGTAGTTGATGTGTTGTTTTGTTTTCGTCAAGCGCGCATTAACATCAACTACTACTACTACTACTACTACTACACTACTACACCACTACTACTACCACTACTACTACACTACTACCATCTTAGAGTATAACTATTAGGTTGAGTATGTCTACAGGTTAAGTTATATGAAAGCTATATGATGTCATTCATTTAGATCTGGGAGTATTGAGATATCCTCATCATCATCACCATCAACATCATAGTCACCAGATTGACTCTCCTTAGCTAAAAGCTGAGAACCAGATTGTGTTAAAGGTTCCTCTAAGGTGAAGCCCTGTGAAGCTCTTGCTCTAGTTGCATTTCGTACAAGTGTAGGCCACATTAACATCTTTCCACACTTTGGACATGTACCTTTAGATGGAATGATTCCTCCATCTGGTATGAAAACAAGTTCTTCTCTACCGATATCATTACCAGATGATATGTTCTTCTTCCTTTTCTGAACTCTCTGCTTCTTCTGTGTCAGACGCATCTGTTCATCCTCTTTATCCTTTGTCTGTTCATTAAACTCCCTTGCAAGACATGATAAATGTGTAAGACAATCACATCGATAACACATAGCCACAAGTGGGAATTGATCAGAGTTTATATAATCAATCTTTTCTGGACATAAGATACATTCAAGCTCACCAAATTCAAATGTTTTACTGTATTTGCTTAAGACCTCCTTATCACATTGAATGACCTTGTCCTTGAACTGCTTAACATGCCCCAAATTGATATCAAGATCCCTTTTATCTTCATCAACATACTGTACATTGACCCTATCACTGATCAATACTCCAAACTTGTTATCACACCAACACTTATATGCTTCATTTGTAAAGAGTTGAACTTTAAGTCCCATCTTACTGAAGAATGGTGACTTAATCAACTGTCGTACAAACAACAACTTATGTGCCATAGAGTTCCCACCAGATTTGGAAGTGACTATTCTCTCTGATGATGGTATATGTCGTGATTTATATGCGTGTTGAAAGGAGAATTCAAAACTTAGGGCAGTTGCCTTACTGGGGAACCCATGGACATAAAGAATCATTTGCCATGGTCTCTTAGCTAATGGTTTTGTACGGTATGCTCCACCTGTCTTGAGTCCATTATGTTGTTGAAGTCTCTATTGTACTGTTAGATATATTGCTTAAGGGAGAAAGAATAGATATAAGACTCACTCTCTCTGGGTCATTAGTTGATCCAATGTAAAAGCTGTTCTTCTTTGGGATAGATTGGACGAGGTAGACTCCGTACAACTGTGGTACCATATGCACTTTTACCGACTCTTTCTTATGTCCCATCACTTAGCTCATAAGACTGTCTATTAGAAGATCTGAATGAAAGAGGTTAAAGAGCCGAGATTATGTGTGGCTTTGTTTGTTGATGTGGCCCGCGACCATATAGAGTATATACTCTATATAATGTATACAAACTACTAGTCTTAGTTCTACTCAACTCCAAAGATTACACAGAGTAATGTCTTCTCAGAGAGTAAGTTGAAGAGTATTCATGATATAGTAATAGTTAACTAACACAACGATCAGCCACCCTTCGCTGAACGTTCATTCCGTCTCACAGACTCTCCGAACCCACAATGGGTAAATGGTAATGGCACCAATGACGTATCTCAAACTGGTAACAAAGTGACCATTGACCCTTATGAAGATGGTAGACCATCAATTTCAAACTATAAACTCTTAACCTCGGCAGTGACACCTCGTCCAATTGCCTTAATCTCTTCAGTCTCATCCGATGGTGTTAACAACCTTGCACCTTTCTCCTATTTCAACATGGTTAACTCAGATCCACCAATATTTGTTGTTGGTATCTCTCAGGGACGTAATGGTAAAGATACTGCTAAGAACATTATTGAGACTGGTGAATGTACTATCAATATCATAAGTGAATGGTACGTTGAGGCTGCTAATGCCTCTTGTGTTAATGCACCTGATGATGTTGACGAGTTAGATCTTGTTGGGTTGAACCAGGAGTCTGGAAGAGCTGTTAAGGCTTCAATTGTGAAAGAGAGTGCATTTAGTATCGAGTGTAAACTTGTTAGTAAACATGATTGGTTCTCTAAGAAAGACAAGACGAGACAAACTGGCTCAACTTTCTTATTGGAAGGTGTGATGTTCCATGCGAGAGAAGATGTTATCAATGAGACTAAAGACGGTATTGATTTTGGTAAACTTAAACCTGTTGGTAGATTGGGTGGTTCAATATTTGCAAGAGTCACTGAAGGGTTCGATTTGGCAAGACCAGAGTGGCCAAACGGAGACTCGAAGTGACTACTATAGATTTATGTATCATGACTATAGAGACTTAACTTGTAGTATTGAGAATATAGTGATAGCAAACCCGAGAGGAAACTAATACGACAGAAGTAAACAGAATCAAGCAAATTAGAATATAGTACAACATAGACACAACATAGTCACAACATAGACACAACATAGACACAACACCAATACAAATAAGACAGACAGATAGACAAACAAACAAATCAAGATTACAAAGCAGATATCATCTTCTCTTCCAAGCTTGAGGGATATGATGGAATAACCAATACATGGTCTCTTTCTTACCATTTGGTTTCCGTCTTGCATCTTCTAATTCTTCAATAATTCTCTCACGGGCAACATTCTCCTGAAGACCAAACTCTCTCATATACTGTCTAACACCATTTTCAACAGCTGTAACGATTCTGTAACGTCTACAGAAAGTCTTACTCAAGTTCTTATTACCTTTTCTCCAATCTTTTCTGTACTTTTCCAAATATTTCAATGGAGGTTGACCATCATAACCAAAGTAATACTCTTCCAAGACTTCTCTAACCGATTTTGGATGTCCATTCAAGTTTCTAAAGGCAACGTTATCCCACATACGACGACTTTCTTCTTCTACAACTTCATTGATCCCTGGCATACCATTCGACAAACCATCATCAGATGTTGAACCCTGGGGTGGTAATGATGGGATGGCAATTTGATCAGAACTGAGTTCTTGTAAGTTCATTGAAAGACGTGGATACGAGGGGGCCACAGAGTTGGATTGAGTTGATTGAGATGTGTTATTTGCACGTGATGAATCATCTGAAGTTGTAGTGGTTAGCATTGACATGTTCACTGCTGGTTGATTAACACGATTCTGTGGTGCAATATGGGATGTAGATGGTTGGGATGTACTGGACGTGACACGTGGTTGAAGAATATTGTGATGATGCTGTTGCTGTGGTTGTTGAGGCTGTGGTTGTTGAGGCTGTTGCTGTTGTTGTGGTTGTTGTTGTTGTTGCGGATCACTACCATTTTGCTGCTGCTGCTGCTGCTGCTGGCTATTGACTTCAGTGAGACGTGCACGGTCATCATTAGAACCTGAATGGTGTGGTGGTCTTGAACTTAGGGGAGTTGAATGGTTCAAAGCCGGATTGGTAAGTTGTGGATCAGTGAATGGTGTAGGGTCTGTATCACGATTCATAAGGTTTCCTAAACGTTTAAACTGATATTGATGTCCAATGGACAAAGTATCAAGAAGTCCAAGTTGATTAGTGTAGATCTTTGGAATTGCCTCTGCACGAGACTTAATTTGATCAATCTTATCATTAAGAGCATTGATATTGTTTGAACTTCTCCCCGTGTGCTGCTCAAGTTGATCCATACGACGTGAGATAATGGAGATCTCATCGCTTAGTTTTTGAATCGAGGATTGAATAGAGTTGCCAATGGTGGCAATCTGCTCTTGGAGCATGTTGATTGGATCCATGCTTCCTAAATGGTGAGAGACGAGTTCCTTGATCTGGGGTATAAGAAGACGTGTATGTGTGTTTTGTTTTGACCTGGACTGGGCAACCAAGATATAGAACCACTAACGTCACAACAATGAAGAGGACAATGAAGAAGACAATAAACAAGACACTGACCGAAGACACAATTCACTG
This sequence comes from Petasospora fabianii, assembly GCA_022641835.1. Taxonomy (NCBI): domain Eukaryota; kingdom Fungi; phylum Ascomycota; class Saccharomycetes; order Phaffomycetales; family Wickerhamomycetaceae; genus Petasospora; species Petasospora fabianii. Next base: position 986,860 of record CP048718.1, on the reverse strand, counting down.
ATAGTTGTAATAGTCTAGTCAACAGTTTAAGACCCTATCTATTGTTTATGTGTGTATGTTTGGGGGGTCCGGGACTAGTCGACTAGTCCTTTTGACCAGCGAAAGGAAAATGGACTAATTGGGTCTAAAGGTAAAAAAAAAAAAAAAAAAGGAGCTTCTGGTTTGGGGACGCACACTAGGCCGGGTAACTTCTCTCTAAAATTTTCTCATTGCCCCAGAATGATTTCCTATTTAGGAATAGTTCCCTATTAGGAAATAAATGGTGGAAAATGCGGGATTTTTATGTGTCACCAGGTTTCTTTTTTTGAGTCATAACTTTCATTTTGTATCTTTACCTTTTATCTTTTACCTTTCTCTCTCTCTCTCTCTTTATCTATCTATATCAACCTGCCAGACTCAATGACTAGACCAGAAATGTCCAGAAAGATTTTGCTCATCCACGGCCCGAACCTCAATCTCCTCGGAACCAGAGAGCCAGCTAAATACGGTACTACAACTCTCAAACAAATTGAAAACAATTGCAAGCAACAGATACTTAAAGAATCACCCGATAATACTTTTTACTCTTTCCAATCTAATAGTGAAGGTGCTCTCATTGATCGTATCCATCAGGCACGTGAAGAAGGTATTGATTTCATCATCATTAATGCTGGTGCTTACACACATACATCAATTGCCATTAGAGATGCACTTTTAGGTGTTGCAATCCCATTCATTGAACTTCATATCACTAATGTTCATGCTAGAGAAGAGTTCAGATCAAAATCTTACCTTAGTGATGTGGCTGTCGCTGTAATTTGTGGAATGGGTCCAATTTTTGGTTACAAGTCTGCTGTTGACTTTGCATTGCACTACGGTAGCAATTGAACAGGAAAAGTTTATGAATTTAATGGTTTCTTCTATTTATTTACTATCTTCTATACTCTTGTAGATAATCTCAATCACCTTCTTGACAGGAAGTTGTTCTAATGGGATACCAGTCCACAATACCTGTTGTGCAATACCTTGATAAATCATAGCTTCGACTCCACTAATAACTTTCCATCCACTAGCGACAAAGGAATTGTACAATCTTGTCTCTATGCGTGGATGGTAACACATCTCAAGAACAACACCTGGTTCGTCGTGTGCCTGCTTTTCAAATACACTAAGTGTAGCTCTAGCGAGTTTCTCTCCTGGACTTGTTGGCTCAAAATCTGGAACAGTCAACACCACGAGCTTTGGTGATTCAAGCTTTTGTGCCATCTCAGGGTCTGTAACATGAATAATCTCACCAGTGAATCCATGAGAACGCATACTCTCCTGTACTGCACTCACTTCTTCGGCAATTCTGTTAATGATGTACACTTTAGAGACACCAAGAAGCTTATACAAAGCATACACAGCAGAACGACAAGCACCACCAGCTCCATAAACGAGTCCCGGTGTTCCTTTGAATCTATCAGCTTCCTCTGGGTAATTTTGACGAATTGCTTCAAAGATACCCACAGTATCAGTGTTTGTACCAACTCGCTGACGAGTACCATCTGGTGAAAGCATCGTGTACACAGTGTTGATCGATCCACAACCATGACCGATCGGATCAAGAACATCAACATGGTTCACAGCAACAACTTTATTAGGCATAGTGATTGCAGATCCAATGAGAGACTCACGATCAAACACATCGTTAATCTCAACAAAGTTGGAAGATTCAAAAAGTTTATACTCCCAGGGAAGATTGACAAGTGAAAAGAGTGTATTGTGAAGATGTGGGGCACGCGAGTGTGAAATATGTTCACCAAAGAGATAAAAAGTCTGTGGAGTCTTCCTCAGAGACTCGTAGTCTGGCTTCAGCAGAGCATCTTTGGTCATTATGGGGTGTAGTTAGTCTCTGAGTGTGATTAATAGTTCTTAATCTGGTAGTCATAATGTTTAGTCGATGCTTTTTTTTTTTTTTTTTTTAACAGAGATCACGACTCAGTGGAGAAGCCTCGAGACTCGAGTCCCTTCTTATCTCTCTTATAACTCTTTCTCTCTTTCTCTGCTGTTTTAGATCAGCAATCACTTCAATGCACCGTCTATTTAGACATCAATCTATCAGGGTTGTCAGACGCTGGGCGTCTAACTCAGCCAAGAGGGCATCTGAGTCTAATGGTCCTAAGGAGTCTACTGAGAAAGTATGGACTCGTCGTATTCATATGACCACAGGTGTCTTTGCCGGTTCACTTATAGGATTCTATTTTGCCCTAAACAACACTTTTTCACACCCTCCAGAATTCTTATTCCCACATTCATCTACAACGTCCCTGGCGGACATTCCTCCCCCACAATATGGTAACAAATGGGACTTTGACCTAGCTGTTGAAGCCATCCGTAAGATCCTCCCACCAACTGCTATATCTACTACTGAGGCAGACATCGAATCACATACAAAGAACAATTATACCGTCCATTCACCAGAGGATCATCAACGTCCAAGAATTGTGGTGTATCCAACAACAACTGATGAAGTGTCTCAAGTGGTCAAAATCGCTCATGAATACCGTATACCTATAGTTCCATTCGGAGGAGGAACATCTATTGAGGGTCAATACATCTCTACACGTCGTGGAATCACATTAGATCTTTCGAGAATGGATAAAGTTATCTCATACAACAAAGATGACTTAGACATCACCGTACAGGCCGGTGTTGGTTGGCAAGAGATTAATGAGATTGTTGGCGTTGATGGATTAATGCTTGGTCCAGATCCAGGTCCAGGTGCAACTTGTGCGGGAATGGTTGCATGTTCATGTTCAGGTACTAATGCTTATAGATACGGTACAATGAAAGAGGCCGTTGTTAACCTCACGGTCGTCCTTGCTGATGGTACCGTTATCAAGACTAAACGCAGACCAAAGAAGAGTTCAAATGGTTATAATTTAACAGGATTAATGGTGGGGAGTGAAGGTACATTAGGTATTGTCACAGAGGCAACTGTCAAACTACATGTTAAGCCAAAGTTTGAGACTGTGGCTGTTGTGCCATTTGATACATTAGGTGATGCCACTAGAGCTGTGGTTAAGTTGATCCAAGAAGGAACACCATTGAACGCTGTGGAATTGCTTGATGAGAGAATGATGAAAGCTATCAATTTCAGTGGACAAACATCACGCAAATGGGATGAAAGACCAACTCTATTCTTTAAGCTTGGTTCTGGTAATCAAAAGATCCTGAATGAAATCGTTAAGGATGTTAAGAGTATCACTAAGGAGTTCAAGGCACATGGATTCCAAGTTGCACGTAACAAAGTGGAACAAGATGAGTTATGGAGTGCACGCAAATCCATATTCTGGTCATCAATCGATTTTGGTCGTTCACAGATCTCTCAAGATGTTAAGATTTGGTCCACTGACGTTGCTGTACCAATATCAAACTTGGCTAAAGTGATTGAAGAAACTGTTGAAGATTGTGACAAGTCTGGATTATACACAACCATCGTTGGACACGTTGGTGATGGTAATTTCCATTGCCTTTTGATGTATGACAAGAATGATGAACCGGCTGCTATGAAACTTGCTGATCGTATGGTTGTTAGGGCATTGGAACATGAGGGTACTTGTTCAGGTGAACATGGTATTGGTAATGCCAAGAGACATCATTTGCAGATGGAACTAGGTGAAGAGACTATTGATGCTATGAGAAAGTTGAAATTGGCTATGGACCCATTAAGAATCTTGAATCCGGATAAGATCTTCAAGATTGATCCTAATGATTCGGCCAAGTAAAAGATATTCAGCATGTACACACACAAAAGGTTATTATTAGAGCTTATTATTAAAGATGTGGATAAAAAATTGGGTTTAAGAAAGCTTAGTTCACGGCAGCAGCATTTGTGGTGGTAGCCTTCTTTGTAGTTTCCTCAACAGCATCCTCACCAGCCTGGTGCAAGACACCGTCAGAGTCGAACTGAACATTCTGGACATCAGAGAACAACTTAGTCTTGTCCTCTTCAGACAACTCATTCTTCTTCTTGTTCTTAATCCAGTACAATGGGTTCAAATGTCTCAACTGCAAGTTCTTGCAGAATGGCAAGTGACCCTTCTTCTCTTCAAAGAGCATGAGAAGCACAACAATGATCAAAGCTAACCAGTACAAGTTGTAAGCAAGCACGGAACCAATGTAACCAGTGTTTTGCCATCCCAAAAGGGCATTGAAGATATCCCAACCGTTATCCAATTCTGGGTTACAACAGTTAACGTGGTAAACAGCCTTTGTAACATCGTAAGAACCGTTACCATCACCAGACTCGGAAGCATCACCACCAGAGGCCTTGTTAAAGACATAGGTCTCAAAGTACCAGACACCACGAGAGAACAAACCAGCAGCGATCAAGTAGAGAATACAAGTGGAGACAATGAGGAAGATCTGCATGGAGGAGTAAGAGACACCATAGTAGAGCAAGAAACCAACAGCGAGACCACAGATCAAACCGACAACGACTGGAAGTGGGTATGCAGAAGCCTTGGAGCCCTTAGTGGTGATACCGGCACCAGCGACAAACACAACAGCTTCAAGACCTTCTCTAAGGACGGTGATGAATGGAAGCAAGAACATGGAGTACTTCTTAGCCAAGTAACCGATTTTAAATCTGTCAATTTTTCTCTTTGGAACGGCAAGAAGGGATCTGGCGATCTTAACTCTCCACTTAGCTTGCATCTTGTTGATTCTGAGCATGGCAATACCCATGAAGGAGATCATAATGGTTGCAATCATACAGAAGACACCTTCCCAGATATCTTCAGCATTACCAAAGATATCATTCTCATAACGGTAGTAAGCACCAATCATACCACCACCGATGGCCAAACAGATGATTAAACCTACTACGGCACCGATCCAAACCTGGAGACGAAGTTTCTTGTAAAGAGCGAGGTCCTGAGATCCAATGGACTGCTTGAGGAAAGAGAGCAGCACCGAAATGACGATGACTGCCTCAAGACACTCTCTGAACACCACGAAGAACACGGCAACGTTAAAGACGCTGTCAGCCTTGTTAGCCATTGTAGAGTATATGTGGGTAAATGGGGTGTACGAAGATCTTCAGTATGGAGATGGGCCTTACGAAGCCGAAAGGGCCCCACCGGGGGGTTATATACAAGATGCACTTGCAAAACCGACTCACAGGGCAGCACTTTCCGGGTGGGTGGGTTTAAAGGGTGTCCGAGGAAGGGAAGCAGAGATGTGCAGGTTGAACATGCAAGTTGAGGGGGGGGACAAATTAAGGTTATCTTACGGGTTGCAGGATTGGGACTGGGTCTGAGCTCCCTTAGGGACTGGGGACCTAGCAGGGGGTACAAGCCAGTGTACGGACTGGGACATGTCCTGGGAGAGCAGACAAGGCGACAGAAAACGGGTGTACGTCTTGCTGATTGGATGGTATGAGCTGGGTTTGTCATGCCCTGGGGCTGAAGAAGTTGAAGAATATCCATCAAAAGTCTTTTAAGCTCAGATTGTCCCATGTCCCGGCTGAGGGCTGCCTTACTACTGCGCGCGTACTGAGTCTTTCTCTTCACGACACAAAACACAAAATATCTTCTTATTGGCTGGAAGCTTTGAAAAGAAAAAACAAAACAGGTGTTATTAAAGCAGACAATATAGTTAAACCTCATCTGCTATTGGCTCTATCTCATCAATTAATGTTTTGTTGCCCTTGAATTTATTATTTTGATTGAGCGAGGGCAAGGAACAAACCGTAATGCAGCCACGGTCCATTAGGCGAGTCTAAGCCGACTCCAGGCCACGGGGGGTAAACTTCACATCATATACGATGTGGATGGTAGATCCCTCGTTAACCCAAACAACACCAATAACGGTATCGCTGATACCTTATTGTTCTTATATGTGTGTCATTTGTACTAGATAGGAATTGACAGAGTCACACGATGTAACATCGACCCACTCTTGATAACAATAGATATGTGATGGCTGGGCTACTCTTGGCACACTTTAGTCTTCTGCTAGACTATGTTTGGGTGTATCTAGCGATCTAGAAGATAACAATTTCAGATTTATGAACAGGTACTAACACTACGTTCCTATGAGCTTCTGGATGGGTTATCCTTATGAAGTTGATTTATCAGTGAGCTTGGGGAGCTTCTGTAATTACTGAGTAGAGAGTAGGTCCGAACGCTTGGTAGATTTAGTTAGTTCTTTAGAGACAAAGATCCGAAATAGGGTGATCGCTGTAGGTCTTAGGAGAAAATTGAAACTAGGTGTTGGAGGATTGCCGATGGTCGTGTGATCTAGAACACAACGGAGAAGAGAGTCAGAGAGAAAGTGTGTGAGTGTGAGAGTAAGAGAGAGTGTGAGTGAGTGTGTGTGTGTGTGTGTGTCTGAGAGAAGACCTTTGTCCCAGGTTGTCCCATACACCTGAAGAATTGCGAAAAAAATGGAGAACAAGGGCAACGAGTTTTCGCCAATTGGGGTTGACCAGGGGACACGGGACACATCACGAAGACATAACGGACAAGACCACCTGACAGACCTAGTGAAGATGGACTCTAGAGACTCAATATGCTCGCCAAGATGCCAAGACTCCCCAACAATCGGGCTTTTTTGTCCGTTAACAAGTCGGTGTTATGTCGGGTCTAAAGAGACGAATGTTATATGGCGTGATGTAGGGAGGTTGGCTCATACTCCCATAGGTCAATAGGACAAACTGATGATAGACAAGTCTTTAACACCCTGAAAAGAGGCAGCCTAGGGATGCATTGACGCACCTTCTAAACAGCAGGCTGCCTTTTATTTTATTTTATTTTTTTTTTTAATATTGATGTGTGCTGTAGACTGTAACAAGATTGATCAGATAAATGCGATGGTGCATGAGCGCAGGGCAGGACCCGAAGGTGACCAATGGTGATCGATGGAGAGTGGTGTGAGTCTTATAGGCTGTCGTAAGGTGTTTATCAGTAGATAGATTCTGTTTAGAGATCACAAGTTTCCCGGTTTGAGGCAGTGGAACAGCCAAGTACTTATTGAAATAAGCTCGCAACACGGCTTCTGATTGGTCTATAACGCAAGTCGCTGAACAATAGCCGCATACCGGCACTTCTAGCCCCCGAAGTACAGCAGCTAGAACACCCAGCACTCGATTGGCTATATGCATATGCTAGCCCTAGTGATTTGCAGGAAAAGAAAAAAAAACCCCATTCTGCTTTGAGTGTGAGCCTCAGGGACTTCACTTTAAAAGAGCTGCAGACACTAGACCTACTGCTAGTTATAGCTGCGCACCCGTTCATGTTGTCTATGCGTCTACGGTTGTACAGCATCGTAAGAATGCTGGACAATGTTCTGGTCATATCAGATTGATCAGTTAGGGTATGTACGGCTCTCTTGTTCAAATGGTGTCATGTCTTCGGCTCCGATGAGGTCTTCTGCACATCCATATCCCCCTCCAACTTCAACTCCTGACAAGTTACACGGCACATCTACATCACTTGCACTAATCGTCGTATCATTTATCCTTTTTCATCTAAATAAAGAGTCCACTATATCTGGCCTTGTCAAACGGTAAGAATCCCCCTTGTTTGCAAGTCTAGCCTCGTAGAATCTCAACTGAGACCTTAACTTCTCACCATACTCTTCATTCCATTTGTTTTGCTCCAGTAGTGCATAAAAATCTGTGATTGTCCTCGTAAGCTTGTGCACAATGTTTTCATTCTCCACTAACTTGATATATGCTTCACTTTCTTTGCGCTTTAATTCATCTAATTGTTGAGAGATCTCCTTAATCAATGTGAACTCTTCCATCTGGTGAGCTTGTTGCTTCTCACGGACCATTTGAATCAATTGATTGATACTATCTTCATATTCCCCATTTAACTTCTCAGCTTCCTTGTTATAAGCGATTTTTGATACTAACACATCTTCTAGTCGTCTATTCTGATCTTGAAGTTGTTCCAACTCACTCTTGTTCTTAAACTCATCTGCATTGATACAACTCATCTCATACCGTCCAAGGAATTTCTCAGTGCCCTCTATCGTATCATTATATTCAGTGCCTCGATCATCATTAAGCGATCTTATAAGTCTATCAACCGATGTGACAACTTTGCTCTTAAGTAACGTGCTTTGAAGCGAAACGGATTGCAACTCGCGGATTGCACTTTCCAAATGTTCCAGATTCTCAGTCTGCGGCACGTAGTTATCTGATGTACCCATAATGTATCACTATCAAGACAAATAAGCCTAATGAGAGATAGATCTAGTACTCGTATAAACCAAGGAGTAATACAATTTAACGTGTCGCGATATGAATAGTGGTAGGGCCACTCTTAAGCGCTTATAAACATATAAATAAACAACAAAACAAAAAATGTAAACAAATAAACATAAAGTAAACAAACAAACAACAACAACAGGCGTGCTCTTCTTTCTACTGGGCGGCTAGATGTCTCAACAAGATCCACGGCTTGCTAGGCTCCAAGAGCTAAGGCTCGTCTCGAAGACCTTATCGGGGAAGAGTCTTCAATCTGAGATCCAAGCGATTTATCCTTCTGCACCTTCCAATGTTGATCCATCAGTTCTTGACGAGGTAATCAACTTGTACGTTGAGCGGTTCGATCGTCTTAAGTTTCTTTTCCTTGAACAGGAGTCCAAGGAACAATTCCTCCGTCTTGTGCTTGAACAGAATGATAAGGAGATCAATCGTGATGCTATCTTACAATCAAGTAATGAAGCCAAGCAGAAGAAGCAAGAATTGGAGTTGAAGAAGAAAGCAGTAGATTTGATGGCTTCTGATATCAATGACAAGATTGACCAAGTGATGAAATTGGGAGAAAGTCTGGATCAACACACTACCACGGCTACAAAGCTCATCACAGATACTGATGAGAAAATGAAACGAGTGGCACAATTAAGAGAGGCGATTGATGGGGTTAATCGACAATCTGAGATGATATATCAAATCATAGAGATGGCATCAACAGTTGAGAGTCTTGACCCTGGTACCAATTTGAATACGGCGAAATCGTTATACTCCGCACTGGAAAATATCAAATTGCGTAAGAGCTGGATAGATGAACAAACGAAAATTGCTCAAGAGTCTCTTAAGGTCAAGGAGGAACATGCACAGCAAAATGCCGCTAAGAAGAATCAATTACAAAAAGAAAAAGCCCGGTTGGGGCTTGCCCTCGAAGAGTGGAAGAAGATTCATGCATCAAACAATGATTCATTAAGTCAGCAAAACAAACAGGTTCTTGCTACTGAGGAAAAGACATTACTTGTCACTGCGCTCTTAAAAAAACTTGCCGGTATATCATCTTTCTCTATAGAGGATGGCATATGGAGTATTGCCTTGGCTAAAGAACCGGAGAATACACTAAGAGTGGTAATGGAAGATGATGGTGTTCATATAAACTCCTTTGCCTACCCAGGTCTCACAGCTAACCAAACCACGGTGTTGACAACGGAGGTTAACGCAGAATCTAACCCTCTGCATACCTTGTGCTCTATAATTTGATGTGTTTACTGGGTTTTTAATGTTATGATTGATGATTTGACAACATAATCGTAGTCTCTACACTGATGCAGATCGTCATATATGAATATCATGTCGTAGCTATGTGAGGGGTCATTATGCAATTCTTTTTTACTCTACTGTATGAGAGTCATGTGCTATCCATGTTCTTCAGCACTTGAGCGACTTTCTTCTTTGAACTCTCATCTAATGAAACAGAACTCTTTCTACCCCATCCAGTTGGTTGTCTCTTCAAGAATGCACCAACTGCACCAAGATAACCTTCATGTCTAAGGAAATAAGCTCTCTTGGCACCTTGAGACCAGAAATTGATAGCATATGATAACGTATGCATAGTTTGTGGATGACCTCTAATGTATGAACCACCAAAATAGATATGCTGCAAATCATGAACTTTAGCTTGAAGATATGCAATCTGACCAATGTTATTCGAAATTGCATACAGTAACGACCTGGAGATGTCCTCCTGCTTGAAGTTGTCCTTCCTTGAGTCACTATCGGCCCCATACTTCTTCTTGAACACTTTACCAAAACTCGAAGCGATCGTGCTTGCCTTGAGTCCAATCTTGTTGTAGTCGGTTCCATAAATGTCACCGACAAGCATGTCCACATTGGCATTATCACCTTGTGCAGCACTCTCAAGCATCTCATCATAGTCTCTTGCATCTGTTAGAAGGGAAAGGAGACCCCATAGTGTTCCTCCTCCTAAGGAGGAACCTCCAACACGGGTAAACGTTGATGGTCCAGTTACTTTCACCATAGAGACACCAGACCCAATGTTTACCAGAAGATAAGGATATATATCAGGGCGAGCCTCAACAAACTTCATTGGGTTCTGTTCACTGTACATAAACACTTCATTTGGTATCTCAGTGATAAAGAAGTCGAGTCCTTCGATTAGGCAAGCCATCTCATCTTCTTTAGTAACGTCAACATTTAACTCTTTCTTTAATCTATCATAAAACTTGACACTTCCACCACCTGTGGCCATTATATGCACTTTTTTGTTGTAAAACTTGATCAGCTTTGCAATGAAACCAATGAATTCATCAATTCTCTCGGTTTCAATCTTGTAAAAGTTTAGTCTTCCACCCCTCATTGGGTCCAATGCCGAGACGGAGGAACTCCTACTAGGTGCTGTTTCATCACCAGAGTCTGAATCTGAGTTATAATTGATCTTCTTACTGATCTGTGGACCTAGATCTTCTTGTGAATTCGATATGCTCTTGTTTGAAGTGAAATAAACTACTTTAGCCAATGATCCACCGATATCGACGGCAATATGCGAGATGTCTCGTGTCTGGAATGGGAGCGCAATGTCACTCGTCTCTGGAATAGATTCCTCATCTTCATAGAGAACATCATCCACAATGAAGGCACCGGTAACATTGATTTGAATAGCTCCTGGGTTCTGTATCGTGTTGTCGATCTCATCGAGCTCATGGAGCTGGGGTAACGTTGAGCTCATGATATGGGAGGTCGCGTGGAGTTGGAAGTGGGGATGAGCGATGAGTGATGGGGGAGTTATAAAACTGCAATGGGACCGGCTCTAAATGCAGTGTAAAAGTTTCACAGGGGTTTAGTGGAGTTTCAAAGTGTCACTGTGTAAGTGAAAGAATCAAGAGGCCCTGAAGTTAATGAATTTGTAAGCCTTTGTTGTATCGTTTACTGTTCGCCGAACTCGGTCGTTTGGCCATTTTTCGAGATCGGTGCCCAACAACTTTTCAAAGGACGATATGTCAACTTTTAACACAGTTTGGGTGGTTTCTACTGAAAATGATACTTTTATTACTGAAAGTATCAAAGAAGTAATACATCACTATACTTTAAATCACTCTCCAGGCCCTACCAGATACTTCTTTAAACCCACTTCTTCCTAATGTGTCACGTGATATGATAATTGTTACGTAAACACCCGGACACCACTATATATATATCTCTTTAAGTCCCACAGCTGATGGCATGTTAATAGTGGCAATCTTGACACATTTAGCTTGTTATTAAATTGCTTTTCAATTGCAATTGACAGCTAGTTTCAAACACAGAACATTATGCAGAAGTACGATCTCCCAGAAGACTTTGGTGATCTCGTTGAGAAGACTTACACAGCTGCCTTTGAGTCAGGCGACGTTGTGCTCTCTGAATCCACACAGACATACATTGAGGCAAATGACACGCAGTTTGTCATTACATTTGCTGAAAGTCTTGGTAAGAAGCCTACACAAGAGGAAAGTCCGGAGCAAGAGAAACGTCCTAAGGATTTTAACCCATTTCTCAATCCAGATCCAAAGATGACAGTTCTTGCTGACTATGCTGGAGAGTACAATATCCTCTTGAACAAATTCCCAGTCACAGCTAACCATCTCCTACTTACAACAAAGGATTTCAAGCCACAGACTTCTCCACTCTCCCCATTCGACCTCATTGCATCTATGAAGATCCTTGGCTCTCTCGAGAAGTCATCCACTAAGGGTGAAAAGTTCTTTGGCTTTTATAACTGTGGCGAGAACTCTGGTGCCTCTCAACCACATAAACACTTGCAATTCCTTAGATATCCAGATAACTTTACCCCATTCCCATCACAAGTTGTTGCTGGTGAAGAAGCCTTCATTGCCAACTCTAGTGTTGAACCACTTCAAAACAAACAACTCCCATTTGCTCACTTCATCCTCCCATTACCAAAATCCGAAGACAAGTTGTACGACGAAGATTACATGGCACTTGCCTTCTCATCATTGCTTCAAAGAGTACTCACCATCCTAAGAGACGAGGAAAAGCCAATCGCTTATAACGTTCTTATGACAAGAAAATGGTTGATGCTCGTTCCAAGATTGGACCCTTACTACAAGGGAAAGATTGGTATCAACTCTGCAGCTTACACTGGTTTAATCCTGGCTAAGAACCAGGAGATTCTTGATTTGATCAAGGCTGATGGACCTTTGGAGATCCTCTCTGCATGTGGATTTCCAAACACAGCAGGTCAGACAACAGATGAGTACCACTACTAAGTCAAGACTTTAGATTTATACCACAAATCTGCTTTGTTTTTATACAGTAATAGAGAATTACTTTAGAACTTGATAGACCAGGACTCAGACATCTTGACAGCTGGGTTCTTGATAACATAGTGTGACTCGTTGTGATCAACAACAGCCTCCCATGTCTTTCCACCTTGAGTAACAGTAACAGGACTAGAGAGCTCACCACCGAGAACAATAACCTTTTCCAACTTGTTGAGAATGTCCATAGATCCATTAATGACTTCACTTGTCAACAAACCGTTGTTAAGTTTCAAGTCCAAGTACACAAACTCACCATTCTCATAGTTGAAAGTCTCACCATCATCGATGTAAAGAGTGCCACTAGCGGTACCATCCTGACCAACGGCAACAATAAGGGTGTAAGGATCATATTGCATCAACTTGGACGAGCGTCTGTATCTATCCTTTCTTGGTGTGATAGAGCCTCCTCTAATAAATACAGCACTTTTGTTCAATGGAGCATCAACTGTGTGCTTACCTTTACCCTGGATGACATAGTAGTCGGTGTAGTGGAAGTACTTCTCAGTATCAGGCAATAACACATCAACAGTCTGTGCATGCTCTTCACCAACTGGCTTGACAAGGATATCACCAATGAAGAATTCGTCATCAATCTCGAACAAACTTTCATCCTGTGGGAACTTGTAGAATAATGGAGTCATAACTGGTTTACCTGTAACACTAGATTCATAGAATTGAGTGTACCACAATGGTAAAAGAGCATAACGTGTCTTAACGGCATCTCTCATATATCCCGTGTATGGTTCACCAGCAATCCATGGTTCACGTCTTCTAGAATCAATATGAGCATGAGCTCTAAAGAATGGATACCAAATACCAGCCTGATACCATCTCACGAGCAACTCCTTGGATGGATTACCAAAGAATCCACCAACATCAGCACCACTGAATGGCATACCGGCAATATTTTGTGTAAGGATCATTGGAGTGGCAATACGAAGGTATTCCCATTTAGACATGTTATCACCTGTCCACATGGCTGTAGTTCTCTGAGATCCTGCAAAGTATGAACGGGTAAGGATGAATGGACGCTTATTGACATAACGGGCCTTCATGGCCTCATAGGTGGCCTGGTGGAAAGTAAGACCATAAATATTGTGATCATCTCTAATCTCAATTTGACCGTGTGTGATAGCATCCTTTGGAGATGTAGTTTCAGGGCCAGAGAAGACTGATGGTTCGTTCATATCATTCCAGATGTGAAGATTGGTAACGTCACCAGAGAAACTTGTTCCATTATCAAATAGAGAACGCCAATAAGCGGAAGCTTCTGGATTGAATGTATCGATCCACATGGACTCACCTGGCCAGCAGTGACCCTTGAATGGGTTCCCATCCTTATCGAGAACTGCAAGGCTGTTGGACTCGAGAGCCTTGGACACTTCGTATCCGGTCTTGATATGTGGATCGATGATAGTAACGAGGTTACGTCCTGTAACACCCAGATACTTCATCATTTGCACTGGATCTGGGAATATATCTCTCTTCCAAGTGAAATACTTCTTGGAGTCAGTGTATTCAATATCGAGCCAAATGGTATCGTATGGGAACTTGTGCTTATCCATGTTTCTGTGAACCTCGACAACGTCATCAGCATCGTTGTAGTTCCATCTACACTGATGGTAACCAAGTGAGAACAAGTGAGGGTGGGCAGTGGTACCTGTTAAGGCAGCATAGTTCTTGGTGATCTGTTCTGGAGTTTCAGCAATGAAAATGACAACGTCAATGATACCAGATTCAGACATCCAATGGGTCTTTGTGTCTTTCGAGTCGCTTAACACACCTTCATTAGTTTCCTGTTGCTTCTTAATGTCAATGTATGTATCAGCACCGTTGACCCAGAAGACACCAGCGGAAACACCTGGCTTATGGGCAACCATGAATGGGATAGCACCATACATGGCCATTCTAGAATCTGTCTCATATTCAAAGATATCAACGTTGAACAAACGGTATGGCTCTGAGTTAGAAGTGTCCTTCAATGACAAGGAATCAGCATGCTCTGGGATACCATAAACATTCTTGAAACCTTCAAAAGTGAAATCTAAGGCGACAGACTCTGGTCCAAATGGCAGAGTATCACCTTTAGAATCCTTAAAGTCATCTTTGAAAGCGTTATAGGAGGATTCTTCGGGCAATAGGTTCTGATCGTTCTGATCCTCGGTTCTGAAATGCTCCACATTTAACAAGTTTCTATCATTAAGCACAAGCTGAGTTTCACCATTCAATTTGATAACAATCTTGAACTCCTTGGAGAATACTTCAGCAGTGTATTGTGACTTGTTACCGTATGTGATTGTGAACTTACCCGAGTCAGCATCGATCTTAGCATTGGTGTTAACCACTGGATCTTGGGCAAATGCCCACTCAGCAGCTCCAGTGTATCTTTCTTTCTTCAGAAGCTTATTAGTCCAATCGATCTGTGAACGGTCTTCATCAATTCTGAGTCTAATGCTGTCGTTCTCAAGTATATCAATTTGAAGTGGCAATCTGACACTGTGAGTATCACTGATGGTCTTGAACAAGTCACCAGTGATAACACCACTCTCAATCTTTACGGAACTCTTATCTAAGTAGTAATGAGAAGCCTGAGTCTTTGATATTTCACTTGCGTAGAATCTGTTTCTGTTACAGAAGCCTGATTGGCCACAAGTCTTAAACAGTTCGGGTTTCACAGCTTGTGCGTATTGGACAAGCCCCAATAGAGCCACAAGGACAAAAGTGGCAATTACTCGCATTGTGAATGCAATTGAGGCAACTAAGTCAATGACTATGAAAGACTTTAGGTGGTAGTTGAAGAGTTATAATAGAGAGAGCTACGTCATCAATTATCGCTCTTATTGATTTCGCGGGTGTTTGATTATGTGGAGAAGTCTTGCGGATGAGTTTATACTAATTGAGGAATAATGGAGTTATCTACAGTTGTCTGTTGTTATATATTTGTAATTGAATGCATTTTGGGTTCAAAAGGAGTTGTCATTTCTTCTTACCGAAGAAGGACATGAGTGAAGATTGACTCTTTGGACCACTAGTCTTTTGTTTCTTAGTTTCTGGACCATTAGTTGATGTGTTTGAAGTTGTTGTACTTGATGTTCTAGCTCTTGGTTTTGAAGATGATGTAGTCTTGGCCTTTGGTTTAGATTTAGTCACGATGAAACCATCTTCATCAACATATGTCTCAACTTCTTCTTCAGTCTTACCAGAGGTTGGCTCCTGATGATCTGAGACACCCTTCTTTTGTGATTGTGATTGTGATTGTGAGAAGGATGAATCAAACACATCAGCTAGATCAGCGTGTTTGGATTGTGATTCCTCCTTCGGTGGCTGTGGTGTTGCCTCCTTCTTGTTGGTCTCCACCTTAGGCTCATCATCAACATCCATCACTTCTTGATCATCATCATCATCATCATCATCATCATCATCATCAAACATGGATTCCAAGAGCTTTTGCTTTCTAGCTTTCTCTGTCTTTAATCTCTCTTGCTTCTTGATATACTCCTCATCATTAAGATCTTCATCCTCAATTAACTCCATAGCAGCATCATTCTGGGTTTTCGAGTCTGTAGTCCCCTTTGATGCCTTCTTTGCAAATGATTTCCCAATGGTTTGTTGTTTATCTTTCTTCTCTGGCTCTTGCTCCTGCTTTCTATACTTGGCCAAGATTCTCTCAGACTCTAGACCCATGTTTGCAAATGGATCCGGTTTCTTCTGTTGTTTAGACTCTTCATTCTTTGGTCTCGACTTCATTGAATCCATGATACTAGGAGCTTGGGTCTTTGATGAAGATGATTGTGTCGTTGTAGATAGTCTTGAGTTCGTTGTAGTTGGGGCACTATTTGAACGCTCAACCTCAATTACATCAGGACCTTTAATGATACCCCATGTTTGCATCTTCTCCTCTGTAATATCAAACTTATTAATCTCAGATTGTGTCATTTGTGAAATCTCATCAGGAGAGATTCCCTTTGCACTTAGTGCATAGACTTGAACAGAATCAACTTGTTCAAATAAACTGCAATCATCAAGATCCTTGGTGATCTTAATGGTAAGCTTTTGCTCTGAATCACGTAATTGTCCCAATATAACATATGTAGCCTCAACTAAGTCCTTATGTTGTGTATAGAAAGTGTATAGCAACTTCTTTGCATCATTTACGTGGATGTCAAGTTGACGTGATAGAAGCTTATAATTACAAGGTGTGTTCCCTGTAAGAAGCTGTTCTTTAAGCTTTTCGTTAGATCGTTCAAGCAGGGACATATCTTCTTATATCTCTTCTTCTTCGTCTTATTCTTCTTCTTCATATGGTAAGATGTGTTTGATGTTAAGACGCGTTCAACTGAGACGCGCGTATTATTTTTCGCGAAACGTTACGCGTATACTTAATACTTATAACTCTTCTTCTATCAACACCTTTGGTTATGAGTTGATATGTCTTGCCTCTTGACTCTATCTAGTTATCTAATAGACAGTTCTCATCCGAATACTCATACATCTAGACACTCTTGAATAGCTTCATTGTCCGTGGACTGTATACTCGAAGATGTCTGCTTGATCTATGAGTAACATGTATGAGTAACATGTATGAGTAACAACAGAGCTAATACTACATCTAGACAAATGAGTACTATAGAAATCCATTGAAATGTAATAGGTGCTGATATTAATCATCAATGAAGTTCATAATCAAGTAGATATGCATATTGGAGTCATGTAGTGAATATCAATTGAGTAAAGAGTCTACAGAGAGTCTCTTTGTGATAACCATTTGTGGAGGTGCTGTTGTTCTTGGGGCATAATGATATGGTTTGATAGGTGGTAGAGATATGCTGTCGTTATTGTGATTGTGGTTGTGTTCAGCTTTGCTGATTGAAGTGATTGCATCTGTGTTTAGTGATGTCGCAGTATAACTGTATTCTGAAGATGTTGGTGAAAGAGTAGGTTGCAGATAAGAGAAAGAAGGTGTTCTTTGTCTTTGTAAAGGTGGTTCTAAGACGTATGGGAATGCTAAAGTTGTCTGTGGGGATCGTGGAGACATTGAAGATTCACTAGTTGTGGATTTAGCTAATGATGGTGGTTTTGATGGAATTGATGATCGAGAATCATCTGATATAGTAAACATATTAGTCGAAGTCAACGAGACACAAGTTGGTGTTGGTGGAGATATTTGGAATGATGATTCTAATGGGTTTGAACCTGTATTGTAATTGACAAATATTGCTCCCTTTACGGGCCATTCACACTCAATACCCTTTGAACGACAAAAAGTACAATTTGGTTTAACTTCATCACACTTCTTATGACGACGTCTGCAACACAGACAACCTGTTCTTGTTCTCTTGGGCTTAGACATAGTATGACATGAATATCACTTCTGTAAGAGACGACAGTCATAGCATGTCATATCCCGGTCCTCGCTCTACTTATAACTTTGACACATATCTCCCTTTCTCCACTAAATTCCATACACCACAAACTTTACATACAAACTCCTCCGTGGGACCGAGGAGATAAAAGTGACCATTCCGTCATTCCGTATTAGGAATTGGCAACCATACATTAATATAAAAGGTTTTCTTGGTTGTCTAGGCAACCTAAAGAAACAGTTATGAAGGGAAGGGGAGTCACATGAGGAGTCATCTTAAGCGCGGGGTTAATTTCCGGAGGAACGGCTGGGACCATTACCCTCTTTATCAACTTTATTGCCTTTATTCCTTTATTACCTTTTATGCGTTCATTTCTATTTGGAAAGGTTAAGAGAAGAGGAGCACGGAATTATGGAGATTATAGGAAATCTAGATTTAGATCTAGATCTGATGACATTAAGTAATGGGTCTGGATTTTGACAGTATTGCTACCTTTGTCGGGCTTATGGATGAACACAGCTTTATAGATTTATAGTTTTATAGCTATAGATTTATAGCTTTATAGATTTATAGCTTTATAGATTTATAGCTTTATAGATTTATAGCTTTATAGATTTATAGCTTCATAGCTTGGTCTATATAACATAGGGACAGAGCTTCTTCTTCTACAATGTCTTTTGAAACCAGGAGGTCTCTGGGTTGGTCTATTTTCTATGTAGATGTTCCCATACTGTAATACTCAAGCTCGTATATCATTCTCGGGCTGCCGGAGAGATCCGGGTATTATAAGCTAGCTTTATATAATGAGTAGCTTCCAACAGTTACCTATACGTTATAGAGCTATAACTGTAGCTGTATAACTACACCGAACTTGACGTAACATTATAACCATGTAACTAAGATTTGACACAGAACATTAACAACTCAGCTATGCACTTAACTCTATACATCTCTCCTTATACAACTACTTGATTATGAATCATCCCAAACGACAAAGAACTATATCACCATTCCTTATTCGCAACCAAAAGTAATTTTTCCTACCCCGCATTCGCATTAACGGCCGACAAAATTCCGATGCAAAGATTCCGACCCACAGTCGGAATTTGTTTTGTGGCATTGTTTCAATAGATGTAATACATAAGTGGTTTCCATACAAATGATATCCCATTACTACAGAAATACTATCGTAGCCGTATCCAGTATCATGGAGGCTCAGTTATCAAGTCACTTTGGGTGAAAGTGGTGTCTTACCATGTGTCTAACACATGTGAACTTGCATTTTAGAAGTGTTGCGGTACTTCTATCTATAGGTCGAGGAGAAGAGCTTAACTGCTTTTCATTCACTATTTTCACCTACTGATAAGATTCTGGATCAATGATTGCTTATGGGTCAATGGGAACATCTGGAGTATCCGGTGCTATGTCTGATGTTTTACTGGTTTAACACATGTTTACATGTGTGTCCTTGCATGATACATCCTTTTGGATTTTATCTATAGTCAAGGCAGGTGAGCTAACTGCCTCCATTCCAGTATCTCATCTTGACAACGTATTGCAGATATGACCACTGTGACTGTTGAATGCTCATAGTGTTGGCTCAGTTAAGTTGCTGGAAGTAATGTCTACTCATGTGTCTTCACATGTGTCCTCTCTTGTTCGAGGCTGATGAGCTAACTGCCTTCATTCATTACTACCGCACTCTGACAAGATACTGAGCATCTATAACCCTACTGCCTAAATAGAATATAACTTGAGCTATCAGTTGACAGCTTCTCAGAGAGGTGGATTGGTCTCAGGGGAATCGTCCACATTTGGTTACCATTCGAACCGGAGTTGAAGGATGCCCAGCCAAAGAAGAGCTGCGAGCAGGGAGGAGTCCGTTGCCTTATATCACACCCAGCTTGTATATAATACATGTCTAGGGTGCCCTAAGGGCCAGAGCTTCTTCTGGGTCAGTGTCTGCATGGAGGTCGGTGTTATACCTCTTAGTTGAAGGACTCCGTACACCTCCCGCTGGCCCCATCTAACGAGGGGGAAGCCAGTATGGCCTCGCACATGACGGTGGACTAGACCTACCACGACAGTCATCGGGGTGTGAGCTTCCTTCTTGGGACAGTGACATGGGGGCTCGTGTGCACCTCATTAGTAGGCTCCGGATTCCCCTGTGCCTGGCAACCCGAACGGGGGAAGTCGGCAAACCCTAGGTGGTGTCCCTCGCAGACAGGTGGAGAAATCCTGGAGGGTCATCCCAGGATGTCGGACACTTCTCCCCCCAGGTAAAGACTACGGAGATGGTCGTCAGAGTGCCACCTAGGATGGAATAGGAAGGAATTGGTGGTCTCTGGACACGACTATCCCGAATAGTCCCTGGCAGTGGGAAAAGCCTTACGCTGACCCAAAAGTAGATCCGCGGCCCCTGGGAAGAGGTACTAACGTTGAACATAGACAGGGTGGACAGAGTGATGGATGATACCCCGGTGGTGTTGTTCTTCCCCCAGGTGGGGATACTCAGGTGGCCATGAATCGTCATAGGCAGTGAGGTGATGCCTCACCATAGTGAGGCATCGGACAAATTCACTGGGGCCCAACTCTTTGCACACAACCTGTAGTTTCAGCGTATAGGCCACCATTAAAGCAAGAGGCCCTTCCTTGCTATATTAATGGTCCCAGTGGGGTCAAAAATGTTGGGTAATCATGGGAGAGCGGGGGCATGTCCAATTTTTCGTAGGTATAGGGTCATAGCTCGCTATGTTGTAGAGAGGCGCTAGAGAGCCAACCTAGGCTTCTATGCGTGAATGAAGCACATAGAAGTGTGTAATGGCTACATAGTAACAGTATAAAGCCTTTTGTGTAGCTGTATGTAGTGCGCTGGTTGAGTTATTGCGGAAAGTAGCCAGTTGAGGTAGTGTAGGTATGCGCGTCATGGGCCCATACTGGCAAATATCTTTGATAATCGTTCATAATCTGGCTTTTCAAGGGTGAATACAACCTCCTAGTAGATACCGAGATGATGAGAGTTGAACTGAAGTATTTTAAATAACTTTAGAGGGATAAACAGCTTGAAATAAGGGTTTATTGTAGCTCGACGCGTTACTTGGTCAGAAGCTCAAGACCTCTGATTTGAATATCTTGATGCAATAATTGGCTAATTTAGGAAGCAGAGGATCTATAATGATAGAAGTGAGCCAGCTGATTATAATGCAAGCAAGTGACCGTGGTATGGATGCGATACCATCGTGTATGATCATGTAATATATGTTGATATTTTGCCACATTCGGTGAACAAGATGCCAGACACTAGGGACGATCATACATGATGGAATTAGTATTAGAAAGGCGTACAAGCTATTGGTAGAGTACATGTGTTCACTATCTACCCACTATGGGCTCTTTACGGCTCTAACTCCTCTTTGTCGTTGTATATGATCGTAATCAATACGAAGAGCAAAGTTGGCAGGGAGAAGGCATATCAGTCTGGAAGTGACACCATCAAGCTAAACCACCAGCTAATATAGCAGCTACTATGTTATATCAAATGAAAGTCCTAATCCAGAGCATGGTTATACTGCTTTTGAACAGCCTTAACCACGTAGTATCTAAGTGTATGATGATGTTTAAAAAGACGTTTTTTTTTTCTCAGTAATTTATGCACTTTTCGCGAAGAATATGCATAATGTTCGTATAAATATGCATAAAAGTTAAATATGCCTAATTATACATTTACATGCAGACATATACATAAACTCTATTCCATTGCCAAATGTTAATAGATAGTGGTAAACCTCGTGGATGAATATACCTACCATTACTTATCTATTGAGTGTTGAGATTTACAAATGAGTCAAGCATGGAATGTTCAGGTGAGTGTTAATTTATAGTGGAATGGCCTAAATGGTTCATGTTTGTTTCAAAAGGGTGAATTATAATAAGTGAGGTATTTACCTTTTTCAATAAATTTCTTGTATAGGGGGAGGGGTATACAAGGGTCTTAAACGAACTACTTCTTTTGATAAATCAGTCATCAGCTATAGATGATAGCTTGATAGTTTGATCAATCACACAAAGATCTTCTCTTTATTGTATTTTAACGACTAAAACTATGATGTTTCTCCGTTCCTAATGATGAAACCCATGCCGAGATGTCTGGATGTCAACAGTATTCATCACAAGACTTGATAGGATGAAGATCTCTTTAGCTTGATATATATGACTTAGGGTAAAAGATGCTAGGAAATAAGTTAAATTAGACATATAGTGCCCTAAATAACTCATATTCATAAAGAAGAAGTCAGTACAATGATTGGATATCCTCAACTATTTAACCGTTTTATGATTGTTTCATATGTTGTCATGACTACGGCATGTTTAACAGTGTTGCTTTGAACGAACTTCATAAAAGACTTTCTTCTCTTCTCTTCATCTCTTCATCATCATCTTCGTCATCATCTTCGTCATCAGAGCCTGTCTATTGAACTCATAGACACCCATAACTTGTCAAGTCACTACAGACATGAACTACGACTTCTCCCTGTCGGACACCTCACAGTTGGACATGTCTGGCACCGCCACCGGCACCTCCTGGTCCAATATGAACTATTACAATCAGCAATCAACAGGATATTCCTCTCAACAGAACTTTCCCAATCATCTTTGGGGTAAACAATCTTACCCTCAATCACATATCTCTAACTCAAACATCAACCAAACTAATCAATCATTCACACCATTGACTACAGCTGGTTCATACAACTACACTCCAACTTCTACACAGGAGATGGATAAATTGAATATGCAGCTTAAGATTAAAGAGTCTCAGATAGAATCACTTGAAAATGAGATTGTACGTCTACAAGAGTCACTTAACGTTGTAAACGACGTCACTGTTGGGTCCATTCCGGCAAAGATTCCAACATCTCTTAATGAAGTGTTTGTTGAGTTAAGTTTGAAGTACAATAGTACTGTTCAGGAACTAGAGGAGACTAAATTGAGATTAGAAAGTTTGATTACTGCTATCACTCTTAATCCAAGTAATTCAGTTACTAATAATGGACGTTATGACGAATTGGAGATTAGTCATAAGATCTTGATAAAGATGGAGAACTTGAAGAAGGAGAATGAAGAGTTGGTGAAACAGATGAGTTTTGGTAAGGTCAAACAAATGGATATACAGATGAATCTGTTGCAGTTGGAGAATGAAAAGATCAAGTCTGAAAATGCACAGTTGAAGAAGAAGAATTCAGAGTTAATGAAAAAACTTGGTGAGATGTGATCATCTTTCATTTCTATCATCTACAACAAGTCAAAAGAATCTATAGTTTTAGCAAATACCAGACGAGCTGAATAAATAGATACATACAGGAAACTTTACTTCTTAGATCTTCTCTCCTTAACAGCAGAAGCCAAATCTCTAAGAACCTCAGCAGTTGTTTCAACATTGATGCAAGCATCAGTGATGGAACAACCATAGATCAAATCTTTCTTTCCAGTCTCTGGAACGTTCTGTCTTCCTTCAACAATGTTACTTTCAATCATTAACCCACAAATGGAGTTTGAACCATTTCTGATCTGGTCAGCGACACATTTAGCCACTTTTGGTTGATTTCTATGGTCTTTATTAGAGTTACCATGAGAGCAATCAACCATGATTCTTGGTTTGGATGTGATACCTTTCTTCTCTAATTGTTCTTGAGCTGCCTTAACACTCTCTTCATCAAAGTTAGTACCAGATTTACCACCTCTAAGGATGACAAAAGTGTCTTCATTACCTTCAGTAGCGACAATAGCCACAATACCTGGCTTTGTCACTGAGAGGAAGTGATGAGAATGAGCAGCTGCACCCATAGCATCAATGGCAACACCAAGAGAACCATCAGTACCATTTTTGAAACCAACAGGGAAAGAGAGTCCAGATGCAAGTTCTCTATGAAGTTGAGACTCTGTAGTTCTTGCACCGATGGCACCAAGGGAGAACAAATCGCTAAGGAATTGAGGAGAGATGGTATCAAGCATCTCACCAGCAATTGGTAACTTTTCAGTCAACTTAACAAACAACTCTCTAGAGATACGAAGACCCTTATTGATATTGAAAGTGTTATCGATATCTGGATCATTAATCAATCCCTTCCAACCAACAGTAGTTCTTGGTTTTTCAAGGTATGCTCTCATGATGATATGTAACTCATCCTTAAGCTCATCGGCGAGTACTTTAAGCTGATCACAGTAATCCAAAGCAGCCTTTGGATCATGCAAAGAGCAAGGACCCACCACAATAATGAGTCTATCATCCTTCCCTTTCAAAATATCAACAGCTTCGTCTCTTCCCTTAGAGATAACAGCATGGTTAAGATCACTAAGTGGGTACTCGTGTTGAAGAAGATCTGGTGCTGTTAATGGGCTGTAGCCCCTGATTCTCCAATCCTCGAGCTTACTGCGATCACCCACATGCTCGTTCTCGATGAACATCTTACTAGAGTTAGAAGCGGTCATTTTATCTCTAATATATGATAGATAGAGAGATAGAGATATATAGAAGAATAGTATGACTGAAGAAGATCATCGACAGTTTTGCAGCGCTCGAGAGTCGAAAGAGTGTGGCCGTACCGTTCTCTCAAAGCAAGTCTTCTTAACTAAAAAGAAAAGAGTGAGTCATAAAGATAAGTATGGAGTTGTTAGGTGTTAGTTGTGTTTATTGGTTATGTGTTACATATAATCATTCATTTTATAGATGAAGAGATGAGTTGTTAGGCTTCTTTGTGTGGTTATGACGAAGAACAGAGCAACGTCTTTAATCCCCATTGCTATGCATATAATCAACGTTTGACAGGTTTGAAGTATAAGCTCTTACATAGCCTATTTTGCTTTCTATGTAGCCTATCTTTGTAGTTTATTATTCAACTATGCTCTCTCCCATACGTAAACATAACCGTTACGTTCAATCTCTTCCCATGACTTGTTGTCACCTGTAACATCAACAACCTTCTCATCGTTGAACAAAACCCAACGATCACCCTTTTTGATAAATGCAACGTAATGACCAGATGTCACTTGTGTACCCTTATGACAAACAACAGCCTTAAGGGTATAATCAGGGGAGACGCCATCTTTTTGTAACAGCTCATCAATCTTTGCAGTTGGTGAGACAACTTTTGGTAATTCACCATCATCATCTGGATGACTAAATAACCATTCAACTGCAGCTTCAGCATTGTTCTTATTAACAATAAGAGCCTTTGTAGCTAACTTCTCGGAGAATCCCATATCCTGTAACATAGAAACTTGACCAGCATCAACTGAGGCATCACCATCGTTGGTATTCTTCCTCAACACAACAGGATCATCAAGAGTAGGATCATCTAAACGAGGCATTAGCCATTCCATAGCTTCTTCAACAGATCCATTATTAGTACCATGTAGAGCTTTTGTAGCTCTCAACTCGGTGAATCCCATAGCCATTAACTGGGTTAAGGCATCCTCGTTAGGTTTGAATGTATCATCATCAGTATCACTCTTTCTTTCAACTTCACCATCTTCAAGCAGCTCCTGAATCTGGAAATCAGATATATTGAAAGACTCTGGGAGTGATAATGGAACATCTGTCTTCACTGGAATCCAATTCTCAAGTTGGATTCTTTGAATAGCAGTGATGAGATACTTTGGATAACTCTGGATAATTGTAGATTTTTCAACTTTGATACCACCTTCCCAATCAATTTCCTCTGGTGTAAGGTATTGAATCAATGATTCCAAGAATTCTTGACGTTTATAATGCTTGGTTCCCTTATCATCAACATGATCAAGCTCAATATCAACTTGAAGTGTCATGTTCTCATTGAGTTGTCTCTTAAGTGTCACTTCATTATTTGGGAACTTAAATTTATCCACTGTGACAAATCTAAAGATGTCATTAAGTTCTGGATCAATAGAATCAACTTTATCCAACACGTGGTTCCAAAATTCAAACGCATCTTGTTGTCTCATAGAACTGAACTCTTCGTGTCCTTCACTGATTTGACGTTTGAATGAAGTTGGTACCACACCAGTTTGATAACCATCTTTACCAGCAATAGAAAACTCACCACTAGTGAGACCCTTAGCCATCTTAACAAGTTGGAATCTAACATCATTGGTCTCATCTAAATCTGAGAATGATTGTTGGGCAAATCTTTGTTGATATTCAGGCAAGGAGAATAAAGTCTGCATAACACTTGCCAAATAGCAAGAATTACCCAAATTCTTCAAACCTGTTAACTCTTTACCAAAGACAGTTGGTAATTCTTCACCTTCATCATTCAACATGTTAAATTCCCATTTCAAATTCTGTTCTAACTCCAACTCAACAAGACTCTTCTCAGTTTTTTCAAAATGATCAAGATCAATACCAAAAGTCTTTAGAAGACCAGCAACACCAGGCATAGTGATCTCTTCATCACATTGATAACAGTATACATCCATAACTTCTTTACTTAAAGATCCCAATTTAACAGCGATTGGATGACCAACATCTTTATAATGTGCCAATGCATGTGTATTACCTGGTACACCACCAAATTGAGCTCTTCCACAACCAAGTTGACCACAAGTGAGACAGATCCACAGATTTTGATCCAATTCACACTGAGCACAATGTTTCAATTGAACAATCGCAATTGGAGATTGCTTAAACTCAATGGTGTGTTCACAAGGTGTATACTCCTGGGTCCAAGCCTTTACATCATCCTTCTGAGCAGCTGATTGAGCATCAGCGATGGCCTGCATAGCTTCAACATCTTCTGGAGATGGTTCAAATTGGGAAATAGACCCATTCGTAATGACAATTGGTGTTGTTACTAAATCATACTTGTCTGATTCTTTCTCCTCTTTGATCTCAAGTTTGATCATCTTATCAGGACGGGACAATTCTTCATCTTTGGTCCTCTCAGTCTTCTCTAGACGTACATATGTAGTATCAGATGGATATTTCTGGATATGTAGATGAACGTGATCATCACAATAGGCACGACGAGATGATGGAGAGATGAGAAGTCCCGAGGGACTCAATAGAGTACGGTAGCAATAGAAACATTGGTCCTTATCGAGTGGGACTGAGCTCTTAGCATCAAACCTGATTTGAGGGGACATCATAGACAATACCAATGTGTAATATGAGACTTTTTTTAGCTTCTATTGTTAGGGTTAAACAGGTAAATAACAACTGTTGGTGGCAAAGAGTTCGGAGTTTTGGGGTTGGTGAAGTGTTGCGCATACCAGATTACGCGAACTCGTTTTATTTCCTTTTGAACTATTCTTTATGTCTTATGTCTTATCTTTAAATCTATAGCTTTATATCTTAGACACTAAGGTATTGACCACAATGCTCTCAGGACAGTTGAGTGTGAAGGATAAGCATGTTGTGATCACTGGTGGATCACAGGGACTCGGTGCTGAGATGGGCAGACAACTCGTTCTTAAAGGTGCATCTTCTGTAACACTCATCGCACGAACAGAGACTAAGCTTAAAGCTGTGGTCAATACCATTAAAGAAGTACGTGTATCTGATAAACAGGTTGTCTCCTATATTGCTGCTGATGTGTCTGTGTATAAGGAGTGTGAAGATGCCGTACGCAGTCTCGAGTTTGCGCCTGACTTGGTGTTCCTTTGTGCCGGTTCTTCTATTCCTAAGTTACTTCTTGATCTAACACCAAAGGAACTTGAACAAGGTGTCGCTGTGAACTATAATACGGCATTATTCTTCTCCCATGCTGTCTTTAAACGCATGGCAACCTCTCCAGCGGTACCATATGCCCGTCATATTGTTTTCTGTTCTTCTGTGCTTGCATTGTATCCTTTCATAGGATACGGTCAATATGCTCCTTCTAAGGCTGCCATCCGTTCTCTTTCTGATATCATGAGACATGAGGGACTTCCCTTTAACATTAAAGTGGCATGTGTTTATGCTGGTAACTTTGCCTCCGAAGGGTTTGCAGAGGAAGAGAAGACAAAGCCAGTTATCACAAGGGAGATTGAAGGTCCTTCATCTCCAATAACAGTGGAAAAATGTGCTGAGATTGTGCTTTGGTGGTTAGATCGTGGATATCAAACCATCTATACAGACATGATAGGATGGTTCCTCGGAGCTGGATCATTAGGATTTAGTCCAAGAGTCGCTGGCTTGTTACAGATTGTCGTTGCATTGTTATTGGCCATAATTGGACCAATCTATGTGCTTATATGTGAGAGGGATATCAAGAAATTCTTCAAGAAACAACAGTAATATAAACCTACTTGCTTTCCATTAACAATGCTTTTGTATTTTAATCATAACAACGTGTAAAATGCTTCTAGCTTATTCGTCAACAACTCACTTAGCCTTGTTGATAGCACTCTCAAGGTATTCGACGATATCAGCAGTTCCCTTCTCAATGTTTAAAGAGTAGGTCCAATGCACCACCTTGAGGATCTGATCATCCCAAATATCAGCAATGGTCTGCTTAATAGAAGGTCTATGTTGGAACTCGATGGCACGTGGAACATCAACTTTTGGTTTACCATGGTTGTCAATGATAGCTTCGGTCTCTCTAATAGTCTTTGAAACAAACTCCTGGTTACGCTTGAACTCCTGTGACGTGTAGTATGCGATACACGACGTCAACAGCACACCACCAAGAAATCCATGAATTCTTCCACCCATATTAGCACTTCTATAATGATCTTTGATCTATACAAAGCCTCATTAAGAGAGACTTAATCGGTCATTTTTAGCGAATTAATTTAAATGGAACAAAATGGTGTCCGGGTTTTAAATCTCTTTTTTTTTATGGGCGGATTTTCTCTTTGGTCGACTTTTCACTTAAATATATTGAACTACAGTGCTATACCTTTGGTGGTGACAGACATACTAAATACTAGATACTACACCATGGTTGCTCCAAGACAGCTTTCGAGAGACGCTGCCCACAGAAGAGCGTTGCTTAGAAACCTTGTGACGGCTCTGTTCGAGCACGAGTCCATCACCACTACACATGCCAAAGCTAAAGAAGCTCAAAGACTCGCAGATAAACTCATTTCATTGACCAAAAAAGAAGATGTGGCTAAGGCTAAGAGTCTAGCTGCCTCAGACGTCTTCCAACATGGCAAGATCTTGCCAAAGCTCTTTGGTGAGCTTAAGGATCGTTACGCAAACAGAGAAGGTGGTTTCACAAGAGTACTTCGTCTTGAACCAAGACTCAGTGATAGTGCACCACAGAGTATCCTTGAGCTTGTTGATGGTACTAGAGAGATGAAACTTTGGATGACAGCACGTGTTGTTGCCAGACTTGAACAACAGGGACTTGAAGTTGATCCACTCACACAACATAATGTCAATAAGCTCATTCAACTTAGACCTAATGGTAAAGAAGAGTTTGATTCACTTGTTCAGAGAATGAAAGATCTCTTTTACACAGATGTTGAATTGTTGGAACAGAATTTGCCCTCAGAGAAACTTGTTTCACCAGTTGAACCAAAATTGAAAGATAACATCAAGATTGTACCACGTCCTGCTAGAGATTAGATGGGGATCTAGAGCAAGATAGTATCTTTTGACATCAGGGATGACAAAAGATTGCATTTATGAACAAAAAAAGATGAATTAGTGTATATAGCCATGATCATAATCTGTACATTACAGTAATAAGGTGTAGGTCCGGTAGTAAACAATCAAACCTATAACTACAACTTAACACATAAGGAGAACATCCCATGTCATTACTGTACAGTTCTATGCAACCCAAAACAAAATAAACAAGAAAACTTACTGAACGTTATCCTGTTTCAAGGCAGTAGCCAAAATTTGGTTAGCCTTGAAAGAGAGACCCTTTGTCTTCTCAATCACTTGTTGATAAACAGAGTTATGTGTGTGGTTTAAGATCACAGTACCTTCACTTTCATCAATCTTAGCATCCATCTTTGTCTCCTTAATCAAATTAGCAATCCATTTTTCACCTTCTTCTCTAGTCAAGTTCAAAGATTTGGAGAAACCGTTAAGGTCAATCTTTTGATGAACACGACAGTAAACCTCAGAGATAAGGTGACGAGCATTCTGAACAAACACATCAGCAATGTTTTGAAGGAAGAAATCTGTCTTAAGGATAGCAGATGCATCTTGCAATTTGGCATTTGCCTGAACAAAGTCGAAATCAATGTACAATGCCTTGATAAAAGATGTCAATGGATCATTGTACTCATACTGTTCTTGACCAACAACACCAACGAGTTCTTTGAGTCTCTTTTGGAAAGCTGGATTGGACAAGTTGTTCTTTGTAGAAGATTCAGAAGCGACAACTGCAGCAACAAGATATCTCAAGATCCATGGACAAGCAGCTTGAATAGTGGAAAGATAAGAAGAAGAGAAATACAAATCAACAAGGGATTCCAAACCATTCTCAATGTTAAAGAATGGGAACAAAGACCAATGAATAACCCATGTTCTACTATGCAGCTGTGTTAATGGTTCACCAAAGGATCTCGAATCAACAATCTCTCTCAACTTGGCAAGTTCCTTTAGGGCAGCATCCCATTCAGTTCTCAAGATTTCACAGGCAAATTTACCCCAAGTGGCATTCAAAACTTTTTCATTGCTTGTAGAGAGAGCTCTAAAATTAGCAAGAAGATCAGATGCCATAACGTAATCACCACGGTTATATTGGAATTGACCAAATTCGTAAAGCTTATCAATGTCCTCTTCGGTAATGTTATGGTTCTTAGCGAGATACTCTTGGTTCAAGAGTTTATCTTGCTTAAGATTCTCTTGCACTTCTTGCTTATTCAACACGTCAAGTGTCTTTTGAGCCTCTTGTGAAAGTTGTGCGAGCGTTTTTTCAATCTGTGTATCTTTATCCAAGATCTCCTTAGAATAGTTCTCATTACCTTCCAAAAGTTTCCATTGCTCCTTAAGGAATCCAGTCATGTTTGTATCTTTGAAAAGGTCATATGTGAGCTTAGTGATGGCTCTATCATCGTACACGTCTCTTAGGGACTCGAGGATTGGATAGAGCAAATGACGATCAAAGAATGGAATAACTTTTTGAGTAAGATCAAACTGGCGCGCAATGGCGACTTCCTCAGCACTAAGGTCACTCATACTGATAAGAAAGTGTACTACCGGTGTATCTTTTAAAGGTAGATCAAACAATAAATGCTCACAGTTTAATGGATGTTCAAAATCTTCAAATTTTTTTTTCGGAAGGTTTGGATGTTGGAAAAAAACCCAAACACCACCTCGCGAACACACTTCGACGCGTTTATGTTTGGTAAATAGAGATTAGTTAGTATATGAAAGAGAATAATGATAAGTATATATATATATGGTGGTAGAGTATATAGATAGATACTATGTCTGTATTTAATCAATGGATTAAAAAAGAATTAGAATAATGACTTATATAAGCCCGTCCTAAGCACCTAAGGTCTTATTGACACGGAGATCGATGACAGCAATTTGTACCAATGGACGTATCTTTAGTTATACGTTGATGTATATCTAATAGGTGGAACCTTGAGAGTTACCGATTAAACTATACATCTACAATGGAATTGGTATGTTTGATATGAGATAACTGGTATAGGTTTAGTACTAACTCAATAAAGCTCCCAGAAGGCAAGAAGAACCAAGTTGAGGTTACATTCGAAGATCAAAAGAAGATTAATGAGTTCTCTAAACTCATTAATAAGAGAGACAACATCTCATCAGAGTTAGAGAAACAGAAACAGGAGAAAGAGTACTTGGATGATGTCTCAATGGAGATTGAACTTCTTGATGAAGAGGAACTAATCAACTATAAAGTATCAACAGTATTCGTTAAGCTTAGTCAAGAAGAAGCTGTGGAAAAGTTGGAAAAGGATACAGAGTCAGTTGATAACACTATAAGTCAATTGGAGAATGATATTGAGCAAATTGATGATAAATTAAGTGAACTCAAGACAGCGTTGTATACAAAGTTTGGTGATACAATCAACTTGGAGCGTAATTAATCAGTTCATGGTTGAGTAATGAATGCTATGAAAAGCTACATTTTCCTTACAGTAGAGTGTCATAAGTTTTCATAAGTTGCATAATACTTAGTAGGAG
Organism: Petasospora fabianii; assembly: GCA_022641835.1. Classification (NCBI taxonomy): domain Eukaryota; kingdom Fungi; phylum Ascomycota; class Saccharomycetes; order Phaffomycetales; family Wickerhamomycetaceae; genus Petasospora; species Petasospora fabianii. The sequence continues at coordinate 954,847 of CP048718.1, read as the reverse complement.
AAGAGATAAGTTGTTTGTCGTAAAGTGTTAGGTCGTAATAGTTATAGCAAGGGACCATGGCATGATCACTTCTCAGCCTGTGTGTACACTTCACTATCAGCCTCGAGAACAAATGGGAACTGAAGGTTATTGATAGACTCGACTGATGCAATGGAAATATCATCTGGAATACTGAAGGAGAACCCGGTTAACACGGTTGCATATTCATGACCAATGGTACCTCCAAGTGCTAACACTTTGTCCTTAGCAGCTTCGATGTAGCTTTATCTGTTAGTATGTCACTTATACGTAGGTATTGAACATATTAAACATACCTATTTGGTGTAGTTTGTCCTTGTTCAAAGTAGAGGATATATGATTCTGTCTGGTGTTAGTAGATTGCTTAGTATTATCACCAAAGGGCAGATACTCACTCGCAAGAGCCGTGGTGGCAATAGCAAGGGTTGTAAGCAATGAAGTAGTCTTCATAATGTTTAAAGAACGGCTTTTAGTGGTAATAGAGTAGTAATGGTGTTGTATAAAGTAACAACTATTGCCTTCAATTAACAGCGCCACTTTTTGATTACGTAAGGAAGTTGGACGGGCCACGCACAACATAACCTGACATCAAAACCTGGGGAAAATCCTTTTAAACATTTAGAAGAGGTTAAATTGTACTACAATGGGTTAAAAGAGATCATGAAAGAGTCGTGTGTAATAATACAAGGTATATGGTTAACGTTCAGGGTCCAGAATGAACTCACAGAAGTATTTAACAGCACTGTACATCTCCTTACCAACAGGTATAATGAACTTTGATGGCAAGAGGAATCCATGAGATCCCGTGTCTCTCAGTTTGAATTGGAATGCCCAATGGGCTCTGTTATGATACATGTAATCCAATGAAGACCCTGCACCAAGACCTGGAAGAATGTCAACACCACGGTCTTTACATGCAGGAAGCACTTCATAGTACTTACCACTTTTCAATCTTATCGTTTTGGAGAGACCGTATGCTAGTTCCAGAAGATTCTCAATATCTCTTGGAAGTTCATCACATGAGTAAGCATATGGATATAAGATCTTTTGAGTGTATGAATGGAAATCCAAATATCCATAGATTTCGTGTTGACCTTTGGTGATGTTGATGTAATGGTTAAGGTTCTCAGCTTCGATAGCTTCAAATTGTGTTTCTCCAGAGTAAAATTCACCACAGGCATAGTCTTCAGACCTCGTCCAATGATAATCAAAAGAATGATCAATGTCAATACCAAAACAACGTGGAACATAGGTCTCTTGTCTGTTCTTACGCCATAAACGATCATCAGTCCAACTATACTCATATCCATCTGGGTTGAACACAGGAACAACAAGGAAATCTAATTTGTTCAAAAACTCTGTTTCAGCTTTCTTAACACCATAATTTGAAAGCAATTGAGACATTACCCATAACACTGTTGATGTACTTATCCATTCCCTAGCATGTACACCAGCAGTTAATACAATTGTCTTCTTCTCAGGGTTCAACCCAGTTGGTGCACTAAGATGTAATGCCTTCATATCACGACCTTCAAAAGTTTGACCAAGCCATTCAATCTCAACCAAGTCGGGGAAAGTCTCCTTCATCATATCTAACCATGCATATATCGTTTTCAAAGGTCTATACTCTTTGAAGAAGATATCTGAGGCAACATTGAAATCATCATGCTCTGTGAGGTCAAAAGACTGTGACTCCAAGCTTGGGAAAGTCTCGTAAACAGCTTGTGCAAGGTCTTCAATGATAACCTCATAGTCCAAGCTTCGTAGTAACGACATATCTTCTTCTGGAACTTTCAAGTCGATGTATTCAACATTAGCTTCCCATTGAGCATAACTAGCTCGTAATTCGTCTAGTGCATACTTCGTATCTTCATTAATTGGGAATCTTAAGATCTTGTATCCTTCGTATTGATTCAAGTCCAAGGGCCACACAGATGGATCTTGGGCCTTATAGTGTGTCACCTTATAGTCCTCACTCTTAATGTAAGAACGTAAGTCTCCAAGGATGTTCTGGAATGGGTCTGAACTTATCTCAAAGTTATCAAGTAAGGGCAGCTGCAGCGCCGAGCTAACGCAGGGCAACGCCGCTAATAGCAAATTAGAGCACAGCTTCATGACAAAGACAATGGTCTACTCAATAGAGAAGTCCCACTATTGACTAGTGAGTTAAAAGGGTCTCCTTTGGCCAGAGCTCAATTTGGTATAACCTTCATTTCTTGGCGCGAAACTTGGGAATAATTGCCTAATAAGGAAGTTTACCGTTTCTGGCACTATCTTTATCTTCTTGATGTCTAGTGTCTTGTAAAAGGTTCAAATTACTCTACACGGCGGAGAAGGTCTTTAGATTTGCATTATAGAGTGGATATTGATTAATCAGTAGGTCTATCTACCTAAGCACTCCAACCCAACTGCAACTTAATCTTGTCACGAAGAGACTCGGCCTTGGCTGTAATGTCTGGTAGAGCTTGGCCAGTCTTACCAGCAATATTCTCAACTGATTCTTCGATAATAGAATCTTGGATAACGTTGATGATTCTTCCTGTGTCGTCGTCGATCTCAAGTGGACCTCTCTTAACCATGTTGGTGATAATTTCAAAAGCGATCTGAGCAGCAGCTAATGTAGTAGTCTCTGCATGATCATAAGATGGATTAACCTCAACGATATCAGCACCAACTAAGTTTAGATCTTCAAGTTTTCTCAGCATAGAGATCAACTCTCTAGTGAGGAAGCCACCAACTTCTGGTGTACCAGTACCTGGAGCGAGACCTGGGTCAATGACGTCAATATCAATTGATAAGTAAACTGGTTCGTCTTTTGGGATTCTTCTCTTAATCTTGTCCACAATTCCATCAATACCCATAGTCATAATATCATCTGAGTGAACACGAGCGAAACCTTGAGCATCATCATCCTCGTAATCACCAGCATCTGATAGTCTGGTTCTTAAGCCAGCATGGATGTTGGTATTGTTCTGCAATAGACCCTCTTCATAAGCAATCCAAAGCATAGACCCATGTGTAAATGCAGCCTGATCAGATGGCCAATGAGATGGGTATTTGTTTGGTAACCATGTATCGAGATGAGCATCAAAATGAATCAATGTAATCTTACCATACTTCTCATAAAGTGCCCTAAGTGCAGGAAGGATAATAGAATGATCACCACCGAGTGAAACGAGTCTTGGGAGATGCTTTGTATCAGGTGTTGTATGGTTCAAAAGATGCTGGTATCCCATAGTCATCTGTTTCAAGGCAAGATTGTTGTCCATTGGAGAGATCGGCATATCACCACAATCAATGATCTTAGCCCAATCATCGTATGGGTTTAAATCAGCTCTAACATTGTATCCTCTAAGTGCTGTTTGACGCTGTGAGGCAGCTCTGATTCCTCTTGGTCCAAATCTGGCACCTGATCTGTAAGAGACAGCAGTATCGAACGGCATACCAATAAGTGCAATATCAAATTGCTCATCTGGGTTAAGCAAACACTTGGTATGTGGCAAATGGGCAAAAGTGTTTACACCAGCAAACGGCCAATCAGTCCCCCATAGATCCTCACGAGATGGTTCACCTTCAAATTCAACATGGGGATCAAGAACGTACTTATCAATCTTGTGGTCGGCAGCGACGAGTGATGCAGCGATAGCACTGATAAGCGCAAAGCTGAGTTTCATTGTGTGTCTGTGTAACTTATATGTGCAAAGTGGGTGCAACCTCGAGACGGGGATACTCGTGAGCAGAGAAGGAAAGGAAAGGAAAGAGCATCGAGTCCATCTTATAAATCGGAGAGTAAAGCGGAATTGACTCTCCAGATTAGGAAGGCATTTCCGGGGGAAATTTATTCCGTGCGCGGAGTTTGTTAAATCTTATACTATAAACGAGGAATCAGCTACAACTATCATTATTCGTAACAGTTCATTAAGGTCTATACACATGAAGTGATTATGCAGGGTTTGCGAGTATGGAACTCATAGATCATTCGGCAAATGCCTCTTCAACACGAGCATGTTCCTCCTCCTCGTCTCTTTTAATAGGCTTTAGCTCACCTTTCACATATTGTGGTACATCTGGTCTTTCTTCAAACGTAGCAGTTCTTGTCTGATTATCCTCTTTCATTTCATCGGACTTAAACTCAGTAGATCCAGTGTCGTAGTTTATTAACTCGAAGAATGGTCTGAAGAGAAGTGTACCATTGTCAAGCTTTTTAATGACATTTCCGAGAGAAACCTTGAGCTGTTGATTGAACTTCTTGTGCCTCATTGGTACAGCTGGGACCAAAGATGGTGGTGATGTAGTCTCAGCAGTGGTGGCTGATGGTGTTGGAAGTGTTCTCTCAGGCTTGAGGATAGTCTCTTCAGCGTTGTTGTTAGCATTATTGTTATTGTTGTTGTCAGTATTGTTGTTAATCTGAAAGAAAAGGGTCTTGGCCTCTGGAACGAATGCGATCCAGTTAATTAGCAGCGATGTCAGTTCCACTTTGTATTCATCCATATCCAGACCATCCCTCTCCAACAACTTGGTCATCATGAGGCAGATCAGTTTAACGATCTTAATACACCTCTCAAACTCTGAAGCGTTTTGAGCCTCTGATTGGGATTTGGACTTGTAACTGTCATATGTCCTAGAGAGGTAAATAAGACAATTGTTCAAAAATTCATGCAATAGCATTGATTTTTCAATCTCAGATATCTCCAGAGAACCTTGTCTTGAAAACTTAAAAGTCTTACTGATTCTAGTCTCACCTCTTAAACCATTAACAAGTTCAAAGATGTAATTCATGAGTGTGAATGATAAACCCATGTGGGTGATGAACCATATAAGAACTCTTCTATAACCGTGTGCCATCAACATCTCATCAAGCATAGCATAGGAGGCAATTGGGTTCAGGGCAAGCATAGCTTCAAATGTCCAACCAGCACTCCATTTTTCATAAATCTTATCTGGAGTGACAACATCTGCTGGAATGATGGTATCCTTATCGGAGACTGTGTTATTGATATTCTGCTCAAAGTCAAATTTAACAGCCTTAGCAACGGTCATAACAACTCTACCTGCGACTTCTTCACTAACTGGTGCCTCTTTCATATCATCAAACACTTTTGAGAGTTCAGGCCAGCTATAACACTTGGAGTCATCGATAATAAAGTCACCATTGAAGAAGATATTCCCACCTCTGGGAACATCACGCCAATCTCTGCCCAATTCATCAAACTCAATATCTTGATCACCTCTAACAGCCGTGGGAATGGTATTAAAGTCACCATCTTCATCTGCATCTTCACCATCGAATTGTTCATGTCCTTGTTGTTCTTCTTCCTCTTCTTCCAAGACTTCATCATGATCGAAAAACTCGCAAGTACATCTCTGATGAACCACTTTATGTAAGACACCAAATTCATCTTCATAAATGATATTTTGCTCCTTTGGTTCACCATCTTCATCATATTCATCGGGGAAAAGTTCCTTATGATGGAAATCCTCAAATTCATGTGCAAACATGTACTTGACATCTTCATCATATCTATCATTAGGTTCCAAATCGACAAGTGTCTCAACAACTTCATTCAATTCAGATCCTAAAGCGAGCATTGCACCAACATACCATCTAACATCGGCATATAATGCACCTGACCCATTACGTCTTCCATATGGTGAAAGGAAATGCACAATGTTTAAATGATAAAAATCATGCACTCTATTCTCGAGATCTTCATTGAGTATAGAAGCAAGAACGTATCTGATTGCGCTAGATCCACGTATCACTTGTTTAATGATCTCAGGGGTCTCATTGTTTGGGTCTTGTTCAACACGACGATCAACTTCAAGCCCTAAGAGAACAACATTGGTGAATATTTTCCAAAGTTTGATGAAATATCCAAGGAATGGATTAAGACAAAGGTCAGGTTCTTCAAAATTGTAGAGTTTGAAAATAGTGTAAACACATACACAGTCAACCATATACATGAGATGGATGTCCTGTTGGTTTAGCCCACTTGGTGTCCATTCTAAAACACGTGGACGCCAATCGACTTTGATGTCTGAGTTGTTAAGATTGCGAATCTTGACTTCATCATGACAATGTAGCAGCTGAAGAGAGCTATCAATGATCTTGAAGAGAATTATTGAGAGATCAAACCCGGGAATGACGGATTCAGTGTTGTAACAGAATGCGATTATAAGTTGAGATATTAGGTCGATGGACATTACGTGAATGTCTGATTCCATGGGTTGTGTTAGTGGATCAGTGAGTGCAGCGATGATGGTGAAAGCCTTAGAAATTTGTGAATCGTCATTGAGTCCAAGAAGCTTTAACAAAACTTTATGTCTTTTAAATGCATGATTTGTAATGGAGAATGAAGGTAGATCCATACTGAAGATCTCTTTACCTTCTTGTAGTGGGAAAGGTGGAGGTTGAAGCGAGTCAGGATCACTATGATCAAGGTCAAGATCGAGTGGTGCATCATCAGCAGAGTCAAGATCATCAGCACCACCTTCAATGCAAAACCCTGGGTGTTCCTTATCAATATGGTAGGTATTCAAATGATGTGAATGGAACTCATTGTAAACTTCTTTACTAGTGATAAAATCATCACTTAGACAAAATGGATGATCTGTGGGAGCATCTCGATGATAGTTCATATAATGTTGACAATTCGTCAATAATGGATCCCAATCACCAAATTGTAGTTGTGGTGTTTCAGACACAGTGAGTGTATTACTCGAACTGGACTTCCTTGAGCCCTTAGAGCCCTTTTTTTTACCTTTCTTGAGCGTTATGGTGAATGAGTTGATATATGTTATGTAGTGGGGCGGGTAGATGACCTCTGATGAGGTTAGAATTGTTGGCTGTAATGCACAGAGAAACCCTAATATGTGATGACGAAGTGATAAGAAAGCTTTTATCTCCAAATCCAACAAAGAAGAGTACTTGTATCAATGAACTGCCGTCTTTTAAATGAATAACTTCAGACTTCATAGTCTCTTTAATGTACTTAAAGCGGCTAAGAAAACCTTTTCGCGGAAGACCGGATGTCACATGGATCACGTGCTATGATAGAGATATCCGGACCATTCGCGGAGTTCGTGCCCCTACCAAGGGTGTCACCCCAGGTGGATAGATGGAAAGGGGGTGTCAATTATCAGTTGATTTATTCTTTTTTTTACCTTTTACTCTCTGGTTTGTAATACCGATTACACAGACAAAAGATACCTCAGCATGCTTAAAAGCTTCACTACTCGTCCACAGATGCTTCTTAGAGTCTCTACTAAGAGATGGCACTCATCTTCATCTTGGCCACCCCAGACTAAAGACGCTAATAGCAACAGCAATGGTGAAGTGGAGACTACTGATGCTAGTAAAGAGGCTCAACCATCTCCCGTCAAATCAGCATCTAAGTCAAGTGCATCTACATCATCACGCAGTACAAAAAATGGTCGTTCCCTTAAGAAGCCAATCAGTGTTAAGTCAAACGCCTCCACTATTACAAACTCATTTGCATACGTTGTAACACCACCATCGGTTAACTCTACACAACATCTTGATCAAAATGCCTTAAGAAATGATATCTTTTATGGTGGATTCAGACCTGTCTTGACACCATTACGTCGTCCAGTGACCAAGACCAAGAAGACACCAACGATACCTTTATCTTGGAATATGTCTGCATGTAAACTTGAAACTTTTGATGATTATAGTAAAGTACCTCAATTTGTTGTTGATAAGTTAGTTCCATTCCACAGTCCTCAGGAACCTGGTAATGAGATTAGATTAGGTGCAAAGAGTCGAAAGGAGCAAAAGGAGATGGAAAGATTGTCAAAGGATGTTTATGAGTTCATTTTACAATTTAGAAAGTAATGGGGTGTTTGGTTTGGTTTGGTTTGGTTTGGTTTACTTCTTTGTTATCTCATATGTTGATCATATGTTGATATGTTGATCATGACTTCTAATTTACAATACATAGCTACACATATGTTGATACAAAGAACATGTTAAAGCATAGTTTGATTCATAAGGCATATCGTAGTCTCTTATAACATAACTCAAGATATCAGAAGTATCAAAGTGTCAGAGGTAGAGGTAGAGGTAGAGGTATCAGTATCAGTATGGTATCACTTCACAGCATATTTATGAGTATAATACTTAATCAATCCATTATAACCCTTTGTATCTCCACTCTTTAATAGATTTGATACATCAATGTTCAATGGACTATTAGGTTCTGGATCTTGTAATAGTAAAATAATGGCAATCATTGTTGATAAGAGTGACCAAGCTGGTGTCCATTGATTCTGTAAGATATCAAGACATATCTCCCCCGTTGTAAAATTGACATTTGGATGACATATACGATTTGTAAACGTGATCTTTGGAGGTTGAATTGGATAATTAGAAGGGATACTAATATCCATCCCCCATTGACCTTGTTCAAAAGGTGAATTATGTGGACCTTTGATAATAGCTTTCCAACTAAATAGATCACCTTGTGGTTCTAATGAAAGGATGTTTTTATACTCAGTGTTGGTCTTGAGCTCCTTCTGTATAGAAGAGTACTCCTTCATCAATCTTTTAGTGGCCATACCTCTTACTCTTACTATTACTTATACTCCATAAACAAAAACACTATTGATAAGACGCGTCATTGAATGATCAAAAGATGAACTCCTTTGAAGTTCGCGAATAGAATGAGTTCGCGCAAATCGCGAAAACTCCTTTGACCATAATTTGAATACGACTTTGACAAGTCGCCACTCTAAGTGGGTCTTTTATACAGAGGTATATTCCAACTAACCCTATATCAATTGGTCTATCTCTTCCAGATATGTCTAGAGCTGCTGATTTCATTGCTAAGATTGCCATTCCGGCAGGTATTGCCGTTTCCGCTGCTCAATACTCCATGTATGATGTTAAGGGAGGTTCTCGTGCTGTGATCTTTGATCGTCTTTCAGGTGTTCAACAAAAAGTAATTGGTGAAGGTACACACTTCCTTGTTCCATGGTTACAGAAGGCTATTGTGTTTGATGTTCGTACTAGACCAAAAAACATCTCTTCAAACACTGGTACCAAGGATTTACAAATGGTTTCCTTAACACTTAGAGTTCTTCATAGACCAGATGTTCCAAAATTACCAAATATTTATCAAAATTTGGGTCTTGATTATGATGAAAGGGTCTTACCATCTATTGGTAACGAAGTGCTTAAGTCCATTGTTGCCCAGTTTGATGCAGCTGAATTGATCACACAAAGAGAAGTTGTCTCTGCTAGAATCAGACAAGAACTTAGTGAACGTGCAAAGGAATTCTCTATAAAACTTGAAGATGTCTCCATTACACATCTCACGTTTGGTAAAGAGTTCACAAAGGCCGTTGAACAAAAGCAAATTGCTCAACAGGATGCCGAGAGAGCCAAGTTTGTTGTTGAAAAAGCTGAGCAAGAGAGACAAGCTTCAGTTATTAGAGCTGAAGGTGAAGCCGAGGCTGCTGAATTCATTTCTAAGGCATTAGATAAGGCTGGTGATGGTCTTTTGCTTATTAGAAGAATCGAAGCTTCTAAGGAGATTGCTCAAACTCTTTCTGCTTCTAGTAACATCACTTATTTACCAAGTGGTGCAAGTGATGAACAAGCAAAGTCCAACTCTAACAGTTTGTTATTGAACTTGGGGCGTTAAGCTTTGATCTATAAGACAATGTACATAGTTATGATATCATGATTGATTTGTAGTATTGACTTAACATCAAACATCAGATTTATCATCTGTTTGTTCTTGAACATGTTTCTCTCTCTCAAGTCTCTTATACTTCTTAGTACCAGGTACAGCAATAGAACCTTTACCAATCATGATACCTGGATGGAATGGAATGAATATCAAACATGTAAGTGCCATCATTAGAGCATCAAGTATCATAAAGTAAATCTCATGAATCATTAAATAACCCTTCCAACCTTCAGAAAGTTCCACAACACGATAAATAGATCTAACATAAACGAATATAGTTCCAAGGAATACAACAAGAGGGAACCATTTAAAACTTGGTTTAGCTCTAATCGAGGCAAACTCCTCGGGGAATTGATTCTCCATCTCTTTGAAACCAGGTCTCAAATACTTAATCTTCCAAAAGAAGTGTCCATACATCAATAGGAAGACACTCATACTAACAACTTGGAATGCTAACCCACCAACCATTATATCTGTACCAGTTTGACCAGATTCATATCTTTTGGCAGCAGCTGATGCGATACCACCACCTGTACCTTGAACCAATAACGATACAATATCACAAGCAATGAAGATGTATGAATACCAAATTGGTTTAAGTATGGCATATTTTTGTCCATAAACCATAACAAATTGTGCTAATAGGAAATAGATACCAGCCATTATGAAACACGGTGCAATTGTTAAACAAACAATTTGTACCATATATGCATCTTTGTTATCAGAGTCTCCAGCAGATACACTCCTGCCAATGTATCCAATCATCTCAAGGGCAGAACCAAGGAAATAAGAGATTCCAAACCACCAAGTTTGATAAAACCAACCCATACTTGTATGTGCAATAAAGAAAATACCCATTATAATAGTCATAGCGACATTACCACCAAGACTTGGATCCATACCATAGATGTTATCAGCTTTGGACAGAGATGACAATACTTCGGAAGCATGACTTAACCCTGCAGTTGCTGATGCTGATACTGAGGAGTCTGAAGCAGTAAGCAACACTTGAGAAGCAGATATCTGTTGTAAAGAAGCAACAGCGTACTCTATTGATCGAGATTCTTGGAGGAACTTATGAGTATTGGTCTCTGTTGCTATAACAGAAGTTAAAGAAGCCAATTGTGACTGCAAAGAAGTCACAATTGGGGCATATGTTGACATAGTTGATACCTTCTCTTACTACTGTTAGTAATGAGTCTCTGTGACTATTGATGATATATGGGTTGAAAGAACAACAGATGTTTATTTGTTTATGTCCATTGCGAAGGTTGAGGCGCAGCCTTTACAGTTAAATACTTGTCGCTTTTTCACCCAAGGATGATTCAACACGATGAGCATAAGATGACCTATAGAGATAAAGATAAAGATAAAGATATTATCAAGCAATGTATTGCTTATAAGGTGGAGTTATATGATCTAGTGAATAGAGTCATAGTCATAAACCGTATTACGTAATCTCTTACTAAACATAAAACCATATTACGTAATCTCTTACTAACATAAACATGCAATGATAGTACAAACCCACTATAGAAACATAAGCCAAAGGTCTTTAGGGTATCCATTACCCATAGCCATGAACAATAACAACAAACAATAGCAATTAGCAATAACAGTAACACCTTAGCAACATAACAAACCAAATAAACAATCAATCAATCAAAGTTATCAAAGCTGAACATACGTACTTTACCATCTTCATCAGCACTAGCAAAATTTGAATCACCTAAACCGACACAAGTAACAGGACTTGAATGACCAGGGAAAGTGTGCATACACTTACCACTCTGAAGATCCCAAATCTTAACAAATCTATCATGAGCACCACTTACTATACGGAAAGTATCAGCTGCAATATCCCAAATACCTTCAACATGACCAAATTGTGTTCTAACACATTTACCTGTCTTAACATCCCAAAGCTTAATAGTGTTATCAAGTGAAGCTGTTAGGATATAGTTGGGGTAAACTCTTGATGGATCTGAGTAATCAATACCGGTAACATTATCATCTTGTTCTTCTTCTTCTTGTTGTTCCTCTTGTTGTTCTTCTTCCTGGTCTTCATCAGTCTTCTTCTCTTCATCATCAGCATCAACTAATAGATCATAATCCTTTGAAAGTGATAATGGGATAACTTTTTGAACTTCACCAACATGACCTCTAAACACTTTAAGACATGAGTTATCATTTAAATCCCACATTCTCACTGTTGAATCATCAGAAGCACTGAAAACAGTCATACTCTGTGGATGAATCTTAACACAATTGACAGCTTCGGTATGACCTCTCATTGCATAACAAGTTCTGAGTTCAACATTCCAAACTTTGATGCTGTTATCAGCTGAACCACTTACAATAGATTTCTTATAGAAATCAACACTTAGAACACTATCATGATGACCACGATAAGTTGATAAACATTGACCAGTATGATAATTCCAAACTTTTATAGTGTTATCCAATGACCCCGTAATGACTTTTTGTTCATCAAATGCAAGTGTCTTAACAGCTGCTGTATGAGATTCCAGAGATCTTAATAGTTTACCAGTGTTAACATCCCATATCTTCACTGTAGTATCATATGATCCTGTGAACATATACTTATGATCAAACTTAAGAGTTAAGACACCATCTGAATGACCATCAAATTCTCTCATCTTATATGTTCCCTTTCTCCAATTTCTTTCAACTTTGAATCTTTCCATATAGACAACTTTCCAAGGTCTTGTCTTTCTCATACCTTTTTCCACGGTTTGATTAGAAAGTCTTCTTCTCTTTGGTTGTGGTGTACCTCCATATGGACCAGCTAATGTAACTTCATTTGAAGGTGGAGATAATTCAATCTCACGAGCTCTTTTCATATGCATTAATGGTAAACCCCAACCACAATTTGGACATTTACGATCAATATGTTGTTCACACATATGATGCCAAACACGATCATCATCTGCAAGTTTCTTCCACCCTTTGGACACTTGGGCAGCATTACACAGAGAGGTACAATCGAGATAACATAAGATCTTGAGTGATAACTCTATTGGTAAAGTAGAGATGAAATCGATTCTAATCAAAGATGAAACTTCTTGAGATATGAATGAAAGTTGTGGGAAACAACATTGTGTTAGGATACCTTGAAGTATCAAGTTTCTCTTATGAGTATTTGCAGCACCAAAGATTGACCAAACTTGATTAATCTGTTCACGATCTGCACGTGGAGTTGCTTCAAGATCTTGTTGTAATTGTGTCATCTTATTAGCATCTGTTTGCTTATTACACTTAACATCTGGATTATGACGATAACAAAACTTGTGAAAGTTATCAGCGGGGATAAGACTCATATCATAAACTGGTAGTTTATCACTAAAACGTTCAGGTAGTGGACCCAGACCATCTGTTTCATTATGATCAACTTCAACATCATCATCAGCAATAGCACTTTCATTAACACGATTCTCTTGATCATCTGACTCCTTAACAGCTTTAAACTTATCTCTAATGTCCGTTACACATGATAGGGCAAGATCCATATGACCCCGATGAGACGCTGACGCGTCATTCTGTTGAACCATTGTTCTTATGTGTTTGATAACTCTAACACAGTGGCAAACTCCTATGAATAAGTCTAAGAGACACTTTAATACTCTATATAAATGTATAACGACTTCTTTTTCTTCTCCTCTAAAAAAACGCCACAGTGGCACTTTGGTAAGGGCAACACGTGTGGCACTTTATGGTAGGGGCAACATATCTCAGTTTTTTTTTTAATTTTTAATTTTTTACGCGAACTCGTTTTATATCCATACACAATTGGAGGACATATAATAGTTTGTTATACATTATTACTTTAGGTCTATTGATCAACTGTTTCTTCATTGGATGAGCTGATTGTCATGCCGGTGATATATAACGAGTATAAGGGATATTGTATTCCCAAGAGCAGGCATGATGTATCAAAACCTACAGAACAGTCTACCATAATTCATACAGATGGGTTTGATCATTTCAACTGGGGTTCTATAGATGAAGAACACCAAAGGTCATATGATAAGTCATATGAAGAAAGTGGAGAAGATTCAGATAGTGGCTCACAGAGTGATATGTATGCTGACGAATCCAAGATTGCTTTAAACCACACTGGATCGACAAATGACGATCATTCTGATACAGACACTATCTCTAAGAAGGGAAAGTTAAGCAAGAAGGAAATAAGGGATATGAAACGGAGGGCAAGGGGTAAACCAAAGGGTAAGAGAGTGGTTGAGACAAACAAGTCAAAGAAGAAAGCTAAGAAGTCTAAAGATGATGATCCAAGTTATAATGAACCTTCAGACCCAAACAAACTCATCATACTCAACAGACTTTACAAAGATACAATTGCTCAATTTGGTGCAAAGAAAGTACGAGAAGATGCAAAGATACTTCAATTCTTTGATATATCTCTTTATAAAGATGATATTGATAACTTGAAAGATGATGAATGGCTATCTGATAACAATATTTCCTTTATCTATGAATACCTTGAAAGATATCAGTTATCCAAATATGATAAACTTGTGACGCAATCAATTCAGCTAATAAGACCTTCTTTGGTATTTATGATCGCCATTAGTGATGAGCCACATCTTTTACGTACTCAAGGAGTTATACCACAACTTGATAATGCTAAATTTATCTTCTTACCAGTTAATGACAATTTTGATCCTGAAAATGTTGGTGGAGGTCTTCATTGGTCTCTCGTTGTCATTAGTATCCTTGATGAAACTGCATATGTCTTTGATACACTTGGTCATTCAAATGAGAGAGAAGCTAAACGTGTAATCTCTAATATGGAGAAATACTATGGTAAGAATACAACATTCGAGGTCAAAATCATGGATACTCCACAACAAATTAATGGAAGTGATTGTGGTATCATGGTGGTTCAAATTACTGCTTTCTTACTTGCAAGATTGTTAAAGTTAAACTATCTTAAAGATCATTATGTTGATTTTGAATTGAAGAATGTTGAGATCTCGGCAATCAGCGGAAGAATCTTTACATTGGGAACACTATTAAACTTGATTAAGCATAAGAAGGAGATAACTTCGCCTCTATAATGATACTCATTAGGTCTATGACGAGGCTATGTTCTTACAGATATCGGTGATACTACACTTATCACGGAGTTGTAATGATTCTCATGTACAGTACAGTACAGTACAGTACAGTACAGTACAGTACAGTACAGTACAGTACAGTACAGTACAGTACAGTATAACTGTTAGTATAACTGTTAGTAGATCTCATTGTTATACATGACTTCGGAGATGAGGGTTATCTCGGTAGAGATCGGACTTTACTGTAAGGGTATCTCCATGACGACCGAACTCTCCAGTTTCTACACCTTCCGTAACTTCATCTGATCTCTATATAAGTATGGGTTCATACCCTTCCTTGATATATAATGTCAATTCTAGTATATAGTATCAAAATTACTCTCCAATGACATCTCTACAGCTCGAGTTAGCATCACTAACATCAGTTATGACTACAGATACAGGTGCTGAGTCTTCAGTTTCTCTTGTAAACAATTTATATGGTAATACTCCATCATTTGGTGGTAATTTAGCCATGACTATCATCATGTCCATCTTATTCTTTATTCACACTGGTATTGGACTCTTCTTTCAAACTTGGTGGTTTAGTATCTCCTATTGCCTAGGTACAGCTTCCGAGATTGCTGGATACATTGGAAGGTTATTAGGATCTCATGATACTCAAAACTCCAATTACTTCCTTCTTCAAATCATTACATTAACAATTGCACCATGTTTTATCATGGCTGGTATCTATTTCTTACTATCACAAGTAATTATGGTCTATGGTACACAGTTCTCATTACTTAAACCAAAAAGGTATTCTCAAATCTTTATCATGTGTGATATTCTTTCTCTTTTAATCCAAGCTATTGGTGGTGCTATGGGATCTAATGCTCTAAAGCATTTCAAAAGTCCAAAGAATGGTACCCATGTTATGGTTGCCGGTCTTGTGTTACAAGTGGTGAGTATGACTATCTTCTTAGTGCTATTCCTTCAGTTCCTTATAAGAGTTAAGTACTTTGGGTCTTCCAGTATGAGTGAGTATAAGTATAAACACATTAGAGATACTCGTTTGTTTAAAATGTGGCCCCTGGTTATCCTTATTGGTGTTATATTTGTCTATATCAGATGTATCTATAGATGTGTTGAGCTTGGAGAAGGTTGGAATGGATATTTGATTACACATGAAATTTATTTCATGTTATTTGATGCTATGATGATGAGTCTTACATGTTTGATATTCATTCCTTTCCATCCAGGATTTGTCTTTGGTTTTAATGAGTCTGAAGATGAAAAGTCCATATAGATATACTATACATCTTCACAGAGACTAAGCAATGTACTTATCTAAACCCAAGTCCTATGCAAGTTTACCTATTATACTGATACTTGCAGAAATACGCCATTCGAACTACATTTAACTGTTTATAAGTAAACTTTATACTCAGTTGCCACAAGGTGGGACGGTAGTGTTATAGACATGTCAATCCTACACATAAGCATCATCTTTCATCAGTTATAGTCATATAGTTATATAGTTATAGTCATATACATAGTAGACTGTATTAGGAGCCTGAATAAGTGGTCATTAAGTATAGATTAGAGGTATGGTCTGATTGCTCCGTACCGACATAAGTAACCATGTGTAACTCTGTGTCTTGTTATTCATAGCGCTTATCTTGCTCTTGATGACGTAAATTACCTCTTCTGCAACTGTGTCTCTAAATGTTACTTTATATACGTAAACAAGTGTCTGAGACAGGTTAACCAGCAATGTGGCGACACTTCTGTCACTCTACTTCAACTGACTAACTAATTTGGTTCACTATGTAAACTACTACAATCTATACCAAACGTTAAAGAAGTATTAAAGAATATGAAACATATTTCAGGACTTAACCTGAAGTATGAACAGAAGAATAAATAAATATATCGTTGTAATCGTAGATCATAGCAGCTTCGAATGTATATCATGAGCATCCACCTGGGAGGCATCAATAAAGTATTGTAGCTTAAAACATCATCACCTCAAGTGTAAGACAGTGTAGTCAAAGAAGAGGAATATCAACTCTTCTCTTGTCTAAAATAGCCTTGTGTGTACAAAGATAGATTGTACAAACACATGTAAAGATGTAAAGGAAAAGCATTGATGAATGTCTTGGTTTATATTCATCATCAAAGAAAGATGTAACTTCTCTAATTGTAATTGAATCACTAAGATGAGGCACAACAAAGTTTGCAAAAGATGGGATTGGAGAACTCTGTGCTGACATTGGGAAAGAAGTCTATAGTCTCGAGGATATGTCCTAATCAGATAGACAGAAAGACAAACACCCAAGGATGTGCCATGTTCCATCTTATATACTTGATTCCCGGCAAGCTCGGGAAATTCAACTTACATATGCGCACTATATAATAGTTTGCATCATGAGTTAAAATCCCACGCGGGGGAACCGGAAAGGGAAGTTACTCGAGAGATAGTTCTCGAGAGATAGTTCTCGAGAGTCTCGGGGGTACTCGAGATGTTAGTTAAGTAAGGCACTTGAGACAAATATAAAACTACATAAGAGGGGTAAAGTAAGCTAAGATAAAGTAAGGATAACCTACTTACCTGTCACATTAGAGCAACACAGAAGGGAAAAGAATAAAACTAATGCATAAACAAATCCGTTCTTGCCGACGCATGCCGTCCCGTCAACCGGCAAATAAACATCCGAACAACTAAGCCATCAATAACCCGAACACCATGGGGGTACATAATTCAAATAATTATTTAAATAATTAAATAATTAAAGAAATAATTAATTAAAGGAATAGATTAAATAAATAAGTAAATAAGTAAATATAAATAAATAATTAATTAATTAAATAAATATCTAATTAAGTCTAACACCCAAACACATACCGCAACGTGCCCCAACCAAATGCACCACTGAAAAACATTTATGTTGCCCTTACCATTCCGTTCATTCGCGCGCATTTGCTCGTTTCTTTTTTTATGGTCTTAGTAAGCTATTAGTAAGGGTAACTTAGGTAAGCTCTTAGTAATCATAATAACATAGGTCTATAGCACTTGTCTATAGTTATGTTAGATACAAAGGTAAAAGTAAATCATACTTATATACTTGACTGTCGAAGTCAACAGTATAGTCATGGCCATTATATAATCAAGTGAAAGAGTTATCATAATTGAGTGAAGTGGTCCCGCCACTTTTATAAAAACAATATGAATCAAGAAGTTCTTGATAAGATTTAGAATTGATTGCTGGTTTGTTTGTCTTTGATACTTTCTTTGGACTTGGTTTGTTTTCATTTTGTTGATTCATTTGATTCATCTGTTGATCCTTAGAGTCTGACTTAAGGAATCCAGGTATCAAGTGTGGTGGAACAGATGTAGTTGTATACTCCATATCATCTTTATACTTGAGTAAATCTGTATTTGATGAATCAGAGTATAGTGAAAGCTTGTTCACAGAGTCTGAGATATCAAATGTATCAGATAAATCACCAAACTCTGGTGTATCAAGAAGTGATTCATTATTCTTTAAGACATTTGGTGTCTCTGGAGAACGTAACATTTGATAATTGTTGAAGTAATCCATTGACGATGTATTAGATGAAAAGTAATCATTCAACTTCTTTGAACGGTTATTATCAAGTTTCCGTGAACGATAAAGTCTTAGATGATAGTTCTTATGATGATTATTATCCCAAACTTCTTCTTCAACTCCATAACGATAACGTATGCAAAATGATATATCTGTTTGATCATTGTTTAACATTTCAAATTTGGATAATGGGATCTTAAAGATGAATCGATCATAATTGGATCGTTTGAGGATACGTGTGATCTCATTGGTGAAATTTGCTTCAATCTCAATAACAGTTCTCCATGAATCAAATGTATACCTTATATGAATACACTTGTCAAATGATAAGTTCTTTGCAGCAATTGAACCTGATAAACAGTTGTCATCTTCATCCAAGATTAACTTCTCCAAGAATACTTTGGAACCTTCATTAAACTTTTCATTATACTTAATCTTGGAGAAATTTGTCATTTCCATCTTCCATGTAATCATCAATGGATCATCAAGATCATCAAGATCATCAGAGTCTTCATCATCATCAAGATCAACATTACCACCATCCGTAACTTCAAAGATAGCCTTAACACCTCTTGCCTTAAGTATAGGAGATGCATCTGCACTTATTGCAGTTGGTCTTTCCCTTTCATCAAAATACCGAACATCAACATCATTACCAAAATGTACACTCTTATTATAAGTTGGTGTAGTGGGCATAGATTTAGATCTAGTCTTTGTATCATTGGCAAGACTATTAAGTTTTAATGAAGACTTAACAAGTTCACCTGATTTCTTACGTACCAACCTTGGTGGACTGATATCAGTAGATGATATTGATACTGCATCATCTGTATCACTATTACGTTTCTTTCGAAGGAATGATAATGATAATGGTACTTGATTCGATGATTCTTGAACATGATCAGATGAAGTCAATGGGGTTTGATCCTTATGAGTTGACCCCTTATGCTTAGGTGATACAGTTACGTACACCATCCGTGCTATGAAGTGGTGGAGGTCTGGAGGTCTGGAGGTATGGCAGGGCAGGCCACTGGATGTCAGAAGACAAGACAAGACAAGATAAGACAACTGGTACGTCTTTAGAAACAGGTGTTATATCGTTAGCTGATGTGTTAAGTATAAAGAGTTGCGCGAGTATTTAATCCCTTTGTATCCACACGATTTTTGTCTTTCTTAACAATGGACTTTGGAAGGGATAAGCGGGGGGATGATTAAGTAATCAAATGATCATATGATACTAATCTATTACTCATAAATCATATATTAGTCTTTTAACCACTTTAAAGATCATTTAATACTTCTTTAGCAACAGCAACTTAACCAGTCCGGATCATCCGAGGTTCGCGGTTGTTATGTAAAGTATATAATCTTTATCTGTCTGTTCTATGATGATGTTATACTAATAGTTAATCCT
Source organism: Petasospora fabianii (assembly GCA_022641835.1). Lineage (NCBI taxonomy): Eukaryota > Fungi > Ascomycota > Saccharomycetes > Phaffomycetales > Wickerhamomycetaceae > Petasospora > Petasospora fabianii. The sequence continues at coordinate 935,013 of CP048718.1, read as the reverse complement.
TACACCTATCTTACTAAGCTCTCTATACTCTTTAAGCTCATAGCTCATGGCTCATAGCTCATAAGCTCATAGGTCATAGCTCATAAGTTCATAACCTAATCCTATCACGTGACCGGAGTTAAATCTTAAATCACGTGATCGGAGCTAAATCTTAAATCACGTGATCGGAGTTAACCCGGTTCTATATCCGATATTTCCATATCATATTCATTATACAATCATTTATTCATTTATCTTCTTCTTTTAGTCTTTTAAATCTGTCATTAGAGTCTTCCTTTGTTATATAGATCTTTAGTGGACTACCACACTCAATATACATTCAATCAAAGCATCAAGTAAAGTGCTTGAGTTGGTAGTCACTCTAATGTGCTGACATACTCACCAACACTACATGACAAGACACTCTACATAAGAGTAATATTGTCTAGTATAGTATTGTATGCCCTTAAAGAAACGTACCAGCTTCACCCTAACTCAAAATACCAGTCACCCTAAAGCCAAGTTCTACCATTTTCACCCGATTTCGTCAAATTCTCCCTAGAACCAAACTCGAAGACCTCATCATTCACTTCTTCATCCTTTATCATCTTCTTATATGCCCTGCTTCCAGCAATTAGAATCTTTTCCTTACCAAATACAAATCCTGGATGGAACACCACACTCAATATACATGCAATCGTAATCATCAATGCGTCAAGGACGAGGAAATACACTTCATGAACAACTAAGTATCCTCTCCATCCCTCCGAGAGTTCAGCAACTCTGTAAACTGATCTAACAAAGACAAATAACACTATACCAAAGATACCAGTAGGATACCATCTGAAGAATGCTTTATTTCTGATATGTGAGTATCTCATGTTGAAAGATCTTGTGACTGAACCAGAGACATTACCGAAATATCCAACTTTCCAAAGTAAATGAATGAATAACCCCATAAACGCAGCCATAGATATCACTTGAAACACAAGACCACCAACCATGATATTCTTACCGGTATTGGTGCCATTTGAGTCATTAGCACCAGCTGCAACGCCACCTCCACCACCTTGAAGCAGTAATGAAATAACATCACAAGTGAGGAACACTTGAGTATACCTCATTGGTTTCATCACTGCATATTTCTCTCCATATATCATGATAAGTTTAGCAAGAAGGTAATAAACACCAGCCATAATGAAACATGGAGCAAATGTCAGAGTGGTGATTTGAAGGATATAGTAAATTCTATCAAAAGTGTCTGATGAACTCAATACACGACCAATGTATCCACCAAATTCCAAACCAGTTGCAATGAAATGGGTGATACCAAACCACCATGATTGATAAAAGATACAAAGAACCCCATGAGCAGCACAAAGTACACCCATTATGATGGTTAGGGCAAGGTTGATACCAAAATTTGGTGTGAATCCGTATTGGTTCAATTCTGAAGAGACAGAAGATAGGGAAGAAGATGCCACTAAAAGTGCAGAAGAAGCTGATTCAATCACTTGAGTCGCAGTGGCAGTGGCCAGCACCTGCTGATCAGATACCACAGAGAGTTTTGCCATAGCATACGCAAGAGAACGTGAAGTCTCATAGACGTTATCAGACTCACCCATTGTGGCCATCACCGAACTCAAGTGAGACACTTCACTCGCAAGTGAAGTGATCTCAGGAAGATAATTTGAAACTGTGGATGTCATTATCTTGTCTAGTCTGAGAGTCTCTCACCACTAGATCTATATCTTTGAGGATCATCTACCCTCTTTATACATCCATCAGCAATTCCCTGCATCATGGATCAACAACAGCACAGCCCAGCTTCTAATATTAGACAGATCCCCAACCCAACAACCTTCTGCAACATAACACGAGGTCACTAATTCTGCAACTCGTACATCCGTGGTTATCAATCTGCATAGGATTGAGTCTCCAGGGCTCTTTAAAAGTGGGCGGAGTATTTAATACCCCGCCCCAAGTCATACTGGCTCCTTGGCGGAGTTCTTTCCCAATGCAGAGATGAATCATACGAAATGTACATCTTATGTACTGTACTGTACTGTACTGTGAAGTAAAGGGTTATGCTTAGCTTGAGATGCGAGTCGGTACCTTTGACGGGGCTTCGCTTTCAATGAACTTGTTACTTATATATAACCTTCTAATAACTGAAAAATCTCTATAACTTTTTAAAGCAAAATGGTTTACTGGTGTGTCATTGGGCAGTAGACGGTGCTCACTCAAGAGTTCCAACAGTACGGGTCTATGCATGGTGTTGCATTACATGGCCTTACCTCACCTAACGCAATCCAACAGCTACAGCCACAGTAAAGGGTCCTAAACCTTTGACTGTTACCATTCAAATGATTGGTTATAGTATGGTTAAACTTGATTCCTTGGAAGAGTCGATCTAGCAACAGTAACTTGAGGGAAACACCAGCGAGCTATTAGTTTCTTTCAACCACATCAAGACTCTACACTACAAGGAACCATACAGTCGTAAGTATTAAACCTTTAGAGTAATGTTCTACCAGGTTGATCTCCTCCCCATTTTGTCTCCAAGTTCTCAAGTCCAATCTTGGAGTTGGATTTGATCTGTTCCTCATCATCCATATCCATTTCCTCAGCCTGTATCATCTTTTTATATGCTTTGCTTCCAGCAATTAGAATCTTTCCCCTTCCAAATACAAATCCTGGATGGAAAACCACTGTCAATACACAGGCAATCACTATCATCAACCCGTCAAGGACGAGGAAATACACTTCATGAACAACCAAGTATCCTCTCCATCCTTCAGACAGTTCAGCAACTCTGTAAACAGATCTCACAAAGACAAATAACACTATACCAAAGATACCAGTAGGATACCACTTGAAGAATGCTTTATTTCTAATATGTGAGTATCTCTCATTAAAAGATCTCGTTACTGAACCAGAGACATTACCGAAATATCCAACTTTCCAAAGTAAATGAATGAATAACCCCATAAACACAGCCATAGATACAACTTGAAACACAAGACCACCAACCATAATGTTTCTTCCCATTTCTGTTCCATTGCCATCACTGGCACCAGCAGCCATACCACCACCTCCACATTGAAGTAGTAATGAAATTAAGTCGCAAACAAGGAACACCTGAGTATACCTCATTGGTTTCATCACTGCAAACTTTTCACCATATATCATGATAAGTTTAGCAAGGAGGAAATAAACACCAGCCATAATGAAACATGGAGCAAATGTTAAAGTAGTGATTTGACCGATGTTATACATGTTGTTAAAAGTGTCTTTAGAGCCTAAGAAACGACAAATGTATCCAATCAATTCAAACCCAGTTGCAAATAAATGAGTGATACTGAACCACCAAGTGTGATAAAACACCATAAGAACACCATGGGCAACAAAAGTCATTCCCATGATAATTGCAAAGATGAGATTGATGGCATAATTTGGAGTGAAACCAAACTGGTTAAGTTCAGATGAAATGGATAATAGTGAAGATGAAGCCACATTAATTGCAGAAGAAGCAGATTCAATGACTGAAGTAGCAGTAGCAGTGGCTAATACTTGTTGATCTGAAACCACAGAGAGTTTTGCCATGGCATACCCAAGAGAACGAGATGTGGCCACTAGATCAGCAGATTCAGTCATGGTGGCCATGACTGAACTGATACTAGAGACTTCACTCACAAGTGAAGTGATCTTTGGGGCATAATCTGAAATTGTGGATGACATTAGGTATTTCATCTAATCATTCAATTGAGTAGAATGAATGTGGGAAACCACCATCTTATAACTTTAAACCATTATGATCAACACATCCCTGTATTTACTGTACTCAACATCCCAATCAAAACAAATCTTGAAGGCAGTGCTTGAAGCTATAATTAGATCTAAGTACCAATACAGTATATATGAATCCATCTTCCTTCAGATCCCCTAATACAGTCCCAATTAAAGATTCTCTCCATCTGAAAGTTCCCCTTTAGGAATGCATTGCATTGCCTTTGAGACCTCTCGCATAAAGAGGCGGAGTCCTGAACTTATCCTTTACATTTATCAACATGCAAAAGAGTGTTTTTTTGGGTTATAAGAGTTATATTTAACTCTTTGATGGATACCCCTTTTCCAAGTTTAAGGGTCTTTTGGCGTCTTTTACATATGTATTCATTGAATAAGATAAAGTAGGGGCTGTGTAGAGAGGCTGAGAGGGTGGCATGAAAGTACTGACTCATGGCTGTTGTGAGTACACACTTGAGTTTCTCATTGAATTTCAAGTCTTCAATACATCGTATCATTATCTTAAACTTACGACCTATGTTCAGTAATAACCTATTGAGGGAAGGGTAGCTCATATGGTTGTACTCGGTATTGAGATTTCAAGCAACATCCTTTTAATACTGATCATCCAAATGCAATTCCAAATACTCAGTGTGTTTTGCAGTATATGCATGCAGGTATTCACCTTACTGTTTGGTTTTTTAAAATTAATGTATTGGTTATTAACAGGATATGTGATGACCTGTGTCACCAGGCTTGGTTCTCAATAACAACAACTAGTCTTGATAGTTATCAAGGACAGACTTCAGGTCTCTGAGATCACTCAAATATATGAAATGATTAAGGATACTCTACATGAACGTGCATGGTCATAATCTCCACCGACAGCCACAGGTAGAAACCTTTGCGTTTCCAGGAGGCTTTGAAAGACAACGTATCACACACAGTGCATATATATGTTTTAGGGCCTCATATTTTTCTTGACTCTTTGGGATCATTCAACTATATTATAGTGTGTTTGATAACTCACATCTCATGCCTCTGTTATGATGACAAAACTATAGTCTAATGATCAGATCAGTTAAGGTATCACATGGTTCATAACCTCATGCATATGAGTCATCAAGTATATTCAACCAAATTGCCTAACTTAAACTTGCTATTGACCTAACACCAAAACAGATTGCACTAGAGACAAACTAGTTGATGGAAACGATAATGATTTATATATAAGTATTGCCATCTTTTAGTCATGTGACTAGGCAATAGCTTGCGGTGCCTTTTATACGCACTATTTGGTAATAGCAAATGAAAAAAATTGTAGATTGCGGATATAGAAAGATCCAGACAATTAAAAATGGTCTAAATATGTCATATTGACTCATTAATAGTGTTATTTAAGGTGTCTGGTCGGAATAATATACACTTATGTTATTAGTATTAACTGTGGCTTAACACTCGCTAATGCATACGTTATTACTCATATACCATCTAGTACTTTCGCTCTCAGTCATAAAGAGATCAATAAACAGAGACTTATAATCTTCATTCTATAAACAACTAAGCAATAGTTAGTATTGCTACATAGCCATAGTCTGTTTGTATAGACTTATTGTTAAATAAAGCAAAGATGTTGAAGAGCCAAGATGATGATGATGATGTGCGGGAAGCCATCTCCGTCATTAAGAATTTTTTTTTTTTTTTTTTGCTTATATATTCTCTATGAGTCGGGGATAAATTGACATCAAAGTGCGCCAAAGAGTCCTAAAGTTGGTTGTTTTTCACTTTGCTTTATTGACCTTTTAGTGATTATTGCTTGGAAAGATCTAGCAACTGAGAAAGTTTGGTCTTGGATACATAAACCTAGAGGTTCCCGTTAACAAAGACCATCTCTATCTCAGATCTATCACATACTGTCGTATACAAAACTACAACTACTAGTTCTTCATCACAACATAATACCCAAACATATGACAACTCCAGCACTCGAGACCTCCAAGACCGTCGTTGAAGAGTCATCAACTGACTACTTTTCCCATACAGGTACATCATCTGATCAAACTGCTCAGATGGATCGTATCACTTTACAGAAGAAGAATAGCTTTAGTGAAAGAGATATTGAACTCAATCCAATCCATACTGTCGACTCAAACAGAACAATTGGTAACAATGCTGAGAATGCCAAGGATGATATGCTCGGTGAAGATGCCGATTTATATTTCCCAGAAGGTGGGTTAAAGGCATACATTGTGGTATTTGGATCATTTATGGGTCTTGTTTCCACGTTTGGACTCTTAAACTCTCAAGGTGTTATTGAAACATATGTTAGTGAGAATCAGTTATCAAATGAAAAATCTTCAACAGTTGCTTGGATCTTCTCCATCTACTTATTTTTGACTTTCTTAACTTCTATCTTTTCAGGAACTTACTTTGACCGTAACGGTGTCAAAGCCCCAGTCGCTGTTGGTGGAATTATGAGTTTTATCGGTATGTTCGCCATGGGAAATTGCTCAAAAGTATGGCATTTCGTCTTGTCTTTCTCAATTATGGTTGGTATCGGTAATGGTATCACTACATCTCCATTAATTGGTGTTGTTGCTCATTACTTCAACAAGAGAAGAGGTTTAATGAGTAGTTTTGCATCAACAGGTGGATCAATCGGTGGAATCATCTTCCCAATCATGACCCGTAAACTCTTTGAATCTGTTGGTTACACTTGGACAATGAGAATCTTTGCATTTATCATCCTAAGTTGCTATTGTGTCTCTTTCATTCTCGTTAAGGAACGTCTTCCACATAAGACCACTGAAGGTAACAGATGGGATAAGTTCCTTTCTTACTTCACTGCATTTGACATTAAGGGTCTTAAGTCTAGGGACTTCTTATTCGTGTGTCTTGGTACATCCTTTGCAGAATCAGCTGTTCTCATCTTGGCTACATATCAGGCATCATTTGCTCGTGCCCATGGATTCTCAATGAGTACATCATACCTTCTAATCTCCATCTCTCATGTTGGTGGTATCATCGGAAGATGGATCACAGGTTTCCTCTCTGATAAGATTGGTCGTTTCAACATCATGTATTTCACACTTGCCCTAGCTGCAATCATTGCTCTCATCACTCTGGTACCATTTGGAGATCATCTTGAAGCATTATACGTCTTCACTGTCGGTTGGGGTTTCTTCACAGGTTCAGTGTTTTCACTATTACCAGTTTGTTGTGCCCAGATCTCCAAGACTGAAGACTTTGGAAGAAGATACGGTACTATGTACTTCATTACTGCATTTGGTGTGTTGGTGTGCATCCCAATCTCTGGTGCTATCATTGGTGATGGTAGTGTTGATGACTATAGAAACATGGTTATCCATGCTGCTGTTACCATCTTTACTAGTGGTGTTTTCTACTTCATCGCTAGATTAACAAGAGTTGGATGGAACTTCACTGCTAAGTTCTAATCAATCATAAGGCGTTACTTGCATTTCTTCATAAACGATACACATACACATATATATATATATATTACTCCTTGCATTTAGATCTGTTCTGGTATGAACAGACTACATATTTCATGATCTTAATGATGGATACTACTTGTAGCTCTCATGAATCTATCTTATTATCTATACTGTTTGATGTCAATCATGAATCATGATCATTATCACTGTTATCCTCATCAGAACTGTTATCATCGTCATCACCTGGCTTTGGTTTACGACGCTGAAAGTCCTTTGCATGAGCAGTGACAATGGCCCTTGTGACAGATCTGAAGATATCACCATTAATGATTGTGTTTCTTCTTCTGAGTTTGTTACTACCATTAGTGGAAACAGCATCATATCTTCCTCCACTTTCAATATCCTCAGGAACAGTTTGTATGATATCGTCATCAACGGTTTCCTCTCCTTCCTCTGGGTGATTGCTGGATGGTCTCCTCTCAATAGTAGTATATGGAAGTGGTGCCTCACGGAATGCTCTGTAAAGATGGATATTGGTAATATGTTCATTCTCCAATCTTATGATTAACCAAATGAATCTTCTAAGGATCTCTGCAATTGCAACACAGAAACTTGTGACAGCTGACTGTTGAATCTGTCTACTAAAGAGAGCATAGAAGATCCATTGGAATCTCAAGATGACATCAGTGACGATCGAAAAGTAATAGAACCAGATTGGATAAATCAAATCATCTCTCAATAGATACTTATTTTGCATAAGTGACCAATCCATAAAGACATCCCATAACGAACTCACCACTGAATTGATAATGGCAAAGAATATAAATGCAGCTCTGCTTGGAACGTCTCTATCGATTCGATAAACACTAAGTGTCAAGTAATAGACAATTGTCAAAGTATACTTGCACATATTAGCTAAATGTGGGAACCAATCACCAGAATCGGCATAACGACGAATACATTGCATGAATCTCCAAATTGGTGGAAGAGCTGAGAAGAACCCCATGAGATGAGATCTTGATGATGGACAAACTGAATCACCTGTGAAATTCCAATGTGTGGCATATATGCAGAAGAAGAAGGAGATGTTACCCATTGTGTATGACAAACTGCAGAATATATCACCAAGTAAGAAGTCTTTGAACTCAACGGGGTAAAACCCTGAAAGTGATAATCTCCACATGGTGATAAGCAACCATTTACGACTATCAAGCATGAGAACGTTAAAGGGAAGAAACAGTACAATCAGAGCAAATCCAACAAAGAACCATGGCCAGAATCTTGCAGGAAATCTCTCTGGCCAAAAGTCATTAAAGCTGAACCATCCAAAGATGGCAAGACCAAATAGAAGAACTGCAGGGAGGAAGGCAACTTCACGATAGTTTAAAGCCGTCTTTGGATTATATTCAAAGATGAATCTGTAGTTAACCTTAGATCTAGCCCAAATGTAACAGTTAACAGAAAAGCAAATGGCCATGAAGATCACTAATAGGAATCCAGCCCAAATTTGAAGAAGATACTGACCGGCAAATAGTTCTCCACTCTTGGTCTTATGGACACCAAGATATATTGAGTATGCAAGCAATGGTATTGATAAACCAAAGAGAATTCCTGTTAAGAACATTGTAGTGTAGAACTTATCCTCTGCCAAGTTGGTACGCAGCTTTTCAACTGCAACTTTACGATTACCTTCTTCAAAGTTTGCACTGTACATGTCTTCAACCTTGGGTAATAAGTTGTCCAATGTATCACTCGAGGCAAAATGGGAATCATTGACCTTTTCCATGTAATTAGAAGACAATGACTGTCCAGTACGTTTGTCAAACTTCTTCAGTAACTTTCTGAAACCGGTACGATTCAACATTCTGTATGACTTGAGTAACTCAAGTTCTCTATAGTGCTCTTGAGTAGCAGCCTTTAGTTGACGTCTTGCAACGTAGTATGGAACGCTATGCACATGACTTTCATAGTCTCTGCGACCATCCATACGTTGTTCATTTGATTTTGTCTTGGATGTCTTGAAAAGCCCAGTTGGGAGTGATGGTAAGTCCAACTTATTCATAGTACTAAACTTTGTTGTAGTCTTTGCAAACCCGAGTTTAAGAGGTTCAGCAGGCATAGTAGTCTTCTTTCTGATTAGACGAGCCTTATCTTCTCTCAAATGGAACATTTGATCCTGTAATTGAAGATATCTTGTCACACAATGGTCTTCTCTCTCCTTGTAGAACTTTTCAATCATGAGCAATTGCCCATCAAGCCATTCGATAAACTCTCTGATGTTCGTATCATTCAAACTATCAAGTTGGACCCCATCTTGTGATATCGAGCCACCACCATAAGTAGCTGGGTGGGACTTAACACGTCTGAGGTCATTTGGAGTGTTTGTTGTTCTAGTTGGAGTCTCACTTCGTAGTGCTCTTTCTCTCCGAGCACCAAGGAGTGGTGTCTTATCATTCTTGGGTAGCTCATCTTGTAGCACTTGCTGACGTGGATCGATTCTCGGTGTGAGAGCAGCTGGTGGTAACTCAAAGGATCCATGTGAATCACCTCTCTTACGTTGTTTGAATGAGAAGTCACCTAACCTTATGCTGGAGGGAAGGGGAAGAGATGGGGTAGCAGCTGATAGAGTTCCTGTACGAGTCTTGGAAGGACTCGATCCCTGTGCTACCTTCTTGATAAGTTTCTTTCCACCTTTATAATCGAGATACTTCTCCTTCCACTCGGGAACAAGATTCTCCTTGAGATACTCTGCAAACTTCATGCTGATTGTGGCAAGATGATCGACCTTCTCCACGTGCGCTTTGTACCTTGCAAAGGAGTCGTGATCTTCCGTGTCAACAGATCGTTGGATACTGGCGATCTGATACGATCCAAGTAACAAAGTCTCTCAGAACTAAGTCCAGTTCTCAGTGGACACACAAAGAGAGATCTAGAAAGATCGTTTGACGGATATAGGTGCATTTGAATTTAGCGGACGCACGGAAAAGGGACTCATGCAGCTGAGTATATATGGTTCTAGCCGTATGGATTCGCGGAAAGTGCCTTTGCTTTATATCTATGTTTATATATAAAGGAATCTCTACATGGAGTCCTAAGATGAAGTCGTTAATATATCATTAATATTGTAAGAGATACCACAAATCAGTAGCCTTGTACCTTGGCGTAGTTTGGAGGATACAGTTTCTTGTACACCACCTTAGACAGCCAAATAGGAATAATGGATAGGGCCAAGATCACAGCCATCTGCCATGCAAAAGTAGTTGAAGTCATAAAGTCAAGATCAAAGTAGTCAGCCAAGAGTGGAATCGATCCAATGTAGAGACCCAACGTGGCAAGTTCAGAAAATATCATAGTCTTGTTCCATGTGTGCACTTCAACGGCAACCATTGCCAATTCGTTCAAAACTAGACCCGTGAAACACAGAGACACCATCTTGGTGAAGTCCTCAGGTTGGATACTGGTAAAAGTCTGAGACAGACCTTGGATAATTCCACCTTGGTAGAAAGAAACAGCAACCCAGACGAAGAAAGTAGCATAACTCAACGACTTACCAGAAGTCAACTCATGGTAAAGCTCAGGGAAGACGAAGCAAACCTCCTTCTCAACGTCATAGTCAAATACAAGTGCAAACACCGGCATCATCGTGTAACATGTAGCATACCCAACCATGAGGAAACCTGTGATTAAGGCAATTGGTTCGTACGAAGATGTGATGGAGAAGATAGCCTGTGCAACAGAGATCAACAAACCTCTATGGATCACAAACTGGCCCAACTTGGCAGATCTCTTATAACTGTTTCTTCCGTGCCAAAGGAGCAAAGTAGTCAAATGACAAAATTGGGTGATTGAAAAGTCAGCAGCCAAAGAAGCCTGCTTACCTTCCTTACCAACAATACCAACACCAACATCTGCACATTGGATCATGCTGACATCGTTACCACCGTCACCGATACAACAAACCCTCTTCTTAGTGGCCTCTCTGATCAAAACGGCAACGTCAGCCTTCTGCTGTGGGGTACAACGACAGGCAATGACACATGGAAGCTGTACAACAATGTTAAAGAACTCCTGTCTGTAGTGTCTCAAGTAGAGACCCAAAGACTCACCATCAATCAAAAGACATGAGTTTGTGTTCGTTCTGAGGTATTCAAGAGCGGACATGGCACCTTCAACTTTAGTCTTCTTTGTGATAGTGTGTACATATTGACCTCTAGATATTAAACGAGCACTCACTGACACACAACGAGCAGTTTCAACTTTGTCACCGGTAAGCATCCAGATCTTTATTCCTGCGTTTCTCAAGAGTTCAATCGAAGTCTTCACATCTTTCTGAAGTTTATCCTCAACACCTGTGAGACCCAATAGTTCAAGACCATTCTCCAAGTATTGACTGATCACCTTTTGCATCTCTGCATCTCTGTTCAACATGGAAGCAGAAGCCTGATCATACTTCTCCTTAAAAGTCTCATAGATCTTAGCACTTATCTTCTTTCTGGCAATGACTAACGTTCTCAAACCTTCTCTAGCCATATTACTCGTCTCTTCATCCAGCCAGTCATTAGATTGAACGAGTTTACTCATGACGGTATCAGCACCCTTGATCAAGAACCAATACTCATCTTTGACAACATCACGGACAACAATACCCATTCTCTTGGTATCGGAGTTGAATGGGAACATTTGCAAAATGTCATATGTGAAGTTAGTACCAGTGGCATCATGCACCAAACACATACTGTGACGATCCCTCTTGAACAGTGACAAACCAACCTGTTCAGTGAATTTCACAATAGCAATTTCATCTGGAGAAGCGGCTTGGTATGTGACCTCACCATCTTCAATCGTTGGTGTGACATTGTGACAAATTGCAAGTGTAGTGATTAAGTCACGGACTCTGACACCCATGTCTCTCTTGTTAGCAGTAGCCTTGGCAGAAGTCATCGATGCAACGTAGTCTTGAACGATGTCCATTGTGTCACCAGCGTACGAGACTGTTCCTAAATGCAACTTTTTCAATTCCATATCGTTCTGGGTCAATGTACCGGTCTTATCTGATAAAAGGTACTCAATTCTTCCTAAATCTTCCGGAATTGTACTTGTTCTGACAATGGTCTCCTCGATAGAATTATCATGCTCAATCTGGTATGCGTAAACTGACTTAGCCAAATCCAAGTTCACTCTCAAAGAAACAGGGATAATGGTGGAAAACAAAATCAAAAATCTCATGACATTTAAGTACCAATCGTCACCAAACCCGTTAACAGCAACAAGACCGAAAGACAAGACAAACACACAAGCACACAAGATCTTCGAGATACGATTGATCTCAAGCTCCAAGAGACCGGTCTTAACACCAGAAATCGTAGTATTCATAGCCTGTCTTGTATCGAGACCAGTGTATATGACACAGCCTATAGCAGTACCTGAAGCAAGAACTGTGTTAGCCCATAATGTGTTATCAACGGTCAAACCAGTCTGTTGATGATCTAGGTTAAGCCTTCCGATGAAAGAGTGGATAGACTTCTCTGGGGCAGAAGCGGTGATCATAATGTTCTTGAGCTCATCAACAGGAAGGTTTTGAGTCAAAGGCGTAGCAATTCTCAGCTTCCAGTCAGTCTCACCATCCAACTGATCCGTCTTAATGAAAGACTCACCTGTGTTCTCACTAGACTGGAGCAAGATCATATCAGCAGGAATTCTTCTATCCTTATGCAATTTGACCAAATCACCAACACTCAAGTCCTTACTTGGAACTAACTTTGTTCTTCCGATAACTTCATACAACTCGTTATTGGATTCGGCATCACGTCTCCTTCTTTGAATATCATCGAGTGCTTCTTTACTCATTGTGACTGTAAGCACAAATGCCAATGGAACAACATATGATGAGAGGTATCCAATTCTCAATGCCGGGATTGCCTGTGATAAGGCAACGAGCAAAAAGTATAAATTGAAAAAGAATTTGAATTGTTCATAGAGGATTAATGGGACGAATGTGATTGGGTTATACTTTGCGTTTGAGATGGCATTAGATGGGAAGGAGCTTCCTGGTATACCTGGGTACACTGTTCTCTCTATATGCTTATCGGTTAACCGAACACTTGTACTATTGCGTCTAGACAGCGATGTGGGTGAGACGCTTCGGAATTTGTGCTTAAATGAGTTCTGGAGATTGGACCAAAACCCACCATTGTTTCTTTGTGGTTTTGGATTGGATGATTCACCACCAATCAGTGGTGTGTTATCTGTGTTGAGCAACTGGTCGAATGAATCCTTACGTTGATTGGAGTTCATGTTCTGCAAAGGTATGTTGTTGAAATCTGAGTTGTGGGATAAGTTCGAGATACTGTTTTGACGAGATTTGTTATACTGGAATGTATCACCACCAATATTTGCCAATGCAGCTTCAAGAGAGTCGTCAAACTGTCGATCAAAGGATGAAACACTACTCTGTCGATGTTGTGGGACAGAGTCAAACTTGGAAGGGGGCATCTAGACAAGCTGGGGGGCAACCTGTTAAGCCCTGAAGTTCTCTAGAGATATAGGAAAGTCTCTGGTATACAGTTTCTGATTGTGTAACCAAGGATACGATCAATGCAGTGTGTTCTTTCTCTTTGGTGATCTTGATATAAGTGTTGTCGCCTCTCGGCGGTAAACTAGACTGATTCAAAATGAGGGAACAAACGGGCGGTACAATAAATAAAGATGACAACCGCTTCGTTGAGGTGTTATATAATGAGGATGATCGACAATACTTCACAAAGAGATGAGTGATTGTTAAGAGTATCTCCCACCGTATCGATGACGTTGATAGTTCAAGTCGAATTTCCTAAAAAGGCGCACAGCCAAGTTTCAAGAAATGGTACCGGGCACGACCCCCTACTAAAGGTACTAGATCAGGTACTGGATCAATTTGTTATCAAGAATGACACCTTCTCTACATCAATCAAATTAAACCATTATGTGCTTTTTGGATTAAAACAACCGTATTACTTTACAAATGCTTTAAACTTTACTTCTTAGACTTGGAAGCCTTCTTCTCAGCCTTCTTCTCCTTCTCAGCCTGCTCCTTCAAAACTCTCTTAACAATCTTCTGCTCCTCAATCAAGAAGGCTCTGGTGATTCTGTCCTTAACACAGTTGGCACATCTGGAACCACCGTAAGCTCTAGAGACGGTCTTGTGAGTCTTGGAAACCTGAGCGTACTCTCTTGGTCTCAAAGAAGAGATACCTGGGAGAGCGGTACCACAGTCACCACACTTTGGTCTGGTACCAGACTTCTTGACGTGCTGAGCAACGAGCTTACCACCTGGAGTCTTAACAACTTTGATCTTGTTAGATCTGGTGTTGTCTGTGAGTATGTTAGTATAGTGTTCTGGGTTATAACTTTCTGGGGTGCACTTTGTATCCAAAGGGCAAACAGACGGCGTATGGTGTTATATCTTTGTGCTGATGGTTTGACGGTGCAGTGGGTATAGTTGTTCAAAATAATGGATATGATCCTGTGCTTCTGTGCTGTGTGTGTAGTGATATTGGTCTTTACATGATAACAGTCTTTCCGTTATAACTCCATCTGAGTATTAGCCGTGATTCCAATCTGCTTCTTTGCAAAAGTCTTAGCTTGTGATGATTGTACTTCGTAGATAATGGTGTTCTTGTCGTTGATATCCCATATTTGTAGTGCTTGCCCTTTGTATTGATAAATCTTGAACATGATGTTTTATAGTTGATGATGTACGCTGTCCGTTCTGTCCTTTGCTTGATGATACGTCGATATTTCCCCATTCAATAATTCGTCCTGTACGTACATGGGTTTCTTCTTCTGTAGGTAACTCTCTGAGCCATCTTGGAATGTGTGGTATCTCTCTATTACTATACCCTATGATGTGTTAGTAGTGAAACTCAATGTCCTCAATTTTCACCGTCCTGCTCCGCCTGCCAAACGACGCGAACTCTCGCGATTGGAAAATTTTGTTGTGGTGTTGGGATGTTTGTTTTTTCGCTTTAGCGAAAAATGTGACTGCCCTAATCTCAAGCACGTGATCATCCTTAGAAAATACCAAAAAACGAACCCTACGGTATAATACCTGGTTTACATTATGTGACATAATGCATAAAGAAGTATCAGTATCAGCAGAGGGTTTTTGGATCTGTTTGGGTTTTCTTTGATCTCGCTTTGGCGCGGAGAATCTATCGGTTAACCACGGGCCACTGATGAATGCTTATCGATAATCGTAGGATACCAGCTATCTAGTAATTGGTGGTTGGTTGATCAACACAGAATCTACAATGAGACAAAGATAGTCGTGCATACATTATTTGCTTTTGTATTTGTTTGATCAGTGATCGATTTGTGATTGATCAGTGTGATTGATCAGCGAGATTTATCAATGAGATTGATCGTTGACTAAGACATCTTAGTTCTCAACGGCAACGGCTTCCATCTCAACCTAAAGGATGTTAGTATTTGATTAACTTGTTAGGGAATGATTGAACTTACATCAACACCCAATGGCAATTCTCTAACGGCAACACAAGATCTAGCTGGCTTGTGTTCGTTGAAGTACTTAGCGTAAACGGTGTTAAACTCGGCAAACTTGGCCATGTCGGTCAAGAAGACATTGACTGATGGATTGTTAGTAATCAATTGACTTATTTGATATGAATAGACAACTTACTCTTAACAATCTTGTTAAGACCAGAGTTGGCCTCTTCCAAGATAGCCTTAACGTTCTGAATAACTCTGTCGGCTCTGTCTGGGAATTCACCTTCAACGGCCTTACCCTCTGGGGTCAATGGAACCTGACCGGAGACGTAGATGAAACCTTTAGCATGTGTTAGTTACTTTCATAGCAGAGTTTGGTAATAGAGGAACATATCCCCTTCTCGGCGATACGTACCGTTGACCTTAATGGCCTGGGAGTAAGAAGCAGCAGCTGGTGGAGCGTTCTTGGTAGCAACCTATACCTTAGAGTTAGTAGAGTTCTATGTTGACTCTGTAAAGGGACGGTGGATGTCGGTTGGACAATGGCATAGACTAACCGCATCACCTGATAGAACAGAGCGATAAGGAATGCACATACTGGAGTGATAGTGGACATGTTTCTGGAGATTGAGAGAAGTCTAGACTGAGTTCTGGCGGAACGAAGAGTAGTTTGGATGAATGACATATCAATATCTTATGGGTGAGCGACAATTGTATCAATACAAGCGGATGTGTCCTATTTATAAGGTTACCTAAGGCTGGGGAAAAGTGAGTGTAACGTTTCCCGCAGGCCGAGCAACGAGACAACGGGATTTGGAAACTTAGCGCGATTCGGTAAAGACTCGCGAAGGGAGGATTTGACTCAGTTGCACTATCCGAGTCAAACATAAACTACAATGTGGCATCGTTTCAAAGGTCGTTAATGCAATGTTGGTTTATATATACAAAGTGATTGGTTCGTCGTTATGTAGCTTGTGTGTGTTATGTGTGTGTTTGTTGTGCCTTTCATATATCATTTCTCTGAGTCTTCCTCGGGTCCCGTTACTGTCTTACCAGACAACGGTTGTATCTGTTCAAACTTCTTTCTAAGCTCTTGTTGGTATTCGTGTTCCTGTTGATTGACAAGCAGCTTCTTCTTAAGTCTCTTCTCCTCCATTCTCTTAGCATCTTTGATAGGACCCTGGTGTAGTGCCTTGGATGATGTTAGTTAACTGCTCCGGATAGACATGATGTGATGCCCATACGGGCAGGTTAAACTCACTTGTTTCTCCTCTTCTTGGACCTTATGGACCCACGCCACTGTGATTGTGGTGGCAACAATAGACGTGAAGAGTGTAATCTTGGAAGCTCTAGACATGTTGTGGGTGTGTAGCGTTTGGAGATGGTTATTCTATGGGTCCACCCTTTAGAAAGCTTCCTTTTGTTTAAGACGAGGAGAGCATAGAAAGTATACTGGTATGGCCACGCACAGAAACTTTTCTGCCCGTGGCCGTACCGTTTCTGCCCACGGGGCCCTTTAAGCGTGTGTTCCTAGGTTTCATGTACCTTTAACATTGTAGGATTTATGGGATTTATTTATGAGTTGTGAGGGTACATAAGATATATCAGTATACAGAGATAGTATATCATCACAACTATTCTAAATATATATAAAGAAGAACCAAAATAAGTATAATACTCCTTCTTTTAACCTGCTTACTCATCACCACGCCCCCACCGTTCAGCCGCGAAACACCGCACCAAAAACATCACGTTGATCAAAACAAGAAATAAGCCCTGGCGGCTATAACCAAAACAGCCCTCTCCACTCAGTCATCCAGCCCACCGTCTTCGCATAGCGCCTACCCAGCCGGTCTCTCACACTCGAAGCTCTGATGCAGGTGAGTACAGTTCCTTCAATCATGGGTATACGGCTTTTGTCTATCCAATGGTCAATGACTCGCTCTGTCTCTGTCTCTGTCTCTCTAGCCCGCAGCTGCGGGCTCAGGCCCGGTTACGGGCTCTTCGCTTGTTTCTCTTTAGGATGCCAGTGAGACTGAGTGACTGAATAGTTGATTGTCATGTAAAGTACATACACTAACAATCACAGGGCAACGACCGACCACAGCTTGAACATGATTCAAGTCAACCCATTGTCATCCCGGGACAAGAGGTTCAGACAACACTAACGGGTAACTCAACAAACTCAGCATTTATGCCTGAATCGTATCAAACAGCACAGTCTTTTAGACAATCCCCTTCACAGTACACATTCTCATCCTCAGTCAATTCCACCACTTCTCAATCATTCCCTAATAACTCATTCAAGCAGCATCAGTTCATGAACAGCAATCTAAGAGGTGCATATGGAACATCTCCAAGTGCTGCAATTCATTCCCCAAGAGCTGATCCTCCTTCACATACACATCGTCCATCCTTCACAGAGAATAGTGCTGGTCAACGGCTTTTCCAAACTGGACAATCTGCTGCAAGACCAAGTTTACTCACATCAAAACTTGCATCTCAAAACTCTGTTACACAACTACCCCCGATTCAACAACCACAACAACAACAACAACAACAACAACAACAACATGTTTCAGGTCAATCAGTCAATGATCATGGATTCAGTTCAAGTTTTAGACAAGGTGGTAGTTTTAGAGGTAATGCTCTTCACTCATCTCCACAGTCCAGTACATCCTTCCATCAACAGACTCCTGAGGAACATAATCTTCAATCTGCCAACATTACCATTCAACAACCAACAACATCACAACATTTCAATGTTTCAGGGAGTGTCAATTCCTTAACACCTCATCATAACACACCAAGTGCCGTTTCAAACTCTTACTCTTCAAATCTCGGGTCTGTTCCAACCATCTCTCAATCTCATCAATCATTCCAATTCAATCACATGAGGACACAACCAACAAGCTCTGTCGCTACTGAACATGCAAGATCTGTCGACTTTTCCCGTCCTTCAATAATGAATCAACAAGATCACGACTCTGTCGTTCAAAGAGGGTTCTCGGGCCAGGAATTACCTTCGTACCAAGACGCAGCTTCCGCTGTGCAACAACAACGTCTTCTTCATCATGATCCACCACCATCATCTACAACACTACCACAGACATATGAATCTGTTCTTAAGCAAACAGATTCTGATGGAACACCAGTGGAACATCTCGATATTGTTAACCATCCAGTTGATGATCTACTCTTAATGCTCTCTGCACTCTTACAAAAGATCATCGAGGCAAATGATAATTTACATCCACACCATTACCATCATGCATCACAAACACATCAAACAAACAAATATATTGGTAACGTCTTGGCATTCCATGGTAGGAATGTCCCCGCCATCTCTATCCATTCATACCTAACTCGTGTCCTGAAATATTGTCCAGTTACTAATGAGGTATTCTTGACGCTATTGGTCTATTTCGATAGAATCGCCAAGAGGGCTAATGCTGGGAATTTGGATGATGCTGAACAATTACCAACACAAGCTGAAGATAATCAATTGTTTGTTATGGATAGTTATAACATTCATAGATTGATCATTGCTGGTATCACTGTTGCTTCTAAATTCTTTAGTGATATCTTTTATAAGAATTCAAGATATGCCAAAGTTGGTGGATTACCGCTCGAGGAACTTAATCATTTGGAATTACAATTCCTCTTATTGACTGATTTCAAATTGATGATCCAAATTGAAGAATTACAGAGATATGCTGATTTGTTATTGAAGTTTTGGAAGAGGGAACAAACAAAAGTTGGTGATTCTGAGCAACAGCAGCAGCAACAACACAATGTCGATCAAGATAATGAGATGGAGGGAAGTTAATGGCTTGAATTTGATAGGACTATACATGTACAGGCTCCATGTATAAGTTCCCCATTGTGATTCAGACCCAAGGTTGGTGGCGCATAAGATCAAAAAGACGGTGGTGCAGACTAAATAGATTACATATTTTGATTCAATTCTTGTGGGGAGGAACCATAATTTCAATAAACCCCGGGTTCCGTTCTTTTATAATTGTTTTCAAGAAATAATATTGATATCATTTGGCTACATTGTATAACTAGGAGTATCTAGCAAATGCAAAGATGTGTACATTGATACAGTACACCCAAAAGATGTTAAACCCCCATTATCATTGTTATTTTTTGTCTTTTCATAATATGCAGAACAGTATCAAGGAGTCAAACTAACGTCTAGCAGCCCTTGAAACAGAACGATGCTCTTTTGGAAACATAATCATTAACGCATACAACCATCCTTTTACTTCCCCAAATGTTTTCCTTTTTTTCGTCTTTTTTGTTTTATTTTCAGTTGATTGTAATGAAAGAAGACACATTAACGCAATCTTCTAGCTTCACGCTCAGATTCCATCAAGGACAAGATATCGTTCTCTCTAACTGGACCCTTAACGTTTCTGACAATAGTTCTAGAGGAGTCATCAAGGAACTCAACTCTAACCTGAGTAACACCACCACGGGAACCGGTTCTACCGAGAACCTTCTTAACTCTAGCGAGAGTAACTTGTGTCTTTGTGTCCATTTTTACTGTGTTGATATGTGTTAAATGATACCGCAAGGGAAGCACACGTCTCTTAAGTCTCTCATCTTCTCCTATGGCCAATTGGAAAAAAAAGCAGAAAGTGTCGAAAAGCCGGGTAATAAAAAAGAGCTGACAATTCCGCGAACTCGCTCGATTCGCGAGGTCAACAAAACTATGATCACCGCCGGCATACCGCCGGCTTATCAATGATATATGTTGCTCCTACCGTTTGCGAAAAATCTATGCGCTTTCCGATCGGCCACGCTCTGACTCAATTATCTTTTGATGGGCATCTGACTTTAAGGTGAAGCTTTAATACACTTGTCTCAAGATAATCATCAGAATAAAATGGATTTGGTGAACCACCTTGAAGACAGACTCTTGTTTGCCGTGCCTAAGAGTGAGTAACTATTAAGCCTTCTTCAGGGCATCGTGTGATTGTGTGGGGCCGGTACCGGCAAACGACCCACTACGTCGTCTTATACAACATAGATTGAACAAAGATACTAACAGGATACAATCTTAGAGGGTAGACTCTATGAGAAGGCTGTACAGCTTTTGAAGGGATCCGATGTCGAGTTCCACAGACACAACAGATTGGACATTGCCCTATCTACGAATATGCCAGTAGCTCTCATCTTCCTTCCAGCTGCTGATATCCCAGTGTTTGTTGGTGAAGGTCGGTGTGATTTAGGTATCACTGGTGTTGATCAAGTTGAAGAATCCGAAGTTGATGTTGAACTTGCTTTGGATTTGAGATTTGGTAAATGTAAATTGCAAGTACAGGTACCAAAAGATGGTGAATACAAAGAACCAAAGCAATTGATTGGTAAGACAATTGTTTCATCTTTCACAACGTTGACAAGAAAATACTTTGAAAAACTTGAAGGTGTTGAAGCTGGTCAACCACTCAAGACTAAGATTAAACACGTTGGTGGATCCGTTGAGGCATCTTGTGCCCTTGGTGTTGCCGATGCCATTGTCGATCTTGTTGAATCTGGTGAAACAATGAGAGCTGCCGGTTTGATCGACATTGATACTGTTCTCTCTACTTCTGCATACCTTATTCAATCCAAAACCCCAGCTGAGCCAGAACTTGTTAACAAACTCAAGTCTAGAATTGAAGGTGTTCTCGCTGCTCAAAAGTTTGTCTTGTGTACATATAACGCTCCAAGAGATAACTTAACAAGCTTGTTGGCCTTGACTCCAGGTCGTCGTGCACCAACTGTTTCTCCTATTGATGATGATGGTTGGGTCTCTGTGTCTTCTATGATTCAGAGAGATTCCAAGGGTGAGATTATGGATAAGCTTAAGGATCTTGGTGCCTCTGATATCATGGTTACTGAGATCTCTAACTGTCGTGTTTAGAAAGATGTGCATGGTATTGTGTATAGATAGAGTTCTCCTTTCTTATAATATCTGATGTGTCGTAGTAATGTGTTAATGGCTGCTTAAACGTCATGTAACAGTATGATCAACACTGTTTCCTTTTCCTTAATCTCTGGAACATCACTAACTTGAGACACCATACTACTAACATGTTCCATAATCATTCTCTTAATAATGTTTTTCTTCATCTCATCTTCAAACATAGCATCAGAATCAATTGCCGTTTCTAATATTGTGTCAAAACGGGCATTATCCAAGATACGCATCATCATATAAATATCCCAATTCTTAACAGCTCTAGTGATCTCATCAAGACGATTAGCAATCTCAAATAGAGAATATGTTGAACATGTGTTCTTAACATCATCAAGATTTTCCCATCCAAGAAGAGGTTGGTAGCTTAGGTTTGTAGTAGTTGTACCTCTCTCGGATCCGAGAATAAAAGTCTCGTACTCTATCTGAGAATTGAAAAGGGACACAAGTGTCTCTGCTGGAAGAGGTGATGAACGTGGGATAGATGAACGTCTGCTGATGTGTGATTTGTTAAAGAGTAGATGTTGCGTTCCGTGAGAGCGGGGTGTTGAACTGTTGTTGTTGCTATGTGGGGTATCCGTTGAGGACATCTTTGAGATATGTAGATGGAGAGAGGGGAGGCAAGCTTATCGGATGAACAATAATTTCAATACGTTATCCTCCGTATATGTCTTGGATTGATGAGGAGTGGAAGATGAAGAGTAGTTATTCCTTGTTTTGCGGTTTCGGTACTTACGGCTTACGGGTTCCTACACCCAAGAGTGGCCCCACCAGTGCTTAGTCTGGGGTACAGCAGATCTAAACAGACATCAGATAATAGAGAGATTAGTAGACTAGTAATTAGGCTCTTATGATACAGGTTAACCACTGCCCTTGCGAAGCATCGACCTGTGTTTCAGGTAGTAGGATATGGTTCATACGGACATTAGTCAACACAATGTGTACTGATGGGCTTTCACTTTCCCATTACAGTAACACTACTGGTGTATCAACCAGTACACACAAGTATCTCCTCTATCCCCTCTAAGGCTGAACTCGGCGGTGCGGACCGGGTGTATCTTATGTGTCTAGTAGTGTCTTGTTGACCTGTCATAAGTCTCTCCCCACCTTGTTTGACACAGTACCTTGTTTGACAGTAAGGGTAAGTCTTTAGAACCCCCTCAGATCTTTACCGGAGTCTTATTTAGATAAAAGAGCCTACATCTTCTCAGAAAGGAATATGGCTCAAGTCGTTTACGTTGAGTGCATAAGGTTACTCGTAAGGTCCATTAGTATATACACATAACTGTACAACTTAAGCAAACCGGGAACCGACTTTTTGGTACCTCTCATTGCTAAGATACAGTTTTATGTATTACTTCCCCACTTTAATGCAGAAGAAATGCCAAAGGAAACATGTTGGGTGTGTATCTGTAAAAGGGTCTTCTCGGCCCCGCATTTCGTCCGTTATCGGAGTTTGGACCTGAAATGGCAGCATCCTTGAGCTTTCTTGAGCTCTGATTGGACTATTAGTGTATGAGCTGACTTTTACGGCATATCGTGGCCATACCATCTGCTCATCAATGTAATATTTCTCTTCTAGTACCGTTATTAGCCGTTTGTTGATAACGTTGAGATAGTCGGACATATAAAGGACCCTGGTAAAGGACCCTGCGCTTTGCAAGCGCAAGCGCTTGCAAAGGTTGTACCAATACAGACAGTAAGCTCTAAGCTCAACCAACAAGATAGATACCATACTCAATATCTCAATAGTTTATCCGATAGTCACGTTTCAAAGCGCCTCCAGTTGCCCCTCACGGTCAAACTCTTGGCTTCCGGAGAATGACGGAGCCAATGTCCCGACATGCAGACAAGAACGACAAGAACGACAAGAACGGCAAGATGTGTACTTGGCTTTGTTGATACGAGGTTCAGTGTGTGGTTATGATAGTTTGGTGGCCCTTATGGCCTTGATCATGGATAATGAAAGCATGTCAAGTGTGTATAATAGGCTATGACATAGTGAATGCTGCAACAAGGGATCACCCAAGCCCCACAGTAGATCTTATGAGTCTTGAAAGCGTAATGGGGCATATTGCCCCATTCCACTTCATACTCCTAGCACCTAGTATACTAGTCAAATCTGTGCAACAGTGCTGCATAAAACTTCCAAGACTTTTGTAAAGTCGGGGTATAATGATGACCAACAACTACGAGTTGTGGGGAATATGTTCCGTTGGGATTAACACCAATCTTACTCTTCTCATTAACGGATATCCCCGTATTGTCCTCTCTCTAGGGATCTTTATTGTGGCCATCTTGTGTATAAAAGAGCCTCTGTTTCTCTCTCATCTACGTTAATGACTACTCTACTTGCTCCCATACATATCAAACAAGTTCCAACATGGGTTTTAACAAACAAAGTTGGAGATCAAGACTTTATAACTCATCTGGTGCCCCAAGAGAAATCTTTAACTACAGACTCTATATCTGTGTCTTTGTCTTTGGTATCCTTGGTGCTGTTCGTGGTCTTGATGAAGGTTCCATCTCTGGTTCCATCGCTGCTATCCGTTTCCAAGAACGTTTTGGTCTCTCAGATCCTACAAAATCTGAAGATGCCATTGCTGAATTGAAATCAAACATTGCTTCTATGGTCCAGATGGGTTCCATCCCTGGATCGCTTTTTGCCTTCCTCATCGTTGATAGAATTGGTAGAATCAGATCACTTCAACTCATGTGTGTCTCATGGATCGCTGCTGTTATCATTCAAATCACTTCAAAGTCATTAGGTCAACTCTACGCTGGAAGATTCTTAGAAGGTTTGCCAGTCGGTGCAAGTGTCGTTATTGGACCTACAATGATGTCTGAACTTGCTCCAAAGGATATTAGAGGTCTTTGTAACTGTATGTTTGCTGGTGCAGTTTACTTCGGTGTTATGCTTGAGTATTTCACTCATTACGCTTGTGCAGTTCACGTTCCAGACCATTCTGATAACCAATGGATCATTCCAACCAGTTTGAAGATCATGTTTGGTGGAATCATCCTCATTGGTTCTTTCTTCTGTGTTGAATCACCAAGATGGTTGATGAAACAAGGTCGTGTTGATGATGCCTATAAGGCTCTCTCTAAGGTGAGAAACCTTCCAAGAGATCACGCATATGTTGTCTCTGAGATCTCTGATATTCAAGACCAGATTGATTACTACCAGAAATCCATTGGTGATGCCACAATCTGGAACTTGTTCAAAGAACTCTTCTCCAAATCAGTCTTCTACAGACTCTACATCGGTATCGGTTGTCAGCTTCTTGGACAATGGTCAGGTGCCAATGCTATCACCATCTACATGCCAGAACTTGTTGGACTCGTTGGTTATCGTGGTACTAGAAAGCTTCTTATGACTGCCGTTTTGGGTATCGTCAAGCTCACTTCGTCTTACTGTACTGCTTTCTTCCTTATTGACTACCTTGGTAGAAAGAAATGTCTGTACATCGGTATCACCATTCAAATGGTCACAATCCTTTACTTTGGTCTTTTCGTCGCTATTGTCCCTAATGTCGATCAGGAACACTACGTCATGACCCCTTCAGAATCTAAGGCTGGTGTTGGTGCCCTTGTGATGCTTTATTTCTCTGGTGTTGGTTGGACAATGGGTTTCAACTCTATCCAATACTTGATCAATTCAGAAATGTTCCCAATTAGAGTCCGTTCATTCGGTACTGCTATCATCATGTGTTTCCACTTCCTAAACCAGTATGGTAATACTAAGGCAGTCCCATCAATGATGATCTCGATGAAGCACTCTGGTACTTTCTTCTTCTTCTTCGGTGTTCTCGCAGTGGCACTCGTATGGTGCTGGTTCACCATTCCTGAGATTGCTGGTCGTTCCATTGAGAGTATGGAGGAATTGTTCTCTCTCCCATGGTATAAGATTGGTAGACAAGGTGCAGAGTTGGCACCGGACAACTCCGGTGTTAACAGAGTTCGTTTCGATGAGGATGGATTGATTGATAGAGAGGCGATGATTGAGTCCAAGAGAGATGAAGAGTTCTTGGAGAATGCTACACAGGCATCTAGTGCAGGTGGGTTGACTCATAAGGATACTGCAAACACCTCTATCAATGAAAACGCATCTTCTAGTGATGAGGTTGATGTTGCTATTGGTAATGACCCAGAGAAGAAGCAGTAATTGGGGGCTGGATCTCCACTGTTAGCTTGTCCTTTTTCTATAAGTAAACAATTTATTATGATCTATTGACTATGTAGTTACAACTCATCATGAACATGACCAAAGTTCTGTTCATACTTGACTTCACCATAGACATCGTCTTCACCAGGAACCACTTGAATGATGAAGCGTCTGTATGCAACAACTCCAGCATCGTTTGACACCTCGGCAATTAAGTGATATGATTTACATGGAGCAGGTCTCTTGAATAAGTTGTGACAAGCCTCATCAAATGATGGGACCTGGAACTCCACAATAGATCCTTGGCCATCCTTGTCAACAGGTTTGATGATAATCTCCGAGACTTCGTGCAAATTCCCCTGTGTTAGGGAGATTTCACGATAATGCATCCACTTGTATGTTAATGGTCTACCATTGAGATCATATGACTCAGAAATGTCGAGTCTGATGATGGAGTCCGCGGTGCCATTGATGATGAAGGGCTTATAAGATTGGGTTCCATTAGCAACGACAATTGGTTGATGTGGTGTCTCTTCAAATGGTTTGATGGTCCATTGCATTCTTGCAGCAAAGTCACCTTGGTATGCCTCTCTCCATCTCCATATTGTGGCCTTATTCGAGTTGTGAATCTTTCCATCTTTACCAAGGGCATAGTCTTCAGCATCACCATAATGGTTATGTGTAGCACCGGAGAGATCTGAACGAGTATATCTTCCACCCCATCCACCGAATTCTGGGTGTTCAGGATCATTGAGACCATTTGGTAGGACAAAGAGTGTGGAAGGTGTATCACCTTCCATTATGAACATGAATTCAGGGTATGCGGCACCTAGTGGGCCAACTGAGCGAACGTTCTTCTCAACCCATGCTCTATCAACGAGCGATGTATCTGGTCCTCCAAGATCAAAGAAGTTGTAAGTCTCACCAGACATTCCTACCCACGCTGAGTGACCGTATTGGTTGAATCCATGGATCGATACAACGTAACGAAGGAATGGCCAGTGGAATCTGATCCAAGGACCGGCATTATCCTGGTCAGAGATGGCATACACAAGCATCTTACTGACAAATTCATCAACTTCCTCGGAGGATCTTGTCTTTGTGACTTGGTTAAGGGCTTCAGCGATGACATTTGCACCTCCCCATGCGAGAACGTATGTGGTTTCACCTAATGGGGTGTCATCGATGACAGAGATGAGGTTTAGAGCACCTTCTGAAGGTTCATGTTCGAGTGCAGCAAGACCGTATGTCTTCGAACCAAGAGATACGATGCTTCTGAAGTAGGATACTGGTGGATAATCCCGAGAATGGGTCAACAAGTTATCATGAACTTTTTCGTAAGCATCGAGGATCGGGTAGATGTCCTCGTCATGAATGGTATAGTTGAGCCAGTAGGAGGTTGTTGCGACGATCCCCTTGATATCAAGCTCATTGGAGTAAAGTAAGAGACGAACCAGTGACTCGGCATCGTCTGGCTCGTTGGAGATGTCTGTGAGGATGAATACGCTTGGCTTGACGTCTTTCTGAGGAACCAGAGCAGCCGAGAACCCAATGGAGAAAGAGAGCAGACATGTAACGAGTGTGAGCAGTCTCATGATTCTCACTGAGTACTATGGTAGTACTCAAGTGAGGAGGAGACAATTAACCCCTTGATAGATGAGAGAAAATGGTCCTAATAAGACAAAAAGATTGTGGGGTCGGTAAGCTCTTGTTTACGCGACGGGTGTTCTTGTATATACGCGCCTTCTCGATCGGGGTAAATCTCCGACATTCAGCACTGAGAACTCATTCATGACTCATCTAAGGTCATCAGATCATGCATCTTCTGTCTGTTTGTATGACTCTTGTCTCTGGCACCAACGTTTTTCAACTTCTATCCCCCGGCTGGAACCAAAATCCTGCGGCAGTCCGGGGTAATCTGGGGTAACCTTTTGTATTAGCCGGCGCGTGGTTGTTCCTCCGTCGGTTACCGACACCCCTTACCGGCTATTTCGATCATTAAAAGATCACCAACCGATACTATTTTGGCTTTCATACTGACAACCATTCCCACTGAGGTGATACGGAGTGCTATTTGTCAAGTCTTGTTTAGTGTCCACTGCTCGAGACCCGAGAGTCGAGTCCCGGGTATTAAAGCAACAATGATGTCCATCGAGTTAGTTCAACTGACAAAGGCAGTATATTAGGCACTAAACTATGTAGTATTACAATTAATAGTCTTTAGTTTGGGGTTCGTGCGGAAGTGTGTGCTAGTAATCTTGGCATTGAGAGTCGAGACGTATGTCCCCGGCTAACAAAAGCGCTTATAGATCACCTACGCGCTCCTCAACCTTCATATCTTTCATTATTCCCCGCAAACATCAACTGAGTGTCATTGTTAAAGTACTATAGTCACCTCCACCGATCACTTACCCTCTGTTTAGTCTATAAAAGTCCGACTCCTCCCTGCATTTACTTCCGACGATGACTCTTGACTCCACAGATCCTCTCTACCAAACGATGTCCTCCTCCACCGCTTCTGTCACTGACAAGCAGGGAACTCATGGCCTCTTTGTCTCTATGCCCACCATCGACATGGACCAAGATCAAACCACTGCTGCTCGTCTTGCTGAGATCTCCGAGGCTAACCTCTCTCGTTGGCAAGCATTAAAGAAATACCCATACGCATGGTTCTGTGTCTCCGGTATGATCTGGACTCTTATCCTCACATCTTTCGAATCTCAGGCTGGTGGTGTTGTCTTCTCTATTCCACAATTCAGAAAACATTTTGGTCATCAGATTGCTGATGGTTCTTATGTGATCGAAGCAAAATGGCAGTCAATGTTCTCCGGTATCCCACTCGCCGCACAAATTATTGGTCTTTGGATTGGCTCTTTCTTATCTGATAAATTTGGTCGTCGTCGTGTTGCCTGGTGTGCTGTTCTTTGTACATTCGCCTTTGTTGCCGTTGAATTTGATGCTAAGAATGTTCAAATGTTCCTCGCTGGTAAGACTTGTAACGCCCTAATGCTTGGTATCATGCAACCAGGTTGTGTCTCTTACATAGCTGATGTCGCTCCACAGGCTTTAAAATCATCAGCAACAATATTGACAAACTTCACTTTTGTCATTGCTCCAATGATGTGCTTCTTCATCAACTATTTCTTGACTGACCGTGGTGAAGATGACGCTTGGGCTTATAAGGCCCTCTTTGCCTCCCAATGGGGGTTCGCTGTCATCTCTATCGTTTGGTTATTCCTTATCCCAGAAGCACCAACTTACTATGTTGTCAAAGGTGAACATGAAAAGGCCAAGTCTGCAATGCTAAAGATTCTTAAAGATGAAAAGGCAGCTGATGAACAATTACACATCATTGAAATGACTGTCGCCGAGGCGAAGGTGTTTGCTGAGACCACATCATACAAGGATCTCGTGTCTAGAGCAAACTACAGAAGAACACTCATCTCCATCCTTGGCTTTGTCTCGCATCCATTCTGTGGTGTTTACTTCACTGGTAACTATACCACTTACTACTTTCAACTTCTCGGTTATGATGACAAGAAGTCATTCCGTTTCACATTGGGATCACAAACAATCTCAATCACCGGTTGTATCATTGCAATGTTCATTTGTAAGATTGTTGGCCGTCGTCCAGCAATGATATGGGGAATGATTGCATTGATGATTAACGATTTGATCGTGGGTGTCTGTACAGTGGTAAAGGGTGTTTCTGCTCAAAAGGCCGCTGTAGCATTTATGATGCTTTATGGTGGTGTCTACAATGCTGGTGCTGGATCTTTAGCCTTTGCTATTGCTTCTGAGAATGCAACATCAGCTTTGAGAACAAAAACTATTGCTATGGGTTGGACTTGGGAGAATTTGTTCGGTATGATGTGGTCATTCTTGTTACCTTACATCTTTAACCCAGACAAGGCTAACCTTGGTGGTAAGACCATGTTTATCTTCTTTGCCTTCTCTTTTGTCTTGGTAATCCTCTTGGTTCTCTTCCAGACTGAGACTATGGGTAGATCATTTGATGAAATTGAT
This sequence comes from Petasospora fabianii, assembly GCA_022641835.1. Lineage (NCBI taxonomy): Eukaryota > Fungi > Ascomycota > Saccharomycetes > Phaffomycetales > Wickerhamomycetaceae > Petasospora > Petasospora fabianii. The sequence goes on along the minus strand of CP048718.1, from coordinate 905,150 downwards.
GAGCTTTACGCTTCTGGAATTCCAATGAGACGTTTCGCTTCGTACAAGACTAAAGTGGATAAGACAAAGACTGGTGAATTCTTCGAGACCGGCTCTGTTAAGGATGTTGGTGTGGTTGAGCACCTTGAGAAGACCGCAGATGTCTAGTGTAATTCTTGGCCCAAGTATATAATGTATTTGATGTAGTTTCCTTTGGTGAATTCATTACCTCGTTATTTAGTAGATAAGGCTCCAACAATTTATCTACAGTCTAGGGTTCTAGATGCCTTGCTCATACAGTACAGTTACAGCTAAAGTGCTAGTCGCACAACCTTTGACAGTCGAGTAGCGGAACTCCGTCCAACCCATTACAAATAGGCACTGTGCCGTTTACTCGTCTCCTCAGGAGTACAGCTGGTTGAGTAATGTCAAGAAGCCATTTGGAGATACTTAAGCATGGACACTGCCAACACCGGTTTGAATTTTGTTGTTTCAATAGGAATTACCCAACCACGTCATGATTTGTTCCAACTTGAAGCGTATGTTCCAGGGAACAATCCTGGGTCATATCATATACACAATTTCCAAGGGCCATGTATTAAAATACGAGGAAGATTATCCAGACTTTGTCCCTCCAGAAAAATTCCTACTTGACTCAAATGACATCGAAAAGGCCGGTTCATCCTTTGAATCCACACAGTCCGACCCCATCTTACTCACATTTGAAGGACTAGATGACCCATATCATCCACACAACTGGCCATGGTGGGTCAAACTCATTGTTGGACTCGGTACCAGTGCCAACTCATCGCTTGTCTATATTGCTGCTGTAGCATTCATGCCTGCAAAGTCTTATCTTATGGAGGAATTCAATATTGGTGAGACTGCTGCTGTCCTCCCACTCTCCCTCTTTGTTTATGGTTATGCAATTGGTCCAATGGTGTTCTCCCCACTCTCTGAACACCCAGTCATTGGAAGAAACTTCTTCTATGCATCGACTCTCTTTGCTTGCTGCCTCGTTCAGATCGGATCAGCACTTGTCCACAATTTTGCTGGCCTCTGTATCTTGAGATTCATTTCAGGGTTTTTGATCTCCCCTGTGTTGGCTACAGGTGGTGCCTCCTATGCTGATATGTTCTCTGCTCCCTATATTCCACATGCAATGGTCCTTTGGGGATTTGGTTCTTACTCGGGGAACTCCCTTGGCCCACTCTTTGGTGCATGCTTCTCTGTTGCCACTCATGATTGGAGATGGTCATTCTGGTTCTTGGCCATGTGCTGCGGTGTCCTAGGATTGTTCTTTCTATGTGTTGTTCCGGAAACATACAATGATACAATCCTTTACAGACGTACAGAGAGACTCAAGCGTGTCACAGGGAACAAAAACATTACAATTTATCCTTCTAACCAGATTTTGAGGGCAAACCACAGCATAAAGGAGATTCTTTGGAGACCTGTGGTCATTGGTTTCACAGAACCTGTTGTGATGATGATCAACGTCTATATTGCATTGGTCTACGGTATAATGTACCTCTGGCTTGAAGGTTTCCCAATTTTGTTTGAGGATGTCAAGGGCTTTGCACCTGTTCCACTCGGTGCCGCATACATCGTCATCTTTATCGGTGTGATCTTTGGAGGTGCTCTTTACAGTGCTTTACTTTGGAAACCATTCACACAAAAGGTTATTGCTGGTGAAAAGGTCTATCCAGAGGTTTTCACACCTGTTGCCATCGTTGGGAGTCTCTTCATGCCTACTGGTATCTTCATCTTTGGTTGGACTGGTGCTCGTGATATTCATTGGAGTGCACCATTAATAGGTGCAGCCCTTTATGGTGTATCTGGAATCATCTTATTCCAGTCCCTTCTCAGTTACATCGGTGCATCATTCCCACGTTACATCGCCTCCGCCTTTGCCGGTAATAACCTTGTCAGATCCCTTGGTGCCGGTTCTTTCCCTCTTTTTGGAAGAGCTTTGTTCATGAACTTGCACAATAACAGATTCCCTGTTGCTTGGGGATCCACAATTGTCGGTGTCATTGCTGTATTGATGGTTTCCATCCCTGTGTTGTTCTATCTCAATGGACCAAAGCTTAGAGCTAAGTCCCCGTACTCATCCCTCTGAAATCTACATCATATCTTCGTATTTCTGATCTCTTTCAGATTGAATGCATGTCTCATTAAAGGTAATTAGCTTGTTTCTTTGTACTTCTTGAATGTCAGTGAGGTGTTGATACCACCAAATCCAAAGCTATTTGATAGGGCAACGTTAATCTCCTTCTCAAAAGGAGCATCACCGACAAAGTTGAGCCCTTTACTATCAACACCAATGTTCTCAAGGTTCAAAGTCGGTGGGCAGATACCATTTTTCACTGCAAGGATTGTAAAGATTGCCTCAATTGCGCCGGCAGCACCGAGGAGATGGCCCGTAGAACCCTTTGTGGAAGAAACATGGAACTGAGTGTTCTCATCTTCAAACAGTGTTCTCATAGCATGACACTCAATCTCGTCTCCAAGTGCAGTTGATGTGGCATGTGCATTGATATAATCCACCTCCGTCTTTGAAATCCCCTTCAGTGCTCTCTTCATTGATCTGATTGCACCGTTACCATCTGGAGCAGGAGCAGTTATATGATAACCATCACCCGAGAGTCCATACCCTACAATTTCAGCATAGATCTGGGCTCCTCTCTTCTTTGCATGTTCAAGCTCTTCAAGAACAAGAATACCTGATCCTTCTGCAAGTACGAAACCATCACGATCTTTATCGAATGGTCTGGATGCCTTTGATGGCTCATGATTAAACTTTTGCGATAGAGATCTAGCTCTTGCAAATCCAGCAAGTGCAAGTGGATGAACACTGGCCTCTGTGGCACCCGCCAGCATTACATCTGCATAGTCATCCTTAATGAATCTGAATGCATCACCAATAGCATGGTTCCCCGTGGCGCATGCTGTGCTTACTGTATGGTTTGGACCACGAAGACCATACTTAATAGATATCAATCCTGATGGCATGTTTGGAAGCATCTTTGGAATGAAAAGGGGTTGGACTTTGCGAAATCCACCTTTGTCAAACATAACGGAGTGATCATATGTCTCTGTGAATCCTCCAATACCTGAACCAATGCAGAGACCAGTCATCTCCTGATCTGTATCTATTGAAGGTGTCCATTGTGCATCCTTCATGGCTTCAGTGGCAGCAGCCATGGCATATTGTGAAAATAGTGCCATTCTTCGTGATTCACTATCATCAATATGATCGGAAACGTTCCATTTCCCTTCTGATATTGATCCCTTAGGCACAACACCAGCAACTTTTGATGGGATGCCGTTGAATCTTTCATCCCCGAGTGTATCGGTGGAGACAATACCACTCTTTAATGCAAGCAGTGATGACCACACATGTTTTACACCAACACCAAGTGGTGTTACAGCACCAAGACCAGTGACAACAACTCTCCTCTGGGCCATCTTATGATTCTTAATCACTCATCAATGGTGAGACGTGAAGAACAAAGATGCCTCCCCACCTTTTTTGATGCTTGATCGCGCGCGGGTAAAGTCATCGCTAAATCACATTAAAAGCATAGTTAACAAGGAATTAATCTTACAATAAAGTGCATGAGACGTTTAGCATGTCAGATTCCAGAGAGAAGGCTCTATTTACAAAAATATAGGTGTTTTAAATGTGCAAAAAAGTAAACAAAAGTGCCCCACGTGGGGCTCGAACCCACAACCGTACGATTAAGAGTCGTAAGCGCTACCGATTGCGCCAGCGAGGCTACTTTGTTATCGGTAAAATCTTGTCGCTTGTGTGTTTCAGTATCAGATCCCCAGTAGCTTTCTGAAAGGGCACTACTTCTATTGATTTGTTTTGATTTCTTTGTGGAGATCAAGTCCTCTATCTCGGCGGCTAACCACTCATCTACGCCACTTTCACCGCAGGGACCCAGGTTTGTATTGAGCAGACATTGTTCAACGATAGGCAGTTCAGTCCCACTAATCGGAACAGCTTCAGCAATGCTGAAACCTTCACCAATGCGGCCCGCGTCTCTGTCATCAAGTGACCATGATGGTTCCGACTCATCTTCACATTACACCGATTTACCAGAGTCCCTGGGAGATTGTACGCTTATACCGCTGTATCTTGACTCATTGAGACTGCTTGTACCATCCTAACACCTCCTTTAGCTGCACCAGGTACAAATTTTGGCTTTGACTCTGCGTTAACCGCCAGAAGTGCACTTCCTTTGAGTGGATTCAGAACCCCACAGATTGCAAGTGGGCGTTGGAGTGACCGCATCAAGATTAACTCAGGCGGTAAGACCAAACGTGAAGTCAAGGGTGAGAATCTCGCTGATAAAGGTCTGTATCAAGAATTTGATGAATATCACGATCCATATCTGAGCTGGAGTAATGAAAAGGATCTTCCAATCGGAAGAGAAGACATTGAAAATGTCTTTCTTGAATTGACCGAGTTGTTTGGATTCCAAATGGATAGTACAAAGAACATATTTGACTACTTCATGAGGTTGTTGGATTCAAGAGCTTCAAGGATGTCACCGAACACCGCACTTCGTTCTTTACATGCTGACTACATCGGTGGTCCAAGCTCTAATTTCAAAAAATGGTACTTCGCTGCACAACTCGATATCGACGACACTGTCGGTTTTCGCAACCTTGGAAGGGGCCCTGGTAGTCTGAAGGATGGCGTTCTCTCATTAGAGGAGTCTGAAAAGCGTTGGCTGATAAATATGAGCCTCCTCTCTGCGCGTGATTCAGTCGTGCAGTTAGCGCTTTATTTGTTGATATGGGGCGAAGCTAATAACATCAGGTTCATGCCAGAGTGTCTCTGCTTTATCTTCAAGTGCTGCAATGACTTTTATTATGGATTGGAGAGATTTCAGGCAGATCATAGTGATTTCAATCGTCCCCTGTCATTCCTTGATCATGTCATCACCCCACTCTATGAGTACTACCGTGATCAGGTTTACGAGTTTGTTGACGGACGTTACATTGTCAGAGACAATGACCACTCTACTACAATTGGTTATGATGACATTAATCAGTTCTTTTGGCACAGGAAAGGATTGGAAAAGATAAAGATCTTAAACACCAAGAAGGCTTTGGTCGAAATTCCATCGCACGAACGTTTCATCTACTTAAACCAAATCAATTGGTCTAAGTGTTTCTACAAGAGTTACAAGGAGAGAAGAACCTGGCTTCATGTGCTTGTCAACTTCAACAGAATCTGGATTATTCACTGTGCCATTTTCTGGATTTACACGATGGCTAACTCATCTGTGTTGTTCACCAAGAACTATCAACAGCATCTTGACAATAAACCTTCCATTTCGGTGTATTTGTCAGTCTTAGCGTTGCATGGTTCTATTAGTACACTGATCAACTTTACCGCTACTGTATTAGAGTACTTATTTGTACCTCGGAAATGGCCAGGTGCGCTTCCATTAACTAAGAGGTTAATCATGTTGTCTCTTTTGTTCGTTTTGTTGACTACCCCAACACTCTACATCATGGGTGTATTTACCCATTACGTTGACAAAAAACTGTCATTAGGCTTGGCTATAACACAATTTATTTTGTCTTGCTTCACCACCATCTATTTCGCATTGACGCCATTGGCGTTGGTCTTCAAATCCGGTGGGAACAAAAGGTCACGAGAGCTGCTTCCCGGCCTCTACTTCACAAACTCAGTCCACAAACTCAGTGGCAAGGCTAAGCTCTCTTCTTATGGCTTGTGGATTGCTGTTTTCACGATGAAGCTCATTGAGTCATACTTCTTCTTGACCTTGTCTTTGAAAGATCCCATCAGAGAATTGAGCCTCATTCATATCAACAAATGTGTCGGAGAAAAGTACATTGGACCACTTGTGTGTCGCTTACAGCCAAAGATCTTGTTGGTCTTGATGTGCTCCACTGATTTGGTATTATTTTTTTTGGATACCTACTTGTGGTACATTATCTGTAACACTTTCCACTCAGTTTGCCGCTCGTTCTACATTGGTGTTTCCATTTGGACACCTTGGAGGAACGTGTTTTCTCGTTTGCCCAAACACATCTTCTCGAAGTGTATTGCATCAACTCCAGACAGTACATTCAGAAGTAAGATTTTAGTATCCCAAATTTGGAACTCTATTGTAATCTCGATGTATCGAGAGCACTTGTTGTCTGTTGAGCATGTACATCCTTTGATTTATCAGACTGTCACTCAAACAAGCTCTAGTGGTGCGATCACTGCTACCTTAAAGGAACCGGTGTTTTTCATGTCACAAGATGATATGTTTATGAAATCGCCAATGTTCGAGTCTCAGTCTGAAGCTCAAAGAAGAATCGCCTACTTTGCACAGTCCTTGTCAACTCCAATGCCAGATCCAAGACCAGTGACTGAGATGCCTACATTCAGCGTCTTGATTCCGCACTTTAGTGAGAAGATTACGTTGACTTTGAGAGAGATTATCCGTCAAGAAGAAGGCACTTACTCCAATGTGACTCTTTTAGAGTACTTGAAAAAACTCCATGAATCCGAATGGAACTGTTTCGTTCAGGATACGAAGATGTTGGCTGATGAGTATGACGGTATCTCTTCAAGCTCCACCGAGCAATACTCCGCTGGTAATGTTGTGATGTCAGCGAGAGAAAAAGCTGATAATTTACCATACTACAGTGTTGGCTATAAACATGCTTCTCCAGAGTATACTTTGAGAACTAGAATATGGGCTTCTTTGAGGTCGCAGACTCTTTACAGAACAATATCCGGTTTTATGAACTATTCACGAGCAATCAAGTTGATGTATGATGTTGAAAATCCTCCCAAGCCAGGTCCACTTGGTGAAGCAGAGGACCATCGTCGCATTGAGGAGGCCCAAGTCATGGCAATTCAGAAATTTAGGATGGTTGTCTCTATGCAAAGAATGATGGAGTTCAATCAAGAGGAGAGAGACAACCGTGACTTGTTGATCCAGGCTTATCCTGAACTCCAGATCTGTTACTTGGATGAAGAGCAGGATGCAAGTGGAAATAAGATCTACTATTCATCGTTGATCGATGGGAGCTGCGCAATCCAGGCAGATGGACGGAGGGTTCCAAAGTATAGAATCAGACTCTCAGGAAATCCAATCTTGGGTGACGGTAAGTCCGATAATCAAAACCATGCTGTCATCTTTTGTCGTGGTGAGTACATCCAGTTGATCGATGCGAACCAGGACAATTATTTGGAAGAATGCCTCAAGATCAGAAGTGTGTTGGCAGAGTTCGAGGAGAGCGATTATGAATCAAAGCTGGCATTCTCCCAGGAAACCCTTCCAGATATCACACCCGCTCCTGTGGCTATCATTGGAACAAGAGAGTATATCTTCTCAGAGAACATTGGTATCTTGGGTGACGTTGCGGCAGGTAAGGAGCAGACTTTTGGAACTTTGTTTGCCAGAACTTTGGCACGGATTGGTGGTAAGTTGCACTATGGTCATCCAGACTTCTTGAATACTGTTTTCATGACCACAAGAGGTGGTTTGTCCAAAGCTCAAAAGGGTTTGCACTTGAACGAGGACATTTATGCTGGAATCAACGCCATCTTACGTGGTGGACGTATCAAACATTGTGAGTATGCTCAATGTGGTAAGGGCCGTGATTTGGGTTGTGGATCTATATTGAATTTCAATACCAAGATTGGGGCTGGTATGGGTGAGCAGATGCTTTCTCGTGAGTACTATTACTTAGGTACTCAATTGCCATTGGACAGATTCTTATCTTTCTACTATGCACATCCTGGATTTCATTTGAACAACGTCTTCATCATCTTCTCCATTCTTATGTTCCTTGTTGTCACTGTCAACTTGTCGGCATTGGTTCACGAATCCGTCATCTGTGAGTACAATCCTCATATTCCTATCACAGATCCCAGAAAGCCCGTTGGTTGCTCCAACCTCATTCCATTGATCCATTGGTTGGAGAGAAGTGTCTTGTCTATTTTTGTGATCTTCTTTGTTGCCTTTGTTCCTTTGATGGTTCAAGAGCTCACAGAGAGGGGTGTATGGAAAGCCTTCACCAGACTTGGGAAGCACTTGTTATCTTTGGCACCAATGTTTGAGGTATTTGTTTGCAAAGTGTATGCACAGTCATTGATCAATGATTTGGCCGTCGGTGGCGCACGCTATATTGCAACTGGTCGTGGATTTGCGACAGTTCGGGTTCGGTTCTATGTGTTGTATTCCAGATTTGCAGCTGAGAGCTTCTACTTCGCCGCATCTTTGCTTGCAATGTTAATATTCTGCTCTGTGGCTATGTGGAATATTGTACTTTTGTACTTCTGGATGACCACATTGGCATTGTTCATTGTTCCTTTCCTCTACAACCCAAATCAATTTGCGTGGAACGAATTCTTTCTTGACTATAGGAGTTTCCTCAAGTGGATGTCGACTGGCAACAACTCAGAGCGTGGAAGCTCTTGGATTGGGCATGTTCGCCGCATTCGAATCCAGAACACAGGATCAAAGAGAAAAAAATTGGGAAGGCCCGGCGATAATCTTGCTTCTGATTTCAAGAAACCATCCTTTGTTAACACTTTGTTTTCTCAGGTCCTTCCTCGTGTATTGTTCCTTGCTGTCGTCATGTGTGCGTACACTTTCATGAACTCTCAAAATGAGGTCAGGACCGTTCGTCCAGCCAATACTTTGTTGAGGGTTATGATATTCTCATTGGCTCCACTTGTCCTTAATGCTGCTGTGTTGTTGATTCTCTTCTTTGTTTCACTGATTGTGGGTCCTTGGTTGTCATTCTGTTTCCATGGGTTTCCATCCTTTATGTGTGCGATTGCCCACACATTTGCCTTAGTAAATCACGTTCTTTGGTTTGAGTTACTCTGGCTTTCCCAAAACTGGGACTTCAAGGTCACCGTCCTTGGCTTCTTCGCCTGTACGTTGATCCAGGACTTGTTGTTCAAGGTGGTCATCACGTTGTTTTTGACTAGAGAGTTTAAACATGACAGAACAAATAGGGCGTGGTGGTCCGGTAAATGGCTCACTGCAGGTTTGGGTTGGGGAACATTTACGCAGCCTTTGAGAGAGTACTTGTGTAAAATCATTGAGATGAGTTTGTTTGTTGCCGATTTCTTCTTGGGTCATTTCATTTTGTTCCTTCAGATTCCAATGCTTTGTGTTCCCTATATTGACAAGTGGCACTCTTTGATGTTATTCTGGCTTAAACCCGATCGTCAACTCCGTCCTCCAGTCTTGGCTAAGAAAAGAAGAAGACGTCAGAGAGTGACAGTTATGGTTTATTTTGCTGTATTCGTGTTGATGTTAGCTTTGAGCGTTGCAATCTTCTTGGCTCCTTTTATCGTTAATGACGTTCTCAAGATCAACTTGAGGCTGTACATTCCACCTGTTGCACTTGAGGTCTTCCAGCCAGATAGTGTGTTGAGTCCAAAGAAGGGTTTAGTTGGATACTATTCAAGGGCTAAGTCTGGTAAGCGTCACTAGATAACGTGGATAAATGTGAACAAACAGTATGATTGAGTAGCTTAATGGAATGTACATATATTTCCGAGCAAGTAGACAGTTCACTTCCATTTTGTAAATAAGGCACATAGATTAGGGTCCTGTGAGCGAATGATGTCTTCGATCTTGGAGAGGATTGACTTATCACAGAAAAGACATACGAGGGAGAATCTTGGAACTTCAGTGAACATATGAAGAAGCTCTAATGTCTTCCTCGTTGATTCTTCTGAAGGACTTGATTCTAGCACATGTAGACATGCCCTCAGTACAAAGTTTAAGACAGCAGAGTCTAAACATCCAGTGCTGTAGATCTTCTGTAATGTTTCAGTAGGAAGGTTGAAAACGTAGCGCAAGGTCTGTGGTGAGACTGTCTTCATGATGGTTGTAAGTTGCTGAAGAGTTGGTGTTGTAGGGAAATGTGTAGCCTGTGTAATACTTGTTGTTAGTTGTGATTCATTGATTTCTTCGATTAGTGGAGACTTCCTTGGCAATGAGATCTTTTCAGAGTGTGCTGATGGTGTTGATAGTGTTGAAGGTTTTGATGTTGATGCTTCTTGTGATGATGAAGATGACAAGTCTCTGAACTCCGCAGGTAGTTCATCTACCTCATATATAGGTATATTTTCAATTGTTTTAGCTCTCTTTTCGGATGTTTTTTCATCCACACTGTGACTTCTCTTAAACTGTGACTCCATTGTCCTGAGTTCCTCCATCGACTTGATAACCATACTGTTCGAAGGTTCGAGATCAAGTGCTGTTGTGTAGCTGATCTTGGCCGCTTTGAAATCTTCCAACTTGACTTCTGCCATACCTCGTCTCCATAACAGCTTCAGCTTCGTCTTGGAGTCCGGGTTTTTCGAAAGACCCGTATTGCATACCGATACACATGTCGCCCAGTCTTCGAGTTTGATCAAGGTCATGGCTCTGTTCGAGTACAGGACGGCATTCTGTGGGTCCAATTGAATGGCTGAAGCATACAGTTCGCCAGCCTCTTGGAAATTCTTGGCCTTAAAGGCCTCATTACCCTTCACTTGCAGCTTATCTGCCATGTAGAAACAATAATCCTTATAGAACCCGAGATATGTCTTGAAGGAGAGTTGGCTCATATTTTTCCTCGCGATGATTTGAACATCACTGGAAACTCTCACCTTAACGATTAACGGACACAGGCGGCCCCACACACTCAAATCATGGTATCTGACGACTTTAAAGATGAGTTATCGGCAATCGAAGCCATATATCCCGAATGTGTGACACAACTGAACGAAGGGCTGATTGAACTCAAGATCCCGGGGCATGAGGAGTTCAAACTCAGGGTCACCTTCCCCGAGACGTATCCAGAATCTGAGATGCCACACATCTTACAGGTCCAAGCGAAAGGTCATGATGAACATTATCTTCAGACTTTGTTTGAAGAAGTGCTAGCCTCGGTGTATGTTCCTGGAAACGTTTGTGTGTTTGATTTCTTAACGGAGATGGAAGGTGTCTTATACGTCGAGGATGAGTCAGAAACATCAACTCCTCAGCCAGAACCTCAAGCACAGAACATTGATCCACTTGAAGGATGGACAATGTCAGATCCTGTGATAGATAGAGCATCAACATTTGTTGCCTTCTCGAAGGAAGTACACAGTGAAGACGATGTGTTTAACTCGTTATCAGCTCTTAAGACCGATCGAAAGATCGCTAAGGCAACTCATAACATGGTGGCTTATCGTATTCAAAATCCAGATGGAACGCGGCTTTCAGACTGTGATGATGATGGTGAGACAGCTGCTGGAGGAAGAATGCTTCATTTGCTTACGATTATGGATGCTTGGAACTGTCTTGTGGTGGTGAGTCGTTGGTTTGGTGGTATTCATCTTGGGCCAGATAGATTCAAACATATTAACTCTACAGCAAGAGAAGCCGTGATAAAAGGTGGTTTCTACATTGATAACAAAAAGAAGAAATCGAAGAAATGATGAATCATATGCATTAAAGTTCTTCTAGGTAAATGGTCGTAGTCGTTATAAGCTTGTGGGGTCGTTACACAAGATATAGATAAGTCTTATCTTCATGATTGAGATTTCCTCTTCTTTGAGTTCTTTTTTGGACCATCTTCGCTGTTGGGACGTTTAGATCCGGAGACTTTTCGATTGTTCTTACCACTATTTTGATTCCCACTCAATTGTGTCTTCTTCCAAAGTTGATCAAGCTCCGAGCTTTCACTTCCTTCATTCTCATCATCTGCCTTTTCAAGTTTCGTCTCCTCCTTCTCTGGGGCACCAAACGTTCTTCTTCCAACAACTGGGGAATCAGTACCATTTCGTAGCCTGTTCAAATCTTGGAATCCCACAGTCCTCACATTACGTTTCTGTGCTAGTAGTTTCGCCTTTAGGGCCTCAGCACCTGATGCCTTCCATTCAGACAAGTCTTTCAACTTGCGTTCTTGTTCCTCCTGTTGCTTCTCCTCTTCTTTGATCTCGGCCTGACGCATGAACTTCATGTTCAGCACCTTGCTCGACATTCCCTTCTCAGCCATTGTACTTATGATTACTAGTTATTGGATCTAGTATTGGTTATGGTTTATGTATGGACAGTTGAACAGCTCCAAAAGTTTTTCTCATCGCGCTCATACTGGGGAAGGACATTTCATACAATGTTATTGATATTAGATTGCTTGTACTCTCTACAGATACTCAATAAAGTGGGATATATAGATAGATTATTGGTATTTTAAGAGATTTTTTTCTTGTTTTATATCCAAGGAAGGTAACATAGAGACTGGGTAATTTGAGATATCAACTAAGACAAAACTAAAAACACCCGGACATCACTTGGTATAGTAATATTATGCCTTATAACCCCATTAATAATACATTCCATTCAACTTTAAGACCCTACTGTTCTTATTAAATTGATTAACATAGCTATAAATTTTATCTCAAAGTCTACCATCAAAAACGTGAAAAAGTGATGTGTAGAATATCTCCCTATACATTTTTAAATATCATCTTATATTCTCTTTATGTCTTTCCAAGGTCATAATTTTAAAACAATCAGTTTTGAACTATAATAATTCAATTTCATGAATATAACAATAATGAAAATATGACAAAATAATCCTTATTCAAAATCAGGTAAAGTACTTACAGAATTTATAGTAAGCCAAAACCAAAGGTTTTCATATAAGTATTAAAACATCATTTTAATTAAATAATCCAAGACACCCGTACACCAAAACCTAGTGACTAGATTTTCAAACATAAAGTTGGTTTTCGAAGAAGCCATTGTAGTATAGTGGTTAGTACAGTTCGTTGTGGCCGAGCAAACCCAGGTTCGATTCCAGGCAATGGCATTCCTTTCTTTTTTTGCAATTTTTTTTCTCATCAGATGTCAGTTATTTGCTGGAATAAATTGTGGATTGGGCCAGCCGTCAGCAAGCTATGAATGAGTGATCTATGATAGAGTGAAAATGTACTTTGGATTGTTTTAAAGCCTGTGCTTAGATTAAGTATGTGCGCGTGCACAATGCCTCACGCACGCCGGTCGTATCTACAAACTTTACGATTGATTATTGATAGATAACAATGAATTAAGATATTTCTTAGTGTATATCAATCACTGTGGATATGGAAGATGCCCCTGCTGTTGTTGTGGGTGATATTGTCCGTATTGAGTTGTCTGTGAATTGAGTTGTGGGACTGATGGCATTGATGGGATTTGTGAGAATTGAGGTTGTGGTGCATTTTGGTACTGTGATTGCTGAGTTGTTTGAGGTGTTTGTGGAGTTTGAGGAGACTGTGTTTGTTGTTGTTGCTGGATCTGCTGCTGTAATTGAGGCTGAGGCTGTGGCTGTGGCTGTGGTGGTTGATACTGCTGCTGACTTTGATATTGTGGTGGTGCCTGATGCTGAAGCTGAGTGTGTTGGTACTGTGGTTGTCTCAATGGATCGGTAATCTCCTCATACATATTAGTAGCAGATTTAAGTTTCTTATACAAGTCCATCAAATCGTCCTTACGCTGTCTGTACTTGTCAATCAAGTTGGCAAGCTCTGGCTTAACGAGGACAATGTCTTGATAAAGCTGCTTAAATTCCTCAGATTGGGTTAATTGAATGGCTTCATCTTCTGTCTGAGCATTAGTCAAGAGAACGAGTAACTTCTCAATCTGTGCAGACTTGGCTAAGATTTCATCCTCTTTTTGAACTTCTTCAGCGAGCTCTTGTGGGGTAGGATCGTACAATGGTGTCACATAGTTGAAAGGGAAGAGACCAATGTTACCACGAAGAGAACCTTTACCCCAATCTTTGTAAACACGTTCAATGACAGTTATGACATCACCTTTATGGAACTTGAGGTCAGCTGGGTCATTGGAGAATGAGTCGTAGAGGGCACGCACTCTGGAGAATGTGCGTGGCTGTTGTGGCTGTTGCTGTACCGGTTGCTGTACCGGTTGTTGTACTGGTTGCTGTACTGGCTGCTGTTGGAATGGCTGCTGGAACTGAAAACGTTGCTCAGACTCCTTCAAGGAGAGTTCAATGGCAGCTTTGAGATCAGCATCCTCGGAGTCAAGGGCACGCTTCTGAGGTTTTGATGGTGGGAAATACTGTGGATATGACAATTTGACCTCCTTGTATGCATCCTGAATTGGTCTAAGAGATGGATCCTTGGAGAATGAGTCCTTAAGCTGTGTGATCACCTGAACAATCTTGGTCTTGATCTCCTTATGAATGGCGGGGTCCTTAAGCTTAGAGAGAAGCACCTGGGTGAAAGACTTGGTGGCTATATCCTGTTGGACACGGGATCCACAGTTCTCTGCAATGGCCACTAGCAAGGAGAGTGTTCTCAGAAGCACGTTAGCGTCTCTCTGAGAGAGACGATCCCTAATGAGTTCAACAGCGATAGCACAGTTCTCCTCGGGCTTCTCAAGCACTTTATCGCACACGTCAAGATTGTACTGCCAGTTGTCAGCGGTGAGTGTTGGGTCTGTGGCCTTGTTGATGAGTTTAGTGAGTGACATGTCTCTGTTGATGTTAGTCGTTGATAGTGTTGTGAGGGTCAACTTGGTATGAGTAGATTATCATCACAGCCCCTTTAAGTGATCGCGAGTTAAACAAAGTTAACGCGACTCCCATGTTACACCTATAGTTCACATAGTTCACCAAACAACAGCCTATAGGAACAAATATGGTGCTCTACGTGCTTCAGACGATAGACCAGTTGCTACAGGGTGCGTTTGTCATTGCCACCATCGGCATTCTCGTTGTTAAGTGGCATCCTGGGCTCGCAGGTTTCCTCAAGTACGGTAAGACTCTTCAACCAGAGCTTGGTTCAGAGAGTGGAACAAACGCTAATGCTAATGCTCTACTTCATTTGATGCTTAACATGCGTGTACCAAAGTTCTGGTTCTATCATTTCTACGTGTTACTTCTTATGCTCACTTCGATTGGCTACTTCATCACCGATAGAGATATCAAACTAGAGACTATTGACCCTTTCATCAAATACATTGAGAACCGTCCATATGGAACCATCCCTTTAGAAGTGGCAAGAATGTCGTTTTTCCTGCTTATGGGTCATGCTACGAGACGGTTTCTTGAGACTACACTCATGATGAAGTACTCACGTACCTCTAAGATGAACATCTTTCATTACCTTGCTGGAGTGTTCTTCTATACGGCAATGTCACTTCAATTGTTCATCAACACTGATTTCCACTCCATTGTCGACCACTCACATCCACCAACATTTGACCCATTAATGTTTTTATCGATTGCTTTATTCCTTTTAGCATCCACAGACCAATTCCTAAATCATCTCCATATGAGTCGGTTAGTCAAGTATAACATCCCAACATATGGATTGTTTAAGTATGTGTGCTGTGCACATTACTTTGATGAGATCTTGATATATCTTGCTGTTTTTGGATTAGCTAAGAATACTACATCTTTCTTAGGGTTCCTTTTCACTTTTGTCAACCTTGCCGTGTCTGCCTCAGAGACGCATGCATTCTACAAGAAGAGAATGGATGGTAAAGTTGTTCCAAAATGGTTTATCGTTCCGTGTCTCTTATAAAACTTATCCTTTTGAGATGATGAGAAAGAGAAAGTTGCCTTTTATTCTGTATTTGCTTGATTTCTTTGATTGCTTTTGCTGCCTTTTCCCCGTTGATGTCACTTATATGTGACTTTTGCTGAATGATGATGCTACGATGACAACCTATAATAACTAATAACTGCATATTATTGTAATCTCTTTACGTAGCAGACTTTGTAATGCCTTCAAACGTTGATGTCGGCGTAACATGAAGGTGCTCGACTCTACACACAAACACTTAAAAATCATATATGAACAAAGCATTAAATAAATAGATCAGGTGATAAAATTAGTAATTAGTGGGGGCTAAACAATACAAATCTGCAAATCATGCACTTGTCTTTCGAACCAACCCCCAGTTTAATCAGCTAAATGCAAGCCCCTTTCATCAAACACAACATAGGTATGCAAGTGTCATTGGCAATATATCATAATCACAGAATGTAAAACAAGACATGAGCAGAACAAAAGCATAATACATCAGGTAAATGTAGTCATGGAATACATCAGGAATTCAAATGGTGATCATGATGAGTGATGAAGGGATTCATATCTGATGTCAGATAGGGAGCATGGAAGAACTGTGTATGGAGATGCAAGTTATTAGGTGATTGAAAGGGACAGATATGATTTGAACATGGTGTGTGATGAAAGTCATAATGTGGGTCATAAAAAAAAGGAAGAGTAATCACTTACGAGATAACTTATCCTTAAAGATAAACAAAATCATCTCCCAAGACATGAGAAGAGCGACACAACCAACATTAACATTCAAAGTGAACATCTCAGTTAATCCTCTATACTCCATAGCTTGAACAACTTGATCTGTACTTTGCATAAAGATAGCACCACCTGCAATTAGACAGAATGAAGTGATGAGTTCAGTAAATGGTCTTGAAGGAGCCATATTTTTGTTTGGTTGAAGCATAAGGATAACATATGAAATGAGACGGAAGAAAGAACCATAAGCTAAAAGGTACCCCCATTGCATATGAACATTTGTAGAGATTTGAGATGATTGCTTGTGTTGTGACATAAGGATACCTGTCCAAAAAATGGTAAATACAGGGAATGGATTTGGTGAATAACCTGGTGAACCTGCATGAATAGCTGATGGATTGATATTTGTGTTTAATAGCATTTGATTGAATCTCCAATCTGAAAGAAGTTTTTCAGTGATTAATCCACATAGACCTGCACCAATGTACATGAATGCAATTGAAACGTGTTGCAAGTCTTTAACATCCCAAGCACCACCTGGAGATGCCAAATGTTCAAGGAAGATATTTGTAGAACCATAAAAGAAGATGAGGAAACTTTCATAAAACTCCATAGTGAACATACCTTGTGGTGTCCATCTATAAAAGAAAGAGTTTGGATTAGTATTGTTCTTAAAGACAATACTCTTATTCCAAGCTAATCCTTGCTTTGCAAAGACACCACAATAACGAGCAAGTGTGAAGACACCAAGTGTGACAAAGACACCACCTTTAATGAAATGGGCAAGTAAGTTAAAGACATGCTTAGCTTGTCCGAGACAGTTACCGACAGAGATACCAACAATGACATAGATGAATAGATATGCAAGCATTGGCATATTGATAAAGAAGAAGATCCAAGAGATGATTGGAGAGAATCTTGCAGAGATTGATTGAACACGAGGATGGGTAAACACTTGAGCCAGGATACCATCACGAGCCAATTGTGTAGTTGATTGTTTCTTTGGTAGATAATAATCATCACCTAACTCGAGAGAGTCCTTATAAGCTGGAGATCCAGGGTTCGCGTTTGAAGATTCCTCCTGGTCAATCAATGTAGAATGTGAAGGTGAAGAATTTGATTCACCACGTTCCAAATCAAGATTTTCCAATGGGATGAATTGTTGATGTGGATTGTTTGAATCAGGGGCTTCATTATCAAACAATTCACCAGATATCCACTTGGAAGCTGAATGAAGCAATGCAACAGAGTAATGAATAATGGTGGCAAATAACAAGATCCATGACATTTTACCATAAGCTTGACCTGGGTAAAGTAATGGTGCTGTTGAGGCAAAGATCTGGAGAGAAATGAGGGATGTAATGATTGTGGCAAGATGAAGTGTCAATGAAGGGATGTACCATTTAGACTTAACATTGTTAAGCACTAAAGAGAGCGGGTAGATAACAAACAGAGCACCTAAGATGGTCAAAACATGGAACCAAAGAGCAGATTTATGTGGAGCATCAACAGTAAAGAAAGTTGTAGTGTTATAAGATTCCCAAAACAAACGTTCAGCTGGTGTTAAATGAGTCTCTAAGATTGGTTGACCATGCATATGCTTCATCTCGTGTGGTACTGGTGTAAGCTCTGTTAAGTCAATTGAAGATGTTGTATCAACTGGATCTGTGTGATCCATATCCATATCACTCTTCATATCTTTATCAGTCTCCATGTTCATACTAAGCGCTAGCGCCGTGGAGACGAGCTCTAAGAGCACCATAGTCTTTAGTAGTCTCATTGTGTGGGTGGGCGGCTAATTTGCTATGGGTGAGTTTGATGGAGTAGAAGTAGTATCAGATGAAGAATGAACAATTGCTCAACGAGTAATAGTAAAAGACACCCTTAGAAACCAATGTATGTATCTGTTGAATAGTCAACTCCAAACTGAAGGGCAAGCGCCGTTTTATATAAATGACATGATGATCGGTAACATCATCCATTGAGTTCGGAGCTCGGACGACGCGGCCCCTACCGACGCGGTTTTTTTAGGCAATTTTTTTTTTTTTTTTTTTTTTTGTTATTTGACACATCGCGGGTGTAGCGGTGGTATGAACCTAAGTGTATGGATGTGTGTATTGTTATGGTTATTGTTATTGTTTGTTTATTTATCTATATATAAAATTATCTATTCATATATAAGTATAAGTCTATATAGGTCAATTGCTATATTTAATCAATATATTAAAACAATATATCCGTTCCACCCCCACAATAATCAATATATAAAAAGTCGGAACATACTAACCGAATTTGCCGAGACGGTAGAAAACGGTGGAAAAAAAAAATACATGACGCCCAGACACTCAGACATCCCACGGCAAACGTCATTTGTTTATTAAGAAACTTGCATAGAACTTATGTAAAAAAATGTAAATTAAATGCATTAAATATGTGTCAGTTTATATCCCCTGTATAATCAATATAATATAGGTTACCGTTCCCCGTCCGTTATTCCCGGGTCCCCGTCCCGCTTTACAAAGCTCATACGATTTTCTCTTACCACTAACGAGTTTATCCTTATGACCTCATTTGCTTATTCATCTTATTCTTCTCTATTGTCATCATTTTACTAACATGAGCAATATACCTGAGCAAATACCCCAGCAAACATGCCCAGCCCGCCGAGCAAAAATATAGCCTGGCTAGAACATACTCAGCCTCAATAAAGACTAAACATAGTCTATAGACATACTGTAATAATCTACTCCTTCTCCTCATTATTCCTTATTGTAGGTGATGTGAGGACATCGTAGGTATTGTGAGGACATCGCGAAAGCTATTTTTATTGACTAAGATGTTTACATAGACACATAGATATCACTGTAGATGGTAACTTATCACTAACTCATCTGTTCTGTTCATCTATTCATCTGTTCATCTATTCATCTGTTCATCTGGTCATCATCTATCTAATATCTAACAATAGACATGATTGCTCTACGACATCTATGTGTCTATATTCCATACACCACACTCAGATGCATCTCTACCACCCCAACTCACTTCATCAAGGCTCATAAGATGCCACCACGTCCTAAAATCATTGAAGATGAAATAACAGAAGTGTTTTTAAAAGGAGGTTCAGGTCCAGGTGGTCAAAAGATTAATAAGTGTAATTCCAAGGTACAACTTAAACATATCCCTACAGGTATAGTTGTCACTTGTCAAGCTACAAGATCAAGAGAACAAAATAGAAAGAAGGCAAGAGAGATATTAGCTATGAAAGTACAACATCTATTAGATCCACAGAATAGCAGACAGACAAAATTAGAAGAGAGAAAGATACAATCAGCACAAAATAAGAAGAAGAAAAGTAAGAAGAAGTATAGTGTTCTAAATCAAGAGAAACGATTAGAGAAGGAGGAACAAGAAAGACAAGAGTTGGAGTTCTTACAATCATTGAATCAAAAATAGATATAGATATTAATAGTTATATATTGATTGTTTATTAATAGTTATATAGTTATATATCAATAGCTATATGTTATATTAATAGTTTATTGATAGCTATATAGTTATATAGTTATATATTATACAGTGGTGACCTATCACAAGAGGATGATCTAGATGGAGGAAGAAGTAAGGTCAAGATCCATTAGGAAGCAATCAGACAGTGTACCCACTGTACCTATGCAACACTAGACTATGCTATTTGGTGTGGGTTAGTCTGTTAAGAATTACCGGTACATCTGAATAAGGATAAGAGCTGGAAACACTAATAGATTAACCATAGGCAGATAACTAGAAGATATACATATATATATATATGTAAAATATATAGATATAATGATATAGATATAGATATAGATATAAAGCTATATAGATATAGAGATATATTGATATAGATATAGATATAGATATAGAAATAGATATCAAAGGTTACGCGAAGATGTTTGATATGCAGGAAACCCTCCTTATCAATAATTAATGATCAACATTCAATGTCTTTACACCTAAACACTTCTTAGTTTGTCTATGTCCAACAACTCAGTATGCCCTCATTTAAAGACCTGCCTAATGAGATCTTGGTTAACGTTCTCAGTCGTGTTACACCTGATGACATCAATAACATCATGCTTATACCTCCAATTGGCCATCGATTACAAGAGATCATATCTGTGGTGTTGATTGATTCTGACTTATCAAAGACTCCAAATGAAACCGGGTATTCATCAATTGCAAACCATTTCAAAGTTAGTACAACAGATGATATCAACAAGATTGTTAAATCATTTCTTCTTGCCATTATCATACTTGAAACAGATCACTTGTCTGCATCAATGGCACAACTAATCAAACAACTAAGCAACATAGTTGTATCCCATGTTGTCATTAGGGGATATACTAAATACTGCAATCAATTGATCGGTCTCATGGCAAATCTGGGCTCTAAAACTGCATCAATGACAATGCCAGAGACAAGACAAATCAAAATTAAGATCCCGGATTATGATGATCAAATATATCCTACAAGACTCAATGTCCCACAAGGTGCAACTCTGTATTTCCCCAAGATGAAAGCCATCTCTACTACCTGCATATTACAAGAAGTAAATGACGGGGTTGGCTTCTTTGGTGAGACTCTTGATCTCAACTCTTGGTTCAATACCATTCAAGCTCCACACCTGATATTTTTTGAATATAATGAAGTCCATGATGATGATGGTGATGATGATGATGATGATGATGATGATGATGATGATGATGGTAGAGACATTAATAGCCAGATGGTATCATTGAGACAATTGGTTAATGGATCCACCATGGCAAACTTGGAAAGTTTAAGACTTCACTCTGCAGCGCTTGATCTTGTTTCCAACCTTGATTTACCTCAATTGACCGACATGATGATAACATCCATATCTTCTCTATCACTAATCAACATCAAAGCTCCAAGACTTGATCGTCTTAGGCTCGACGTTGACTCCATCTCAAAGCTTCAAGATTGTCATTTCCCCAAGCTTCGTCTGTTGTCACTCGGTGATGTTAGTAGTCCAGCACCTATTGATGAGATGACTTTCCCCAACATGGACCAAGTTGACTTCAATTGCTTTAAGAATGTCCGTATATTGGATATCCTTTCATCAAATCCTAGAGTATGGTCAAGATTTCCCTTAGTCAGATTACTCAAAATTTGCTCTCCACCACGTCAATACGAAAGATCCGACTTCCATAGTTGTGTTCTTCCAACTCTGCAACAGTTGACTTTCTCACAGAGCAATTCGGATCTGTGTCAATGTTGGCCATTTGCCCCAACTGATTCCCTAAAGATCTTGACTCTAAAAGATACGGATTGTGATAGCTCAAGAGGATATGGGACATTACTCCAATGGTATCCGTCATTGACACACTTCTCCATTTATATCACCTTGTCGGAGAGAGAAGTCCAAGATATTGACTTATCATTTACAAATTTCCAGGGAAATGAACACTCTAATCTTGAAGTTCTTCGTATAAGAGTTTTTAAGGGAGACTTGAATGAGATTGCTTTACCACGTTGTAACTTGCCCAATTTGACAAATTTAAGTATTAGTTGTGGAAATGAATATCGTACTCCAGATTCTCTTGTTACTCAACTATTGGGATTGGATACGTCTCTTTACCCAAAGTTAACGAACCTCCACTTGAAGGATGTTTTCATAGAAGAAGATGTTGACTTAAACTTCCTTGTGAATCTGGAAGCAATCGATCTTAACAATGTGTTTAATATCCCATTAATCATGGGTGAAGTTCCCCATTTGAGATCAGCTTTCATTGATGTTACTGATATTGAGATCTTAAAAGATGATCATGACAATGTTTTGTTCCCATCTCTTGAATGTTTATTGCTTGGTCGTTCGTTGAGTACAATGGAACGTCAATACTTGATCAATATCAGTAACGCAAATGCTGATGTTATTCAATGTTAATATAAACAAGTGCTACTACGTCTTAATTGATAGAAGTTGAATAGATAGACTGCTCTCACGAGCCTTAAATAGATAAGACTTGTAACTTATAGCTACAAGTCTATAACAAGCTTATAGCTGTACTCAGACAAATCAATTGTTAGCTTTCGAAGAAGCCATTGTAGTATAGTGGTTAGTACAGTTCGTTGTGGCCGAGCAAACCCAGGTTCGATTCCAGGCAATGGCATTGCTTCTTTTTTTGCTAACTCTTTTTTTTTATGTACTGAACAGTTACTTTGAAGTTATGCTATTGCATTATCAGTATTTCAAGTGTATGAATGGGCTTACTGATCATGCGCAAGCGCATATAATCTTACCCTTAACACATGTTACCCTTAACACTACAATACATTTTAATCCGTTATTTGAATATTTCATAAACATATCTTGTACACCGTGAGAAACTCTCCTTCCAAGGCACAAATGATAAAGAAAGAAAAGAACAAGAAAGAAAAGTGTTAAGAGAGCCCAACTATCAAAGCCAGAAGTCCTCATACTCATATCTTCTTCTCCATGTGATACCCTTTATGATGTGTGTGTGTGTGTGTGTGTGTGTGTGTGTGTGTGTATGTGTGTGTGTGTGTTTACTTGGCCATTGGGTGGTTTCATGAGCTTCTCAAGTGGATCTAAAATTTGATTTGTTTGTCATTATCATGATGCAATAAAACATGCTTTACTTAGCAATGGCCTGAAGAGCCTCCAAGACCTCAACTTGGATGGAAGCAGTAGCGGCGACAGCCTCGTCAGAGGAGTTGACATTCTTCTGAGCCTCAGCGAGCTGAGACTTGATAGCCTCAGAGGAGAAGGCAGTTGGTTCAAAGGCTTCAATGGCAGTAATGGACAATACAGAACCTGGTTGAACTGTAGCGAAACCACCAGAGACAAAATAGTCCTTAGTGGTACCAGAAGTCTCAGTGATCTGAATAACACCTGGTCTAAGCTGCTCAATGATTGGAACGTGGTTAGCAAGGATACCAAATTCACCATTGACACCTGGAACGTTAACTTGGGTAACTTCCTTACCGGCAAAGATAGTCTCGTGTGGGAGCACAAGGGAAAGCTTAAGGGCGTCGGAGGAGGCAACGTCGGCGTAGCCTCTTCTGGCAACGGTGTTGGCCTGACGAGCAACGGTTCTAAGGGCGTTGAGTCTGAACATTATGATGAAGAAAAGATCCAATTGGGGTGTCTTTCTAATAGATAAACTAACCTTTGAAGTATCTGTTCGGGTGGCTTTTTTTCCTAGTGGATCGCCCACAAACGTTTCCGTTGCCGAATCTGAGTTTTTCATTGGCTTATGATGGTGGCATAAGTGTGCGGTGCGCGATGTGATACTTATGCTGGATCCTCAGGGACACATTAGTACACCACTAGACGTCTCTATATACCATAAACCATTAATAGGTAACTGATAACAGATAACTCATAACAGACAGACAAAAGATAAGACAGACAACGAATGAGCACACAGATTGAGAACCTTACAGTGGCTTTTAACGTATGTCCTCTTGACCTGGCTTAGAAGTGGTATTAGCTAGACACTATACTAACATATACACAGGAAGTGCTTCTACACACAAGTAACGTATTTGATGGGCTTTATAGAGAGAAGTCAGCGAACCTTGTTGTTCCACAACAGGCGATGCATACTGAACGTCTCAATGAAGCCATAAGAAACTTCAATACTAGTCTTGATCAACTCACAATACAACTTAATGACGTTGCCCTATTTGATATCAAGTTGAAAGAAGAAGCTGTGGAGAGGACTAAACAGAGACAGAGAGAAGCTGAGTTAGCAGAGAAGCAGAAGAATGCTCCACAAGAACAACAGCAACAGCAGTCACAACAGTCACAACAGTCACAAGCTCAACCTGAGGCACAGTTGATTCAAAATGATGATGATGATGATGGATTTGGACAAGAGACAAATACCATACTGGATGACCTTAATGATTTCTTATCAAATGTTCCCGAGACAGATTCTATCCCTATGGAAGGTGATCTTAACGATAACATTCAACAACTACTAATGGAGAGTGGAGGTGGAGATTATGGTGATGATGGTATCAACATGAATGATTTTGGTCTTGGTGACAATAACGAATTTGGTGGTGATTTTGGTGGTTCAATGTCACAGAATAATGGGAATAACATTAATGGTCAGAGTAATCAAGCTGATGGTGTTCAGGGGATTGATGATAGTATCTTTAACGAGATTGATTCAATGTTGAATTTGTGAACATACTGGATATATAATCTATAACGACTAATGACATTGGACCTATCTAACTCTAGACTATAAGCATACATAGAACTTATATTGTATGTCCGTGTGATGTAATATGGATAAACAGCTGACAAGCAATCAAAGAACCTAGGGGCCCCTACTTAAAATAAATAACCATCACTGTGACGTTATCAGTAGTAAGTTTACCCAAAGCATGATCCACAAGAGCCTTAGCAGCCTGTGTAGCATCTGTGAACCCTTTAACAAGATCACAAGCTTGTTGATCAGAAACGACATCCCATAATCCATCACAGGCAATAATCAAAAATTTATCACGATTCATATCCAATTCAACAGCAGTTGTATAAGGGGATCCAATGACAAGTTCTTTGAAATATTGATCACCAAGAGAACGAGTCACTGCAAGCATACCATTAACACGAGCTTTCATAACAACACCACCAGCACGTTCGACTCGACGTGCTTCATTATTATCAGATGCCTTATGATCATAAGTTAGACGAATTGCCCTTCCATCACGAGACAACACGATTCGTGTATCTCCAACATTGGCAGTGTATAACATTCTCTTATACTTTGATAAGTCAATCTCTTGACTATCAGTTTGTTTGCTCGTATCCTCATCATCTTGTGCTGTAGTTGTAGCATCTTCTATCGCTTTGTCTGTTTTTGTTGTAGATGTTGTAGTTGTTCCTTCTTCTCCTTCTCCTTCTCCTTCTGCTTCTTGTATAGACGTCTCATCATCAGTTGGAGAGCTAGTTATGGCATTTGAAGATGTGACTGTAGGTGATGATGGTTGATCTGGCAATTCCCAACGAAGCAATGCAACGGCAGCGGTACAACCACTTGCACCTTTAACACTCTTAGACATTTGATCATCAGCTTCCAAGAATGCCTCATTGAGTACATTTCTTACATCATCACCTTCATTAACAACAAGTTTGCGCTCAACAATGCTATGAAGATGTTGACCACACCATTTAGCAGCTTGCTTACCGGCATGACCATCAAAGATGGCAAAATACCCCCAATCGAGACGCTCAGCAAAGTTCTCAACATATGTATGAACATCTTCCATTGTAGGTCTATACTTAACATTAGTGTTCTCTGCAACTCCCACCGTATAGGAGAGCGTATACTTTCCTTGATCGGTCATGTCATTGGCACTTGTTGAGGCAGAGGACGGGTTATATAATGCTTCGGCACCCATCTTGAGCTTGCCCATAAGTCTGGACAATGAGAGCCTGCGCTCCTTTGGAACCGCAGATGGCAGTTTGTCCTGCAACGTTGAAAGAGAAAGTGGTGGGTGAACAAGTGTTGGTAACGTGCGGCTGGCGTGCCCTGTGTGTATGTGTGTCTCTTTGGCAAGCGAGCGGT
This sequence comes from Petasospora fabianii, assembly GCA_022641835.1. NCBI lineage: Eukaryota > Fungi > Ascomycota > Saccharomycetes > Phaffomycetales > Wickerhamomycetaceae > Petasospora > Petasospora fabianii. The sequence continues at coordinate 879,244 of CP048718.1, read as the reverse complement.
GGTACCGGCAAGAAGATATCCAAAAAGCTTTAGTCTAAAGCTTACCTCTGGGAGTCCTAGACTTATGATAGCAACTAAATAGATGCTCTGGACTGTGTGTAATTGGAGTCAATGTAGTTTAAGGCCAAAGTGTGGAGTTCGGGGCCGAAGCTGCCCATTTTAAACCGTCAGGGGCAAAGGTTGGGGGTGTGGTGTCTGGGTGTATCTGGGGGGCTCATAGGCCTCATTATATAACACATCTACAAAAGCTTTAAGTTGCCATCTTCAACATATACTAAGCACCACGGATTATCACAAGTACAAACCTTCCAATGATTCATCAACCTTTGTCTTCATCACGTTCTCCTTGGCCTTGACAAAGTCAGAGTTTGTCACCTGCATTCTTCTCTCTCTAAGAGCAATGAGACCAGCCTCCGTAGTGATGGCCTTAACCTCTGCACCTGAGAGCTCGTCTTTAGCGGAAATGATATTATCTATATCAATGTCATCTGACAATGTCATTCTCTTTGTATGAATCTCAAAGATTTTCTTCAAATTTTCAGAATCTGGTGGAGGGAAATGGATCTTACGATCAATACGACCTGGTCTAATCAATGCTGGATCTAAGGATTCAATGGCATTTGTAGCCATGATAACCTTAATATCACCACGATCATCGAAACCATCCAATTGATTCAACAATTCAAGCATTGTACGTTGAATTTCCTTTTCACCCGAAGAGTTCGAATCGTATCTCTTTGTACCAACAGCATCAATCTCATCGATAAAGACAATAGATGGTGCATTATCAGCAGCGAGTTTGAAAAGGGATCTAACGAGTTTTGGACCTTCACCTGCATATTTTTGAATCAATTCAGAACCAACCATTCTGATGAATGTGGCCGAAGTAGAATTAGCAACTGCCTTAGCTAATAACGTCTTACCAGTACCTGGAGCTCCATACAAGATAACACCCTTTGGTGGTTGAATACCCATTTCACTGTACAATTCTGGATGTGTTAATGGTAATTCAACAGCTTCTTTAACTTCTTTAATCTGTGATTCAAGACCACCAATATCGGCATATGTCTCCGTTGGCGCCACTGCAACTTTCATAACATTAACAACTGGATCAGCATCATCATCTAAGACACCCACAACTGATACAGACTTGTTATGTAACAAGACGGAACAACCAGGTTCCAAGAGTTCCTTATCAACAAATGACAAGATTGAAACGTAATACTCAGGACCAGAACTTGAACTGACAATAGCATGATCATCATCAATGATCTCTTCGAGAGTCCCCACTGTCATTGGTGTACCTCTCATATCCTCCACTTTTTCACGTTCTTCATTTTGTTTCTTCTCAAATGGCTTAAGGTTCTCCATAGAGGCAACGTATTCTTGTTCAATAAGGAGGTGATCATGGATACGTTGTGTCTTTAGCAATTTGAGTTTAGAACGGTTACGTGGGAACACATCTGGTAGTTTCTCAGCGGTAGATGGACCACCTTTCCGTTTCTTACGACCGATTTTAGTCTTAACAGGTGGTTCATATTTAGCCTTTTTTGGCTTATCCTTCTTCTTATGAGAGTCGCCACCTGGAAGTGATGATCCTTGTCCCTGTCTACTGTTAGTATTCCCATCTCTGAAAAGCATAAGGACATCAACATATCTTTAACCACCAATTGAACCATGACATACCATTATTAACTGATTAATTCCAACTTAATCCTCTTCTTCTTCTCTCTTCATTAAGAGGAAGTGGAGGTTCAAGTGGCGATTCTCCTTTGGTTTGTTTTGGCTTCGTTGAAGAGTTCGCGAAAAGTTGGTAGGGGCACTTACCATATATACTACTTAGTTAGTTCTTTCTTATCTCTTTGTCTTATCTATGGTCATCACAGTTCATAAGATTATGCTAAAGTTATTCATCGAAGGACCATCGTGAAGTTTTGTCTTGGCAAATTTACGTTTGGAAGTTTGTCCATTCCATTTGAGTACCATGTATACCAACTTGTTAGCCTCATGATAATGTGTTACTGAGAAACCTAGAGCCTGACATATCTTAATGAAGTGGTCTTTGTCCATGTATCTGGAATTAGTGATACAGCTTAATGGAAGAACAAAGAAAACCATTGAAATGCCATCGTCTTTATGTAAGAACTCCTGGAATCTTCTCAACATAGCTCCACGACCTTCTGGTGTAGGTACAAAGTTAAGCACTAATGAACACGATATTAAGTTAAACTTGTCTGAATTGTCTTTTGGAATTGGTCTCTCCATAAAGTCCTGCTTCAGGATACCCGGTTCATTAGAATTCAAATCAATACCAGTCGTCTTTGCATACTTCCTTATCACATTCTTAGTAGACAAACATCCAATCTCTAATGCAGTTAATTGTCCCTTATGTTCTTTCAATTCAGGAACGTTATCAAATAACCATTTAGATGAATCTGATCCTCTCTTAGTCTCTTGTCCATCTAACGAAGCGATCTGATACTTGGCCAAACCACCATTCTCCACAATCTCATACTCAATCTTTCGAAGAATCTCATATAACTTCACCATACTCGTCTCATTGGCAACACTCAAAAGTTCTTGTTCAGAAGGAGGAATCATGGCCCTTGGTGCCTTATTGAACTGTGATATATTTTCATCGTTGATCACAGTGTTATGTATTGTACTCAGCTTCCTGTAAATAACATCCTTCTTGTTAATGAGTAGATGATACCTCCTAATGATCTTTCGTGTATGTTGTGGCTTGATAGAGGGCTTCGTGAACACTTTCCCCGTAATGGATCGGTTTCTCCTAAGCATACTAGACCCTTTGGCCATGGTTATATGCTAATTCCAACACTATATCGTCTATCAGAACCACTGCTTGTACAGAGTTATACGTCTTTCACACTATAAAAAAATCATTAGGTTGATGACTAAGCGATGAGGTTTAAAAAAAAAAAAAATTTGGAGTCGCTTCTCCATACACACTTGTCTCTCTCTATTTCTCTCTTTACTTGATCTTTACAATCAGTTGAACAGTTAAAAGCGATGGTCTCCAATAGTTTGAAGAAACAAGTTCTGGCACGCAAGAAAGCTGCACTTAAAGGTCGTGTGGAGAAGCCGGTCAAGGCTACGAAGAAGAAGAGTACAGTTAAGAAGAGTACTAAAGCTCCTACTGTTGTAAAATCTGATGGGTTAAAATGGAAATCTGTCGAGATTCCAGATACTTTAGATGATTTTGGTGGGTTTTATGGATTAGAGGAGATTGAAGGTGTTGGTGTTGAATATGTTGATGGAAAGCCTCAATTTGTCGTTAAGGATGAGTCCAAGATTGCCAACGAAGAAGATGGAGATGAAGATGAGGAGATGAAAGATGGTGATGTCGATCACAAGGTTACATCAGATGATGATAAAGAAGAACCAAAGCAAAAGACAAAGAAGGCAAAGTCTAAGAAGATTGAAGAACAAGAGAAGATTCTTAAAGATGGTATCCCAACAAGTCTCAACTTTGCCAATATTGAACTTCCAGAAGATGATGTTGACCTCCCAGAATGGTCAGATATTACCCTTTCCCCATACACTCTTCAAGGACTCTCAAAACTCGGATTCACTAAACCAACACCTATCCAAAAGCAAACAATCCCACTTTGTCTCGAAGGTGAGGATATTATTGGTAAGGCATCAACAGGTTCCGGTAAGACACTTGCTTACGGTATTCCAATCTTGGAAAAGCTTGTTGCTGATCCATCCACTAAGTCACCAGCTGGTGTCATCTTCACACCTACAAGAGAATTGGCCCACCAAGTTGTTGACCATTTGAACCAGATTTCAAAGTTTTTCCCATTCACACAAAGTTCTATCCTGACTTTGACAGGTGGTCTTTCCATCCAAAAACAAGAGAGACTACTCAGATATGATGGTTCAGGACAGGTTGTTGTTGCTACTCCTGGTAGATTCCTTGAACTGATTCAAAAGAACACAGAGCTCGCTACAAGATTTGGTGATTTGGAGATTCTCGTATTGGATGAAGCTGATAGACTTTTACAAGATGGTCACTTTGATGAGTTTGAACAGATTCTTAAGATCCTTACAAATGCCAGAACCAAGAAGGGAAGATGGCAATCCTTAGTCTTCTCCGCTACGTTTGCAAAGGAGTTGTTCTCCAAACTTGCATTCAAAGGATACAAGCCGAAGCAAGGTAAGGGAACCGATGATGATGATAACAAGGAAGTTATGGAGATGCTTAACTCTAAACTTCGCTTCAAGTCCAAACCACAATTCATCGACTTGAACCCAAACAGTAAGCTTTCCGAGGATATCATTGAGACCCTCGTAGAGTGTCTCCCCGCTGAGAGAGACTTGTTCCTCTATTATTTCCTCCTTATGTATCCAGGTACGACACTAGTATTCACTAACGCCATTGACTCTGTCAAGAGACTTGTTCCATTCCTTAACAACCTTAAGATTGAGACATTTGCCATTCATTCTAACATGATTCAAAAGGCACGTCTCAAGAGTATTGAGCGTTTCAAAGAGGCATCCCAAAAGAACACACATGCCAACAAGTCCACTGTACTCATTGCCTCTGATGTTGCTGCTAGAGGTCTTGATATCTCTGGTATTCAGCATGTTGTTCATTATCACTTACCAAGAAGTGCTGATGTTTACATCCACAGATCTGGTAGAACTGCCAGAAGTGGATCTGAAGGTGTCTCTGTGATGATCTGCTCCCCACAAGAGGCCAGTGGTCCTTTGAGAAACTTACGTAAGGCTTTGGCTAACGATAAGGGTAAGTTTAGAGGTAAGGCTTCCAAGAAATGGACTAAGGATGTCCAGAGATTGCCCGTTGAAGCAGATATCTTGCAACAGTTGAGAGAGAGGGCCACCCTGGCTGGTGAATTGGCTGATAGTGAGATTAGTAAGAAGTCTTTAAGTAAAGAGGATACGTGGATGAAACAGGCTGCAGATGATCTTGGTGTTGACTTGAGTGATGATGAGGAACGTGTTGATGTTTTCCTTCAAAAGAACAGACTTAAGAAGGAGAACAAGCAGCTTGATAAGAACCAAACTGCTAAGAAGAAATGGGAATTGAACCAGCTACTCAGTCAGCAAGTGAAGAAGGACTTGAGAAGAAGTTACTTGACTGGTGGTTTGCAAAACTTGGCTGACTTTATCGTCAAGGGTGTTGGTCACGATAACATTATCGGACATGATAAGACCAATGCCATTGAACAGTTGAGAAAGAAGAGTCAAAAGATTAAGGAGAAGGAAGCCAGGGCTAAAGCCGAGCTGGAAGCTGCTGCTGCCGAGGCATCTGCTACAGGTAAGTAAAACGTATCGGTACATACATCATGCATCATCATAGAATCTAATAAGAACAAATCGTAACAGTCATAAGCTGGAGGCACTGGGGGATTCTTCACTCTAGAGACAACCCAGAAATAAGGGCATCTAATTCTTCCTCCTCCTGTTTTAACATCTCTTCGAGCTCTCTTTGATATGGATCCTCTTCCTCTTCCGAGATCTCACTCATCTCATCTAATGCCATTGCAATACCATCTGCCTCCTTCTGTAGCCTTTCCCGTTGTTCCTTCTCGTCCTGCTCCATCATGAACTTGGTCATTTCATCATTACCACCTCTCTGTTGCAATTGTCTCTGTTCTCTCTTCTGATCTCTTTCTCTCTTAGCAAAGGGAACGTAAGCACGCGTCCTTAGTGTATACTTCTCACCAAGCGTCCTCGACGCAATGGGACTCTCTTTCTTCAACTGTCGTACTGGTGAGGACATTGGCTGCTTCATCTCACGAGCACGATTACGAACACGTCGTTCCATCTTCTCGAGGAGATCACCCGTCGCTTGAGACTGGCCATCATCTGAGTCTGAGTCGGAGAAGTCATGGCGGGGCTGGGTATGTGTTCTTGTATGTCGCAGAGGCATAAGATGCTGATGCTGGCGCTGGTGATTCTCCTTTAAAGGGGACATGTCGATTGAAAGACTGTGACTGAGCTGGTCTATAGACTGTGTTTGCATCTAATGCTGAAAGGGCCCTTTGGATGTGCCGTCGTCGAGCTGAGATGACGTTAGACGCGTCCTTTTCTTTAGAGCTTATGAAGTCGCGATGAGCACCTCAACCATGGGCTATATATGGAGGGGATCTACGGCTTCAGGACTTCTAGTAATCTAATAAAGCAGTATAAATATCGTATCATTAAGCATCGTTATCGTCATCACAATCATCTAAAGAGACTATTACCTCCTTTGATCATATCATCGATGGCTCCGAGGGCATCGAGGTCAATGTCCGGTAGGGTGAAGTTGGTAAAGTCAAAGTCAAGCTTGTTCTTATCGATCCAATCACAACCGGTGTCGCTCTGTGGAGACATTGGTTCATCACCATCACCTGTGCTGGACCCGGTATGAGCAGAAGGGATGTTATAGCTCATGTCCATGGAGATTGGGTTGTGGGATTGGACGCGGCCAGAGGAAGCTGAAGATGTAGACTCCACAGGGACAGCGAAGGAAGTTGGAGATCTTGCAATGCTTGCTGGCAATTGGTCTTCTGTAAACTGTTGGAAGTTAGCTGAGATCTTCTTGTGAAGATTTGGAAGTAACTTGGCGACAGTCTCCATTAAGTAATTGGCAATCTTAGAACTGAGATAGAAATGAGAAGAGATCTGATAAATACCGGAAAGCTCAAGTTTCATATACTCCTCATAGATGTTAAGATCACCTGGTGCTGGTTGATTCTGAGTCTGATCTTTGCTATTGATAATCTGTGTTGACCATAAGTAAGCAGAAAGGTGGACTAATCCGGCAAAGGCTAACGAGCAGGCACTCAATGGTGTTCTCTTCAAGATATCCACTGGATTGGTATCAATCAGAGTCTTGGCAATCAAGTTGGCAGCATCGATAGTCTTTCTCGTCTCGATGATCTTTCTCGAGTTGATCATGTCCTTCTGATTCGGCAAGTCCTGACAGTTATCATCGTTTTTATTCAACTGATCACTCAAGAACTCAACACACTTCAGGTTTCTTGGAACATCTGATCTCCACAAGAATGAAAGAGGTCTATGGGTGAAGATCTTAGCATAGTTAAGCATGATGATACCTTGATGAATTCCTTCATTGACAACACCATTTTCATCAACGAGATAAGGAATCTTGTAAAAATCTGGATTTGAGAACTTGAGTTCCCAATTCGACAACGAAGCTGTTAGCTTCATGTACTGTTGTCCTATACTCATGTTGGAGAAAATATAGTTATTGAGTCTCACAGCTTCATCAACAAGTTTCGAAGTACTAGATCTTGTTTCATAATCAAATTCCTTCTTGGAAGGAGTCGATGGGAACTTGACAAAGCAATCAGCACTAGCAAGCGTGGAGAGAGTCTTACCATCTGCACACCCAATGATAATATCGAGGAAGAACAGCTCCCAAAATGAGCGTCTTGCTGACTCCTTAAGTGTGAATTCCGAAAGAGCCCGTACTCTCTTGGTGTTGAAGAAGTTGATGTTGACCTCATCCGAAGAGGAACCATTCGGTGTAAGTCCCAATGTCGGCAAATTTGATGTGTTTGATTGAGACCCCTTCACATAATGGCCATTGATGTCCTCACCTGCAAAAGTGTCAATGTCCAAGTTGTTGATATCGAGTTTTATGGCGAGTTCTATGGCTTGCTTTCTCAAAGTGGTACTAAGATCGTGTAGGGCTGAGATGTGACATAAAAGTGAGAGAAGAATGAGTGTTTGTAAAGAGATAACGTCCTTTGTCGAGTGGTTGATGTAGTCAGAGATTTCGATGGCAATGTCAAACACAGCATTGATGTTTTTTGAATAAATAGAGCTCGTGTATCCATCTCCAATAACTTTCATCACTGAAAGAAGCTCTTTTGGATTGTCTGAAAGAGTGAGAAAGTCATTGATCTCAGATAAGGGCGGAAGCACAGGGTGTGATTTGTGAAACTTGGTGTAGTAGTTATGCACGATAGTAGAGACGTTAAATTGTTGTGTGAGGATCTTTTGAGCCGGTTGTGCATGTGAATTTCTTTCTATACCGACTGTCGTCCTTGCCGATGGATCATCTATATGTCTCTTATCTTTCGATGTGCAAGGAAGTTGTGTAAGGGAGCCGTCGTTGAGGAATCCACAAGTAGACTTATCATGACCATTAGGACAAGATCCATGTTCCTTACCTGATCCACTACTACATGGGAGTGAAGAGATTTCAATATCACCTGGATGTGGAGCAGGCTCGATACTTGACGTTGTCTGATTCGACTTCTTGACACCTTTCTTTCTTGAGCCTCCTCTATTGCTTTTAACATAGGAGCACTCTTTACCACCCTTGGTACATCTGTTGCACTTTGGCAAGTTACCATCACATTTGAGGTGACGGGAACGGCATTGGAGACAGGCACGAGAGACGTGTTTACCTGTGCTCCGAGAGGCCGAAGTGTGTTCTGTTGTTGATTCTGATGGAGATTGGTCCATGGATGCCGCTTTTTTTGGGTGGTGTATTGGGCAGCTGGAGATAATGAGTTAAGAGAGATGAAGATGAAAAATTGTAAAGCAAAAGGCCCGTGTGGCTATGACCTAGTAGATGAGGACAATGGTGTAAGTGTCCAAGAGTATGGTTATCACTATTTTCAAACCCCGAGGTTTTTTGGGGTTTCATCAAACGAGTTCGCGAAACTTTTCGTTAGGTGGTTGGGCCAACATAATGATTATATCTTTTACACATTAATGTCTCTTTTGTGAGTCTTTACAGAGGGTTTGGTCTGTTTATGAGGTGTTTTATCACTCAGTAGTGGTTAGTTTGTTATCTAAAGCTGAAAAGGAACACATAATATGAAAGAGCAACCAATAAATCGGTGTTAACATCTCTGCCTCCAAAGACCGTACCCCGGAGTCTAAACGACTCAACTACAATATAAATGGCGCAATAGCAGGGGAAGATAATCAGCTGTTGCTAGCCATAGCCCAGTTCAAGGCTACACAGTAAGGATTCAACCAAATAAAGGACTCAAAGTCAAGAATCGGGGAATTTTCCGGGATTTGGTTCCAAAGACCCTGCCTCCCCGGATTATCCTCGGGGAGTCGCCCGAGTCATTATGTGTCTCTTGAAGCACAGCTGAAGAGATTTTGTAGCACTCAGACGCCGAGTGTGGGGTTTGTGGGCTCTATTGGATATGCATCAGTCTGGGGAAGACACATTGTACTAAATCTGTGTCGCTGACAATGTCGTCCATGCCGGTATGTCACTTCCTACCACTTTGCTTTCTGAAACTCTTGGTCACCGTGCGCTCTTTTCTGCTTTTAGCTGCTATGATGGGCACCGCTGTTAGCTCAACCTCTTCAAACACGGCTCATGATTGCATCTTATAGTGGGGGGGGGGGCAAGGCTTATACAGTGCCTCCTGAAAACTTTCCATGTCTTGAAGTAAAGATGGCATTAGCATCAATTAGTAACCAGTCCTTTATTATTGCCTACATGACACCTTATTGGGTTGAATAGGGTCAGAAATCTTCCGATCCATGGTCCTTTATTTATTTGAGGTAGTTGCAACCTCTTGAACTAAAGACCTAAGTCTGTGGAAACGATGTAAAGAGTCATCAGATCTACGAAAGTACGATGACGATAGTGATATGCAGATTAAGTCCTTTTTAACCTTATCAAAACTGGGAAAGTTTCTTTCCAGCATGTTCTGGATGCTCATCATAGTATGCCTTTTGGAAATAAGCCCATAAGAAGTCAGAGACTGTAGCAGCAACACCTAATGAGTAAACCAAAGTGATAGCGTAGAAGAAGTTGGCATTACCAGAACCTAGATCAATCCAAAGATGGTAAAAGATTGGAGAGAGGATGATGGAGTGCACAAACAATAGCACGTAAATCAATGGGTATCCCAAATACTTGAAGTATGGTTGAAGCAAAAGCAGGAATGAAAGATACAACGGGAGGTCAGTAAGCTCAGGGTATGGCTTACCAAAGTTGAGACAACCAAGGGACATGATAAATGCAATGACACCTTCCGTGTTGATGGTCAATGGTGCGATAAATGCAATGTTGAATAAGTTGAACACTAGTGTGTAGAATGGGATAAAGAAGGAGAACATCTCTGTGAAGAAATACCACCAAAGTCCCAAATTTGGTGCAATTTTGCTAAAAGTGATGATGGTACCATATGTGGCATTAAGGAACTTCCAATCACCAGTGACTTGATAACTCAAACCAAACAGAGTGATAAGGGTGGCAACCAATGACGCACAGTAGACAGCCATACTTCCACCTCTTTCAGAGACAACTTTACACAGTGGCAACGCCAAGAAGATCGGCGTATAACTCAAATATCCAGCAATTGCGATCATGAATGCAGACAACACAGCATTAGCATTGACAGCTTGGTACAATCCAGTGATGATTACAGCATTTGTAATGTTCATAGTTGACAGGCCGTTGTTAGCCAGTACACTGATTGGGTTAGCAGCAAATGCCAATCCAATGATCCATGGCTTGATTCCGATCTTGAGTTTCTTTGCGAGGAGTATGAGTGTGTATGTTACGTACGCGTCGAGTAATGGGTATAGCAGGGCGTATGCGGGACTCAGGATATCCATTGCGAGCACCAGCAAAGGTGGATGATGTACCACACCACCATCGTAAACGTTCATCCCGTTTTCATAAAGGAATATCGCTTCTTGTAGGGCACGCCATGATGAGATGAGTGTGGAGAACTCAACGGCTCCTTGGAGAGAGGTTGTTAGTTGTGGAAGGGCAACAAATGGCGCAGTTCGCAAGGTAAAGGCTACTGCCACAGTGGCAGCCTCGTATGTGTTCATGGGATGAGAAGGACTGGGGAAGAGAGCTAAATAGGAACGAGACGTGTCTATGACGAGGGTTTGATCTGGTGAAGTACAGCGTGTTCTGCTTGTTTCCGTTTTCTTGTGATGTCCGGGTGTTCATATAGTCACGTGACTATCACATGCCATTACTCCATGTTTTAGTCACATGTAATATCACGTGACTCGTAAAAAAACCTTGTACCTTACGGCTTCGAGGGCCTCGGTCCTCCATCCGTAGATCTGAAAACGTGTACAGCGGGGTCTTATTACTAGGACAGGTTATTCAAACCGGGACAACTGGTGAACTTAAATCTTTCAAATGTTCGTGATAAGACCGAAGTAGGCCGGGAAAACCGCTAATCCTTTTGTTGGTAGCATCCAGTGAACTCGGTCATCAAGCTTATCAGTCTTATCATCGCTGATAGATATGTCTTCTTCTCTTCTCATTTAAAAGCGCACGTGCTGCAAAGTTACTGACATCGTTTGTTGTAAGTTTCTTTCACATGTTTTACTTCTCGACATAACCGGGATACCTCCAATATCGCTCAACTCACAACGAATATGTCTCATATCGAAGAGGACCCAGAGAAGCACACTGTCATTGCCAGAGTAGCCAGTAGGTCTTCTGATGCGTACTCATCTGGTAGTAGCAGAGGGTTCTTCCAAACTGGACACACCGATATTGCTGATCTCACGTCCCAGGACCCGGTACTCACCGCTAAGATCAAACTCATCAATGATGCACTTGATGAGATTGGATTCACTTGGTACCATTTCAAACTATTCTGTTTGAACGGTATGGGATATGCAGTCGACTCACAGTTGACCTATGTTCAGTCTTCGGTTGCAATTTATGTCCGTTATCAGTTTGATAGAGTTTACCCAGCTGATACGCATGCTTTGTATGCTGGTATGCTCGCTGGTGCTTTGATGTGGGGGTTCGGTGCAGATTTGATTGGAAGAAAAGTTGCATTCAACTCCTCCTTGTTTCTGAGTGCCATTTTTGGATTCTTATCAGGATGCATGGGTAATTTTGAAACATATTGCTTGTTTGTTGCACTTAGTGCTGCTGCTAGTGGTGGTAATTTAGTGTTGGATTCTACTGTCTTCTTGGAATTCTTACCATCAAAGAAGCAGTGGCTAGTGACATTCATGGCCACATGGTGGTCTCTAGGTCAGGTCCTTGCTGTGTTATCTGCTTGGTTGTTCTTTTCCATGCCAAAGTATTACTGTAACTCTGCAGAGTTTTGTCCAAGTGGAGGCAATATGGGTTGGAGATACGTTTGGTTCGTTAATAGTGCCTTTGTACTGGTACTTGGTATTCTCAGAGTCACTGTTATTAGACTTCAGGAAACCCCAAAGTTTTTGATCACTAACAAGAGAGACGCTGAAGCTGTTGAAGTGTTACAAAGTATTGCAGCCAAATACGGAAGACAGTGTTCCTTGACTCTTGATATGTTAAAGGAATGCGGTGAAATCACTGAGAATGATAACTATTATGATAACCCATCTTTGAAAGAGACGTGGTACTTGATTAAGCACCATGTTAAGATTCTCTTCTCAACTAAGAAAATGGCTATCTCTTCATCCCTGGTGTTTGCGTCTTGGTTCCTCCTTGGTCTCTCTTACCCACTTTACTCAAACTTCTTACCACAGCTTCTTTCTGCACGTGGTGCCAAGGTTCAAGGTGATTCGCTTGCTGATGTCTATGCCGATTCTGTCATTTCCAATGCTGCATCTATTGGTGGTGGTCTTATTGGTGGTATCTCACTCATCATCTTCCCAAAGATCGGACGACGTGGTGTGATGGCATTTGGTGGCCTTTCATCTATGGCACTCTTCTTTGGATACACTACAGTCAAGACCCGTTCTGCAAACGTTGGTTTCTCAAGTGCCATCTATGTCACGATCTACATTTACTACTCTTGTCTTTACGCTTACACCCCGGAGGTGATGCCATCCTCAGCCAGAGCTACTGGTAACTCGATTGCTGTGGCTTGTACTCGACTAGCTGCTATTATTGTCCCTGTGATTGCCTATTATGCTGACACTTCTTCACCAGTTCCAGTATGGACTTGTGGTGCCTTTGTTGGTGTAATTGGTGCATTTTCTCTATTCATGCCGTTCGAGCCGTCGTCGCAGAGAGTTGGCTGAACAAACCTGCCTCAAATACTATTAGAAATGCATAAATACTTCACGAGTGAAAATTAAGAGTCAATAGCTCTAGATAGAGCCATAGAGGAAAAGATAGAGAGAGTACTTTATCAGATCTGGGGAAATCGAATAGGTTCGCGAAAGAATGGTAGGCGCCGCATAACCACATAAAAATTTCTGGGAGCGATGAGCTTAAAAACCACTTTAGACGTACTTTAGTGACCCATCTTTAGCAATTACACAGGACAAGACACTGCCATGAAGTCCGATTTCAAGCTTTCGAACCTCTTGGGAACCGTGTACGCACAGGGTAACCTTGTGTTCACCAGTGACGGCACACAGCTTCTCTCCCCAGTTGGAAACAGAGTGTCGTGCTTCGATCTTGTGCAGAACAAGTCTTGCACATTCCCTTACGAGCATCGCAGAAGAGTTGCCCGTATTGCAATCAATAAGCAGGAGACACTGCTTTTATCAGTGGACGTTGATGGACGTGCTATCCTTGTGAACTTCAAGTCAAGAGCTGTGCTTCATCATTTCAACTTTAAAGACGCAGTTCGTGACCTTCAATTCTCCCCAGACTCTCAGCATTTCGCCATAGCATGTGGTCGTTTCGTTCAAGTCTGGAAGACTCCATCCATTGCTGAAGACCGTGTATTTGCGCCATTTGTTCGCCACAGAGTGCATGCGGGCCACTTTGGTGACATCACTTCGATCTCATGGTCTAGTGATTCAAGATTCTTCATCACAACATCAAAAGATCTCACATCAAGGCTCTGGTCATTGGATTCCGCCGAAAGTGAAGTTAAGATGACACTTGCTGGACACAGAGACACTGTGGTGCGTGCATTCTTCTCACAGGATCAAGAGACGATATACACCATCTCTAAGGATGGTGCCCTGTTCACTTGGAAGTACACTAAAAAACCATCAGACGATAGTGACGACGACGAAGACAGTGAAGATGATGAAGATGATGATACTCCAATGTCATGGAGAATCCATAAAAAGGATTTCTTCTTCTCGGAGGCAAAGCTTAAATGTGCCACTTTCCATCCAGAGTCTAACGTGCTCATCGTTGGTTTCAGTAATGGTGAGTTCCGTTTGTATGAGCTCCCAGAGTTCAACATGATTCAACAACTCAGTATGGGTCAGGATGGTGTGGATACAGTATCGGTGAACTCAACCGGTGAATGGCTCGCTTTCGGCTCTGCTAAGCTTGGTCAGTTGCTAGTGTATGAATGGCAATCAGAGTCCTACATCCTAAAACAACAGGGTCACTTTGATTCCACAAACGCTCTTTGTTACTCTCCAGATGGATCCAGAGTAGTCACAGCTTCAGATGATGGAAAGATCAAGATATGGGATGTTGTTTCCGGATTCTGTCTTGCTACATTCGAGGAACACTCATCATCTGTCACTGCAGTCAAATTTGCTAAGCGTGGTCAAGTTCTCTTCTCTGCTTCTCTTGATGGTACAGTTAAAGCCTGGGACTTGGTGAGATACCGTAACTTTAGAACTTTTACTGCAACTGAACGTATCAAATTCTCATCACTTGCTGTGGACCCATCTGGTGAGGTTGTCTGTGCAGCTTCTCAGGACACGTTTGAGATCTACGTTTGGTCCGTACAGACCGCTCAGCTTGTTGAGACACTCTCAGGACACACGGGGCCTGTCTCTTGCCTTGCATTTGGTGTTGAGAACTCTGTGTTGGCCTCGGCATCTTGGGATAAGACTGTCCGTGTCTGGCACTTGTTTGGCCGCTCTCAGCACACTGAACCATTCGATGTTCATAATGATGTTCTTGCCTTGGCCATGAGACCAGACTCCAAGCAGATTGCTGTGAGTACGCTGAGTGGTCAGATCCAATTCTGGGACGTTGAAGAAGCTAAGGAGACTGGTCACATTGATGCTCGCAGAGATATTATAATGGGTCGTTACTTGGAGGATCGTTTCTCTGCTAAGAACTCTGCCAGGGGTAAGAACTTCACCACTTTGGACTACTCTTTCGATGGTCTATCTCTTGTTGCTGCTGGTAACAATAACTCCATCTGCCTATATGATGTGCCGAACGGTGTGTTGCTCAAGCGTTTCACAGTTTCCTTGAACATGGAACTCGATGGTACACAGAAGTTCTTGAACAGTTCCAGGATGACTGAAGCTGGTTCTCTTGATTTGATTGATAGAGATGGTGAGAACTCAGATTTGGAGGATCGTATCGATAACTCTCTCCCTGGATCAAAACGTGGTGGTGATCCATCTCTTCGTTCGACAAGGCCAGAAGTTAGAGTCACACATATTCAGTTCTCGCCAACTGCTTCTGCATTTGCTGCTGCTGCAACTGAAGGTGTGCTGATATTCTCTGTCGATGACCGTGTTGTGTTTGACCCATTCGATTTAGATATGGATGTGACTACTGAGACTACTTTGGAGACACTCAAGAAGAAGGATTTCCTCACGGCTCTCGTGATGTCCTTCCGTCTCAATGAGGCCCACTTGATTCACAGAGTCTATGAGGCCATTCCAGTCAAGGATGTGAAATTGATTGCCTCTGATTTGCCAATCGTCTACGTTGAGCGTCTTCTTTCCTTTATTGGTGAACAGGCCATGAGTTCCCAGCATATCGAATACCATCTCCTGTGGGTCAGCGCACTTGTTCAGTCCCATGGTAAGTACATCAACACACATAAGCACGAGTTCTCAAAATCACTGAGAGCTGTTCAGAGAGTCATTGCCCGTGTCGCTAAGGACGTTGCAAAGACTGGTAAGGAGAACGAGTACTCATACTTGTTCCTGAAGTCCGGTGCTAAGCATGTCGAGGCCGGCATCGAGGAGGATCAAGAGGATGTTGTTATGGATGTTTCTGGATCGGAGGCTAGTGATAACGATGCTGAAGACGATGATGAGGAGGATATCGAAGAGAGTGATGATGAGAATGGTGGTTGGTTCGGTGCTAAGGCCAAGAACCTACCTGTGGATTCACCAGATGAATCCTCCAGCGAAGAAGATTCTGACGAGGAAATGGAGTAAACGAGCATAAAAGTCTATAGGTAATACCACATTTGCATATTGTTAAATACTCGTTTATCTGTAGAATATCCAAAGGCTTAAAGTGTGGGGTTTGACGATGTCGCGGCCATTTTTTTCAAAGACGATGAGGACATAATGATACTACTATTGAACACATATCAATCACAATAGGCAACAACATCAATGAAGATCCCAACAGAGACACAGGTTGGTGAACTAATCAGCTCGACATTGATTGTCGTGGACGATGCTCATGCTTCGGAGGAACGTTTGATGGCTGAGATCGCTGCGTTTAGTGAGCTCTTACCAATCACATTACAGTCAGAGAAGCTCCGCGTAGAGCTCTCTTGTTCAGAACGGATATGGAGACTTATCCGAGCTGTCTTGGAGGTCAAGGTTGCTGATAATGAACAAAAGACTTTGAAGGTTCGTCTCGTACGAGGAGTGATCGTTCTGGGGAGAAACCTTCTATCGGTGGATAGGGAACAAGCGGAGAAGCTTCAAATTAGACAACATGTCTTTGCTTTCGCCAACTATCTCGAGGAACTCAACGTTGAAGAAAGCGTTGAGATGAACACACTAACGAGTGTGTTCCAGCTTGTCGCCAACATGTCCATGAATCAGAAGCGTCACAATACTGAGGCCCTCGATGAAGTTGTCACGCTGTTCCAAAGGGCAAATGAGCACCATGTATGGACAGAACAAGTTCTTCACCCAGCATTTGCTTACGTTGACAACCTCTTCAGCGACACAGATGTATTATACTTAGCTCTCTCGAAAGGTGAAGGTAAGCCACTTCTTGGAGTTGCCCTCAAGGAGTTTGAAAGCCTCAATATCGAGCAAGACCTTACTCGATATGGAACACTCATCGTCGGTATCTTCACCAAACTTGTTCTCCACGAGTCCTTCCTTAAGTTCATAACAACATACAACACACCAGAGGATACACTACGCTATCTCAAAGTTGCTGAGGCCATCATTACCAGCAGAACGAATTGGGAGGTCTTCGAGTTGACCGTTGTGCTATCATGGAACTTTGAGTTGTTCCAGAAGACACTTGTGGAGGTCCAACACTACTTCGAGTCGAAGGCCACAGATGAGCCCAAGTTCATTTATGGCAAAATATTCAGTGTAATGGATGTATTATCCACACTTTCCCATTTGGAACACACGAGGAAGTTCCTTCTATCATATCACGGTGTTGAGCTTCTTGTCTCTCTTCTCGGGACTATCCACAAGAACGTCAAACCGAAATCTAAACTTAAGGATCAAGAGAACACTAAAGATAAGGTTGCTGATATCAAAAACTTCCCGCATATCAAGTCAATGGTCATTGAGACTTTGACGTCACTCGTTCATGACAATTTTGAGGTGCAAGAGTTGATCCGTGAGACACATGGCTTACCTGTTATTCTGTCGTGTTGCATAATTGACGATAACGAACCATTCATTAAAGAGCGTGCTATTGTCTGCCTGAGGTTTTTGCTTAAGGACAATCAGAAGAATCAGGACTTTGTTGCCAAATTAGAGGCTAAAGAGGTGATACCAAACGAGGATCTTGATGACATTGGTTTCGAAGTTGAGATCATTGATGGTAAGGTTCAGATGAAGAAGAAACCTAAGGTTGAGGAGATCAACTGATTATTGACAACACTTGAACTATCTATCTTGCAATAGACTACAGTTTGATTGATAATGACGCAATTAATATGTAAGATTGAAACCCCAAACCTGCTTTTTTACTCCTTTGTGAGCTCGTCGACAATAGCAGCCTTGACGAGTTCAACATCAGCCTTCTCAATGAACACTCTCTTCATCTCCTTAGCAGCAAGCTGCTTCAACTCTTCTGGCAAAACATCCTTCTCGAAAGAGTAACCATCGAACTCATTCAAAGCCTCGTTAACAGCATCGGCAAACTTGGCTGGATGAGCAGTGGAGAGAGAAATGTACTTCACGTTCTCAACAGCGGCCTTCTTGTCCTCTTCAATGTTTCTGTAGGATGTCTCAACACCAACAGCGGTATGTGGGTCCAAAACGTACTTAGAGGCAGCATACACCTTCTTGATGGCCTTGGTGATGTCAGCATCGTCAACTCTCTCGGAGGCAAAGTCCTTGCGGGCAGCAGCGATAGCAGCCTCTGGAACCTCAAATCCACCAGTGGACTTCAACTGAGCAAACCAATCATTGACAGTGGCACCAGCCTTCTCATCAGAACCATCAGCAACGTTCTGTCTGGCGAGGTACCACAAAAGTCTCTCAAAGTTGGAGGAGATCAAAATGTCCATAGCTGGGGAGAGTGTAGCCTTGACATCACCACCCTTCTCGTACTTACCAGACTTCAAGAATCTGTCGAGGATATCGTTTTCATTTGTAGCAATGATCAACTTGTCAATTGGCAAACCCATCTCCTTGGCGTAGAAACCAGCGAGGATGTCACCAAAGTTACCAGATGGAACGGTAAATCTGATCTTGGCGTCATTTCCAAGCTTCTTGACCAATTGGAAGTAAGCGTAGAAGTAGTATGTCTGCTGAGCTAAGATACGGGCCCAGTTGATAGAGTTGACAGCACCAACGTGGTACTTCTTGTTGAAATCGGAATCACCAAAGATCTGCTTGACAATGTCTTGACAGTCATCAAAGGTACCCTTGACAGACAATGTGTGCACGTTCTTGTCCAAAACGGTAGCCATCTGTTGCTCCTGGATTGGAGAGATACGGCCGGTTGGGTAAAGGATGAAGACGGAGACGTCCTTCTTACCTCTCAAACCATAAATGGCAGCGGAACCGGTGTCACCTGAGGTGGCACCAACAACGGTGAGGACATCCTTCTCCTCATCTGACTTACCCTCGTTCTTACGGGTGAGGAAGTACTCAAACAAGTTACCGACGAACTGAAGAGCAACGTCCTTGAAGGCATATGTTGGACCATGGAAGAGTTCAAGGAGGTAGAGACCAGCAGCCTCATCGATGGGTTGCACTGGGGTAACATCGTCATGTCTGAAAGTGGAGTAAGACTTCTTAACGAGCTCCTTGAGGTCAGCATCGGAGATCTCAGATGGGTTGATGTAGAGTCTCATAACCTCAAAGGCGAGTTCCTGGAAGGAAAGATCCTTCCACTTTGTGAGGAAATCAGGCTCAAGTTGTGGGATCACTGATGGGACAAAGAGACCACCATCGGTGGCCAAACCTTGGAGCACAGCAGCCTCGAAGGAGACATTCTGCTCAGTAGCACAACGAGTGGAACGATATGTATGGGAGGACATACTTATGGGTGTCTTATGTGGTAATGTACCTGACAATAGTACTTTGTAGTCGAGTAAAACGTGTTTATGTCTCGTTGGCGATGACTCGTTCGGTGCTGCTCGGAAAAGAAATGTTGGTGGTACGCGCACACTTTTCCACCCTCGGAAATAATATATCCGAGGGATCTTAAGGTCCTTTATTACTCTACTGATCTCGAGTTTGACATGATTATTTTGACCTGTGGATTCTAAATTGAAGGATTTCCTTAATATAGTACATATTGAGCTTTCGAGCAACTTCCCCGAGTGCCCGTGGTAGCTGGTAGCAACCTATCTTTAACAATGCCCCCCACAACTTTACATACGGTTCGTCTTGAGCAAGATATCAACGTTCTCGGCAAGCATCTCATCAGTGTAGAACTCAGATCTTCTTACGGTCTCCTCATTATATCCCTCGTCACCAGCAAGTATCTTGAGCAGCTTTGAGTGTGACTCAGTGAACTCCTGGAAGAAGTTGGCTGGGTCCTTCGAGAGTTTTTCGTAGAACTGATACTTTCTGTGTGAGGTGTGAAGACCCTGAATACCAAGAATGATTTTTGTGTTAAGTTCTTTAATTGCCTCATCGTGTTCAGCAACGAGTCTCTTGCTTTCAACCTTCCATGTTTCCTGAACAGAGAGGTCTTCAACTGGAACTTCGATGTCAATGACAACGTCACCGAGGGTGGTGGCTCTATCAACTCTAATGAGATATTCAAGCTCGATTGGTCTGTTTGGAAGTAAGTGTTTGCTCAAGAACTCTATCACATCCTTGAAGTTGAATCTTGGTACACCAAACAATTTGGAGAGATTCTCATCACAGTTGATAATTCTCTTGTCTTCAGCAGCTTGTAGGTTGTTAAGCTGGACATATTGCCAGATAGCGTAGACAGCGTCGTGTTGTGTTGTTTCAGAAACTCCTAGGAGTCTTGAGAGATCTGGTGAGGCCCTAAGTTTGACTGGGTACTCCTTTGGCTGAATGGTAATTCTGGCTTTGATGTTCTCCGAGCCTGTTCTCTTGACATCTAGACCATCAAACTCAACTCCTTTAATCTTTGGATCCGAATTTTCATGCCATTCTATAACGTTCTCCTTTGGGATAGATGTTGGTTGCAGAGGTGGGAGACCATTGTCTAGCTGTGTCTGATTTTGATCATTTGGAATGAGATCCACAGAGATGCCTGAGATGAAGGAACTGAATTTTCTTCTCGTTGGATCAGTAGCATCTTGGCCATTGACAAGTCTTCCTTCAACCCTTAACGTCCATGATGGTGTCTCGGAAGATGTAGGTGCCTGTCCTGGAATAAGGCTAGTTGGTTGTTGCTGTGCTGGTGGCTGCCATGGTTGGTTCTCAGCAGTATTGTAAACAAAGATACGCAGAAGCTGCTTCTTACGAGGAACTTTAACCAATGTGTCGGAGAGGTCGTTCATCTTACGTGTGGTGAAGATGTCAACGCGCTTCTCTGCATCATGAAGACGTCTGTAGAGGTCAACCTCCGGCACAATGGGATCGATTGAATGTGGAATGGCAATGTCGGTAGGACGCGCCTGAGCGACAGCAACCGGCGGCTGTGGTGCACGAGCAGGAGTCTTACTCATTGTATTTGGGACTTGAAAGTGCTATGATATCAAGCTTCTGTTCTGTTTTGCGTTGTTTAATGTGTTGTTGTTTGTCTTCGACGTTTCTGTCAATTTGGTTAAGCCAAACTTTTTCTGCCATTTTCGCACGTGCACGCGTCCACGCGTTGAATAAACGCGTTACCTATAGATATGTCTCTTTCTCTTCCTGTTAAGGACATTGAGAAGGAATAAAAACCACAATCGACCATGGCTGTGCACTTTGATGAGACTGCTGATGCCTCAGCTGCGGCCAACGGAAAAGATGCCACCCCTGAACAACAACAGGAGGAGAATAGGGAGTTGACTATACAGGAGGAGTATCAGCTTTGGAGAAAGAACTGTCCAGTTATGTACGAGTTCGTCTCCGAGACAGCTCTCACGTGGCCTTCACTTACCGTACAGTGGCTTCCAGATCCACTTGATACATCTGACAGTGCTGGTATCCCACAGAGACTTGTCATTGGAACTCACACATCCGGTGAAGATACAGACTACTTGAAGGTGTCCTCTACAGTACTCCCAGAGACTCTTGTGAACCAGACACCGTCATCCAAGGGCAAGGAGGCCGAATCAGAAGTGGTAGAGAAGAAAACAATTCAAGAAATAGTTGATGTGAAGAAGGAACAAACAACAAATGCTCGTCTCAAAGTTACAAAAAAATTCAAACATACTCTTGAAGTCAACAGAGCTCGCCATAACCCACTTGCACCAGCCACAGTTGCTACCATCTCTGGTTCTGGTGATGTATACCTTTACGACATTGACGGAGACAAGAAGCAAAAACCAACACATCTGAAACATCACAAAGAGAACGGTTACGGTCTCTCATGGAACCCACTTATCAATGGCCATCTCTTAACATCCTCCGATGACAAGACAGTTGCATTGTGGGATACATTGAACAATACAACCACCCCACAAATGGTTTTCACTAATCACACCGACATTGTTAACGAAGTTCAATGGCACAACAAGAATCCTCACATTTTCGGTTCTGTCTCAGACGATAAGACGATCAGGATCTGGGACTATAGAAATCAGGCTTCTACACAGACAATTAAGCGCAATGCAGCCATTAACACAATTTCTTTCTCTAAATTCTCATCAAATCTTTATGCAGTTGGTCTTGAAGACTCCACTATTGAACTTTTTGACTTGAGAAGACCAACGGAAAAGCTTCACACAATCATGGGACATACCGAATCAATCTCTTCCTTAGAGTGGGATCCACACAATGACGGAATTCTAGCCTCGGGATCCAATGATCGTCGTGTTATCCTTTGGGACATTAAGAAAATTGGTGAAGAGCAAGTTCAAGAGGATGAAGACGATGGTGCTCCAGAATTATTCATGATGCACGCTGGCCATACTGCTCCTGTTACCGATATCTCTTTCAACCCACATATTCCATTTATGGTCGCCTCTACTGCTGATGATAACATCATCCATCTGTGGAAGATCTCACGCAAGCTGACTGATGAGTACTCAGGAAGGTATGTAGATGAGATTGATATCTTCTCCTTGGAATAATTACATAATGGACGATTATGTTGTGTAAATGGCTAATGTAGAGAGTAGTTCCCCTTGCCTAGGAAGAGTGCGCAGAGGTCAGACCGCGGCGTAAATTTCTGCACCGGGGCGCTGGGGCCTTCGAGCGCTGAAAAATTCCTCCATCAACAACCATATTGAGAGACATCGATCTCTACAGGATCTTGCTTATAAGCCTCGACATCTTATCCAATTACAATGAGTAGTGTTCTATTTCGTCAACCAGCATTTAAGCGAGTTCCACTCGTGAGATACTCCGCCCGCACGAAGCGTGAGAACAGAATCAGTGTGCAACTCTTGAAAGACTTCCCACAATTTGGTCAGAAGGGAGAGATCATTGAAGTTCTTCCAGGTCTCATGAGAAACAGACTTCATCCAAACAATGGTGCCACATACATTGACCCTAAACTTGGTCTTGGTCCCAAGATTCCAGTTGTTAAGAGAGATGTCAGACAACAGCAGGTCCAGACTCAGAGACAACAATCTCTTAAACAACAGACTGCACAGGTCGCTGCTCAGAAGGCTCTAGAAAAGGAGGCTGATACAACGAAGAAGACCCCACAGAAGATTAATCCAGTGGAACTTAAAGGTCTGTTATTTGATATCCCATCAGAAGCTAGTGGCTCTAGTGGAAACATCACACCATCTTCCGGATACTCGATGCTCACACTCAATATTACACTTGGAACTCTTCAGTTCTCTCTTAACGAAACTAATCCAATCACAAAGGCTACAGTGTCTGATAAGATTACACAGAGTGTCGGTTTGACGACGCCTGTCTCCGACATCAAGCTCACCAATGCCAAGAAGGAAGAGATTGAGGAGATTTCAATTGAGGGAACGTACAAACTCACGATATCACAAGAAGGATCTCAGAGCGTTGTCACCAAGACAATTCAGGTCAGTGCTTGAATTGCCTCTGAATGGTATATGTAAAAATAGAGTAACCATTGGTCTAAAATGAGTTTAATGCCATACACTGTACATAGGAATCCCCACATCCTGTAGATACTACAAAGCGAAAAAACACAGCTCTAGATTACAATTTCATATGCATAACATCATTAAATAGAACGATCTATAATCTTTTGTGTTCTTCAAGCAGCTTTTAATACCACAATAACAGAGTCTCCTCTAAGGAAGAGCTTTGAAATGAATCTCTCCTTTGGCACCGGCTTGCCCTTCTTTCCATTAGCATTTCTTGGGATCTCAGTCCAGAGCTGCAGTATAGTTAGTATTTTGCTTCATGTAAAAGAGCATATGGGGCAAGACTTACCTCCTTAACGTTCTCCAAGACAAGATTTGAATGTCTATCAAAGGCCCTCACTTTGGCAAGAAGTTTATGATTATTTCTGCAACTTATCAGAACGTGTGTCCCGTTCTGCACAGCATCTTGCAGCACAGACATAGGTCCATGTGTGAATTCGTATTCTTCGAGTCTATGAAGCTCGGCCTCAGAGAGGTCAGCGCGTGGACGGTCAACAAGTTCACTGTGAAGAGATGATGTTAGTAGTCTGTTGGGGTGTGTGAGAGTAGTGTACTGGCGTCAATCATTCTTCGAGATAATGACAAACCCACGAAAGTGAGACTTACGCCATTGTGATCGTGATGATTGGGGTATCAAAGGTCCTTCAAACTCCGACAAAAGCAGAGTATATCTAGCCTATAAAAGAGAATACTGTCTGTTGAGCTGTGCTCCTTTAGGATACAACTTTTGCAAATGTCGCGAAAGTTTCTAAAATGTCTAGTTTAGGCAATTACCTGATACAACGAACAACGCGAAAAAACGCGAAAAATTCTGACGCGTCTTCACGCGCGTGTGGGAGATTTAGAATAACCTTCCCAATTGAGGAAATGAATTGCAGCTTGAACAAGCTCGTGCGCCAGTGAAGGAAAACAAATAGTGCAGTCTTTGTCTTTCGTACTTCAACAGGACTTCTACGAACAGCTATAACACACCAACACACCCACACTTCTTTCATAAACAGACTATACGATGTCGTTCGATCGTGGAGACGTGTACACCGCCAGTGTCCTTCCAGGTGAAGAGAATGACCAGGACACCAACCAGGAGTTCATCGCAGCCTTCAGAAAGTTCATTTTGGAGTTCCGTGTTGGATCTGAGTTCATTTACCGTAATCAGCTCAGAGAAAGGCTTCTTGTCAAGGAGTACTCTCTCACCGTTGATGCTGCTGATCTCATCGGTTATCAGGAAAACTTGAACAAACACCTTATGGATGCTCCTACGGAGATGGTTCCATTGTTCGAAAGAGCCATCACCGACGTTGCAAAGAGAATCGTCTACCTTACTGAGTCGGAGATTCCACCAAATTTTCCAACATGCCAGCTTATCCTCAAGTCAGGAGCAGCAAAACTTACCCTTAGAGAGCTCGACGCTGACCACATTTCAAAGATCATCCGTATCAGTGGTATTGTAATCTCTGCCTCAGTTTTGCATTCTAAGGCCACATCTGTTCAAATCATGTGTCGCTCTTGCAGACATACACAACGTATAAATGTCAATTCGAGCTTTGGTGGTGTTGTGTTACCATCAGCATGTGCAGCTATCCCAGCTGATGGTGAAAAGAGTCAATGTCCAAGAGATCCATACGTTATCGTCCATGACAAGTCTCTCTTCATCGATCAACAGTCGCTTAAGCTTCAGGAATTGCCCGAGATGGTCCCAGTTGGTGAGATGCCAAGACACGTCCTTCTATCTGCTGATCGTTACTTGACTAATAAGGTTATTCCAGGAACACGTTGTACTATTACTGGTATCTACTCTACGTTCCAGTCTAAAATGAAGGGACCTTCATCAGTCGCTATCAGAAACCCTTATGTCAAAGTTATTGGTATCGAAACCGATGTCGATCATAATGCTGCTGGTAATGTCATCTTCACTGAAGAGGAGGAAGAAGAGTTCTTGGAATTATCAAGAAGACCGGACCTTTACGAGGCATTTGCTAAATCTATCGCTCCTTCCATCTACGGTAATGAAGACATTAAGAAGGCCATTGCTTGTCTGCTAATGGGTGGTTCTAAGAAATTACTCCCAGACGGCATGAGACTAAGAGGTGATGTTAACGTTCTTATGCTTGGTGACCCTGGTACTGCCAAGTCCCAATTACTCAAGTTCGTTGATAAGGTGAGTCCCATCTCCATTTACACTTCGGGTAAAGGTTCATCTGCTGCCGGTTTGACAGCTTCTGTTCAGAGAGACTCATCCACTAGAGAATTTTATCTAGAAGGTGGTGCTATGGTGTTAGCTGATGGTGGTGTTGTTTGTATCGACGAGTTTGATAAGATGAGAGAAGAAGATAGGGTTGCTATTCATGAAGCCATGGAACAGCAGACCATTTCCATTGCTAAAGCTGGTATTACTACAGTGCTCAATTCCAGAACTTCTGTTCTCGCTGCAGCAAACCCAGTGTATGGTAGATATGACGATACCAAGACCCCTGGTGAGAACATTGACTTTGCAGCTTCTGTCATGTCTAGATTTGATATGATTTTCATTGTTAAGGATGATCATAATGAAGCAAGAGATGTTTCTATTGCTAATCACGTCTTAAACATTCACATGGGAAGAACAAATAACCAGGAGGTTGCAGGTGAGATCCCACTCGATACAATGAGAAGATACATTTCCTATTGTCGTGCCAAATGTGCTCCAAGACTGTCACCAGATGCTGCTGAGAAACTAAGTTCCCATTTCGTTGAGATTAGAAAGCAGGTGCATGACAAGGAAGTTGAGGCTGATGAGAGATCCTCAATTCCTATCACAGTACGTCAACTCGAGGCCATTATTCGTATTGCCGAGTCTCTTGCTAAACTGGAGCTCTCACCTGTTGCTAAGGAGGAGCACGTTGATGAAGCTATCAGATTGTTCCAGGCTTCTACAATGGATGCAGCATCTCAAGGTATCATTAACATGTCACCTGAGACTCTTGAAGAGGTCAGAAAGATTGAGAGGGAGATTAGAAAGAGACTACCAATTGGTTTCTCAACCACTTACGATACTTTGAAGAGAGAGTTTGTTGTTGGTAAGGAGTACAATCAACTTTCTCTAGATAAGGCATTGTATGCTATGGAACGTCAGGAGACCATCACGATGAGATTCCAAAGACAAAATGTTTTGAGATCTGGTCCATGATATCTTATGAATGGTTTTGTTTGATTGTTATTTGTGTCTCTAGATGCTGGTGTTTGTTTGGTTTGGTTTTCACTTCTCTATTTGTCTCTCTCTATTATTAATACTAGTTTCGTTCAATTTTGGGAAACATTGTTCTCTTTCCTTGACGTAGTTTGTGCTCCAGCTCTTTTCCGTATCAACTTGGTGTGATCTGGTGTATAGTTAAGAGCCTTGGTGAAGGCTTGTTTCCACTCTTCATCAGATGGGTACATCGATACAACCTCTGGGAACCTTTCCGATAACACTCTAAGGATCTTTCGGGCATTCCTTAGCGATGAGTCGCCTTCAACTTCTAATTGTATCACCAAATCAAAGAGATTATCAGGTTTCTTCATCTTGTCGATCGGTTCAAACCTCTTTGCAAACCCTCCCATGATCCTGTATACGACACCGGGCCCATCTTTATTCGCCTTGATAGATTGATGGTTATCACCTCTCTCGATCACCCTCGTTGTTGTAGTCTTCCATAACGTAGGTTCTCTCGGGCTTCCCTTGACAAACGATAAGCATATCACTTTGAGTCGTACATCATCACTAAGGAAGTCCGCACGATGTTTCGCCACTTCGTCGAACACCATTGTCCTTTCTCGGTACTGATGATTATTCTTATCCAGAATCACAACGTTATGCTCAACTAGCTCATTAAGTCCTGTTCGGAAGAACCTCCTGCGACCACTGGCACCGGAGGGCATGTCGTCGTTGGCGACGGACCCAAAGACATGTGGGGCGACGTTAACCAACGTCTGTGCTGTAGTGGTCTTCCCGCAACCGATAGTGGCGACTGGTACAAGCAGGATCTTCGTAGTAGCAGCCATAGATGATAAATATGACCTTAAATAGAGAGAATAACCAGCTGGTCAATGGATATGAAGTGTTAATTGAGGCCAGTGCCCTTTAACCTCGCCAGTCACTGGACGCGAAAAGTTGGAGGAAAAGAATCAACACTTCTCTTAACAAACAATGGTCTCTTAACAACCTTCTTGATTGACTCTTGAGTATCCTTAGGAAATCATGTCATTTGATCCACCAGAGGTGAGTATACTGATGAAAGCTACCTTCAGTTTTATTAGCGTAGTACTAACATTAGGTCCAGCCGGCCAACGATGCGGATGCTTTCAAGTTCATCGCCCTCGGTGGTGGCTCCGAGGTTGGTAGATCGTGTCATATCATCCAATACAAGGGCAAAACCATCATGCTCGATGCTGGTGTTCATCCAGCCAATACAGGTATCTCTGCGTTGCCGTTCTACGATGAGTTTGACCTCTCCACGGTGGACATCCTTCTCATCTCTCACTTTCATCTCGACCACGCCGCCTCCCTACCATATGTGATGCAACACACCAATTTCAACGGTCGAGTGTTCATGACACACCCTACAAAGGCTATTTATCGATGGTTATTAACAGATTTCGTCAAAGTCACCTCCATTGGGTCCTCAACGACGTTATATAGTGACGAGGATCTTCTCGAGTCCTTTGACAAGATTGAAACTGTGGACTATCATTCAACAAATGAGGTGGATGGTATCAGATTCACAGCATACCATGCTGGTCACGTTCTTGGTGCTGCTATGTACATGATTGAAATCAGTGGGTTGAAGATCTTATTCACGGGTGATTATTCCAGAGAGGAAAGTCGTCATTTGAACCAAGCAGAGATTCCTCCAATGAAGCCAGACGTATTGATTACAGAATCAACATTTGGTACAGCTACACACGAACCTCGACTAGAGAAGGAACTGAGACTCACAAATTTGATCCATTCAACGCTTAATAAAGGTGGTCGTGTCCTACTTCCCGTGTTTGCACTTGGTACCGCACAAGAACTTTTGCTGATCCTTGATGAGTACTGGAGCACACATACAGATCTCGATCATGTTAACGTGTACTATGCCTCATCACTGGCTAAGAAGTGTCTCTCTGTGTTCCAAACGTACATTAACATGATGAATGATAAGATTCGTAAACAATTCAGAGATTCAAACTCTAACCCATTCCAGTTCAAGCACGTCAAGAACATCAAGAATCTTGATCGTTTCGACGATTTTGGTCCATCAGTCGTCATTGCAAGTCCCGGAATGCTCCAAAATGGTGTATCTCGTGAACTTCTCGAGAGATGGGCTCCAGACTCACGTAACTCTGTCATTTTGACTGGTTATTCTGTCGAGGGAACACTCGCTAAGGCACTCATCACTGAACCTGATACAATCCCAGCGGTGAATAATCCAGATTCACAGATCCCAAGACGTCTCACTATTGAGGAGATCTCATTTGCTGCTCATGTCGACTATGAGCAGAACTCCAAATTCATCGAGCAAGTGGATCCAAAGTCTATTATCTTGGTGCATGGTGAATCAAACCCAATGGGTAGACTCAAATCTGCCCTCTTGTCCAAGTATTCCAAGTTTAAAGGAACGGATAAGGAGGTCAAGGTTTATAACCCAAGAAACTGTGATGAGGTGAGTTTGCATTTCAAGGGATCTAAGGTTGCTAAGGCATTAGGTGCTATTGTGGAGGAGAAGGGTAATAAAACACTTACCGGTGTGCTTGTTGCTAAGGACTTTGATCTAAACTTGATGAAAGTTGATGATGTTAGAGAGTATGCTGGTCTGACATCGACTGTGGTGAAGGAACGCCAGACAATATTCATTGAAGCAGGTAGAGATTTGGTTCAGTGGCATTTGCTCCAAATGTTTGGTCATGTTGATGTCCTGATTGATGATCCTGAGGAATATGAGGTTAAGATCATGAATGAGATTACGGTCAGTATCATTAAGAATGTTTGTACCATCGAATGGATGAGTGGTATCATTAATGACACCATCGCCGACTCCGTGGTGGCCATTTTGATGTCTGTGGACTCTTCACCTGCTTCCGTCAAGATGTCCTCCAAATCATGTTCCCATGATCAAGAGCCAAGCACTCTTACTGATTCCTCTATTCCGACAAGAATTAAGAGAATCAATACTATGCTTGAGGCACAGTTTGGTGATACATTGACTGCTAAAGAAGATGGAAGTGGTGCTACCGTCAAGATTGGAAAGAGCGAGGCTATTATCGATTACTATAAGATGAGTGTTGAGTGTGGATCAAACGTGTTGAAGGGAAGAATTGAGACGGTGTTGAACAGGGCAACTGGTCTCGTCGCACCACTTGCTCAAACCGGTAAGACTACTGTTTAATGATTAGAACTGATGATTTTATATGTTGTTAATGTAGGGAGACTGACTACTATAGGTCAATCTATTGACCTGGAGAAGCTCAACTTCTCCATCCATGCTAGGAATCTTTTAAGGTTTAGGTTGTTACACAGAGTAGTATACATACTCCAAGGGGAAGCAATCATGTAGATGTGTATTGTCTCAAGAGTAGAGCTTAGAGCTGATATTCGTCAGCTCCTGGCCATGCGGACAGAAACTTGTTAGGTATAGGAAAATCTGTCCAATTTCGAACCCCAAGTATTTAAAGAGGAGAAATGACTGTTGAAGATTCTTGTTTATAACTTACAAAGGATATAATACAAGAACTAATCTTGACCACATGAAGAGATCCTTTTTATCGAGCCATCTGGAGAAACGCTCCACATCCTACGTGTCTATGAAATCTGTGGGGTCCTCCGCTCAACATGGATTTAACACTATCAGTTTACAGAAGAGCAGAAAGACGTACTTAACTAAAGTGCACACTCCTCCTTCTTTTAAGTATTTTAGGGCTCTTCCACCTGAACTCATCACCAAGGTGATATGCGAGCTTGACATGTTAACCCTTCGCAGCTTCATCGCCGCAGTACAAAGCAACAGTCATCTGCGTGAGTTTATCCTTATTGTCGAGGATGACCCTATGTATAGTATGAGCCTTCTATCCATGATGAACCTTCCACATGTCAGACGTGTTACTCTTGGAGCCTTCCGGAATATTAAGCAACAGAGCCTCATCACCGTGTTTGACTTCACCGTCAACGCACCAAACAAGAAGTACAACATACCTCCATTCTGGAATGAGGATAATGGATCAATGAGTGACTACACACTGATTAAACCACATCACTTTGTTTACATCACTGATTGGCGTCAATGGAGGCTCACAGGAAACGGAACTCTTAGTGGTAGAACTTCAATGATACTGATCCATCATTGTGAAAGAGTCCGTTGCGCTGCTCAGCTCGAGACAAGAAGCGTTGGAACAATCCTCTCGAGTAAAGCTTATAGTAAAGAAGCATCAGTTAGGGATGCATTTAAACAGGATCGTCGTCCCTGGATCAAAATTGGTGAAACAAGGGAGAGAGCACTCTTAAGAAATGCTATTGCCTTCAATTCCCTGATGCGTCAACAAGAACCACAAGCTCTTAACAATCAAGAACAAGCTGCAGTGGCATTGACTGTGTCTCTTGTTATTCTTGGAATTGGTCAATTTGCCGTTTCTACAGTGATTGCCTTTACAAAAGTGATACTACTTTTGACATAATGATCTACTACTCTTCAATGTAACAATATGCAGGACATGTCATAAAACTTAGTTAAACAATGCAATTACTTCTTTTTAGTTCACCCTCACCATCAGTAGACACTCATTTGCCCTTTGTAGTTCTTCTACCTTCAAATCCTGGTCTCTTTGGAGCAATCTTAGTCTTGAACTTTCTCAACTGCTTCTGCTGACTCTTACGCTTGAGACCCTTATTCTGCTTTCTGATTTCCAAGTTCTCTTCTCTTCTCTTAGCCTTCATGGAGATCATGTTCTGAACATGATCCTTACGTTCTTGCCACTGGATCTCAGATTTTCTCTTCTGTGCTTCCTTTCTCTTAAGGGCTTTCTTCAACAACTTCTCGTCATCTTTGAGTTTCTGACCTTCAGCAGCAGCAAGTGTCTTATTCCATCTCTCCTTCTCAGCAAGATCCTCTTTCTTATCAGAATCAAGTTCAGCAAGTTTCTGCTTCTTCTTCTCCAATAATTTGAGGTGAGCCTTGATATCATTCTTAGCTGGACCTTTCTTCTTATTCACTCTCACATTGGACAAATCAGAAGTAGCCCTCGTCTTATCGTCAAAGACAATGTTTTGGAAGATGACACCATCAGCTTTAGCATTGTCCTTTTCAGCCTCACTCTCGTCATCATCAGATGCATCAGAACCATCTGACTTATCTTGCATCTCAGCGAGTTTTCTCTTTCTCTCAGCTTTGATTTCAGCCTTCTTACGACGTTCTTCCAAGATGGCCTCTCTGGATGATGGAGCACCGGAAGCCTTGGATCCTGGTGCTTTTCTCTTCTCTCTCATGTTATTGATCTTACTCTCGAGTTTCTCCTTGAGGGCTCTAAGCGATTCTTCTTTTCTCTTTTTCTCCTCTTCTGTAAGCTCTTTCTTTTGCTTCTTGTCATTAGACTCCTTCGGTGTGGTTGTCGTTGAAGAAGATGTTGGCTTTGGTTTTTGTTGCTGTTGTTGTGGTTGTGGTGTTACCTTTTGTGTACTCGTATCGATCTCATTACCTTCGTCATCAAAAATCACATTAATATCCTCTTCAGAATCATTTCCTTCATGCTTAGACTTGCCATTTGTCACAGTCTCTGGCTCTGCGATAGTGTCATCTTCAGATTCCTCCTCAAGTTCGCTTTCGGAAGCTTCAACTTCAGAGTCATCCTGTTGTTCCTGCTCCTCTTCATCACCAGACTCAGACTCAACGATTGCATGCATCTTCTTCTTACCAGGTATCACAGCAGGCTTTGCTGTCTTGGCCCTTTTCTGTTGCACTTGAGCAGCAGAGGAAGACTTATCACTCTCCTTAGCCAGTTCTGGATCGAGCTTGGCTCTCTTGTTCTGTTTCAATTCATCCTTGGACTTCTTCTTAGCCTTCCATTGCTCCTGTGTATCGTCGTCGTAATAGTACTTGGCCGGAATCAATGAGAGAAGCCCATCAAAGGCTGATGAGTTATTCTTGAGTCGTTCCTAAAACGGGTGTTAGTACTCCAAAGTCACACAATGGGGACACGGTGGATTCCCAGCACACAGCCGTTTGAGGGTACTCACTTCTAAAGTGGAGCTCATTCCGTACGACAAAGCCTCTGTAAAGATAAATTATCCTTCTCAAGAGAGAGAGAGAAACCCGCATATATACTACTTCTCCTAATAAAAAAAAAATTTGAGCCCATCGCGAAGATGGTAGGGACACTTCAGTATCTGTCATTTGGATACGTGTCAATAGGCTCTTCTGCCATTTTATCACGTGTCAATAGGAACTCCTCCTTACCACGTCGTCGTCG
Organism: Petasospora fabianii; assembly: GCA_022641835.1. Classification (NCBI taxonomy): domain Eukaryota; kingdom Fungi; phylum Ascomycota; class Saccharomycetes; order Phaffomycetales; family Wickerhamomycetaceae; genus Petasospora; species Petasospora fabianii. The sequence continues at coordinate 846,350 of CP048718.1, read as the reverse complement.
TGGTGATCTAATAAATACTTTCGCGAAGAAGTCGTGTCTCTCGGGAGAAGCCCAAAATTCCAAAAGCAGCACACGGGCAGCCACGGGCGGAATCGTCACTAAACAGGACTCATCATAGAGCTTCACGGGCAAGGTCTTCCGAGCCAATTGCATTCTCCTCTCGACCTTCAGTTGTCGATATCTATCAGGAGTACACACATCCATCGTCTCTGCGATAATTGTCTGATTTAGATCTTCACAAACGAAGCCATGTCTGACCCTATCGCCAGCTATCTCTTGCTTTCGCTTCCAACCAAGGCGGCTCCAGAATCGGCTCCAAGTACGCCTTCCACACAGTGGATTGAGCGTGAGCTGCTTCAGGGGAAGACTGTCATCTCCAACATCACAATTCCACAGTTCAAAATTGGTACACTCGACTCCCTTGTGCTTCAAAGTGAGGAACTTCAAAAGATTGACGAACAGTTGGGTAACTCTGTCGGTAAGGTTCTTGAAGTGCTTTCCAGTTTGTATGATGGAAATCAACCATTGATCAACAGTGCTAAGAGAGTTGATGATAACTCTGTGACTGAGTACCTTGAGAAGTTTACCTGGAAGACCGCCAAGTACAGAGTTGATAAGCCAATCAAGGACCTTATCAAGACCATCTCCGATGAGGCATTCCAACTCGATTCCGACGTTAGAAACACATTCTCCAACTATAACACTGCCAAATCCAACTTGGCCGCTGCTGAGCGTAAGCAAACTGGCGATCTCAGTGTTAGATCCTTGCACGATATTGTTTCTCCATCTGACTTTGTTCTCGGTTCCGAACATTTACAAACGGTGTTGATTGCCGTTCCAAAGTCACTTGAGAAAGATTACCTCAACTGTTACGAGTCTCTTGTCAAGATGACTGTCCCACGTTCTGCTCATGTTATTAAAAGCGATCAAGAATACGTGTTGTACACTACTACACTGTTCAAGAAGTACGTTCCAGACTTTTATCAGGCATGTCGTGAACGTAAGTTTGTTCCTCGTGACTTTGTTTACTCTGAGGATGTCCTAAACCAGATGCGCCGGGAGCACGAGGTTGCCGCACAGACAGAGAACAGACTTAGGGGAGAACTTATCAGATTGGCTAAAGCTGCATACTCAGACATCACTTCCAATTGGTTCCACATTAAGGCCATCCGTATCTTTGTTGAGAGTGTCTTGAGATACGGACTCCCACCAGACTTTGTCACTAGTGTCATTAAATTGCCTAATATTAAGGCTGCTGAGCAAGCCAAGAAGGAATTGATTCATGAGTTTGGTTATTTGGGTGGTGCTGCTTTCAGTGTCGATAAAAAGGGTAAAGTTGTTAAAGATGGTGCCCTTAACGAGTATGCATCAATTGTGGACACCGAGTATGAACCATTTGTTGTCTATGAAGTTGAGATTAAGTGAATTAGTGAAAGTGTGTTGCATCTTAAGAGTTTAGAGTTGTGAAATACATTTCGTACGTCTGTTTGGTTGGGATTTGTAGCTGGTATGTGTGCTGTAGAAGCGGGAGGCTCACAAAGATAGGAAGCTCAAGATGACACATCTATTGGATAGCCTCAAAACTACATTCAACTTAAGGCCGGCCTCATTTAGACTACGGATGCACTTGTCTGTAAAACACTCTTGCCTATAAATGCATCTTCAACTCCACTATGTACAATGTATTCCGGATTAAGACATAAATAGCAAAGAATATTAAAATTAGAGTAAAGGAAATGGTTTAGATAAGCAATTCAAACACTGATTACAATAGCAACTGGTGATGGCTGTACATTTGACATGGCAATCAACCGCAGATCGTGACATAAAACGGTCCCCGCGGTATGCCCCATTGTTTGTTGCCCCATTCCATCGCATTCATTCCCTCAAAACATTCGACATCTCCAAACAACAAACCCGACGCGTCATAAAGAAAACAGACTGGCGGTTAGTTCTCTAATAGAGCGGTTCAGTAGTAGACACTACACAGATTGAGAGCTTAATATCCTGGTAAATGTCCTCTATACCTCAGTCCCGCACTACGACGCCCGTCAAGCAGAGGCGCAGACGCCAGACGTCTCCAGCGGCAGACTGCTCTCCTCATCAACCTCCAACACCTACCCATAAAACCAGCACGCGGCAGAGGAAAGCCCTTTCCTCGCAGTCGATAGAAACTTCATCTACAAATATGGGATCTGGCACTCCAACGAGGACTCCCGCCCGTGGGGTGGCTCCAGACTCACCCGCCCAGTCTTCCACAGGCACCTCCACACCCCGCAGAAACAGAGATACCATTAAGGTCATCGCCCGCTTCAGACCAGAGCTGGAGAAGGAGAAGCATTGGGAAAGCAAGTCAACTCTCCAGATCATTGATAACAAGAGTCTATCCCTCGGTGGTGATGTGTATACCTATGATCGTGTCTTTGGCCCCACTGCCTCCCAGCTGGAGTTGTTTGAGTACTCAGTCGAACCCACAGTCGAGGACTTGTTCGCAGGATACAACGGTACAGTTTTAGCATATGGCCAAACAGGTTCTGGTAAGACATTCACTATGATGGGTCCTAAGCTGCACGGTGAGATGAAGGGTGTCGTGCCTCGGATAGTCGATGCACTCTTTGATAGAATCTCAGCAGAGCAGAAATCTCAAAAAGTTGACGCAACAGAGTATACATTGACTGCCTCATACATGGAGATATACATGGAACAGGTCAAAGACTTGCTCAATCCGGAGTCTGAACTACCACTCACAATTCATGAAGATGGTGCTAATGGTATCCATGTTCGTAACTTGACTAAGAAATATGCTGGTTCATCGGAGGAGTTGTATGCTATATTGGAGAAAGGTGCACAGCTGAGAGCTGTTGGATCTACAGAAATGAATCAGGAGTCCTCCCGGTCTCATACCATCTTCCAATTGGATTTAACTCAGGAAAACATAAGAGAAGGTGTCAAGAGGTCCAAGCTTTTTCTTGTGGACCTTGCTGGTAGTGAAAAAGTTGGAAAGACAGGTGCATCTGGTCAGACATTTGAAGAAGCGAAAAAGATTAACAGTTCATTGACACAATTGGGTATTGTCATTAATGCACTTACAGATAACAAATCATCGCACATCCCATACAGAGACTCCAAACTCACAAGAATCCTCCAACAGTCACTTGGTGGTAACTCTAGAACCAGCTTGATTGTCAATTGCTCACCAGCTGCATACAACGAGACTGAAACTATCTCTACTTTGAGGTTTGGTACTAGAGCAAAGAAGATCAAGAATACTGCCCATATCAATTCTGAACCGTCTCAATTGGATTTACTCAAGCGCATTGACCATCTCACTCGGCTCAACGAAGAACATGTGCTCCGTGCAAAAGAGTTGGAGTTCGAGTTAGATCTTTGGAAGTCAGGTTTTAATAAGCTCGATAAAGAGCCAGTGGCTAAACCTATTCCACCACCACCTCCTCCACCAAAAGATCTTACACCAAAACTGTCAGTGGAAGATGTCAAGAAGATTCCATTCTTGGAGAATAGAATCCAGGAACTCACAGCGATGATCTCCCGTGTTCCGTCTTTGAAAGCATCAGAAGAGGACCAACCGTTGGCTTATCAACTTGAGGCATCACAAGCTATGAATGCTGAACTTATCCAAGATCTTAATGAAAAATGTGTACACCTGTTTGAGATGCAGCAAGAAATTGACAATCTCACTACGGAGATCCAGAACCAACCACCGATCGACACAAAGCGTCTAGCACAACTTGAGCAATCCATTGGTAAGCTCAGTCTTCAAATGGCTGAGATTCAGAACCACAACCATATGCTTCAAAAGGAAATCTTGACAACTCGCAAGATCTCCGAGACACGTCAAGAACGTATCAAGACTCTCGAAGAGCTGCTGAAAGAGGCACAATCAAAAGTACAATCTGAAACTGCAAATTTTGAGTTCAAGCTTTTCTCTCTCCGTGAACGACTCTCGACTGTGAGGAAACTTAGTTCGTCAACGGTCCCTTCTTACCAATACACTGGATCTTTAAGCGCAGGACAGGGTATGGGAGCTGGGATGTCCAAGATTGATGAAGAGAACGCATTATACTCCGCAAATATGACTGACTTTGCACCAAGAAGGTCAAATAGTGGAAGTGGGAATGCCTCAAGTGATGAATTGAGTATGAAAGGGTCTAATGGTTCAAGTACTAGCCGAAGAACGAGCATTGCGAGTAGTGCCACGAGTGGTGGAAATGCAGGATACAGATCAGGGTTTAGTTTGAATGTTGTGAAACCGGTTGTTGACGAATGATAAAGGCTACACTCAGATAATTCTTCAAGGTCAATAATGTCGTTATATTTGAAAGTAGCAATCTGCAAGCTCATTATATGCGTGTATCATTCAAGGTATTTGTGAGATGGTTTATATCATCTCTCGAATGCAGCCTCACCATTCTTTAAAGATAAGATCGTTCTCACATCAGTAGTATATCTCAACGAGTACAACACTGGGATCAAATTAAGCAAGTCGGTATCTGTAGAATCACTAATCCAACCTTCAACGGAAACGGCATTATTCTCATGTAATGCATATGATATTGGTGAGTTATCAACAATGATAACATGATTCAGATTACGATCCACTGTTGTCAAATCCTTGATATACCCCTGGCCTTCTCTTAATGTGCAATGATCTCTGTAGTATCTTTGAGAGAAGTATTTCTTCTCGGTCTCTAAGAGGTCAATGACAGGATCCGCATACTCCTTAACACTTGCGGTGAATATGATGAGATTAAACCATTTAGAAACCTGTTTAAGGAACATGTCACAATATGGTCGTTTCTGGACATAGTATAGAGTAGCGACTTGATCCTTAAGTTTGATTTCAACTTGGTATGAAGATGATGCAAGTCTCTTGCCTCGTGAGACGGAGTGTACAAGTGTCTCGTCAAGGTCAAGGATGAGTGTTTTTTTGAAACCTGTTGTTGCGAGGTTTACTGGGTATACTGTTCGTGGAAAAGTGAATAATTTCGAATTATGTGAAAGGATCCCTTGAGTTGATGGTGATGTTGGTGATTTAAGATCGGTATCATTGGCGTCATCGCGTTGAGATGCTTCGAGTTTCTCATCTTCATCTATTTCGAGGATAGTTTGTGATGAAGACCGTTCGAATGATGGACGTTGTCCCTCGACTTTTGTATTGTTGTCATCGTCTTCTGTCGTGGAGGTTGATATCGTTGTATCCGAGTCTTGATGCTCAGAAACTCTGCGTCTCTCAAGTAGTGTCAAGGGGAAAGTGATGACATACCAAATGTATGAGAGAGGACGAAATATCAAGAGATCTGGTACGTAGAGAATTAATTGTATAAGGCGTGAAACTAGGGATTCCTCTTGATTTTTGATTGCTAGCCCTTGTTTCTCCGGTATAGCTTGTGTTCGAAGCGGTGTAGATTGTGATGTGTTCTCCTTGGGTATTACGCCTTCCAGATCAGCCGGGTGGAGCGCACCTTCAACCCTTTGTGTGATGTATTGAATCGAATTCATTGTTTGTTCTTAAGTTCTATGCAAAGATGGAGATGATGATGATGTGTGAGTGTTATGTGATTGAAAGGAAACGGCACTCGGAGACGAAGGGGTAGATGTTTGATGCTGCTTCTCCGTGATTGCTAGTTTGCAAGCCGTGTTTGATGGGATATGAAAGGTAAAAAGGTGTCTCGGAGTATGACAGATTATTAAGTCTACTCGATGATATGTGATTGATGGGTGTGTGTGTAAAGTGAGAAAGAAGCAATGGTAAGTCTTTGTGAAGCAGTTGGTTGGGTAGAGCACAGTGACAGGTTGCCATCTTTGTTTACCCAACCGTTGGTCTCGTTCGCGGTTGCGTCTACGGATGGTCGCCGCACCAACAAAGAGTAGTTTAAGGGAGTTCTTATGTGAAGGTGATCTCTTTATTACTTAGTTCTATAGAATCAAAGGCTGTTGATGTCTTAATCTCTTAACAAGCGCAGGCTTAAAAGGGTATATAATGGAGGAGTTACTACATATTATACTATAGTCAATCCTTTCACCCCTCCTATGTACGTATAGAGTCAATTGAAGTTACTTCCCTTGGGTTTCTCGGATTCCAAAGAATCTGTTACATATACATAGAGTCATTGACTCTACAATAACTCAGGAACTCATCATAAGATAAAAGAACTATAAAGATTAACGAGATCAAATAGTACTATACTAACTTAACTCATTCGCGAAACCTTCACAACAAGGAAAATATTTCCTAATCGGGAAAACTTCCTAATCAAGCAAAGCATCACGTGAATACCCTCGTGACCCATTTAAACCACGGCTCTCAACTTCTGCCCCACAAACTTCGCTGCATGAATTGTGGAGAAGGCGATGATTTCCAACCGAGGCAAGTCACGCTAAATTGGGGGGATACTAGTCATTGAGAACAGATAATCTTGTATAAAACACCGCATCTTTCCACACATAGCTATCACTCAACAGATACTCACACCTACACACACTCTCTCTTTCTAACACAAAGAACAAAAGACACCTACACAATGAAACTCAACGTTGATGGTAAAGTTGCTGTTGTGACCGGTGGTTCTAGAGGACTTGGATTGAACTGTGCTGAGGTACTTGTTAAGAACGGTGCTAAGGCAGTATACATCACTTCACGTAAGGATAAAGCTGTTCAAGAATCTGTTAAATTCTTACAAGATTTGGCAAAGCAATACAATAACACTGATTGTAAGATTGCTGGTATCGGTACTGATTGTTCAACAAAGGCTGGTAACAAGAAGCTTTATGATTTTGTTGCTGAGAGTGAAAGTCAAGTTGATATTCTCATTGCTAATGCTGGTGCTTCATGGGGTGCTCCATTAACACAACATCCAGAAGAGGCATTTGATAAAGTTTTGGCTTTAAACGTCAAGGGTGTTTTCCTAACTATCCAGGCTTTCTATCCATTATTGAAGAAAGCTGGTACCAAGGACTATTCTTCAAGAATCTTAATCACTGGTTCTGTGACAGGGTTAAGAACAGATGCCATGGGTAGTGGTACTTATGGATACACTGCATCTAAAGCTGGTGTTATGCATATGGGTAAGGCATTAGCAATGGAACTTGGTCCTCAAAACATTAATGTTAATATTTTGGCACCTGGTTTCTTCCCAACTAAGATGGCTAATGGACTATTGGAAAAAGTTGGTGAAAGAATGATTGCAGCAAACCCAAAGAGAAGATTAGGAAGACAAGAAGATTTGGAAAGTGTTGTATTGTTCTTCTCTGCTAAGGAATCTGATTACATCAACGGTGCAGTGATTCCTATTGATGGAGGATCATATCTCGGTGATGCATTCTCAACTGGAACCAAGTTGTAAAGTGAAGCAGACTTACTTAGTTAAAATGCATATCTGTAACATGACAATGATGACTTTTAAAAGAAATGAAAGCTGCAAGAGTAACACATTAGACATCCAGCGAAGGCAACCCGTCTCCATATATAGCTTGAACCCTAAGTTAAAAATACGATATACACGGTAAACCCGCTAATACGATCGCTGATCCCCGATATTTTCTTAGTCTACCGATATACAAGTGTATGCACTTGCCCCCATGTTGCTACCCTTGATCCCCTTAACCCCAAGCTCCATAGTGAAGACCTTTTGTTGCGCGAACCATCGACTCCGCCGCTTTGTTTTGTTCCTGGGGTAACGGTGTTGTGGTGTGTGTGTGTGTGTGTGTTTTTTTTTTTTTTTTTTAAAATGCCTAAAATAAACCTCGAGCTCATCGCTGGGGAAACTAAAAGACTGGCGCAATAACTAAGCAAGAACTGAGAGAGTTATATGTATGTCTGACTGCTTGAGACGTGATTGCGGGGATTCGAGGAAGAAATTAGTAAGGTACCCGTAGCAAACTTCTCAATAGTTGAGGTTTCATTTTATCGGGGAAACCTTCGAAATCTCCAGGCCACAGTAGATCAGAGATGGTGGCTCCGCTTGGCTTATCGCGCCGATTCCGCATGTCAGCGATTACCCCATTCCATAACAAAGCGAAAGGTTAAGACAATGAACACTTGACGCTAAGTGTAAGGGAAAACCCCCACATGCACAGAATACTCCCAACCAATGTTTGGGATTTGCTATGGTGCCGTAGGCACCACTTTGAAATTTCCAGAGCCTCACGGCGACTAAAGCGCCCGCACATCGACCACAGCCCCCCCCCCTCTCAAGTTGCCATAGCGGCAAGAGTTTTTTGTTTGTAAGAGATCGCGCCGGTGCATGTTTTCACCTGTATAATTTTGTAGTATAAACAAACCATCCAACCCACTCACCTGACATAGCGCTTCATTAGTAACACCCCACACAATAGGGCGCTTATTTGTTGCAGTTGTTTACAAAAGCTTAGACATCAGATCTTAGCTTATCTTCTCCTCTTCTTCTGCTTGGTCCTCCCCTTCCTCCCTCCTCACCTTTCCACCTCCATCTACCGCGCGTCGTGCCAGATCTCGCCCGCCTATCCCTCTCTGATTGGTGGCTTCATCTCTCCAACTCAAACACTAACAGGCACGCGCTTCGCTACAACTCTCACTATAAGAGTTCAAGACGCACTCTTTGATAAAAGTCAGGTCATTACCTATCGGTTACAGCTGCTGGCTTATTGATTAGCCGCCCGCAGAAGTCTAAATCTGCCTATCTGTCAGCGTGCCGCCCGCTGTGGTATTTGCAGTTTGTTTCAGGATCGCACTCATTTACAACGGATATAACCATCACCAACGGTCTATTCTGCCACGGCAATAGGGATTATACCGATCCATAGCAAGCAAACAGAGCACTCTTAAAAGGGTGTTGTCGCTATGAACACACCCCCACACGTTCAACTGGCTTCCCATCTCCCCATATTCTCAGGGATGCCGTCATCGCCATATAAAAATTACTCCAATCAAGAAACTGATAGGGATTCCAACGAAGATCAATTCACTTTGAGACCTGAAGATGAAATCGACCTTTTCAACACAGATTTCATTTATGAACCACAATCGCAATTGGATAGCGATGCTGATCTCGTGGTCCCCGCTTCAAGAAATGATCTCATATATGGTTCTTCAAACTCTCAACAACTTCAATACCCACCAAAATATGATCTTCAAACTGGATACTTTGCCCCATCATCTTCAACAAGTGCAGCATCAACTCCATTCTATGCGTCTCAAGTGAATGATCCATTCTCAAATCAACCTGGATCGTCTCAGATGTATCATCAACAACAACAACAACAACAACAACAACAACAACAACAACAACAACAACAATAATACAATAAACAACACACAATAACAACAACAACAACAACAACAACAACGTCAATATTCTCAGACACAACAAAACCTCTATCCGTCTATGATGGCATCACCTACAATTGTGGATCAAGATATCCCACTGGGTCTCGATCAAACATCTCAACTGCCCTCATCTTACTCTGCATCTACTGTATCCTCCATCTCATCGATGCCACAAGCATTTCAATCAACAACGATGCCATCATCTCAGTCTGAAACTTCATTGGCTTCATCTATGTCATACCAAAACTTCACTACAGCAACTCCTAGAAGAGGGCATTCAAGAAACACTTCAATTCACAATACTCCTGCTCCTCAAGCAATTCATACCCCACAGTTAAAGAAAACCCCTTCAACTCGCATCACCAAATCCCATCGCAGAACTCGTTCTCGTCTATCTGTGGACGCTACTGGAATTGCATTGATGTCTTTACAGCCATCAACTTCGACTAATAACTCAAGATCACCTGCTCCATCTAGCACTAGTGGTACAAACCCTTTCTACACCTCCAATATCTACCAATCTCCACATCATGACTCTGCAAACACTACACCATTGGCTACACCAAGTGTTGACAGACAGAGGGAGCCTCCAAGTTCACACGCTATTTCACCAATGATGCTTATTAACCAACAAGATCGCAAAACTGCCATTTCTGCCTCCCAAGAAGATACTTTGTCTCCAGATGTCTTTGCCGAGGCTGCCGATATGACCTTGAGAATGGCATCTCACTTTGGATACAGTGCCAATAATCCCGACACGACCAAACAACAGACCAAATCATCATCTTCACCACGGCGTAATGCTACAACAACACATCGTCATTCTGCCTCTTACTCGTTCCCATCGGAACATTCGTCTTTCCCAACAACCTCATCACATCCATACTTTGGGGACACACACAATACCGATTTCACTGAGCTCACTGATCTCACTGAAGAGACCACGAACTCCACTATCGACTCTGTTCAATCAAAAGAATCCTTCTCTACACCAGTCACGACTCATCAAAGGGCAAGCAGCATTAGTGTCATTCCATCAACAAGTGGTACTAGCTCCGGACCTAGACTTCATCGTTCTCAAACCTCTATCGACATCTCCTCCCTTACAAACAACCCAAAACTGATCCCACCAGAGATCACAAAGTATGATATCATTACCCCACGTAAGCAATCCAGACTTTCAAAATCCCAATCTACAACTGCACTACCAACGGATGCTTCTCTCACTTCAAATAAGAAACCAAAGAAAGTACACTCTTGTCCCTTGTGTAATGCAATTTTCCAGAGACCTGAACACGTCAAGAGACACATGAGATCTCATTCTAGTGAGAAACCATTTGTTTGTGATGAACCAGGTTGTGGTAAGAGATTTAACAGAGGTGATAATATGAAGGCACACTTGAGAAAGATCCATGGTCGTGATGTTTGAGGGCTCAGGACTTAGATTTCCCATTCTGATAGTCTTCTGTGAAGGTCCTACTGAGTGGAATCTGCTCTACCATCAAGTGTTTCTTGTGCCTCCATTTGTTGTCAACTTCATTGTTTCTCAATTCATCTTGGTTTCCCTCTTTTTCGTCTTGAAAAAACTCATTTGAGTCCCACTCATTGCATGTCGCCTCTCCAAATAGTCACCACTCACTTGTCTTTCCATAAGTTTTGTTCATCCTTTGTTGCTGCTGTACTCGGAGCACACCGGCAACACTCCACACACATCAATTGCACTTTTTTCTTTACATTATTGCATTCATCTTCATTTTCAGGTCATTATTTCATTCCTTGGTTAGGTTTCTTTTTATTCGTCCGTGCATACCATTATTTGGTCTACCCCCTTGAAAAGTGTTTTTTGGCAACTCTCGACAGATATTTTTATCAGGGTTTCATATTTATTCATTAAAATGGCCAGTTTAGTTAGTGCACCGGTATATCTATGATTATATCTACAATATGGGCAGACTTTTTTTTGTTTTTGACTGTATAGTTCTTGTTGAATTAATAAAATGATGAGAAGAAAATACTCACAAGATCTCTCTGATAGCAGCATCTGTTGGGAAAGTTTCAGCTGTATGCATAACATTACCTGCAGAGTTTTGGAACTTTTGATGTTTGAAAGCAGCTAGTGCATAACACACAGCGGAGAAAAGCAAAAAGATAGCAGGCACAAGGAGGGAAGTTGTCATACATGTCAATGATACCCATTGGATGATAGACATGACCAAGTAGAAGCCTGCACGTGGCCAATTTTGATTGAATTTTTTCACAAAAGTGTTAAAGTTTTCACTCATTGGACAGATCTTAAGAAGGAATGGAATCTCAACGAATACGAGAAGGGCACCTTGGATAATGGCGATGATTCCAAACACGATCACAGCGTTAGCGTGGAACAAGTTAGCGACACCGAGAGCGATGCAGAGAAAGATACAAAGAATACCGTTCCTGTCAAATATGTTAGTTATTGTTTGAAGGAATCAAGATATGAGTAGACTCACCATTGAGCATAGACACTGTGTTGTTGTTAGTATAGAGTTCACTAATGGGAAGGGGCGCATGTGAACATGCCACCCATTTGGGATAAGTGTGGAGAGATAGATGACGTACCTAAAGTTCTTGGAATGGAAATCCTCTTTGATTCCTTCCATATTGATGAAGTTTGTGATTTTGAGAGCCATTGTGCACTATTATTATAATAATCAATCTTGTTATCGTCTTCTTTTAACTCTATAATTGTAGTAGAAATGTGTCAAGTAGCGCCCGCACTGCCTGTTCTTTGTTGTTTTTTTTTTTTTTTTTTAATTTTAATTTTCGCGAAAAGAGGGTCTTTTTTGGTCATGTGACTATTCACGTGCTTAATCACGTGCCCCTTTAGGAAGCGCCACCTCCCCGAGAAGACAATTCTATAGAGGGGTGGGCCCGAGTAGAGACAAACTAATTTACCCCTGACACCCAGAAATATCTATACACATCGTTTCTTAGTCTAGTTTCATTGCTTGCAACATGTCACTAGGTGAAGCTATGACACGGATCACGAGTTTCTCTTGGGATTCACCGGCTGCACCGAATAAACAGGACGTTGGTACAGACGCAGGATATGTCTCTCAAGGAGAAGAGTCCGAGGATGGCATTGTTGATGATGAACGCAGTGATTCGGAGGATTCTGTGACGCGTGACCTTAATAACATTGGTTCCTTCACACGCCTACGGCTCCCAACTTTCAACTGGTCGTCACAAACAGTTTCCAACGATCAAACAGTGTCGAGAAGAGAGCAACTTACTAATCTCATTGAGGACTTGAAGAGTGGATGGTCTCTTCAATCTGCACTTGATAGATTCCAGACGATTCGATCAGTGTTGGAGAGTCAAATTGAAGATGCTATAGAGAATAATGTTGATTCCGATATTGAATATGCCGAAGATGAACCACATGTCATTAGACCAGCAGCTGAACCTCGTGATGTTCCAATGCTTGAGCAAGTGATTATCCCACAGGGTAAGGAACCAGGACGGAAACAGAAGAAGAAACAACGGAAATATCAACATCAACATGCACTTCATAATCAAAATCCAGAAGTTATGAAGCTTGCGGTGCTCCCAGACTCACATAAAGAAGATGAATTGTTTCTACGGAAGCGTATCATCAAGATTCGTCAATTGGACATTGCAGAAGAGGCTAAGAACAGACTAATGCAGAAGTTGATGATGGGTGCACACTATGATAAGGTTAAGTTTGTTGATAATGATGGTAATGAAGTTGTTCAAATTAATACCAGAGGTCATACTGATGATGATGATGATGACGATGACGATGAAGAGGACGATGATGAAGAAGATCCGGATCTCGTTGTTGTGCTTGAAGAGGATACTCAACCTTCATATCATGATGAGGATGAATTAGTTCTTGGTTGTGCACATTATCAGAGAAATTGTAAGATGGAGTGTCCCGATTGTCGTAAATGGTGTTGTTGTCCAAAGTGTCATGATGAAATTGTCACTGATCACAAGTTTAAACGTGAGAGAACTAGACATGTGATGTGTATGCATTGTTGGAACGTACAGGCACCATCTCAGTTTTGTGATGAGTGTGATGCTCAATTGGCATTATATTTCTGTGAGAAATGTGTGCTATATGATAATGATGAGAATAAGGATATATATCATTGTGATGATTGTGGTATTTGTCGTCTTGGTCTTGGTCTCGGTCAAGATTTCTTCCATTGCAAGGGATGTAATGCTTGTTTATCCATTGAACTTCAAAATGAGCATAGATGCATTGAAAGAGCTACACAATCTGATTGTCCAATCTGTGGTGAGTATATGTTTACTTCAACTAAACCAGTTGTGTTTATGAGTTGTGGTCATGCTATCCATCAAACTTGTTTTGATGATCATTCTAAGCATTCATACAAGTGTCCAACATGTCAAAAGACTGTGTTAAACATGGAGGCCCAATTCAGAGTACTTGATATGGAGATTTCACTTCAGCCATTACCTGAACCATATTGTCAATGGAGATGTATCTTGACTTGTAACGATTGCAATGCCAGATCATCATGTTCATATCATGTCCTTGGGTTGAAATGTGATAATTGCAAGAGTTATAACACTGTGCAACAGAAATTGATTAAGCCAGAGGAGACTGATGATGATAGTGATGTTTCCACTACAACTAATCAACTTCGGACGAGACTAAATGTGCGTAATTTGAGAAATATCCCACTCAGTTCACATCTGCTTAGTACGAATTACAACATTGAAAACATTGAGAGTGATGTTGATTCGAATGCTGGTGCTGGTGTTTCTGGTAATGCATTGAATAATGATCGGATGACTGCTGATACCGAGGAGAGAGTGCTTACGATTCCTCAGCAGTTGATGAATAACTTTGATCATTACTTACAAAGCATGGGTACCTCCACAACAGATGATGAAGATGATGAAGATGATGCTAATATTTTGAGGATAAACAAGGCATTGAAGTCAACTAGATCGACATTTATGAGTGATTCCGGTGGAGATGAGGATGATGGTAATATGAGACCGTCAATGTCAATTGGTGAGACTTTAAGAGGGTTCTTAACAAGAGGTAGACATGTTGTAGCTAATGAGACTGGAGAGGAGGGCGAGGAAGATGAAGTTGATGAGAGTGATGAACTAAACTTCAATGGCTTTTAAGAATATAACGAATGCTATGACTGTTATGAGTTAGGGAAACTGTACTACAAAGATAGAATGCTAAGCTGATTACTGTATGATGTATTATGGCTTCTAGCTAATCTGTAAACGGTAATACTACACATCACACATTAACACACAGCAACATATGCGCGTAATCAACAGGAAGCTCTTTGTCTACAGCAAACCTGGAGTTAACACCGGACACCCGAGTGCCTTCTAATGCCTTTTATTCCATAATGACCTATGAGACGAGTATTACAGAGTGGATGAGGTGAATAGAAATCGCTCAAACCACTAGGTCCATCTCGGGAAGAGGCTGCAATCTATGTCATCTTCATCGATATGACATTAACTGAGTTTCCTATAGCTTTGCAACAATCAGCTCAGTTTGTCAGCTGGGCACCCCGGCAAGAAGCGGGCCAGCCGGTAGTTTGTCATGCGGTTCAGCCGGCTTTCTAGAAATGTGGTGTCACATAATCCTCACACCATTAAGATCCACTCTTGTCTTACAATGGGTAAGACGGTGTCTACAGGTGTTAATGGGTGTTATGGACCCAGAAGACATCTAGAAAAGGATACCAATGAGTACTTCATCTCTTCTCTAGTCTCATCTCTCAATAGAAAGTACCTGCTAGGCCCTGCGTCTTCCTCAATCGACACATTGTTGTAGTTGACTTGACAGTGACACATTTGTGGGGGTCCGGCCGCACAATTCCGAACTTCCCGAAGCCGAGATCGCCACATTAAGTCTCTTTCTCTTTCTCTAATTATCCATTTTTCTAGAAGTTATGTGTGTATGTCTCTCTCTCCACAGGGCCCATAGGCATTATACTAAAAACCACTCATTAGAAACCAATCCCGTCTCTTCCGTTGATGGGCAGCCAACGGGGTCTTGTCGTGTATATAAAGGTGGTCCCTTCACCTTTACTAATGTCCCCAGATTCTGTCATGACAGTCAACTACAACTACAAGGTTTAACAAACACTTACAGATACATTCTCCAACTCTTACACAATGGCTGGAAACCAAGCTGTTAGCATCAACTCCGCAGACGTGGGCATTGCTCTCACAGAGCATGGTTCCGATTGGCTCTGGGCTGTCTTCGCCGTCTTGGCCCTAAACGCCATTGTTCATGCTGCTCTCACTCTTTACAACTTCCATAGAGGTGAGAAAGGTGTCTCTTATTTGCACGTTGGTCCTCTTTGTGCCTCTGCTACTTTGGCTTATGCTTACTTCACCACTGCTTCCAACTTGGGTTGGGCTGGTGTCCCTGTTGAGTTCAACCACATCACCATTGGTGATGATGAGAGACAGATCTTCTACGCTAGATACATTGGTTGGTTCCTTGCGTTCCCTTCTGTTCTTTACCTCTTTGAACTCAACGCCGCTGCTCAACACGTCTTGGCTTCTTATAACTTTGTCGAAGTGTTCCACCACTTGATCTTGCAACTCACTTCTACATGGGTATTTGTCCTTGGTCTCTTGATTGGTTCTTTGATTAAGTCTTCTTACAAATGGGGTTACTGGACTTTTGCCGCAAGTGCTTTGTTGTTTGCCCTTGCTCTCTTGCTTCACAGACAGTTGTTCAGTGATGTTAGAGCAACTACTGCCTTGAACAGTATCGCTCTGGCCTTCTACACAGTTTGTCTTATCTTGTACCCAGTTGCTTGGGGTTTGTCTGAAGGTGGTAATGTCATCCAACCAGACTCCGAAGCTGTCTTCTATGGTGTCTTGGATTTGATTGTCTTCTGGATCATTCCATGGGTCGTTGTCATTGATGGTACAAAGAACGGTACTTTCATCGATGGTGTCTCTTCAACTGCTATCCCAAGACATGATGTTGAGAAGAACTTGAACAGCCCTCCAGAACTTAGACACTCTGGTGAAACAGCTGCTCATGATGCTCCAGCTCAACAGACTGAGGCTCAGGCTTAGATTTTTCTTTAATCAGTCTTTTTAATTAACTCTTGTCGATGATGATCGTTATATTTATTTTCTTCTACTGTCCAAGATCGGACCATCAAGTTCACTAATAGTACCCCCAATTTTCTTCATGTTACTTCATTGTCCACCGGATTAATGCAACGATCACGACACATGACTTCTATGATATCCAAATACGCAGTTCTTTCTTATGGTTATGAGTCCTCATTTTAATTAGATGTTGGCTTAATTTTTAGTCATATCGTGTAGTCATAGTCAATCTCTGGTTACTTGTGGATACAGACTTGTCGATCTCTACATGTAGTTGCAGTTGCAGTCTCTTTGCTCTCTAAGCTAGGTTTGAGATCAAATAGAAAAATGCTTGGTTGCAGATAGCCAGTAGTTACTTACTGAATTAATCACAACCACTAGTGGAGGATATTAGGTTTCTTAGATATTGGTATGAAGGTGAGAGGTGGACATTGGACGGGCTAGGCCCTATCCAGAAGGGTGTCGACGAGCAAATAACTCTTGTAGATCTCTTATTTCACTCAAAGCACTGAGCAAATATTCCTCAACTCTTGAGATGTATATAAGAGTGCAGCTTTCTCTAAGATTTGAAGATTTATTTCTACATCTTCATATGGTTCCACCGACTTACGATCAATGACTGGAGATCTTTTCTTTCTCCTCAACTCGGCTCCGCTATAGTCTCTATGATCTACAACCACATGCAAGCCGGTTCCGTATAACTTCTCTCACCATCTCTGTCACTTTCTCAAACTTGAGACATTTACAACAGCACAATTGCCTTACGAGAAAAGACCACACGCAACGTCCGAATGATCCATAAAACAACCAATCTCACATGAAGTACGACTACCAATAATTTCAAACACCCTCAATTGAAAAAATCCAACCAAACATAAGGTCTATGTTGGGAGAGAGTCAGCAACACACCCTGCAAAGTACTTTAACTCTCAAAAAATGTTACCGAATTAAGGTTATTTCCCTCCTCCTGAGTGGCTAGAGTACGCGATTTGTGGGTGTGCGTTCTGTGGTTATATGCACATAATACTGCATCTTGGGCGTCTTCTGCGAGCTCGTTGAGGTTCCTATGTCTTGAGGGTCTAGGGTGAGTCCCAGTGCTGGACTAGTCCCAGGTTCTTGTCCGGCCTCTTGTGTCCGCAAAGTGTTCTTGTCCACTGGCGAAAAAATGGGCACTCTGGCGAAAATGTCTGGCGAGGGTCCAGAAAGCTTTTAGATGTTTTTTCGCCAAATATTTTGAGTTGTCGCGACAGATCAGATTCTGGACAAAAAATGGCTCAGGATGTCTCTTCGTCTGAATGGGACATTTTGTTGTCAGGACATGGGACTCGATGAACACCCAGACCAGGGCCACCCATTGCAACTTTTAGGCCCTAAAAAACTTTTTTTTTTGGGCCTGTGGAGAATAGTGGGCCGATTGAGTGCCGTAGGAAAGGCTGTTCTCTTTGCAGTATGTGGACAAGGACCCTTTGCTGTGCATCTTTAATGAGCTAGAAAGCTATACCTGCATCTTGTAACATTCTTGGAGTATACTAAATCCAACAAACATAGTTCCAAAGAGTTGCTTCGCAGACTGTTCATATCTTTCTCCTTCTAAGCACATCATCTGTCTTTTTTTTAAATCCAAGGAGCAGGGGCCTGCGGGTCGGGTCAAGTGCGCTGTAAAGTTCCGCCCGCCTCATGCAGTGGGTAAGCATCTGATCAATCAGATAACGTTAATTCCCCAGCTCACAGTATGATTGGCCTAGCTTAGGCGACCAGACGCGCAGACGAGTGGAAAATTTTCTTTCGTAGATCCTTCATCAGACTTGGCTGCCCTGACAGATAGCCACGGCCTGAAATGGAGCAATAGGTGGACATACAGATTTGGAAAAGTCTCTGACTCGTACCCTCCTCGGCCGCAAGAAGCGAGATTAAAATTTTCCCTTGGGGTCAGCTAAAAGAGTTATTATTTTATTCCATAGGTTAGACGCTCTGTCTATGTCTCTCTCCGTTTCAAGCAACAACTTCTACAGTGCCAGTAGACTATCGAGTAGCAACCTAGAAAGGTAGAGCCCAAGTTTCCCCGATACGAAACCAATACAAAGATGTTTTCCTAGCATTGTAAATGTTCATCTCTATGAACATTTAGCCCCGTATATCTATGCGGACCGGCAGATCAACTACTGCACGCCTTAACCTCTCTTTGTCCCCTTGTCCAAGTCCCAGTGCCAGTCGGCGCCTTTTGTATGTGTTTGTGTGTGTATGTCAAGGGCTAGCGCCTTGTCCCATCGCATAAGGACACGAGTCTCGCCTTCGAGTCCCACAGCGCTAGGCCACCAAAACTGGGGCTGCTTCACCTTGCAGCAGCTTCTTGCACCGAAGTCCATCTGCCCTCTGGACCGCTCGCGGCAGGGTGCCCTTCTTTCCGTGTGAACATATATATGGCCAAGTGTGTCCCCCCATGTAACTCTGCAATCACACAGTCTCTTGTAAGATCCGCCCCATAACTAGCATCCAACACGAGCAGAATGGTGGGATTCCTCAAGCAGCTCACTGCCGTGATGGCCTTCGGTGCCCTTGTGCACGCAGAGACTCACGTCTTCAACTGGACCACCGGTTGGGGTACTGCTAATCTCGACAACATGAAAGAGAGACCAGTTATCACATGTAACGGTGAATTCCCATGGCCAGATATCCAGATCAACAAGGGTGACACTGTCAACCTTTACCTCACCAATGGTTTCACCGACATGAACACATCTCTTCATTTCCACGGTTTGTTCCAGCACGGTTCCGCTCAAATGGATGGTCCAGAGATGGTTACTCAGTGTCCAATTGGTCCAGGTCAGACATTCCTCTACAACTTTACTGTCGATGACCAGCACGGTTCTTACTGGTACCACTCTCACACAGGTGGTCAGTACATGGATGGTATGAGAGGTTTGTTCATTATCCACGACGAGGATTACCCATACGAGCAGGGTAAAGATTATGATCAAGAGGCCTCCCTCTTCTTCAGTGAATGGTACCACGACACCACTATGGAACTCCTGCCAAAATTCCTTAATAAGAACAATCCAACTGGTGCTGAACCTATCCCACAGAACTTCCTCATGAACGGGACAAGAAATGCTACATGGGAAGTTGAGCCAGATACAACCTACTTGCTCAGATTGATCAATATTGGTGGTTTCACATCCTATTGGTTCTTCATTGAGGACCACGAGTTTGAAGTTATTGAAGTTGATGGTGTCCCTGTTGAGAGATACAACACCAGTATCATTTACATCACTGTTGCTCAGCGTTACACTGTCTTGCTTAAGACCAAGTCTGACACCTCAAAGAACTATGCCATCATGCAACTTTGTGATACCGGTATGCTTGATGTTCAGCCATCTGATCTGATTGTCAATTCCACCCACTACCTTGTGTACGATGCCGATAATGAGACCCCCGATGAGGCCTACGTTGACTGTCTTGACGATGACTGTTACTTGGATGATTTATTATTGGTGCCTGTTAACAAAGTGGAGCTCTATGACGACGCTGATTACACCCTCACCATTTCCGTCGTTATGGATAACTTGCTCAACGGTGTCAACTACGCCTTCTTCAACAACATTACCTACACGACTCCAAAGACCCCAACCTTGTTGACTGCCTTGGCTGCTGGAAACCTCTCCACCAACGAGGTTGTCTATGGTACCAACACTCACGCCATTGTCTTGCAGAAGGATGATATCATTGACATTGTCCTGAACAACGAGGATACCGGTAAGCATCCATTCCATTTGCACGGACACGTCTTCCAGCTCATTGACCGTGCTCCAGCTGTTGACGATGCTGATCCATTCGTTCACTTCAACGAGGACAACCACACTGCCTTCCCAGAGTACCCAATGATGAGAGACACTGTCTACGTCCGTGAGCAAAGTAACATGGTTCTCCGTTTCAAGGCTGACAACCCAGGTGTTTGGTTCTTCCATTGTCACATTGAGTGGCATTTGGAGCAGGGTCTTGCCCTTACTTTCGTTGAGGCTCCAGAAGAGATTCAGAAGAACGCTTCTCAGCACCTCACTGATAACCACAAAGCCATCTGTGAGAACCTCGGTATCAACGTTGACACCAACGCTGCTGGTAACACCGACTTCCTCGACTTGACTGGTCAGAACGTTCAGAGAAAGAACATTCCAACTGGTTTCACCGCTAAGGGTTACGTTGCCTTTGTCTTCTCCTGTGTTGCCGGTGTCCTTGGTCTTGCTACCATTGCTGTCTATGGTCTCATGGACATCAAGAACACCAGAGTTGTTGAGGACTTCGTTGAGGACTACAACATTGACTTGGTTGATGATCACGATGCTGGTTCCTCCGGCTCCAACGAGTTGAACAACTCCTCTGAGGCTGAGAAGCTTCATTAAATTACCCTTGGTTTACATATTAATATCTGTTTTCTGCCCTTTTTCCCTTTCTAATCGACGTTTTTAGTCATGTAAATCACCATTGTAGTATAATATTGGAACTAATACTAACTCTTAGTTGAAGCACGTGATCTTTGCTTCCCCAACCATTCTCTGGTACGAGACACATAGTCAGGGACCACACCCCCAAAACACCCAAACACCAGTGCCAACATCTCAACAGCTTCGAGACTTGAGACTTCCCCGAGCCGAGAATCTGACACATAAATTCCACCTCATCGCTCACTTCTTACCAACTTTGACGTCTAAACAGAGGATGCAAACATTGTGATCATGTCCAGAATCCGCAAGAGCAGTCTCTTCACTACTTTCCACACTCTCATCTCTGAGACGGCGGCCCCAGGCGCCCCAGCAAAGATGGTGCAACCCAAGCCCACGAGTCCATCTGTTCACAACCACAACCAGGCTGATGGGTACAAGAGATCCACAGCGCCAACGGCCCTCCCACTACACAAGATAGTTACCGCAAAGCTGTTTCCACTAGATGCCACAACAAGTTTCAAGGATTACATGAAGAGAAAGGAGCTCGATAGAGCTCAAGACGCCCTCTTGCGTCTCTTGCCCTTCTACACGGGTTCAAGCACATACGCAGACACAAATGCCGCTGTTAATGCTGATACACAGGACTCTACAGACCCAAGAACCTCTGAAGTGTTGAAAGTTGAAGTCTCTAAAGGCAGATACATGAATGAATTTACGATATACCCAAAGAACGCCGACCCAAGCAAACTTAATCATTTCGTCTTGATCCATGGATACGGTGCCGGTCTTGGTTTCTACTTGAAAAACTTTGACGAGATCAGCAAGAACCCAAACTGGTGTATCCATGCCCTTGACTTGTTGGGCTATGGTTGTTCCTCGAGACCAAAGTTTGACAAGGCAGAGTCTATCGAGACCTACTTCCTCGACACTCTTGAGACATGGAGACAAAAGCGTGGAATCGACAAGATGCTCATGTGCTCCCATTCTCTTGGTGCATATGTCTCTGCTCTTTACACTATGAAGTACCCAGGGCACGTGCAGAAACTGCTCTGTATTTCACCTGCTGGTATTTACAGAGACCCAAAGCCACCTGGTGAGATCCCAGTCTGGTTTGACTGGCTTTGGGAGAAGAGTGTTTCTCCCTTTGCTCTCGTCAGAAACGCTGGTCCATTCGGATCCATGGTGACTTCTGGTTGGACATCTAGAAGATTTGCTAAGCTTACCCAAAAGGAGCAGAACCTTCTACATGACTACACCTATAGAATCTTCAACGCTCCAGGTGCAGGTGAGTATTACATGCCTCGGATTCTTGCTGCTGGTGGTGTTCCAAAGACTCCACTTGTCGACAAGATAGAGCAAATCACTTGTGACACGGTCTGGGCCTATGGTGATGAGGATTGGATGCCACGTCAAGGTGGTATTGATTGTACCAAGAAGATCACAGAACATACCCCATACAAGAGTGATGTCATCGAGTTTAGCAGCTCAGGTCACCACATCTACTTGGACAACTACTCCGAGTTCAACAAGTACCTCGTTGATGAGATGAAGAACTACGAGAAGGTTTACGCTTAGTTATATTCCTTTTTGCTACATGGAACTCTATTAAAATTACAAGTTAATTGCATTTTACATTCGTCATTAAACAGGATTCGTAAAAGACCGACCAAAGCATCACTTCAAAATGAGCTGAGCTTTACGCTTACCAACACTCTGATCTAACACAGATCTAACCTCAACCTGAACCTTATCAAACACAGCGACACTTCTAATAGAACCATCTTGCTGCTTGAAAGTCAACTCGTACTTGTCCTCCTCAAACTTGGCATCATTAACATGTGTTGTCAAATCATCCAACTTGATCAAACTCTCAACACCAAACTTTGGAACGAGAACGACAATACCATTGCTGAACACTCTGATCACATATCCGGTCTCTGTAGACTCATTATTCTTCATAACCTGACCAACATAGTACTCGATAGATGCTCTACCGGCAAACTGGGCATTTCTGTGTCTCTTGTTCAAGTTCTTGCAGATCAATTCCATCTTCTGTTTATCTCTATGGGAAAGATCAAGTGGTTCATATCCAATAGCAGCGGCAAGTTGACGATGAGCGACAACATCACAGTAACGTCTGATTGGAGATGTGAAATGGGTGTAGATGTCCACAGCGAGACCGTAATGGCGGAACTCTGGGTATCCGAACGAACCAGAGGAGAAGTACTCAGCAGCGGTCATGGAACGGGTAGACATGATACGAACCAATGTGTTGAAATATTCATCAGATGGATCGATACAACGATCAAGAGAATCAGCAAGAGCCTTGGATGACTCGATGGAGATTGACAAGTTCTTGCGGACTCTGAGCATATCGTTCAACTTCTCAAAGTTGGTTGCTGGTGGGGAATTATGTCTTCTAAGCATGGCAGTCTGTGGGTATTCACTGTAGATCTTACGAGCAACAGAGATATTTGCCAACAACATGAACTCTTCAACGAGAGAGTTAGTCTCGAAGAGTTTCTTAATCTCGACTTCACCTGGGTCAGACGTCTCACTATCCATGTGCACCTTAACTTCTGGAGATGCCAAATTCAATGCACCAGCATCCAATCTTTGTTGCTTGAGCTTCTTAGATAGGTGAAGAAGTGCTCTCATACCTTGGGTTAACTCATCCTTTTGGTTAGCATCATCAATACGGAGCTGAGCCTGCTCGTATGAGAATGCCTCACGGGACTTAATGATAGATTTGTTGAACTCGACATTGACAATGTTTGCATCATCATCAAGTTCCCAGATAACAGAGAAGGCAAATCTCTCAACGTATGGCTTCAAAGAACACAGGTTGGTACCCAATAACATTGGCAACATATCAATTCTCTTATCAACCAAGTAGACAGATGTGGCTCTCGAAGCACCTTCAGCATCTAATGCTGTACCTGGCTTAACAAAGTGAGTAACGTCAGCAATATGGACACCAACCTCCCAGTTACCATTTGGCAACTTCTTAGCATGCAGAGCATCATCGATATCAACACAACCTGGAGGATCAATAGAACAAACAAGTTTATCTCTAAAGTCCTTTCTCTGTGGCAATAGTGGGTCTTTAGCTAGTACAGCAGGATCCTGTAAATCCTCTGGTACTGTCCAATCGTGACCTTCTGCAGGCAAACAATCGAGAACAGCTTTGGAGAAAGGACGGTATTCAACGTCATGCTCAAGCAATAATGCTTCAGTTTCAGCTTCGACAGACTCAGATTCACCTAGACATCTGACGAAATGACCCTCTGGGTATTTGGTATGTGTGGACCAAGAGTCAATGGCAACAACGATCTTCTTACCGAGAAGCTCATTAGCACGACGTGTACGGATACGGACACGTGGGAGACACTTATCCATCAACTTAACAAAGCATGATTTTGCCGAATTGGAGATGGTCTTCGAGACAGAATTCTCAACAATTTGACCAGCATAAAGTCTCCATGATCTCTTTACGATACCAACGACACGACCGGTTGGTTGGAGCTCCAATGTAGAGTTTTGAGTGTTGATTGCATCCTGGGTGAGAAGACGTCTTTCTTTATCAGAGATGAAAGGTGACTCTTCGTTATCTGGATCTTCATTAGTGTTGAGATTGTCATCATCGATGATCATAGTAGAAGCCTTCTTCCATTGAGACTTTGGCAGAATCTCCACGATGACTGAGTCTCCATTGAATGCTCTGTTGAGGTTTTCACTACCTATGATGAGAAGTGGCTTTGGCAAGGATGAGATTGAGATCTCACCTTCAAGAAAGTTGTAAGAGGAGATACTCATTGAACCCTGGTACAATGTACCGTTTTTAAGTCCACCCATGAGTCTGGCAGTAGAGTAGTAATCATTAAAGAATGTCTCTTTCTTTTCCCTTGCCTTGAATGTATCTTCTGTTGGGATGAGGTCCTTAAGCTCATTAGCGTTTGGATACAAATCAACGTACTCCTGGAGTGTCTTTGTAGTGATACCTTCCTTGATGGCAGCTTCTTTGTTGAGTTTGTCATTTGTGATTAGCACAATCTTGATTCCTGTTGATTCGAGATGTGATTGGAACCATTTTGTAACATTTCTAATAGCTCTATCGTTTCTATCATTGATGGTTTCAGAATCAAGTCTCTTAGTGAATGTCTCTTCATGGAACTCGTTGTGGAAGACAATGAATCTTTTCTCATTGTCTTTACACAATGTTCTTATTCTGTTGTAGATTGGGAAACTCTTATTTCTAACTTTATCGAGTGTAGTCTGTGGGACGATGACATCAAAGAAGATCTGGTTGTTTTCCAAGAGATCAATAGACTGAAGCACAATGTTTGTATCAACGACAACGTAATGGTTCCCAATCTCTTTCAATTTCAATGGGGCTTCACTTAAGATGAACTTGGGTAGCTCACCATGGGCATCTGGAGCAGCAATGCTACCACATTCAGTACAGGCTTTTGACAAGCACGGGATATCGTTTCTGAGATAGTGTTCTCTGACAATCTTAGAAGCATTTCCATTTCTCGACCTCACAAAGACCTTTGATGTAACAGTAAGGCCATCTGATAGTCTCTTTCTACTAACAGTAGATGCAGACATGGCTATTCTTATAGGTCTTATGGTACAAATGTGTCTCTTAAGTGTAGTTCCTCAGTGGCGCTTACATACAAAATTTTCGATGAGCATCTTTTTGGGGGGACATCAAACGAGTTCGCGAATAAAGTGTGGTGTGTACCGGATTATGTAATATAGAGCCTAATGATTATGTAATCCATTTTAAGGATTATGTAATACATACTAAAGAATAATGACTCCATCAAAAGTGATCATTTTGTTATTGGCTTTCTATATGATAGAAAGACACCTAGATATCTAGTAGAGTGAGATAACCTGATAAAGGTTAGCTGTATATCTCTGATAGACTGTAGTTCTCCTGACAACTATACTGTTAGGTTACACCTTCGGCTTGTTACTACCAGGACCCCTACTAATAGGTCATGGCCATCTGGTCACAAACCTAGTAATCAGAAGTTCATCACATGGACCTGGTCATGCTTCTGTGAACAAATTACCCATTCAATAATCACGTACGACTAAAAGTGGTGGAGAGCCGACCTTCAGTTGATGCAAGTTGTCTTAAATCTCAAACAATAGTCTGATCCACACCATTCGGTGTCCGATGATACCAAATTAACAATAATCATATCGGGTGATAGCCACTCCCTTAGAGATTCAATTAATCAATTTAATCAAGTCATTTTCAATTAAATCATACGCTATTCCCCTTATATTTCCTCATTAGTCATTGAAAAAAAGAAGACAGCATCTGATGTCTCTGTCATGATTACCCGGGCAACCCGCATCATTAAATGTGTCACCATGTGAGATCACCTCTTTCCTAATTCTATCATCCGATATGGAGCCTTTAAAAACAGCTCTGATTGCCCAATATTATGGTCAAAGGAGTGATTTGAGAGAGGTGAAGAAGAACTAATTAATATGACAGATTCACAACAAATGACAGTCGATAGCTCGGTTCACTATACCAATATCCAGGACTCACCTTTCAATGTTGCCATTATCGGTTCTGGTAATTGGGGGACAGTCGTTGCAAAGATCATTGCAGAGAACACAAGGGAGAATCCATTGTTGTTTGAAGAGACTACTAAGATGTGGGTGTATGAGGAAGAGTTTGAAGGTGAGAAGCTTTCAGAGATTATCAATAGGGATCATATCAATAAGAAGTATCTACCGGGGATCAAACTTCCAGAGAATCTTATTGCAGTTCCTGATCTCCTTGAAGCTGTTCAAGATGCAAATATCATCATTTTCAACGTTCCACATCAACATCTTGAATCGATCATGGCTCAATTAAAGGGTAAAATCAATCCAAAGACTCGTGCTATATCTTGTCTGAAGGGGTTACGTGTTACTGCTGATTCCATTGAACTTTTATCTGATTTGATCCAGGATTCACTTGGAATCCATTGTGGTGTCTTAGCAGGTGCTAATCTTGCACAAGAAGTCGCAGAGCAAAGATTCTCAGAGACTACAATTGCATACCCACTCCCTGATGATTATGTTCCTGGTGATGTTGACCCAACTGTGTTATACACACTTTTCCACAGACCATATTTCCATGTTCATGTTATTGAAGATATTGCTGGTATCTCTGTTGCTGGTGCCTTAAAGAACATCATTGCTATTAGTGTTGGTTTTGTTGAAGGTTTGGAATGGGGTGATAATGCTAAAGCTGCAATCATGAGAAGAGGATTGTTAGAGATGATCAAATTTGGAAGAAAATTCTTCCCAGATTGTAAAGTGAGTTCTTTCACTGAGGAGAGTGCTGGTGTTGCAGACCTGTTTACCACTTGTACTGGTGGTAGAAACTTCAAGTTGGCAAAGACGATGGCACAAACTGGTAAGTCAGCTCATGAAGTTGAGAAGGAATTGTTGAATGGTCAAAGTGCACAGGGATTAATCACGGCTAAGGAGATTCATACTGTGATTAAGAACAGAGGGTTTGAAGAGGAGTTCCCATTATTCGAAACAACTTATCAAATCCTTTTCCATGGTGTTAAGATTGGTATTCTTCCTTATATGCTTGAGAACAAGTGGAGTATTACTAAGCCAAACTACTCGAGTTGACATCTTATCATTAAAAACTTATGCTATTTTATATTATACAATCATTAAAAGTCATTTTGAAGTATTCTCAGCAGCGATTCTGTTAGCTATACTCTCCTTTAAAGCTTGGAATGGAGACTTCTTAAAAGTGGCATCTTTTAACACTGCACCAAATCTCTGTCGTTCCATATCTTCAACTTTTTTAATACCTTTTCTTGTTTTTGTAGATGGAGCATTAACTCTTTTGGTCTTTGAAGCGATAAACTCCTTAGAATCAACAAGATTTATAGTATCTTTACCAACTTCTGATTCTAATGTCTCTAAAAGGTCTTGCATCTTTGGCTTTAACTCATCTCTCTGTTTACGCTTAATTCTGCGTTGTGACGATTTAGAGATACCATCATGGGCATTCAACTTATTCAAGAGTTGAGAACGCTTATTCTGTAATTTCTCCTTCTTAGTCTCCTTATAAGCATGAAGGAAAGCTTGTGGATCTTCTGGAAGGTCTTCTGCCGTGGCCTTAGAAGACTTTGTAGAGGCCCTAGCAACCTTAGTTCTAAGCTGAGTTCTCTTAGCCTATGCTTGTGTTAGTTATCATACTACCAAAGTATAACGATATAACATACCATCTCTTAATATACCGATCAATAGACTAACAGACTAAGATAAATAGAGATTATAAGTTTATGTCTTAGTAAATTTCTCTCTCTCTATAAAGAGGCCAGGGCTCATAACCAACATATTTTCGCGAACTGAAAAATTTGAGCCTTTGGACGAACCACTGATTCACCAATAAATCGTCTCTTTTCGGTTGTTTTCTTCTATTTGAAGTATATTTGAGTCTTTTCAAAGTATTCATAACTTGTTCTATTTCTATAATGTCCAAAGTCACAGCTGTTCTTGCCACCGTTGGCGCTGTTGCCCTCGGCTATGCCGTCTACTTCGACTACTCTCGTCGCCACAATGCAGACTTTAGAAGAAAGCTTAGAAAGTCTAAGAAGCAACAACAGAAACAAGTTGAAGAACAAGCTTCTAAGGCTAAGCAAGTTAAGGTCAATGAGGTTAAGGAATTGCTTACAAAGTCACTTGAAGAGGATCCAATCCCAACAGATGCTGCTGCTAAGGAGCAATACTTTATGACCCAAGTCACTATGGGTGAACAACTCGCTGCTGTGCCGGGTAATGAAATCAAATCTGCTCTTTGCTTCTATAGAGCCCTTGCTGTGTATCCTAACCCTACTGATATCCTTAATGTTTACCAGAAATCTGTTCCACAGGAGATTTACGAGTATATCATCATGATGATGGCTATGGAACCTCCACTCAGTATCGCCTCCTTCCTTGGTGGTGACTCTGTTCAGCTTGATGCAGAGGAGCAGGATTAAACTTATCCTCTATATGTCATTGACCAATTGCCCTCCTTGTCTTACGCTGTGATGAACAAAACCACATTCCCAACTATACACTTGAACTATGCCCAGACTTTAACGACAACACTTGTTTCACTTCAGCGTTATGTTACCACCTTTACAACTAACGTCCAAAAATTGCCCATATATTTGTGTACATATCATGCAATGTCATCATAAAGAGGATGAAAGAGTTGTAATCATGTCTTCGTATTGAAAGTTGTATATACAGTAGAGTTATGAGTAGTTACTCACTTACGGATCAAACCCTTAAGCAAGATATAACCGTATCCGGTTAAGGCCAAGAAGTTAACCATGTTAAAAGCAAGTGACAAACCATGCATCTTACCAAACTCCTTAGTGAGTCTCTTGTGTTCTTCAGAGTCTGTTTGACCAGCATCTTCAAGGATGAAACGTTTCTCCTTAATGTCCTTACAAACTGGGAGAAGCCACCATTTGTTAGCAGCACCACCGATAAAAGCAACTCCAAGAGTAGCAAGAGCACCTGTACCGAGTAAATATGGTGCAGTGGCACCAATTACTAATGGAGCAAGAGTCTGTGCAAGGAAGAAATGTGGGAACACCTTGTTTTGCAAAGCACCAAACTCCTTACGAGAAAGGGTCTTAAATGCAATTGGAGAAGCAACATAAGAGTAATAACCTGAACCACCCCAAATGGCAGCCCAGGAATAAAGATGAGCAGCAGGAAGAAGAGCAGACATGTTGTTGTGTGTAGTTATGGTTGTTCTCTAAGTAGTAGTTGTAGTGTAGTTGTCGAAGAGAAAGTGGCGTGAAATATATCACCGCACATAACGCGACCCTCAGAACAGTCATAACAGTTAACCACACTTTATACTACTCAATAAGTAACTCACTATGTCCAAGATTAATAACTTTCTTAAGACATTGAGAACCTCCATTGGCTCAACTCAGAAGTATGGACTCGTCTCCGGTAATCAATCAGGTGACCTCGACTCAGTAATCTGTGCCATAACATACGCATACTTCTCCCATCAAGTTGATCCCCAAAAACCATTACTTCCCTTTCTAAACTTTGCCAGGGCAGATCTCAGTGCAAGAAAGGATATTGAGCTTGTCTTTTCGTCTAATGGTCTCGATGCAAACCAATTGTACTACGTTGATGACCTCGAGCATCTGTCTCCTAATGAATTAGTCCTTGTGGACCATAACTCTCCACAGGGTAAGATTGCAGAGTTGGAACTTGAAGTCACTGGAATCATTGATCATCATGAAGATGAAGGTCTGTTTCTGAATTCAGAGCCTCGTATCATTGAAAAAACGGGGAGTTGCTCAACTCTCGTCGCAAAGTATTGGCTTGAGAAAGGTGCTACTCTCGACTCTGAAGTTGTAAGGTTGTTACTAGCCCCATTGGTCATTGATACTCGTAATCTAACCTCAAGAATGGAAACACAAGACTATGAGATGGCTAAGAAATATGCTAGCTTCATCCCGGCACAGGATACAACTACATGGTTCACGCAATTGCAAGAGGCTAAAGAAGACATCTCAAGTTTAACTGCAAGAGAAATCTTAACTAAAGATTACAAGTTCTTTGAATTTGGTGTTGGAAGTGCTGAAGTGGAGAAGAATGTTGGTTTCAGCTCTGTTGTGAAACCATTTGAATGGCTGCTTGAGCACCACACAGATTTTAAAGATCAGATGAAGAAGTACTTGTCAGATCTATCACTTGACATCCTTGTCGTAATGACTTCTTTCGAAAAAAATGGTAACTTTTGCAGACAGATCGTCTTCATTGCAAAAGATGAATCTGATAAACTCTTGATCAAGCTTGCAAAGGATTCTAAACTCGATAAGGAGCTAGATCTTGAGGTTGAGCAGACAACTGAGTCTGGGCTTACGATTTACAATCAAAAGAACATAAAGGCTAGTAGAAAACAAGTGGTTCCAGCTCTCAAGCAGGCTCTGGAGTCCTTGTAATATCATCTCTATATTCAAATAGTATCACTATAGGAGTGTGTAGGTCACCAATGTAGCATGAAACTTGGAGATCTGAGAAGCAGGTCTGACATAAGGCACCGCACCAGGTTATATCTCATACGCATCCAACATATGAAACTGAAGACCTTCACTGCCTATAAGATGCTTCGAGTTGTCTACTTTTTCATATATTCCCTACTTATGATGTGCGCATGTCCGCAAGGGGAGATGTGTCACATCTGTCACCATCTTGAAACATGGATCACTACCATCACAAAACAAGTCTCTTACAACGTGGCAGGCACACCGATACGGTCCTGGAGTTATATATATCACTATATAAACACCTCTTTCTACATTTGATGCAATATCTATAGTCACATTCTCATTAACCACACACTAAACGCCAGTCAATATGATGCTCTCCGTTGCTTGGTTCGCCCTAAAGCGTATGCCTCGAATCATGTGTCTCGTGTTCTTATTCATCACAATCTTCCTTCTTGCATTCCTTCTACTCGGTTGTACTCAAGAGAGCTCAGTATATTCCTCAACTTTCCTTATTCGTTACTCCTTCAACAAATCATCCTCCGTCTTCCCCCTCATCGAGAAATCCTTCACATC
Source organism: Petasospora fabianii (assembly GCA_022641835.1). Lineage (NCBI taxonomy): Eukaryota > Fungi > Ascomycota > Saccharomycetes > Phaffomycetales > Wickerhamomycetaceae > Petasospora > Petasospora fabianii. The sequence continues at coordinate 814,815 of CP048718.1, read as the reverse complement.
AAAGAACCTCACAGGTTACGAAGATATGATCGTCCGCACGGGATACCTCGGTCTCTGTGTTGATGTTGGTGATGATATTACATGTACTGGACGTAAGGACCTTTCTGTATTGAATTCAATCTCCGCTGTGAATGTGTACACAGTTAACTCCAACACCTCATCTACAACACTTGACCTCATCGCCCTCGCTGCTGACTTCACAGATGATATCGTCCATCCATACGTCCTCATAGCCACAATCGTGCTTTCCATAGTTCAGTTCCTCGCTTTGTTCTATGTTGTCATCCCAGGTCTCCCAGCGAAGCACATCATTACAAAGTTCAATCTCATCCTTGCACCGGTACTAGCACTCCTATGGGGATTTGGCTCCATGTGGACACACGTTGCTGCTGATGCTGGTCAGAGTTTTGTTGAAAAGGCAAGTATGGGTATTGTCCAGGCACATATTGGTAAAAAGGCTGCTGCGTTGATTTGGACACCATTCACTTTCCTGTTGATTGTGGCTTTGACTGTGGTTGGTCTGTACTTCAGAGATCTAAACAAGATCATAGATGCTGTTGATCCAAAGGTTTGATGCATCTAGTTGTTATCGATGCTTTCTGTGATTTAGATCCTTCCTAATACCCATGTTACAATTCTTTGACATGTCTTCACCGGTAGATCACCAATCTTCATAGGCAGGTAGTCACCGGCAATAGCAAATCCATGAGGTGTACCTTCTTTTGTCTTAATCCGTGAGTACTTGAAACTATGTCTGTCTTTCTTATCCTTTAAAGCCTTCGTCATCGTCTCAAGATCAACCTTGGTATAGAATGCATCCTCCCCACCAACAATAAGATAAGTTGGGATCCTCACAAGAGTGGTAGCCTCCACGGGCATATAGATTGGATGCACAAGAACAACACCTTTAACAACACTCTTTTGACATATATTTGTACCTTCGATAGCCACACGTGCAGCAGCATTAGCACCGAATGAGAATCCGATGATAACAGCAGATTGAACATCATGAGTCTTTAGCAATTCATCGATGGTCTTTTGTACTTCAACCCAGTTTGAAGTTGTTTGGAATCTCTTAAGATCGTTCTCATATGGTCCAAAGATGCTATGACTTTGTAACCAATAAGTTCTCTTCCACGATGCAGCCATGTCAACAGTCATGCTCTTGAACTTTGAGATGAAACTTCCAGCAGTCTCATCAGCATTATCAGCCGGTGTCGATGGAGTCGATGATGATTGTGGCTCTCCCAATGGGTCATCAAAGTAGATATCCAAGATGGCAGTGACACAACCAGTACGTGTAGCATATGCATCTGCTAGTTTCTGGTTGTTAACACTAAGACCACGTGAGTTTGGAATGATTACAACCATTGCGTTCTCTTTCGTTTGGAGTTCATACTCGATGCGACCATAGTTATCAACGTTATGTGAGTCACTCGTTGATGGGTATGTGAGATATACAGGTGCTCCTGATTGTTTAAGATTGAAGAGATGTCCATGGGGTGCTGTGTGTGCTTGTTCCTTGAAGACAACTGGTGATCCGGGCACTGACCTTGACGTTCCATCGAGTAGATCATCAAAGGAGGAGTCATCACTAAGGTCAAGATCATCGTGGAGACCATTAGTATCGATCTTAATATCACTCAGGTCGTGTGCCATGTTGGATATGTCTCCCTCCATGTCATCTATCGACACCATTGACGAGTCAAAGTCTCTGTACATTGTCGGGTACGCTGACTTGGGTGCGTGTACCCGTGTTCTGCTATCACTAGATGATGACTCTGGTGGCATTTCTCGTAGCTCTTCAGTTGTCGAATGCTGCTTTAACGAGGCGAAGTAGATGCTTTGCGGGGTGAGGCTTATAGTCACAACATTGGTCCTCGAGACCTATACCGCGAATGAAGTCTATAACTATAGGTTCTACCTATATAACACTACATCTTTTGCTTAAACCTAACTTCGTGATAGATTCAGTCGTATGAAAAGTAAGTAATCGTAGTCTAGTTCATATCTGTTTACCAAAATCTGAATATTTGTTTGTGTGTGAGTGGAAGGGTTGAACCACGGCACGGTCTAGCCGGTCGTTTAGTCCAAGGAGGAAGCACCAGTGACAATATCAACCAACTCGTTGGTAATGACAGCCTGTCTGGTTCTGTTGTAAAGAATGGAGAACTTGGAGATCATATCACCAGCGTTCTTGGAGGCGTTATCCATAGCGTTTCTTCTAGCGGAAACCTCGGCAGAGTAACCATCGGCAAGAGCAGCGTAAAGAGCGTTAGCCAAGGAGAACTCAGAAAGAGTAGCTGGAACCTTAGCATCCTCATCAACCTCGTACTGAGAGAGAGCTGGGGACTCAGCAATGGATTCAGCATCAAAGACTGGGGCAGCAGTTGGCTCAAAGGACAAAGAGGAAACTGGCTTGTTGTAAAGGATCTCAACGTTGGTGTAAGACTTCTGGAGCTTAAAGATCTCGTCAGAGATCAAGGCACACTCGGCAAAAGTTGGGGTCTCCTTACCGATACCGTTGAAGGCCAAAGTAAGGTTGTTTGGGTGAGTTCTGTTAAGCTGAGTTCTAACCTTGTCACCAACGGCAACAATGTCAACAGAGCCTCCCAACTCGTTGATTCTGTTTCTAGCAGCCTTAGCGATCTGAGAGTGGATAGAACCACAAAGACCCTTGTCAGAAGAACAGACAATCAAGAGGTTGCTCTTCTCCTCGCTCTCGATTGGAGCAGTCTCAGCGTGAGTGTAAACTTCTCTGTCGGCAACAGAGTAAGCACGAGCACTGTTCTTAGCACGCTCAGCCTTGTTCAATCTGGTGGAAGCAACAATCTTCATGGTGTTGGTGATCTTCTCAATGTTCTTGGTAGACTTGAGACGCATCTCAATGTCACGCAAGGTGGCATAGGTTCTGGAATTGGTGTTAGTATTCGTCCTTCACTTTAAGGATAGTGCGGTGAAGCCAGGTGGCATATTGTGGGGAGGCAGTGGTTTCTCGAGGGAAGACAATTGCAGTGTAATAAATGGAGTGATATGTGTATGGCATGTCGAGGCATTAAGTGAAAACAATCCGCCAATTCAATGGTCTTGCTGGTCGTCTCTATGTGGACATTTGACCTTTGGATCTAAACACCCGCGTTCTCCGCACGCAATTGAACGCGTTTGTGACTTCAATTAAGTCTTTGATGGGTCCCAAGTATGATTTGTTATTGATATTATGACTTTTCCGAATGCAATTCCCGATCAATTGATTTTGTTTCATGAGTTTGTGAAGCGGGTGTAATATGGTACACCCTAATTTGTCTTGCCATGGTGAGTTGGCGGGCCACTTGTTCAACTTCCAACGACACAACCTGCGCACGGCAATCACGCTGTGAAAAGGGGACTGGAAACATACCTAGCCTGACGAGCAGCTGGACGAGCAGCGTTAACACCGAGTCTGAACATCTTTTGCTGTAGTAGATACTGATCTATTCAAAACCTTTAAATACCAAAACCTCCTCTCAAAGCTTGTCCACTTTTTCGAAGAATTTTGGCCAAAAGAAGATTTCGCGAAATTGAAGCCGCCAACGCTGCGCTTTGGTTGGCCAGCGCGAATTTATTGGTGGGGGACACAACAAATACTCTTTATTTGATATATTGCATTAAACTATAAACTATATATATTTATCTACATAGCGATATTAGCGTGTCATATCCCATCGCTGAACTATATATTATATTGCACCCAACTATATATATAATTTATGTGCATCATATTGAAACTATATATATAATCTATATAGCATTGTATGTGTGTCATATTGCAACTATATATATAATCTACATAACAGTATCTGTGTCATATTGCATTTCAACTATACATTATTGAGAATTATGGCTTTCTGTAGTAGCTTGGCTGGATGAATGGCTGCTTAGCTACCACTGCCTCTCTGAACTTGTTTCTGATGTTGATCAACACTTTAGTACCAGACTTGTGGTATCCTCTGTCGATATAAGCCTGACCGATGTTAACTCTTCCTTCAAGAGATGGAGAAGCAGATCCAGAAGTGACAGTACCAATCTTCTTGGACTTATCTTCAAAGTCAAAGATCTCACAACCTTCTCTTGCAGCAGGACCTTTCATCTGGAATCCAATTCTTTGTTGCTTCACAAGCTTTCTGTCAGCCAGCTGAGCAAGAATCTTGGAAGCACCATTGAATGTAGCATCTGGAGTTCTTCTAGACTTTGAGACAACCCAGGCAAGAGAAGCCTCCACTGGTGTTGTGTTATCATTCAAGTCATGACCATAAAGACACATACCAGCTTCCAATCTCAGAGAATCTCTAGCTGCGAGACCAATTGGCTTAAGCTCTGGATCCTCCAATAATGCCTGTGTCAATTCCACGGCAACATTATTTGGAATTGAAATCTCAAATCCATCTTCACCAGTGTATCCACCTCTTGCCAAATGCAACTCGGCATTGTTGAAAGATGGGATCTTAATATAAGTGGCATTACCAAAATAGATCTTGGAAAGGTCAGTGTTTGTAAACTTTTGCAAAACACTCGAGGCAGAAGGACCTTGCAATGCTAACAAAGTGGTATCAACATGTTCAAAATTGACATCATAACCTTTGCTCATCTCCTTGAAGAAAGCTAAATCCTTAGCCCGGGTACCTGCATTAGTCACAATGTAAAAATGCTTATCATCCTCGTGCTTAGTGACCATTGTATCGTCAACAATACCACCATTCTCATTGAGCAATACACTGAGCTGTGAATTCCATTGACCAAGTGCCTTAAAATCCGTAGGTGTAACTTTCTCCAAGAATGGAATGACATCATCACCATTGATCTTTTGCTGGAGCATGTGTGACACATCAAAGAGACCAGCATGTGAACGTGTCCAAAGATGAGATTCAATGTGTGATTGACCCTTGTACAACACTGGCATGGCATACCCGGCAAATTCAACCATATCACCACCAAGGGAGACGTGAAGGTCGTATAATGGGGTCTTGAGCAACTGAGATGCTGCTGTGGAGTAGGCGCGTTTAAACATGGTGTGTGACGGTGTCTGACAGTAATTGAAGAAAGTACCTTGGTGAGACTGGGTACTTAAGTGTATAAGAAAAGGAGAAGAGAAAGATATCTTGTTGTTTTAAATTATTGTGGGTTAATGTTGACTCCTTCCAAGACAAGACTTCCCCGAGTCAGCATGTGATTGGGTCAGAGTCAATTTTTGTAGTGCAATCAGATAAGTGGGGTATCTCGGTTTACTTATGCTTTGGTATCATTATTGGTAGATAAAATGAGTTTCAATATATCATTACTTTAGATGGATATATCTACTTCATAGTTAGCAGCGGTTATAGGGCTACTTTGTTTATAAAAGATTTTCAGAATTAATAGACAAAAGGGTACATTTAATATCCAGTATCAGTTAAAGGCATGCTGATAAACATGTTCTGAATGGTTTTGAATTCCAAGCACCAACGCCATTAAAAGGTCATATCAGTATGATTCAACATTAGAGAGTCAGATAAGCATTATTATCTCAATTAAATCCACATATATATCGCTTAAGAAATTACTTAAGGTCATAATAAGTAGGTAGTGAAAGGTGTACGGGTTTCCATGTGAGGTCCGGGTGTTAGCGTTAAAATCTCTGGATTTTTTTGACAGATGAAGCTCAAGTACTAATCATTTAAACTTAGAAAGATCATTTGAACTAGTTATTCCATTAATCTGATCCGACGTCTTACACAATGGTTGATCCAGGTATGTCATATTGCACCGACTTCGCTCCTTCCCCCGCTCGAATGGTTCTGACTAACACTGTTTTAACAGGAACACAACTCGAGAAGCTCATTAAGGATCTCTTCCTTTCCCTCGATAGGGCTTATACTCCTTCCACACCACTTGACACATATTGTGCTTCTATTTTCCCACAACTGAAACAGACATCTCCTGTGATTCTTAATGGTAATCCCATTGGAGGCAAATCTGCATTCCAACAACATTGGTTAAAGTTCCCCTTGACACAACATAGTGTTACGTCTCTCGATTATCATGTAATTCCAGGAACAAATACCTTAATTGTTAATGTTTCTGGTAAAGTGCGGTTTGACGAATCTGGTAAGACTAAATTGGGCGAGACGGCAGACGTTGATGTGGGTATCCCCGCTGCACCAACAGGTGGATTATCAGTGAGAAACATTTGGGGATCATGGCTTGGATTTAATGCTAATTTGATCTTGGATGAGAGTTGTTTGAACGTTCCAAATGCTGAAAATGTTAACTCATTGAATTGGAAAGTTGTTTATAAGCCAGAAGATGTTGCTGTTGTTGTATAAGGTGCTATAAATGTGTTATACAAGGTGCTTTCAAAAGATGTACTACAAGACATCTTATGACATAAGAAAACAATGCGTAAAGTTGATTTGAATATATGAAACCTATGTATAAACCCATTTGATCCAAGCGAATGTGTGAACGACAATAATAACGGAGATAGAAAGTGAAAGAGAAGAACATGCAACGTAGTTAAGAGAAGCGAAATGAAAAGAGGTGAGATGCCAGTGGGAGATAGAACCCTTGAAGCTGGAAGACAAGTTGTTTAAGACAAGACTTAATCAGAGTCAGATCCATGCTTATAATCAGAAGAGTAACCTCTCTCATGATACTCCATCTTTGGTTCACCTCCCCTAGATCTTGTACTACCACAACAGATTGCAAAGAAGTTAAGGATACAGGCAATGAGAGCAGCGGCAGTTGCAGCCCAGATGAAGGCGTAGAAGTGTTTATCTCCAAGGGAAGCGGTGATACCATATGTCGAGGCCTCATCATTGAAGTATTTCTCAAAGATGGAGAACATGGCAGTGGAAGCCGCAGCACAGAGAGCTAGTGCCACAAAGGAGATGATTCCAAAGAACATGGCGATACAGGAGACCATATGGGACTTGAATGAAACAATGGTGAATACACCAGTTAAGACAGCAGAGCAGGCACCAATGAGACCAGTGATGAAGATCAACTTGGAAACAACTTTAGAAACGGTGATGTAATCTTTGACTTTATCTGGAAGAGTGACGGAAACGTTGAGTTCATCCTCGAAGAGACTCACTGGGTCAAAGACATACATGGACTTTGGCTTAGAACAGTATGTAACATTATACTTGCCATCCTGGGAATCACCTTTACAATAACCCCACATACCGAATGAATAGATCTCACCGATACCATAAGATTCGAGGTTCACAGAACCAGAAGTGAGTGAGGAGAAAGTAGAAGTGGCCTCTGTGAGGTTAATCTGAAGCATATAGATGTCCTTAACTGGTTGAGCTGCCTTTGTTTGGCCTGCAATGGCCAATGCCGATAGAACAATAGCTGCGATGGAGCACAGAAGGGGCACGACGACGACGAATCCTCTAAAGACGGAGACCATAGTGTTGGGTAAGCTTTAATAAGTGTAGCTTAGGGTATAAGCAACAGATGAGGAAGATTATATATAGGAGATCAGTTTCTTTTATTTATCCCCAGATCAGTCAGGGGAATAAGATCATCGGGGCGCAGCTGCAGGTTCACGCGTCCAAGACAAAATGGCGGGCAGATGTGCCAAATTTGGTAACGCGGGGCAGAAGAAGAACCAGCCACCACTCATTGATTGAATCTGAGGAATAAGCAAAAGATATTCCGTCTGAACCGTCATATAGGTGAATATAGAGGAAGACATTATGTCATTAAGTCAGTTATGGGGTGTCCTGATGGGTCCTTGCGGCTACTACGGGTTGGGGTGGAAACTGTCGGCTGTGTTGAGACACTACTGCAATAAGAAGTACACACTGACAATAGGCACTGCCTGTTAACTAAAAATAGGAATATTGATTATTTGGTTGTTAGAGATACACTAATAGGATACATCACAACGAATATCTGAACTCTGGGTTCTGCTTATCAGTCAAGTCAGCAAACTCGATGTTCTCTTGCTTAACATAAGCATCACCCAAAGCGTCTCTTTTCTTGTCCCTCATCTTATTCTCAAAATAGTATGAGGCAAACATGACCAGCATTAAGAAAATAGAAGCAGCGTAGCATCCGACAATAGCACCTTTAGCTGTTGGATAGTTTGGAGCCTCATTAGCCTTGAAAGTCTGAGGACCAATAACATTACCAGTACAATAGGCAATCAAGAAGATAGCATTACCAACAACTTTCTTTGTATGACCTGCAACATTAGACTGGAAGATGGATAACATACAGATTATACCCAAGTCAGAGGTTGTCATGATGAAGAGACCACCTAGACGAGCCTTCTTAGAATCGGAAAATGCAAGCATACTTGCCCCAGTCAAGGAGACACATGTTGCTAAGAGAGAGGCAAAGATTCTGCTCTTGATCAATCCTAAAGAGTAGAGAGATCCAAAGGCAACAATGATGACAAAGCCACATGTGGACTTTTGTGCCGAGAGGAGGAGTGATCTCTTGACGGAGAATCCAAAGTCAGAGTTGAACAAGATAGAAGAGAAGTTAGTGATACCACCATTTGGAATCTCATTAACAACACCAAACACAAAGATCAACCAGATTCTATAGTCTTTCAAACACTCCATAAATTGTTCCTTCTTGAAAGTCTTATTACCATAACCTTGATTGTTCTCCTTAATTCTCTTAACAGCCATGAGTTTCTCCTCTTCAGTCAAGAACCAAGCACCAGATGGAGTATCTGGGATATGGAAGTAGAAGAGAATGGAGATAACAATGTTCCAACAACCAATAACAAGATAGACAACTTTCCAAGAGGCAATAGACCAATCTCCACCATGAACATAGAGACCGTAAGAGATTAGATATCCTATAACAGACCCAACAGAGCAAGATCCAAGCCAGATGGCAGTTCTCAAGAAATGTTCCTCTTTTCTATACCACTGACCAGTTAAAATAACCATAGCTGGGGTAATTGATGATTCCATCATACCTAAGACAACTCTGAGGAATAACAATCCAGGTGTGTTAGTCGCTGGACACAACAGGACAACTGCACCCCAACAGAAGATGAATATCGAAGTGACTTTAGCAACTGGGAATCTTTGCAAAAGCATTGAAGCTGGAACTTCAAACACTAAGTATCCCAAGTAAAAGGCAGATCCGAGCCAACTGTACTCTGTTCCACTCATATTCATATCAGCCTTGATACCCATAACAGCAGCAAACGAGTTTGTAATCTTGTCCATATACTGAACAGCATAAACCATAATGAAAAATGGAATCAGATACAAGTCAATCTTCCACTTAAGCTTATTAGCACGCTCAGGGGTCAACTCAATGTCTTCAGCAGCAAGTGCCATCTTCATAGCTTGATCGACATTCTTTTCATTAAGTTGGAACTCACGTCCATTAACTGAAAGAACAGCTTCCAAGACTTCCCCAGAGTCGTTCTCAAGAGAATTAATCTCTGTCGTGGCCAAGTTCTTCTCTTCTGTGGTCACCATGGTTTAAAAGGCTTTTGGTTGATACCCAAGATCAGAACTTGATAATGAACCAAGATGGGGGCCACTCTACAGAGGGGGGTCCAACTGGTGTTTAAATATCCAAGCATCGGGATGGAGAAGCTACAGAGACATGAAAAACTGACTCGGGGAGAGATAAGAAAGACCGATTGTAGATGTTGATGCTCGGAGATTGATTAAGGGCGTTCCCGGAAACTGATCTTTGATATGCAAATGCAATACGAATACTAAGCTTATCAATACACCCTGCACAATCGCACATCTCTGGCATGTACCTATACGGTCGCTGAAGGTTACCAAGATGACTATGTGCCAAGGTTTAGATACCGGTCGCTCCTTTAGACATAACTAAAGAGAACGGATAAGTGTTGTCATAATGCGTTGAAAGGTCATCCCGATTCGGTAAACACGCCGACGCCTCAATGCTTAGAACCAACGCTCATATAAGTTCACGGAAATGAGGTAGTCTTCGCTCCACTGGTACACTGAAGGGGTCCTCTGTACAGTCTTTACAATCTAAATAGAAAAATTCGTATTTGTTCTGGTTGCTGACTGTAGCATAAGATAACTGCTGATTGTTCCCCGTCGCACATCTTTCCTCTTTTGGTAATCGGTGGCCATCTAAATCAATGGTTCATAGATCAGCGTGCAAGGGTGTTCACACCAACTGCAGTGGATATACCATATCTCAGAGTCTATATCCATCCAGTGTATCTTTGCTCTGAAGACCTCATCACATAGAACGATAGAAACCAAGAAGGACATGGCCAAGATCGTTGTTGTAGGGTAAGTGATGTTAATAGATACTACCCCAGATAAGATACTAACATCAAACACAGAGCTGGTGTCTCAGGACTCACTACAGCTTTTGAGCTCTTGAAAAAGGGACATTCAGTTACCATCATAGGCAGACACATCCCCGGTGATCTTGACATTGAGTACACTTCACCATTTGCGGGAGCAGTGTGGCAGTCATCTCCATACAAGACAGATAAGAGAAGTCAGGACATTGATGCTGTCGGTTATCACAAGTTTATGGAATTAGCCAGAACTACACCAAGTGCTGGTGTATTCATTATTCCGTATCAACAGTTTGTGAGACCCTCGGAGCTTAACGAGTCAGGTGAGGTCAAGACGCCATGGTTTGCCAATGTTGTTGAGAACTTCAGAATGCTGGACAAGTCCGAGGTTCCAGACACGGGTGAGTTCTCTGGTGGTTACGAGTACTCTGGTGTCACAATTTCAACGACACTATACCTCAACTGGCTTCTCCAGCAATGCTTTCAGATGGGTGCCCAGTTGAAACGAAGAAGTATCAAGCAAATTAACGAGGGATACGATCTGCATCAGTCAGGTCAGAAAGCAGATCTCATCATCAATTGCACAGGAATTCTTGCACACTCTCTTGGTGGTGTCGAAGACAAGGGTGTATACCCAATAAGAGGCCAGGTCCTCTGGGTTAGAAACACCGGGTCTAAACAATGTGCTACCACCATCATTCCAGGATATGCCAATGAAACATTCTACTTGTTCCCACGAAAGGAAGGTGGTTCTGTAATCGGTGGATGCAGTATCAGTAATGATTGGTCCTCGACTCCTGATCCACAGCTTACGAAACGAATCATCGCCCGTGCATTGAAGTACGCACCAGAGATTGTCGACGAGAAGCTTGGAAACCCTCCAACAATTGAAGTCTTCAGGGAAAACGTGGGACATAGACCCGCAAGAAAAGGTGGTGTTCGTGTTGAAAGAGAGGGTAAAATCATTCACAACTATGGTATCGGACCTGCAGGATACCAGGCCGGGTGGGGACATACAGCTGAGGTTGTTAAGCTTGTTGATGCTGCACTTAAAGAGAGTAGACTCTGAACTAACTAGACCTTAATCTATCATTGTCCGTATATTTCAATGTAGCACTATCATGGAAGTCTCTCCAGACTGAACACCAACTGTCTTCCAGCCATCTTTGGATGTGCCATTGTAATCTTAGCATTGTGCTTATCAAGCAACTTGATGTCCTTGCCTGTAATGATCTGCACAGGATCAAACCTCTGGAATCCAGTAGCATCATCATAGCTTAAATCAAACACCTCAATGATATCAACACCAATACAGATCAGGAAATGATCCTGGAAGGCAACCTTGGAACACCTAAACTTGAATGGGACAATGAATTTGTCATTGATCAATTGCCCAATGGTGTCGATGACGATGGCAAAACTGTCATACACCAAGTAAAACTGTGGTTTATAAGGTACCTTGGTCATCTGAAGTGGCTTTGATCCTCCAGATCTCATCATCTTCTTGATCATGTCAAGTTCTGTCTTTGGCTTTTTCATGTTACCCAAAAACTTTGGAATTGGCTGGGACTCATACAACACCTGGAAGGAGAGAATTTCAAATCCCTTGGATGTGTGGAGGACAAACATGGAGTTGAAAACAGATATATCATAACAGTCGTAAGAGTGCTGGAACCTTTTGTAGAGCTGGAAATAAAGGAATGTCCCAAAACTGTCAAAGATCGGGGTATAGACCTTAAAGCGTGGGGTTGTGGTCTGGAATGGGGTCTTCAAGATGAACAATAGTGTAGTGTTGTAGTATGAACCGATCCTGAAACATGAGACATCACGCTTAGACAATCTTTCAACAACCACATGACCATCGGGGTTCTTGTCATGGTAGTTCAATAGCAATGACACAATGTTGACATGATACACCGCTTTGTCTGCAAGAATGACAAGCATACCATCGAGTTGTTCCAGCTGTGTAATCTTATTCATATCTAAGACACGCCTCCAACCACGAACAACACCTTCCTCCGAAATGAACAAACCAAATGAGAGACCAAGAACATGGTATGTCCTTTGTTGAAACGTGATCGTGGTGCCACAGAGAACAGAACTCATCATCACTGGTCTTGAAAGCGATAGATCGGCAAATAGCTCCTCCATTGTCTTTTCGTAATCAGTGAGTGCGTTGTCCAAGTTGGATCCTGGTGCGCACACTGGAAGCTTCTGTGGTTGTTGGCCATCCTCATAGGCAAACTGATCGGAGAGGATGTTGATCTTGAACGGTTCATAGCTTGCACTCTCAACCTTCTTTGCCTTGACCTGGTTAAATGCAGCAAACCAGGCATCTCTCTCTGGAAGGGTCTCAGTGTAGAGAGTGTATGACAAGCTTTGGCCGCTATATCTGATCTTGAATGGGAAACTCTCACCTTCACTAGCTGGAACCTCACTCGCAGAAAAGTCCTTGGTCTCTACTTGCAAAAACTCAACAGGAATTGGCTTCTCAGAAATCTTGAAGTGACTATCTTTCTGCTGTTCAGTGATGAGCAGATAGTTATCCAGAAGAATCAGATAAACTGTAGATGTCGTCCACTTATCCTTCTTTGTGACATCACCTTTCATGATCAAACGTCTGGCAGGATCAACTAGCTTCAAGTCAATTTCCAACAAGCTGCTCTTCCAATACAACTGCTTTGACAACACTCTCAACTGACGACTCTGAAGTGCTGTTTCTTGCATAGAGTCAATTTTTCTATTCAGCTTGCCAACTTCAACAACAGCCTTTTCCAACAGCTGGTAATCGATATCACTTGGTTTCGTCTTCTTTCGCACACTGTCCAATGCAAGTGACAAGAGTTGAGTGTGACCAATGAATCCACTAAAGAATATTCTGTTATGATCTAAAGAGGCACCAATAACAGCAGAACGTTGATCAATCTGATATAACCATTCGGCAAACCTTGATTGTCGGCTCTTTTCATATTTGATCAGCTCCCTAACCGCGGCAAGAGACTCGGTGTACTTCAAGTATGGAACAGTAGCGAGGATGGCCCAATTGAGGAAGATCTCACCAATACCACTGATGTATTTACCCTGAGTGTTAAGCTTGGCAATAAGCGGCTCAAGAAGGTGTTTCCTGTGGAGTTCGATGAGTGGCTTCACAGTGTTGAAGGCGTCGTTGTAGAACTTGGACACGTCTGGCAGAAGCTGTGGAGTCGCTGATTTGAAGGACTTACCGTATTCAGCGACCTGAATTTCTCCAAGACGGATGATATTTTGCTGTTGTCTGATGAGTTCAAAGATATGACTCTGTTTCTTCACCTCTTCTTCATCCAGGTCTTCAAGATCCTGTGCGGTGAGGTTCCAGTGTGCGGTCCATTCACCCAGTCTATCGGTGCCCGATTGCTTTGAAGGGACCATAGGAACCGGTGGCTGATAGATGGTCAGCGAGCAGCGTGACGAGTAGCACTGGTATTTGGCATCTGGATCAGCATGTAGCTTAGAATAACATCCTGTAAGTTGAGGAAAGACACCGCTGATACGATTGTTCTCGAAGAAGTGAACGGTGTCATTCTCATCAATATATATGGCATTTTGACGATCAAAGGATGCAAGAATGGCTTCAATGTTGCTGTCAATGGCATACAGATTCATTTTTGGAATGGCATGCTTGAACAAGAGCTTCAATGACTTTTTGTACTCGGTCTGGGACACTAGTAGGCCCTCTGACCACTCATCGACCAACTTCAATGACCACTGGAAAATATTTGAGAGTAAAGCCGGAGACTCGCATTGAGAGAAATGAACAACGGAAAGGGACCTTGAAGAGAATGGTAACGATGGAAGACTGAGACCTGATTCTTGAGGCAGCTCTGGAAGATCTTTATTGGTATGCTTTGGGAGGGAACCAATTGCGTTACGTATTTCTGGAATCTCAATGTTGGCTAAATCCAACGGAGCCTTTGACTGTTCCGAAGACATCTGGGGAGGTGGTCGAGTGATATAGGGATTAGGTATAAATGGCTCCATCGACACTGGTGTAGAATCAGGTGCGGTATCGACAAATGGATCGTTCTCCTTAAAGCTATGATAATCATCCATTTCATCATCTTCTTCAAAATCCATGACATTGAGAGAGTATTCTGATCTCCAACTGTTCCTATTATCGTAGTATCCGAGCTTTCCTGGTGAGACAGCGGGTGATGTTGGGTCTTTAGTGGATGATGATGGCATCAATCTTGGACCGTAAAGACTACCACGACTATTAATTGGTGTTGGCGAAGCAGTGGTGAGTGACGACCGCTTTTCACGCATGGATGTAGGAGTGGAGAGTGCACCTGGTGTTAAAACTGGGATATCGGGCAGTGCACTGATTGGAGAATCCATAAAGTTTGGCTGCTCATTACTGATTCTTGTGTTAACGGATAGTGGATGTCTCGTTGGTGATCTTGAGGGCGAGCGAGGGCTAAAGCCGACTGATTGGTTATGGCTTGGGTATGATGGTGATGATTGTGGGTGTGGACGCGGACCACCGACTTGAACAGATGGTGGGGTTACGAAGGATGTTGCGGAATTACCGAAGTGGTCAGTAATCGGTGAGCTGTACGTGTGCTGTGCTGCTGGGGAGATTCGTTCGGGTGAATTGCGTCTAGCGTATGCAGACGGACTTTGTTGAAGCTGCTCCATGTAGCTGTTATTTAGACTGGAGTTTGAGAATCGTGATGGTAGCTCTCTTGGACCACGAATCCTGCTTGGTGTAACTGAAGATGTGGATTGCCCCATAGGGGACGTCTGCCGACCATATGTTTCTGATTGCTGGGGCATGTGCTGATTGAGAATATGTTGTGGTGGCCGTGACGGCAGTTCAGGTCCAGGATTAGAAGGTGGGCACTGTGGAAGTGCCTGATTGGTAGGGTATAGCTCACGTGGAGGAAGAGCTGGGCCAGGTGTACGCTGCGCGTTCGATGTGGAGCTGAGGAACCTTTGGCGGGAGCGATTCAGTTCGTCCAAAGTCTCAACCGGGTCCCATTGTATACCGGCTGTTGGGTATGGTGTCTGTGTACTCTGTCCTTGCGCTTGCTGGCCCTCATGGAAAGGCCGCTGGTAGCTCATGGTGGGGATGGAGTATACGAGGCTGTGGATAGAATATGAGAGTCTGGGATCTGTGCGGAGATGAGCAATGGCAATGGCAATGGCAAAAACCTGGGTAAATCAGCAAGGAGAAGTAGTGATTGCTGCAATCAAAGATACCGTTGCAGGCAGACAATGGAAGAGAATGGCTTATAGAGGCAATGGATCTCTTTGTTCATGGGGTCTGACGACAAGCCTAGTTGTCTTCCTTTGTTTACTTTTCAAAGAGCCGCCCGCGAACGGGCGCGTGTTGCCCCAGTGAATTCCCCTGAGATTTTATTTTTGTTTCGCGAACTCGTTCGATCCGGCGCCTCCATCTTACAAGCCGGCGGTAGGAAGAGCTCAAAAGGCTCTCCCTACCCAAGGCAACGCTAATGGATAGGCGCAACTCCCGGTGGTACGAGCGACTCTACGCACATCCCCGGTTATCTCTGATAAGGGGAGCACTTCAAAAAATGCTTATACAATGGTAGATAAGTCCAATAGACACACATAGCAATAACCTAGGATTTATGTGGGGCGACATGAAAAACCTGACTCGGGCATTAGAATTTCTTTTTGTGTCCCCATTGACAAAATTGGCGGTAGGGGCACATCGATGGGAAAAATTTATAAAGGTAGGCATCGCCCAAGATGTGTTTGTCAACGGGCTCATGATTCTTTTCTCTTTTTTCGGCAATCTGGCAACAGGCCCAACACAGACTAGCCCATACACTTCAGATTCCGCAAAAATGGCTTACAAGGACGCTGCTACCGCTTTCGAAGAGCTCAAAAAGTACGAGACTAAGGACGGTCTCTCTGTCAAGGAGTTGATGGATTCTCGTGTTAGAGGTGGTCTTACCTACAACGATTTCTTGGTCTTGCCAGGTAAGATCGACTTCCCAGCTTCTGTTGTCTCCTTGGAGTCCAGATTGACTAAGAACATCACTTTGAAGACCCCATTTGTCTCCTCTCCAATGGATACTGTTACTGAGGCTGACATGGCCATTCACATGGCTCTTCTCGGTGGTATTGGTATTATCCACCACAACTGTTCTGCTGATGCTCAGGCTGAGATGGTCAAGAAGGTTAAGAAGTACGAGAACGGTTTCATTAACGACCCAGTCGTCCTTTCCCCAGAGGCCACCATCGGTGACGTTAAGAAGCTCAAGCAGCAGCTTGGCTTTGCTGGTTTCCCAGTTACTGGTACGTTTCAATATCCCTTATACTAACCACATCCATACGCACGCACACCCACACACTTACCCCATTCTGATGATTTAACCTTTACATTTATAACTTTCGTTCTACCGACTGCGATCAAACGATCTTGTGGAAACCTTTACTCTGATTTCAAGTGTTTGTGTGTGTGTGATGTTCATCATGGATGTGGTGCTTACTCATCATCTGATAGAAGCAATTACTAACAATCAACAACAGAGAACGGTCAGGTTCCAGGTAAGCTTGTCGGTATCTTGACTTCTCGTGACATTCAGTTCCACGAGGATGACAGTTCCAAGGTCAAGGACGTTATGACCACTGATTTGATTACCGGTAAGAAGGGTATCAGCTTGACTGAGGCCAATGAGACCCTCAGAAAGTCCAAGAAGGGTAAGTTGCCAATTGTTGACGAGTCTGGTAACTTGGTCAGTCTTTTGTCTAGAACTGACTTGCAGAAGAACTTGAACTATCCAAACGCTTCCAAGTCTGATGACACTAAGCAGTTGCTCTGTGGTGCCGCCATTGGTACCCTCCCTGCCGACAGAGAGCGTTTGACTAAGCTTGTTCAGGCTGGTTTGGACGTTGTCATCTTGGACTCCTCTCAGGGTAACTCTGTCTTCCAGTTGGACATGATCAAGTGGATTAAGGAAACTTACCCAAAGTTGGATGTCATTGCCGGTAACGTTGTCACCAGAGAGCAGGCTGCCTCTTTGATCGCTGCCGGTGCTGACGGTTTGAGAATCGGTATGGGTTCTGGTTCCATCTGTATCACACAGGAGGTCATGGCTTGTGGTAGACCACAGGGTACTGCCGTTTACGGTGTTACTGAGTTTGCCAACCAGTTTGGTGTTCCATGTATCGCTGATGGTGGTGTTCAGAACATTGGTCACATTACTAAGGCTATCGCCCTCGGTGCTTCTTGTGTCATGATGGGTTCCATGCTTGCTGGTACTACTGAGTCTCCAGGTGAATACTTCTTCGCTGACGGTAAGAGACTCAAGTCTTACAGAGGTATGGGTTCTATTGATGCCATGCAGAAGACCGACGTTAAGGGTAACGCTTCTACTTCCAGATACTTCTCCGAGTCCGATGCTGTCTTTGTTGCTCAGGGTGTCTCTGGTTCCGTTGTTGACAAGGGTTCCGTCAAGAAGTACATTCCATACTTGTTCAACGGTCTCCAGCACTCCTGTCAGGACATTGGTGTTAGATCTGTTGCTGACTTGAGAGAGAAGTCTGCTAGCGGTGAAGTTAGATTCGAGTACAGAACTCCATCAGCTCAGTTGGAGGGTGGTGTTCACAACTTGCACTCTTATGAGAAGCGTTTGTTCAACTAAGTTTGAGCTCTATTCATCAGATCAGCTCCTACTTTTGCATTTGCCTTGAGCTTTCAGAATTGGCGGTACTATGTTTTCGATTTGAGGGTGTTGGTTTCAAGTTTTTCTTTGTCCTAGGGTGCTTATATATCGGGATCTGATCAAGTGTGTGGGTCTGTTAAATGACCACAACTAATGCTTATGACCTGTTATGTGAATTGTTATCTTGTAGTGTTGACCGACTAAAAAATGGAAAGCTTTGACTGCTTCTATGATGGATAATATCTCTATTACAATAAGGGGCTAACCAATCTAAGCACTCTTCTCGATATCCTTGCCGATTGATGTTGGTGACAGCTCAGCTTCTCATGCTCGCTAGTGACAATACACTATCAACATAGACGTAGTATGGCTGAATTTCCAAGTAAAGGAATAGATGACTTCGATGATGGTTTCCTTCCACAGAGTCGAATGAGAGCAATATCGTCTTCTCCTCTGCTGGGGCCCTTGTGAATGGTGTTGGGTGATGTTGGCCATCACCTAATGGTATGTGCAACCCATGATAGATGGAAGCACCACACAAAGGATTCTCACCATTTGATTTGTATTACCAGCCGATATGTGTATCTACATTGTCGTCGATTCAAACTATGAAATTACAATATGTTATTTTTGTACAAAGCAAACCCTTCAAAGAAAAGACGTGCTCCGCTTAGACGGTCTCCAAAACCTCGTCCTTGAAAGCGGAAACCTTCTTACCCTTCTCCTCAGCGGAAGCCTCACCGTGGAGGGCCAACAAGGAACCCAAGTCGAACTTTGGCTGCTTGAGCAACTTGACCTTTCTGATGTGGACGTTCTGCAATGGGTAGATGTTCTTGGTAGCCTTCTCAATCTCACGGCCAATAACCTCTGGGATCAACTTGGAGGTGAGCTGAGCAAGAGTGGAGTTGGCAACCTCTCTGGTGATGATCTCGGTCATCTGCTTTCTGATGGCTCTGATGTGGGAGGACTGAGCGTAAGTGGTCTTCTTGATCTGGTTGGCCTGTCTCTTGGTGAAGGCAATACCGAAGACTCTGACAATGTAGTCGTCAGAGGTCTTAGCAGAAACGTTACACTCGATGAGAGTCTGCCACTTTCTGACCATGGATCTGAGCTTGTCGGAGGTGAAGTTCATACCGTGGAAGTTGGTGAGCAAGTTCTTACCCTGGACCTCGTCAACTCTCAACTTGATGTTTCTGAAAGAGTAGTCCTCAGAGCCCTGCAAGTCAGCGAGAGAGACCTCGACGATACGGCCCTTAAGAGCATCGGCAGCGTTCTTCAAACCGGTGGACTTGTTGACAAGGGTCTTACCAACGTTTCTGTTCTCGAAGGTGGATGGAGCCTTGATGTCGAACCAATCCTTTCTGGTGAATGGGTCAACGACTCTCTTCTTCAAACCCTTCTTACCCTTGGACAATCTCTTGTTCTTACCGACAGCCATCTTGGTATGTGTGTCTTGTAGGTACTTGTATATACAGACGTCCCTTGTCGTTGTGTGTGAGTCTTGAAATTTTATTGAAGAAGCTGCGTACCGCGCACAGTACGGACCTCGCGCCAGCTCCACACACTGGCCATGGGAAAAACCTGAACACCACAGAGTCCCCTCGCACTGGCCCTTCGCGCCAGAGGAGCTGAAAAAAGTGTGCACCAACCGGCGCAGCGTATCGAAAAAGACAGTCACATATTTTCGCGTGAGATGAGTAAACCTGGACACCACTATGACCAATCGAACGAGGAAAAAAGCGCGAAATGTGTGTATGTCTTAGATAAGCTGCTTATGTCATAAATGTAAACAATAGCGAGACGTAAACATGTCGCACGTAGGGAGATATATAGGTCTTTTTGAGCTCCAATTGTTTATACAACAGAACAGCAACTATTTCAAGAATGGCCAACGTTGGACCAGTGCCTCCTCAGCACCAGCAGGAGATTCGTAACTCGTGAGTACCGTCACTGTCTCCGCTCTGCTCTTTCCTTCCAGATTAAAGGTGTGTGATGAAACTAACAGCTACACAGTGTCTCCGTTAAAGTCGCTCTACTTGGTGATTCCAATATTGGAAAGACATCGCTTATGACCAAATATGTAAACAACTCTTATGATTCTGCATATAAGAAGACAATGGGCGTGAATTACATGGAGAAGAACATTGAGTTGGGCACAACAGACATCAAATTCCTGATCTATGACGTTGGTGGATCAAAGGAATTTCAGAACATGATCTCACTGGCAACTAATGATGCTGTTGCTCTCATCTTCACTTTCGATCTGACGAGGAAAGATACACTAGATAATCTACGGGAATGGTACAGACTTGCAAGAATCACAAACCAAACTGCCCTACCAATGCTTGTGGGGACCAAGTTTGACAAGTTTGTGGAGTTGCCCCTAGAGTATCAAGAAGAGATGCACAGCTATACACAGAAGTTTGCCAAGGCGATGAAATCCAGTGTGGTCTTTACATCCAACAGTGATTCGATCAATGTGCAAAAAGTGTTCAAGATCTTGATCTCAAAGGCATTTGATCTCCAGCTTACGATCCCGGAAATCACCAATGTCGGTGAGCCTCTACTCATCTACAATATCACGGAATGATGAGGACCTCAGCTCTCAAGAGCTAGTTAAACCACATATAGTAATAGTACAAAACTTCACGAACAGCAACATGACTAAACAAAAAGACCAAATGGAGAATTAAACAAGAACAGAATTAGTTATCGAGTGGGGTGAGGTCAGCGAAGTACTTCAAACCGCTATCATTTTTGAAGACAGATGTGATCTCTTCATCTGCAATATTTAGCTTGACCATCGAGTTTCTATCAGATCTCTTGTTCTGCTGAAGAACCAGACCAGACTCAATCAATTCATTCATGACATAGTCAAAACCATGTGGTCTGATGATGAAGTCCTCATATAAGATGTCCAAGATAGACTTTCCATCCACAACAAATTGCGAGCTGTCTTTAGCAGTGTTGATGGATACAATTTGCTTGATCTCATCAATGATATCACCCAGCGAATTCTCGGCAATACCAGACTTACGCTTCTTGGACAGGATACCGATCATGACAAGCTTAGCAACGAATGACAAGTCTGTGATAAACTGTGCAATCGGCGAGCTTGTCGATTCAATAATGGCTATATTGATATGACGTGCCTGTACAACAACAGGGTACGGTACTTCCTCACCTGCCTTCTTAGCATCATTGGCCTGTTTCAAAGCCAAGGCAACAGCACGACGACAAATCTTAAGAGCACGTCTGGCATCTCCACTAACACTGGCAATCTTTCTGGCAGCAAATTGAATTGCATCTTCTTTCAATTCTACGCCATCATCGACTAGCGCCTCAAATCTGGCATGAATGATCTGGATCAATTCCTCGTGAGTATAACCTGGGAATTGAATTCTTTGAAGACCTAATCTGGAGGAGGTCTTGTTGGTCAATGTTCTCTCTGGCAAGTCCATTGTGTTGGCAATGGCAATGACAATCAACTTGGATTTACTGAGTGATGGCCAATTGAAGAAGTTATAGAGTACAGCCGTGGATTTGGAAGCGATCTGATCAAGTTCATCTAGAAGAACAACGAGTGGTCTCTCAGCCTTGTGGTTCGAGAAGTAACTCTCAAGCTCAGATTGGAGATTGGCAGCAGGGACAGAGACATTGGAGATCTTGTTCCATAAGAGTTCATAAGCAGACTGTGGGGACAAGAGTTTCATACCATTAATTTCCAAGTAATCGAAATTATTGAGATTACCATTTTTGGACTCCTTGTACAAGATCTTGACAATCTCACGGACAGTAGCGGTCTTACCAGTACCAGGGGTACCACTGACATAGATACAAGTTCCACTCTCTAATTCAATTGAGGACTCAACAGTACTGTAGATGTTTGCGAATTGCTCCTCACGACATGGCATATTTGCCTCTTTCCCATTCTCACCATTAATGCCTTCGGTTTTTTCAGTCAATAGTGATTTTGGACCCTTGATACCGCCTTTTGGAATGTGTGGATTCTTACGTGGACGACCAACACCTCGTTTTGGCCGTGTGCCTATCGGGTACTTGCGAGGTCTTCCACGAGGTCTTCCGGTCTTTGCATAACGGGGGTGGAATTCATCATCATCAGAGAACAATGCATCCACCTCGGATTCAGAGTCATCAGATCCATCAGAGTCGTCAGAGTCTTCACTATTATCATCGTTAGAGTCGCTGAACTCTTCACCTCCACTTATTATGTGTATATCGGAGTCAGAGTTATCGGAACTGTCAGAATCGTCGTTGATATCGATGACATTTTCTTTAAGTCTTTTCCTTTTAGGAACTGGGGCAGTAACGGGCTTTTTTGAACGTCTCTTTTTGGTGGTTCTGCTCTGTTCTGATGCGGGGGTGGTGGATGCAGATCTAACGTTTGCTGATTGTGAACTTTTTTTGGACTTGTACATTGTCTTGACAATGAGGTCTCTTAACCTCACTTCCTCGGCAACTGGATCCGCTGTCATGGCCTTTTTAATGTCCGTGAAGTCGAATGAATCAGTATAGGTCTCATAGTATGTATCGTAGCCCTTACGGCACATAAACGTTGTGTCTTTGTTCGAATCGTCAATTGTTATCTTCTTGAAATCGTCTTCGTTGAGCACATTGACTGGTCCAATAACGTTTTCGACATATACGCTGACGGTGACACTGGTGAGGAAAAGCTCCTGGTCATGGGTGCCATCTGGGTGGTTGACAGTCTCTTCAACATTAAGGAATCCAAGAGCAGTGAGTGTTATGAAGTCTCCTGTTCCGAGAACGGCCTGTTTAATGAGAACAACAACTCTAGTATCCTCATCCGGATCGTCCACGAGGATTGTGTCGCCGCTCCTGATCTCCATCCCATCAGACTCACGCTTCAATACCAACCTGGATGAGTTTGACGCGCCTCTTGTAACGCGTCTGGCTGGCGTCGCTTCTATGGCGACGGGTCCCGAGCCGTTGACCGCATCGAATGCGTAAGACCAACCGGCAAACTTGGATCTCCTAGTGGCCATCCTCTTGCACAAGTACCTTAGTGTGCTATACCTGGCCGAACGTATTTACAGAACTAGTTGATCAACCCCATCGCCCCCGCCATGGCCTATGTTTATTGTTTGTTAGCCGCCAGGGTTTCGCGAATGGGCTTAGCCTTTGGATGTAGTGCGCGTACCAGATCTCAAAAGGCGCAGTGGAGTTTCCCCAGAGGAACCTTTGAGCAGATTAAGATCTCAAAATAGAACATCAGCTAGCCGCCAGAGCCCCAGAGTACTGGATAACAATATCGGTGTGGGCGGTTACACGTGTAAAGTTCACTTTCATCTTTCCCATCCTCCTTACAGTCATCAAGCCTTCCCAGGCGCTAGCCGCCCTCTTTTCCTCTAAGCCCACATCAACTATCAACCAATATGAGGATACCCTCTGGAATAGCATCCCTGGCGTTCCAGCGGAAGGGCACGGCCAGCGGGAACGACCAGAACTTCTCAGGCCCAGGTCCCACGCCTAACAGGAAAGAACAGCTTGTCATGTTCATCATGGAACTCGTACGGTTTGGAGCGCCAGTGGTGTCCTTCATCCTCATCGTTGTCATGCTCGCATCGCAAAACTCCAAAAAGGAGAGCTTCTTGCCCGTTGTAGCGATCGATGCATCGACCATGGACATGTTCAGTGGGCTCTACTCTGTCCTGGGCGACTCCTTCACATCTGAGGAAAGTGACAACACCATGTCCACATCAGCGATCCTTCTCATGACAAACCTCACCACTATCCTCATGGGCTCTGTGCCCGACCATACAACTTCATCATTCAAATCCACGTGTTTTCACACGACCAACCACTATAGATATAGTGGATCTACTTCAAATGCTGACGATGCTCAACTCATCTTGCCCTATGGTATCAACCAGGGTAACTACAACTTCACCAACGTTACTATTGAATGCCAAGAGACGAGACTGTTTGACTATAGAAACATTCTCTACGACAACGGGTTCTACTATATGCTTTCCTTCTCAGATAAGGATCCAGTTAGTGATGATGACTACGAATCTTATCAGCATGATATTGACCAGAAGAGTGACATGATCAACAGAGTTCCAGCTATGCTGATGTTTGTCTGCATCTCACAAATATTCGTCGTCTTAATCACTTATTACCACAGGCAAAAGTCTGCACGTAACGAGGATGCTGTAATTGTGAAGGTTATCGGACATGGAATGGCCGCTTTGACTATGGTGATTTTTCTTGTCGATGCAGTTGCAACGATATCCATGACGAGAATTTTCCTTCTGATCAAGAAGATGGCCTATAATGACTTCCAAACGTTTGGTGTCACGGTATCACTTGGAATAGCATGGTTTGTACTCTTATGGATAGTTCTTGTTTGCTGTCTTGTTTGCATGTTTGGTTGGGTTGGCCCTGTTTGGTGTGCACCACTTGAGGATGCGGTGGATGAGGACGAAGTGGATAATCTCTTGACCACAAGAGGGCGTTCCGATACAGTTTCATCGTTGACATCCAACCCTTTCCTCACAACATTTGATTCTCCATCCAGACGCTCATCTATTTCCGCCCCAACACATAATATTCCAAAGTTGGTGGTCTCGGAGGCTTCTTACGATCAAGAGTTTACTATGTCACAACGCCCTACATCCGATGACGCTACATCACCACCAATCAGGACCCGCCATATTCTCTAACAAGCCGATACCTTTCAATGATACTACAACCTAGACTGTCGTACCTTTCGCCTCCGTGTAAGAGAGCGCCGTGGTGTTTTTGTGTTGTGCCACATCGGGAGGACCAGACCTCACGAATGATACACACTGGGGTTTCAGTCCTAAGTATGGCCCACTTTAGCGTTACACTGGAGCTATTAGAGCTGCAGAATAAGGTCAATGGAAAACCATCACCATCTGGAGCATTTAAACGAGAAACCGTTTGGACGCATGCCGTTCGCCGGTCGGGCGTCCTTCATGGGACCTAATTCATCATCCACAGCATCTGCATCTATATCTGCACTCACAAGATTACAACAATCACAAGATGGTGGCACTACATCTACCGATGTCTCACGCATGAGTTCGCAACTGAGCCACTCGTTCATGAGCCGACCTGGAGTGCCTTTGGGAACAAGCCCTGTCGGAACACCTCAATCTATCTCAGGATACCAGACAGCTCGTTTGATTCCTCCTTCAGGAATGTCTATCCCAAACCACAACATCTCTGGCTCTGCTCCTTTTTTTGAAGATACAATTAGCTCCATGGTAGCAAGTGAGACGCAAAGTCATTTGGACACACTTGCTGAAGGAGATTTAGGTGAAGACGGCGACTGTGACGCTGAGAGTGACCTGAGAGACGAAAAACACACTGCTAACGGCAATATTGGCTCTGCAAAGGGAGAGACACTTGATCAAATGGTATCAAAGATCTTTGACACTGAAAAGGCTGCCGATTTAGAGACTCGAAAAATCAACAAAATTAAGGTCGTTACAGCTTTGAGCTTCCTCATTGCATTCACTGCTTCATGCATAGTCTTGTCATCGTTCCCGGTGTTTTCTTGCAATCATACAGGCGAATTGTGCCTTGCACCAGTAACTATCCGTCTCACTGACAAGACAGAATCGGCCAAGAGCACAATGCAAACTATCCGAGAGGCGTTGAAGGTGTTGACATACATTGTGATCGACTTTGGTGATACACATGGGGACTCAGATAAGATGAGTAACAGAATGGAAGACTACTACCACAACAATGTGATCGACTCATTTGACGTCAACACGGTCTATGACTTGAACATCTTGGGCTACTGCCGTACTTCAGACAATGGCTCCAAGTTTTGTATGAGAAGCTACGGGTTTGATCTCATCTCCGTGTTCATAAGAGACGCTGGTGTACAGCTTGGTGAATTGACCAAGACCAACGTTGGTATCATGGGTGACAGTTTTGCTATGCTGTATGAATTGGCCATTGCTGGTTTCAATGAGTTGGTCATCAGAGAGGATGGTGAGGGCGAGTATGTCGACCATGCCATCTTACTTCAGAAGTTTAGTAAAGGCATGGGATTCATGTCAGTGACGCAATTGGTTATAGACTGTGTCTTGTTGATTGTTGCCGTAACCTTGTTGACCTTGGTCTTGAAATCAAAACAAACGGATAAAAAGTCTAGTGTTTACACCCTGAAGAAGATGTCCTTGATCATGGCAATACTTCTCTCGTTTCTCGGTATCACCACGGCGTTGCTTGTTCTGTCATTCACATATCAATTCTATGTCCTATTAAGTGATTTGACGACCGCTGTTGGTATTGCAGAGGTCATGATTAATGACGGCTTTGCCTTACTTTGGTTCTTGTTGCTGTTTCAAGTTATTGTTACGACGTTGGTGGTGTATGTTGCCAACTGTTTCCGTAAGGATATGTTTTGAGAGATAGTCTATTATCGAATTAGTCCTACGATCAGATGCTAGCTGTAGAACACCTTATCTATTCATCCAAGCGTTTTAAACGTAACATCGTTAATAAGATCAACATAATTAAGGAGATACAAATGAGATCAAATCAAGTCTGACCCATGTACGAGTTTTGGCGACTCAAAGAGTATATAGACTCTCTGTTGTTGGTCACAGAGACAGAGTTTCTTGGCGTACCAAAAGATTGACGTGAGTTGATTGGAGTCAACTGGTTAGGCGAATTGATCGTTGAGGTGGAGTTTTGTCTTGCCCTGGAATCGGTGGTTTGAATACTAGCAGCACTATTCAGCCTGAATCTCTTCATCAGGTTTGTCATATCCACAATTGGCTTTTCCTCAATCGGTCTTCTGATCTTGAACAACTTGATTTCAGCACCATTCCAAATATTGAGTTGAAGAATTGAGCTGTCAAAGTGGAAGATCTGTGTAGGCTTTGAGTCTTTTGATTTCCAACTAAAACCCCATGAGGAGGCAACAGATGCGACGTCCTTGAATGAAATTGCTGAACTTCTCTTGTACCAAGAAGAAGACGCAGAATTCTTGGCCATTGTTATGTTTTGGAACACAATAGTACCCCAAACAATGCTCTCATACCAGCCAAGAGATAGATGCGACCAGTTGAAAGTCAATGGCTCCAGTTTGGACTTTGGAAGGAACTCGGCAGTGACAAATTTGGATACCTTCTCCTGATAATTAGGGATGTTCTCAATATTTATCAGAGTTTCAACAACATCAGATCTGGATCCATCAACAGGGATTTGAACCTCCTCCTTTACCAATTTGACAGCTCTCATGACAACTTTCAAAGCTCTATAACCTGCCCAAGTCTTCATCAGTGGGGCATCAGCAGGTAGCTTGGACTTAGCCTTGGTTGACATACCTGTTAATGGCGTTGGTCTTAGACTCTCCTCGTACTCCAAATCAGGCCCATCAATACCATCGTCTTCACCTTCAAAGTTTTCTCCTCCATTAGGGCTACCGGGTTCTGGACTGCGCGTCACTGGCGTATTCAAAGTTGTGGTGGTGACACCTTTATCTGGCGCAACTGCTTCATCAGAGTCAAACTCGAACGTGAGTGTCTGAACAGATTGGAGTAGATTGAGCAATACTTTCTCATTTTTGGCCAATGCATATAGCAACGTTCTGGATTCCTTGTGATAGCGACAGACAGAGTGTGCAATTGCACGCATGAGTAACGCTAACAGATCCATCTTCAATGGATCTTTAAGATTTGGCTCAAGTGAGTACTTCTTAATCACGTTCAGTATGGCGATGCAAGTGATATAAGGAAGGATCACTTTTAGTTTGGAGTTTGAGTCTGTATGTGTGAGTGGGAGGAGGTTGTAAAGATACTCGAACAAATTTGGCGTAATGGTGATGTCAAAGTCATCCGTTGTGAGCATGGTGCAGATCTGAATGACAAGGAAGTCACGATAGGAGAGATTAGAAGGTGGGCCTGATGTGTTGAGTTTATAGAAATTTGGGATCTGGTTGGAGTAGTAGCTGCTTGGGAATGGGGAAAGGAGTTTCGTAGTTACCAGATCATCAGATGAGAGGTAGAGTGTGAAATAACACAGTATCCTGATGAGATTTGGCTTCCAAATTGGATCATTTCTGTAAAATTTGATGTAGTACAAAGTGGTAACCATCAACTCCTGAACTTTCTTACTGTAAACAAAATTCTTAAAGTTTTTGTTACACTGTATGAGTTCCCAGATCAAGACGACAATTTCCGTTGTCCAAGAGGATAAGGAGGGCATGCTTGACTTAAAGGTGTTTTGTTGAACGCTCATTGGTGACGTCGGTGACCCTGAGAAGTTGTTCTTCAGCAGATTGAATGGATTTGCCTCGTTATCGATAGCTTCTTGGATCGGTCTAAGTAAAAGTGAAATCATGGAAGAATAGACAAAGTTCAATTCGTTTTCCTTGTGAAGCTGAGCCAAGGCGTTTCTGACCAAGTTGCGAGGTGTTTGATCCTTGGGTAGCATATCAAGACGATGAAGAAAAGCAAGGTCCTGTTGTGGTAATGGGTATACGAGCATTAGGGTGAGAAGTTGTAGTGTGTAGGTGACGAATGTGGATCTCAAGTCGTAAAACTTTTGTGATGAGTATTGGTGATTATTTGCAGGGGAACTGTATGTCAATCCATTATTATCAGCATCGGCCTTACATGAGCGACAAACAACGTTCAAGAGAGAGCAAATGAGTGTCAAGAGTTTGTTTCTTGGAGATGTAGTGCATACAAGTGTAGTGAGGAAACGTGATCCTTCAGCAACTGTAGTCTTTGGTGTTTGAAATAAGCCTTGTGAAGTTAATGTTACCAATAAACGTAATACTTCAAGTCTATTTGAATCCAATTCAGGATTTGGAGCAGTGTATTTCCCCGAATGACCGATACCAACTTCCCACATGACATAGTCTGGTCCTTTAATACCGGTAGGTGGTAATGTGAACTCTCGTGTGAAGAGCAAGTCGACAAGGACCGACATCAACTCTTGTCCTAGAGGTTTCTCTTGTAAGCTAGTACCGACATTACCTTGTGTAGAATTCTGACTCTGTCTCAAGTCGACATTGATGTTTGGTTTTGTAGTTCCAGTTTCGAGTGATGTCAACCCCCTAGGGTCGGAGGAGAAGGACCCCACTGTTGCTTGTGCTGTGAATGATGTTTGAGGATTCTCTGCCCAGCCATTGTAACCTATACTCCAAAACAAGTTATTGATTTCCTTATTCCATTCTGTCATTTCAAAGAGAAAAGGTATGATTCTATTAAGAACACGAATGCAATTTAGGAGATGTGAAGGTTGTGCCTTTGGACTTGGGAACGATTGATGACGAGCAGTCTTGATCAACTTTAGTACAATGACTCGTACGAGTTTGATGAAATTGTACTTATTAGCATCTCTGAGTGTCTTAATGTCATTAAATGTAAGTAGGGAGTAAACGTCATCTGCAGAAGTTGGTTCTTCCCAAAACATATTCCAGTAAGGATCATCAGAGGCGACGAAGGCATTCATATCATCTTCGGTATCTCCATCTGCAGAGCCTGCAAGCATGAAGACCTTGTTTTTGAAGGCTAGCTTCGAATCTGCTTGACCCATAGCTTTGTAGTTGTTACTCTTGACAGTGGATGTATACGATTGTGTGTAGTTCGATAGTGAAAGGGAAGGGGACCTTTAGGCTCTCAGCGGCTAAGATGATTGAAGGCGGCGGCTGGAGTGTAAATGAAGTTACAGGACCAATGCGTGTGGCGGATAATTTGCTGTTGCTGTTACAAGTCAGTACTTATTAACAGTTGCAATAATCTGGTTAGTTTATGTGTGGCGGGTGGTGATGGTGGATTGCTGGAGGCAAAGGGTCCCTTCTGATAAATGGTTTACTGTCTGTCTTCGGCCGGGGTTGTTTGATTGGGCCGGTCAGTGGTATTTTCGCGCTCGCTTCATATGGCTGCTTTATAAGCCTACGTCATGAGTGAGAGCTCTTGCTCAGTTACTGTCTTAGTTGTGTTCTATATCACTTGTTATGAAGTCAGTGATATTGTCCTAAAGCGTTGGAACCTAAGCCGTGTGTTTCATAAAGGGCGGCATAAGTTGTTTGCGCTCGCACCATTACTGGCGACTATCTACAGTGTGACATCACAATCTTCACCAGGAAATCAAAAATATATAAGTCGTAAACAGTTCATCAAACAAGTGTAAAGGGGTAAGCATAGAAGTCATATAACAAGAGGAGAAAGATAGAATCCAAATAGGAAGGGATCCACTGATAATAGAATAGTCCCTTCCAGAGCAATGGAACATCACCAATCGTTATCGACTGCGTCAAATCTTCTCTTGGATAACGCCTCCTTATTAGTACTAAGAACATTTTCAATGTTTTGTAATCTTACATCCAAGTTATTCTCCCATTCAGCCATAGAGGACCCAAATGATGAGGAAGTGGCGTTACTTAGCATAGGTGGAACGACAACATTTGAAGGTAATGGAACCCTTTGGAAAGATTGTGTTTGAGGTTGAGGAGATACTCTTTGAGATGATGGGAATACATTATCACCTGTTTGGTAACCTTCTGAAACGGCTTTTCTAATTCTCATACCGATTGTTTGAAGTTGATATTGATGGTCGTAGGCCTCCGTGTCCTGTGCCACGTTGTGGTTAAGCTGTCTCTTGACTTGAGCCATGTTGCGTATACTGTGGTGTGGTTATACTGTGGGTGGTCTGATGCAGTGGTTAAGCTAACTTCTTGAATCAAAACAAGAGCGATAGTTTCGTTGCTGGGGTAGTAGGTTGGATTAAGTATGACTTTAAAACTCCTTTTTTCCTTTAATTGATTTTTTAAGGCGCGCGCGTTGTCTCCTGCGCGATGTTTGTAATTATCCGCATTGGGACACAACCGACTTTTCGCGTCGCGTAGACGTGGAGATATAGAGATTATCACTACACTTATTGGTTTGCTTGTTGGTTGTTGGTTAGATAAGAAGGTATTAAGTCAATGTTTGTGCTGCTAGTTGTTCGGCAACATCGTCGTCCGTAAACTTATGTGCCAGGATATGACGTATGTAGGAGCCATCGCCAACAAGAACTCTGTACTTGCCCTCGGGTAGCACTTCATAGAACCCATTATTATTCACTAGTGATGTAACAAGTCTTTGAAGGAATGATCCCAGCGATACCTCTAATCCAATCGATGAGTGTTTATGACCTGGACAACTATCTGTCTCAGGCACCACGACAACTTCCTCAGTGTGAAGCCGTACTGTGACATGACACTTTATTGAATCGTCATGCATCAATGGTAAAAGAGTACCATCAACATGATCTTCAGGATCAGAAAAATGCGCAGCATTATTCAAGACAATTCTTATAGATTCTCTCCAGGGAATCATCCTAAGTCCCATAGCTATACCCAATGTACCTAATTCACCCCCACATTCTGACCAAAGATCCCAAATGTCTCCCGGGATAGCCTGGCCCAGCAATGCTTCACACTCACTCATCTGAGTGGTGGAAGTTCCCGGCAACACATATTCTGCATCAAGACGAGGAAAATGGAAGAAAGTGATATATTTGAGTGTATCCACTGTCTGAGTGATAGGTATATCCATTGTGTTGATAGAGTATTTAAGCATATGAAGCCTTAGAGACACAGTTCAATGCCCGGTAACCAAGAGCTGGACCGAAGGAGAAGAGAGCCCCGGCCCGCGATCACTTGTGTCCCCCATTTGCTGCGTGTGGTCATCACCCGCTGCTCAAGCACATGCCCATACCAAAACGTCGAGCGCAGCCTAACACCACCAAAGACGCCGAGTGGCATCACGATATCAATTGAGTAGTCAATTGACCCATTAGACATATGCAATTGAGAACCAAGTGGTTCCAAATGGCGCTAATGGCTCCCAGTGACTCCCACACAGTATTAGCGCAGCCCTGCGCAGCCACATCACACCGGCGCCCCCGGCCACCGCGAGCGCCGTCACCTGTCCTAGCAACCACACCACCACCACCACTTAGAAACTTGAATCGCCACCCGTATAAATACTCTTTGTCGCGCCCATTTGCCGCTTGGGCCCACCATTCACCCACAACTCATCTGTCTACAAATAACAGCACACACATAAAACATCACAATGGCTATTTCTAAGGTCTTTGCCAGATACGTTTACGACTCTCGTGGTAACCCAACCGTTGAGGTTGAGATCACCACTGAGAAGGGTCTCTTCAGATCCATTGTCCCATCCGGTGCCTCTACTGGTGTCCACGAGGCTCTCGAGCTTAGAGACGGTGACAAGTCTAAGTGGCTCGGTAAGGGTGTCACTAAGGCCGTTGCTAACGTTAACGAGGTTATTGCTCCAGCTCTTGTTGCTGAGAAGCTTGATGTTACCAACCAGAAGGCTGTTGATGACTTCCTCCTTAAGCTCGATGGTACCGCTAACAAGTCTAAGCTTGGTGCTAACGCTATCCTTGGTGTCTCCCTTGCTGTTGCTAAGGCTGCTGCCGCTGAGAAGGGTGTTCCATTGTACCAGCACCTTGCTTCCCTCGCTGACACCCCATCTCCATACGTTCTCCCAGTTCCATTCCAGAACGTTTTGAACGGTGGTTCCCACGCTGGTGGTGCCCTCGCCTTCCAGGAGTTTATGATTGTTCCAACTGGTGTCGACTCCTTCTCTGAGGCTTTGAGAATCGGTTCTGAAGTTTACCACACTTTGAAGTCCCTCGCTAAGAAGAAATACGGTCAGTCCGCTGGTAACGTTGGTGATGAAGGTGGTGTTGCTCCAGATATTTCTACTCCAAAGGAGGCCCTCGACTTGATTGTCGACTCCATTAAGAAGGCTGGTTACGACGGTAAGGTTTCTATTGCCCTCGATGTCGCCTCTTCTGAGTTCTACAAGGATGGTAAGTACGACTTGGACTTCAAGAACCCAGACTCTGATGCCTCTAAGTGGCTCACTGGTGAGCAGCTTGCTGACCTTTACTTGTCCTTGATGAAGGAGTACCCAATTGTCTCCATTGAGGACCCATTCGCTGAGGATGACTGGGACGCTTGGGTTCACTTCCAATCTAAGGTTGACATCCAGATTGTCGGTGATGACTTGACTGTTACCAACCCATTGAGAATTAAGACCGCTATTGAGAAGAAGGCTTGTTCCGCTCTTTTGCTCAAGGTTAACCAGATTGGTACCCTTTCTGAGTCTATCCAGGCTGCTCAGGACTCTTACAAGGCTGGTTGGGGTGTCATGGTCTCCCACAGATCTGGTGAGACTGAGGACACTTTCATCGCTGACTTGTCTGTCGGTTTGAGATCTGGTCAGATTAAGACTGGTGCTCCAGCTAGATCCGAGAGATTGGCTAAGCTTAACCAGATCCTCAGAATTGAGGAGGAGCTCGGTGACAAGGCTATCTACGCCGGTGCTAACTTCAGAAAGTCTGTTAACATCTAAGTATCTGGTCTTGATGATCTGATTATAGTGTTTTTCTGTCGAATGAGAAATGTTTGTTATAGAAGTGTTTTGATTGTAGTTTCAATAGTGATGACTTGCATCCTTTACCTATCACATAGCCCAATTGACTTGTATTCTTTAGCTATCACATAGCCCAATTGACCCAAGTATTCAGCTGGTATGTCTTTTTAAGAGATCATAACATTGGTCTAGGTTGCTCATCAAGAGACTCATTCAACTAATACAAAACAGAGAACACCACCAAGGTTTAAGTTAAACATTCCCTTTGGTCCCCCCACAGAGTGCCCCAACCGCTATTTCGCGCACATCCGCGACCAAGCGCGCGCCCGGAGGAAACCCACGCAAAAAAGGATCACAGTGAAAAATCTTTGTTAAAGACGAGAGCTGGATAGAGGAGACGACCTTTCGCTTAAGTGATACCCAACCACCACATCTCAAAATGGCTATCTCCAAGAACCTCCCATTGTTGAAGAACCACTTCAGAAAGCACTGGCAGGAGCGTGTCCGTGTCCACTTCGACCAGGCTGGTAAGAAGGCCTCTAGAAGACAGGCTAGAGCTTCCAAGGCTGCCGCCATCGCTCCAAGACCACTCGATATCCTCAGACCTGTTGTTAGAGCTCCAACTATCAAGTACAACAGAAAGGTTAGAGCCGGCAGAGGTTTCACTCTCCGTGAGATCAAGGCTGCTGGTTTGACCGCTGCTTACGCTAGAACCATTGGTATTGCCGTTGACCACAGAAGACAAAACAGATCTACTGAGATCTTTGAGCTTAACGTTCAGAGACTTAAGGAGTTCCAGTCTAAGTTGATCGTCTTCCCAAGATCCGGTAAGGCTCCAGAGGCTGAGCAGGTTCTTTCTACTGCTGCTTCCTTCCCAATTTCTCAGCCAGCTGTTGAGTCCGAGCCAAGAGCCGTTGAGGTTCCAGAGCAGACCGCTTACAGAACTTTGAGATTGGCTAGATCCGAGAAGAAGTACAAGGGTATCAGAGAGAAGAGAGCCAGAGAGTTGGCTGAGGCTGAGGCTGAGAAGAAGAAGTAAGAGCCGTCTGCATTTATCTCTATCCCACTTTTCTGAGAAATCTTGTTTGATTGATGGCCCCATATTTTCAAATTCAAAAGCCACAGCGTGGCCTGGCCTTCCAGTTAACAAGTTTCTTTTGTTTTGTGTGATTCATTTTTGGAGAGAACCAAATACCGGTGTATAATAGTCTGTTTCCTTTGTCCGTTTCGTCATGTTTTAATGCTCATACTACAACTTATGTGAAGCTTTTGTTTTGTAGTTCATTTTTTCTATGTTGCAATAGAGAACTCTCAAGTAGTACAGCATCTAACAGAAACTACATTGATCGATTCAATTTACTCGTACAAGTTGTTTTGTTTATTTCGTTAAGTCAATGCAAAAAGAACTAGCCTTGATACCTGAAGCTTAGTCGAACAAACCGAATCCCATGTCGTCGTCAGACTCCTCAGCAGCCTCCTCCTCAGCGGCAGCTGGGGCCTCCTCAGAAGCAGCACCGGCAGCGGCACCAGCAGAAGCACCAGCAGCTGGAGCGGCACCAGCAGAGGTGAAACCCTTAAGGATCTCCTTGAGGTCCTTACCCTCAAGAGCGGTAGCGAAGGTGTTAGCCCAGACCTGGAGTAAATGTTAGTAACTTGCTCTAAAATGAACATTACTGGGGATCCAAATATCAAGAAAACGAGGAAATCACTGTAGTTGCTTGTACATCAGTCCATGAATAGGCCTTATTTCTCATGTGAATCGTGTCGCCAAATCTCTTAATGGTCCCAGTGAAAAATTTCTTCCGGTACATACCTGGTCAACAGAAGCACCAGCGGCCTTGGTGATGGTGAGAATGTTCTCGGAGGTGATGTCCAAGCCAGCGTCGGCAAGGATCAAAGCAGCGTAAGAAACGATAGCGTCAGACATTGTTGCTGTGTGTTGATAGGGCCCCTTTAACACACTGTCGTGGTGTCGAGTACTGTGCTTTGGCCCTGTTTTTCGTCCACCGTGATCCCTCAGCTCGCGAAATCGACATGGTCCGCAATGTTGCCCTAATTGCGTTTGGCGGGGAATCGCGCTTGCCCTATGCTTGCGCACGTGATTAAAACTTATATAGGCGAGGCCGCCTTGATTTGTGGAGAGATGCGGTGTCACGTCTACAGCAGTATAGATCAATGAGCTCCAAAATATGTTATGTCTTGAAGGCTATATTGTGAGATAATATCTTATGTCTAGTTATTGAGTCTTTATTTATAGACAATCGGGATCACCATTCAGCGATGGAGCCATCATAATTGAAGAACTTACCGTTATCTTCCCTGGTAACTTTCTGCATGAGCTCAACCTGCTGAGCAGCAGTGTCAGCAACCTCAATCATGCCGTCTTCCATGCTCTTAGCAAACTCTGCATCTTTATCTTTGAAAAATGAAACTCCGGCATTACCCATGGATGTCTTGACCAAACCAGGGTGGACTGCAATGATAATAAATCCCT
Organism: Petasospora fabianii; assembly: GCA_022641835.1. NCBI lineage: Eukaryota > Fungi > Ascomycota > Saccharomycetes > Phaffomycetales > Wickerhamomycetaceae > Petasospora > Petasospora fabianii. The sequence goes on along the minus strand of CP048718.1, from coordinate 778,926 downwards.
CTGGTCCAAGCTCTAATGCCAAGGTGTTGATTGTGTAGTTTAATGCAGCTTTAGATTGTCCATATGCAGAGACACTAACTGGCAAGAAACCACCAATGGATCCAACTTGGGAAGAAACGAAGTGAATCTTTCTGGTTTGTTTCTTAAGCAAGTGTGGGTAAAGCTGCTGCGTGAGCAGAATTGGTCCAATGGTGTTAGTGGTGTAGTGGTCAATCCAAACGCTTTTGGGAACTTTGATAACAGGGTCGTAGGCACTTGCAAGGGCAATACCAGCGTTACTAATGAAGTAATCTACCCCATATGGGGCGAGCGTTTCAAGTTGGGTACCGATAGTGCTGATTGATTCCTCCGAAGAAGCATCAAGGGCAATGACCTTGATATTTCCAGTCTTTGAAGCAAGTTCATTGAGCTCGGTGGCTTTTTGAGGGTCACGGGCAGTGGCAATGAGGAAGGTGTCCTCGAGAGACGATAGCTTCTTTGCGAACTCGAAACCGATACCTCTATTAGCACCGGTCAAAAAGTAGACAGTCTTGTTGGAAGTGGACATGATTAGTCTTGTGCATTGCAAGTGTTGTTATGTAGCAATTCTCCTGAAAGCTTAAACTATGCGTATTTATACTGATGTTGGTCAGCAATAGACTCATCCCCTTATATTAGTCAGGATACCAAAGACAAGTAACGGAGTTCCGCGGACGAAATGCAAGAGGAGATTAGGTTGACATCCTGTTATGGCACATTACTCTTCGGCACCCAGTTACGTGTGCTGGATGATTATTGGTAAATAAATTAAGGACTTGATACCCTCGAAGTGCTCTAGAATACTGAACCATCTACAAGTGACGTCTGTAGATATAAAACTTTTAAGGCTATACATCCTGCTCGGACTTCCGATAACGCGCGCGTACGCGAATCGGCATCATTATTTTTCATTTGATCTCCCTGGCAACTGTTGCCTGGGATTTCCTGTCACCGCGCGAATCGCGAAACATTTTGGTAAACAGCAGAACAAAATAAACAGAGCGTGAAATCACAGGATCGTAAACAAGCCGCTTAACCAACTCTCTTGAACACCAAGCGACCAACTTCTATCTTCCCACTGGCACCCATTGCTAACGTTCTTTTACTCATCACCATCATACTAAGGTGCACACCGGCTTTCTCCCACTTCAAGTCTTTCGCTATCAACGCTGTCTGTGCTCTCCTTCCCATCCCTCTCACTGCCGCTCTGATCTGTGTTTGTACAACTCTCGTATCCAGAGATACGCTCACATACACAAACAGGGAGTAATTCCATTCACACTTCACTACCTTAAAGGACAGGGTCAAGAGCTGCTGACACTTTTCTCCAACCTCACTCCCTTATACTATACCGTGTTTTGTTTGTTTTTACTGACATCACGGACATCGAATCCACTCCATCTCACATTACCCAGGCATAGCCATATTTGCCCAAGGCTTATCTACTCCTTGACTGTCGCCCTGAAACTTCTCGCTTATACTCCATTGTCATTCTGGAGTGATTGCTGAACTTACACCCTGCTATCACCACCAATTACTCACAGCTTATCAAGGACAACAGATTTTGTATTCGCATCATGGATAGGGGTTTTCTCCGCCAAAATAGTACCAATGAGAACGCACATGTTCTCAGGCAAAAGGCAACATCTGCCCAGCCCCTGAGTCAAGCCCCGCAGAGATCCGTACTTGGTCAAATCTCGACGAATCCGACTTCACTCAGAGGCAAGACCGCTTTGACCCAACCACCACAAAGGGTTCATGTCTACAATGAGAATGATGAGAACAATGTGCCTCAAAGGCCAGCTAAGAGACCAGAGGTAGCTGATCACCCAAGAGAACCACTTGCCGAGATCAATGCCTACCAACCTACAGTTGAAGAAAACGAACTCGCAGGCTATGAAGAAGAAAGCAGTGAGATCATGGAAGAAGAGTACAATGACGAGATTCCACAGTCAATGATGCCAACAATGTCACCAGAGATCTTCCAAGAACTTCACGATGTGTACCTTTTGTTTTATAACGAGACACTTGATGCTGAAGATGAGGACACATATGACGTCTCTATGGTGGCAGAGTATTCACCAGAAATCTTCAACTATCTTCACACCTTGGAGGTCAAGCTTAGACCAAACCCTCGTTACATGGAAGCCCAAACCGAGTTGAAGTGGAACATGAGAAGTATCTTGATCGACTGGCTAGTCCAGGTCCACTCCAGATTCAATCTTTTACCCGAGACTTTGTTCTTGACTGTTAACTACATTGATCGTTTCCTTAGTAAAAGGAAGGTTTCACTAAGCAGATTTCAGCTTGTTGGTGCTGTTGCCCTTTTCATAGCTGCCAAGTATGAAGAAATCAATTGTCCAAGTGTCAATGAAATTGCTTACATGGTTGATCATGCTTATTCCGTTGAAGATATTTTGAGAGCTGAGAGATTTATGATTGATGTCTTGGAATTTGAAATGGGCTGGCCGGGTCCGATGTCTTTCTTACGTCGTACAAGTAAGGCTGATGATTACGATTTTGAAACAAGAACTTTGGCCAAGTACTTCTTGGAGATCACTGTCATGGATTACAGATTTGTTGGTTCTCCACCAAGTTGGTTAGCTGCTGGTGCTCATTACCTGAGTCGTCTCTTACTGAACCGTGGTGAATGGACAGCGGCTCACATGTATTACTCTGGATACACTGCTGATCAATTGAGACCTTTGGCTTATGCTCTCTTGGATGCTTGTCGCAACCCAGAAGAGCACCATAAGTCCATTTATGAGAAATATCAAGAGCGTCGTTTCCGCCGCTCATCACTCTTTGTCCAAGAATGGTTCAAGCTTGCAGAATCTGGTTAAGCTGAATGAAACATTCTGGGTTTCCCAAATGATACGAACCTTTTTGACTTCTTTGTTCTGGATTGAACTTTCATGTTTTGCTTTCCTTCTTCTCCATCATTTGGGTACATTGACCCCATATGGATGGCTTCTGTTTTATACATTGTTCCTGTTGTGCTTTTCCTTTTTATATTTTTTCTTTTTTTGGTTTTTTGATGTTTGCACACATATGATCTTCTTGATGATGATCATGTTTCACTGACCAGCAACAATGACTGTGGCTAGGTTCCCACCATCTTTTTTGATGATTCATCATGATAACTTGATCCCTTTAGAAGGGACTGTACACTATTTAATCTACGTCGGTTTTAGCTGTTAAACTATTCGATATTAGTTGTAGATCTTTGGATCAACGTATTTGCTTTCTTGGCCGATATCAATGTGTGGTGGGATACCAAAGCTTTTCATCTTAACAGCCAATTCTAAGAGGTAATCAATTGCCTCATTGTAGACTTTTGCCTTCCATACTGTTTCACCCCAGACATAGATACCGTGTCTTCTAACCAAAACAGCAGTTGTCCCCGGGTATTCCTTTATAGCTTGTTGTAAAGCATCTGTTAAATCTTCCTCATGAGCTGTATTCTCAATGATTGGTATAGTCAACGTATCAAAGAATCCAAGATAACCCGGTTCTGTAACTTTTGGTAGAGCTTTAATTTGTTCAATGTTTGCAATCTTAAACTCCTTTTCATAGAGTAATGAAACCATTACTGCTGCTTGTGAATGGGTATGAATGCATGCACCAGCGTTTCTCATTGTATAAGCTGATAGGAATAGTGGAGTACATGCAGATGGCTTATAAACTTTTGGGGTACGTTTATACTCTTTTGTTTCGAGATCCATAACAAACATATTCTCAGGGATCATTCTCTCCTTTTGAACACCAGAGGGAGCGATATAGATCAAGTTTGATGAACGGATTGAGATACCACCACCTGTACCAGTTACCCAACCATTAGAGTAGAAGAGTCGACAAAGTTCACAGATAAGATTTGCCGGATGGGATGGGTCAGTAGAGGTGATGAGAGCATCTTCGGGACGTTCAGTCTCTGACTCTTTAGTGTGATTACACTGACAGGACATTGTTAAAGCTGGTCTTTGGAGTTAATGATACAGGATATAATGAGACACATGGGCTCCACTCCGAAAATGGCTGATGGAGACGAAGTTCGCGAATTTTTCTGGAGAGCGCAAATGAGTCGATGATGGTTGCCTGAGGTGTGAAGTTGGTGATGGAAGCGTGGATATAGGTATAGAACTGTGCCATTGAGGTTTGTTATGATGATTGTGTTGAAGATTGAGGGTTGTATGATTGTAAACAGGGTTTTTTCTGCAAATATAGGAGGATTATTGGAGGGTTAACTAAGACTAAGTCATAACCATAAGGGTTGCTACGCACCCTCATGTTACTACAACATATTCTCTATCAACAAACCAATATCAGTATTTCAAGATATTATAAACCCGTTATATAACGCACACAGTGCGATTTGGTTGGAGGCATGTAGTAATCAGTAAATTTACTGCTTAGCAACGTACTCCAAGAGGTCGACAACTCTGGTGGAGTAACCAAACTCGTTATCGTACCAAGAGATCAACTTGACGAACTTTGGAGACAACCAGATACCAGCCTCAGCATCAAAGATGGAGGATCTAGAGTCGGTCAAGAAGTCAGTGGAGACAACAGCATCCTCAGTGTAACCAAGGATACCCTTAAGCTTACCCTCAGAAGCCTCCTTAACGGCAGCCTTAATCTCATCGTAGGTAGCCTCCTTCAACAACTTAACAGTCAAGTCAACAACAGAGACATCGGTGGTTGGGACACGGAGAGAAAGACCAGTCAACTTACCGTTCAACTCTGGAATAACCTTACCGACAGCCTTAGCAGCACCGGTAGAAGATGGGATGATGTTACCAGAAGCGGTTCTACCACCTCTCCAGTCCTTGTGGGATGGACCATCAACAGTCTTCTGAGTAGCAGTGATGGAGTGAACAGTGGTCATCAAACCCTCCTCAATACCAAACTTGTCGTTAATAACCTTAGCCAATGGAGCCAAACAGTTAGTGGTACAAGAAGCGTTAGAAAGGATCTTAATGTCAGAAGTGTACTTGTCCTCGTTAACACCCATAACAAACATTGGGGCATCCTTAGATGGGGCGGTAATGATAACCTTCTTAGCACCACCGTCAATGTGCTTCTGAGCACCCTCCAAAGTGGTGAAGACACCAGTAGAGTCAATGACAAAGTCAACCTTGTTGTCACCCCATGGAATGTTAGATGGGTCTCTCTCCTGGAACACCTTAATGGACTGACCGTTGATGATCAAGTTGGAACCCTCGTGGGAAACCTCACCGTCAAACTTACCGTGGGTAGAGTCGTACTTGAACATGTAAGCAGCGTACTCTGGGGCAATGAATGGATCGTTGATGGCAACAACCTTAATGTCCTTTCTAAGGATAGCGACTCTAAGGACGAGACGACCAATACGACCGAAACCGTTAATACCGATGGAGATAGCCATTGTGAATTGTTTTGTTTGAAGTGTTGTTGTGTGCTTTTTGCTTGCGCTATTAGCTGATGGGGGAAGGAAACTTAAAGCAATAAGAGATGTGGCAAAAGGGTGCGGCCGGCGAGCCCTTTTTATATTGCTGGCGCAGCGCTGTCCGGATGGTCATGAGGTGCGAACAGAACAGCGCGAGCAGTCGAGGGGGGCGAACCGAACAGCATCAGCAGATGCGCACAATAATAGTAAATAGTTGATTTTTATATGGGGAAATTAGGTAATTAGCTTAGATAACTACTCAATTGATCTTATAGAAGGTACTATATACAAACACATTCACTTAAACTACGAACCCCTCTATAAACCACCCACCAGTAACCCCAACTTTAGCGTTAAAGACTCACCTGGTGGCTCACACATTGCCGGCATGAGACGGTAGGGGCACGAACATATAGTTAATTTAAAATTCGCGAACAAGTTTTTTTTTTATGAAGTTCCGTGACGGTGGGTTCCGGATCGAGCGGGTGACCAAACCCGTGTGCCTCTGTGCCGCCTTGTGTGTTTCATTTCAACGTCACCCGGTGGTTTCTTGGTGCTGTTGTTGGTGTTCTTGCTGCTCGTGACGCGACCGTTGCTGCTGATGATGGGTGACACACCATACAGCACTATCATACGGCATTACCGGTTATAATGGTCACACAAACATGTAGTTATATTACAGTTAAGTGCTTTGTCTCTCTCTATCTATTTGTTTGTCAGTCACTCTGTCTGTCTGCCTAGTCAGCCTACTTGTGTGTCAGCCTGTTAGAATCATTCCACCTCTAGTATATCACGCAGCACGCAGTACGCAGCAACGCTCCAGGGGGATACACGCCACACACTACGTAGCGCATACACTACACACCGCATACTACACCATCCTGTCTGTCATAGATACCTTACCTTAGCAGATACTACATTACCTAGAGTAATAGTGCTGATGACTTTGCATGTGTCATAATCCATAGAGTGTCAATACTATGTACCATACACCGATGATCTAACTCTACGGAACTTGTCATTAGCAAAACATGTAATGGCATTAGTGTACACATTATAGCTTGGCAACTTTACCTAGTTGGACATTTCTAAGCTCCTTAGGAATAGCAAAACTTGGTATAACAACTTTGAATCCAGGTTCAAATAAACACTCTTGACAATCTTCATCTGCAATTCCATTCTCATGAATCATAACTCCAAAATCTAATTTATCAATAAGTGAAATCATAGGGGCATGCCATGTCCCAGCGGCATAAGTCACAGCTTGATCACCTTTACAAATAAATGCCTTTAATGTTGAAGGAATAGGCATCCTTGTGTGTTGGTCCATTTGTGCACATACAACAACATATGCCCATTTTGATTTATCAACACCCATTGGCATGAATGTCTGTGAAGAGAATGGATGTCTTTCTAATACTTTAGCAGTGTATGTTACACTGTTATCATCTGTCTTACTCATCAAGTGTGTAGGTGGTGAACAACGGAATATGTTCCAATTTGCAATTGCTTTCTTTGATGCCAAATGGAAATTGTTTTCAATCTTGGAAACTTTATGTAATTTAATAGCTGTACCATAATTTGCACTAATACTTTTCTGTGTCTTTAGTTGATGTGGTGCAGAGACTATGGTTCCAAATGGAGAAAACCCTTCTGGGGTCAATGGCTCACATATAACAGATGAAATAGATGATACATCGTATGTTTCGAGGTATGGCATGGTGTTATTCTGTTAACAATAAATCAAGTTGTGCGTAATGTGTAATGTGGGTAAAGCGCAACCCTTCATTATATATATATAACACTTTGTCCAAGCACTGGAGATCACCGAGCAGCAGATAAGAAAAAAAAAAAAAAAAAGTATCCATCCGCGAACTCGTTCGATACGCATAAACCCCCGAACACCAACACAACAGATCTCAGTTCGGACAACAGTGGAATCAAAGAGCAACTGTCTTCTTCTTACCAATTGCATGTTTAAAAACTTTATTGTTGCGCTTTTGCTATTCTTAACTTACATATTAACAATTAATCAAACACAAGCATTACAAACAATGTCATGGACTCAGAAAAAGATCTCATTATCACCACGTTCTCGTGGTGTTTATCTCATCACTGATGAAATCACTAATGCACTTCCAGAACTTTCCAATTATAAAGTTGGTGTTGTTCATCTTTTCTTACAACATACATCTGCTGCATTATCCCTAAATGAGAATTGGGATTCAGATGTTCGTATTGATATGAATGATGCAATTAATCAATTGATTCCAGATGATCATAAGGGAAGATTTAGACATAGCAGTGCCGGTGAAGGACCTGATGATATGCCAGGACATATTAAGAGTTCAATCTTTGGTGCTAGTTTGAGTATCCCAATCTCTAATGGTAAATTAGCAACAGGTACTTGGCAAGGTGTTTATTTGCTTGAGTTTAGAGATTATAGACATCAGAGAAATGTCATTGCTACAATCAATGGTGAGAAGAAGTGATCTTGTGTAACTTCTGAGCAAATATAATGTTATTTATTAACAATCATGTGTAACAGCTATTAGATATCAAACCCAGCAAGCTCATCTTCTGGTTCAAAATATGATGTGAATCCAATAACTGTCCCCTGTATAAGAATACCACCAATTATTGTCAATATCACAGAAATGGCATTAATAACATTAGAATGATACAACACAATAGGCAATGCAATACCTGATGTAGTTATCGCTGCAGTGGTAAACTTTCCAAAGTCAACTATTGTTCTATACTATAAGTTAGTACATTGACTATTTGTCTCTCGGGATAGTCGGCGTAACTTACTGTGATGATTGTGACATAAAGTCATCTGTTGACCACTGATTACACACAAGAGTTGGTATCTGTGCTGTAAGGAATAGAAGTGCTATATCGAATGTTAGTTTAATAAGTAAGAGTGACCGCACAAAGACTTACCTGATACCATCGGTAACCAGTTATGATAAAGAGCACCCGCAAGTACGGAGAATAGGAACCCAACAGCAAGAACACCAGAGAGTGCAATGATTCGTTGTAAAGGTGATGAAAAGAGTTTCATAGTCAATTAGATCTAATTGTGATTGTCGTTGGTGTCTTCAGAGATAAAGAGTAGGTTAAAGAGTAAAATGAATCTGGGTGCATAGGTTCATCCCCGTTAAGTGCGCACGATTGATTCGCGCTCGCTTATGATATAGACTAGGATCACTTAGCTTTAGTTATTGATGGTAAATGGTTATGATCTTTGATGTGGAGATAAGATGTTCTATAGTCACACTGCTTGTGATCTTAAGTGTTCCAAAGTCTAGCCTTGTGAATGGACTTGATAGCTGACTTTATGGGTAGACAACAATAGCTACAATCTACAACTATAACTATAACTACTATGCCACAAGAACAAGCCATACTCTCAGTCTAACAGGCCAACTACAAGATAACCTTAAACAAAACAACATCAATATAAGCAACCCAATATAAACATCTACCAGAACATGACTTCTTACCCATCAAGGTAGTATATATCGATACATATATATATGTCGGTTACGAGCCCTGGCCCAGAGAATCGCGAATTCTGATCGTTGGCTTCAAGTCGAAATCTGGTGGCGACTACAAACAAAGACGCCACTATACATTGACAACGATACAGAGCATCTTTTAAATTAGTAATGGTATGTTAGAGATGTCAATTACATTCATATAACCACAGATTACTAACTCATTGGCTTTTCTTCAGTTCAGAAACAATTACGACGGTGATACCGTTACCTACTCACCAACAGGGAGAATCTTTCAAGTATGTACATAACACTTGACTCTAGAACCACTGATGACTTATCCACCGGCACAGTCACTAACATCAGTTACAGGTCGAATATGCCCTGGAGGCTATCAAGCAAGGTTCCGCAGTTGTAGGACTTGCCACAAAGGAGAATGCTGTCCTTGTTGCATTGAAGGTATGTCTACCCCATCCATTCGTCATGTACATACAGACAAACAGGTTACTAACACATCATCTTCCTAGAGAAACGCCGAAGAGCTTTCATCTTATCAGAAAAAGATTATCAAAGTTGATGATCATATGGGTATTGCCCTTGCAGGTCTTGCACCAGATGCTCGTGTCCTTTCCAATTTCCTTCGTGAACAGGCATTAAACCAAAGATTTGTCTTTGATAGACCACTCTCAGTGGAGAAAGCTGCTAATTTGCTCGCTGATAAGGCACAGAAAAACACACAGGGTTATGGATCAAGACCATATGGTGTCGGTTTGTTAATTGTCGGATACGATGAAACTGGTGCACACCTTTTTGAATTCTTGCCTTCTGGTCAAGTGTTGGAATACTTTGGTTGTGCCATTGGTGCTAGATCACAAGCTGGTAGAACTTATTTGGAGAGAAACATTGATGAGTATAAAGGTTCCAATAAGGAGGAACTGATTTTGCATGGTTTGAAATCACTTAGAGAGACTCTTCAACAAGACAAAGAGTTAAATTCAAAGAACACAAGTGTTGCCGTTGTTGGTAAGGATGGTTTTGAATTGTTTGAAGATGATAATGTGCAACAATGGCTTGATAAGCTTGACTCTGTGACAAATGACAGAAGAAGTGGTGGTGCAGGTGGTGATGATGGTGATGACGATGACGAGGACTCTGATGATGACAAGCCATCAGCTCCAAAGACTGAGGAAAAGACAGAAGAAACTCAAGAAACCCAAGAAACTCAGGATGAAGGTGAAAAGATGGATACTGATTAGTCGGGATCTGATTCGTTTCTTCATTATTCAAATGCACATGTAAACTAGACAAAATCACCATTAATTGCGTAGGTTTACCCTGACTATAACTACATTAAACCAGATATAATCCATGTTTTGTATTTACAACTGCGTCATGTCTGCAAACATGGACTGTTCAGCTAGTGCTTTCAAACTATAAAGTGAAACGATAGGTAGCGGAAAACAACAAGAAAAAAGACAAAGGCAGAAAACGTGGTCTGGTATGTACAAGGTTGGTTCTTTTTCAAATTTACTTGAAGAAATTGTTCAACTTCTCCAACCAAGCGATGTACTCCTGGTTCTCCTTGTGGATACCATAGTTCAAGATGAACTGGTAAAGCTCCTCGTTGATACCTCTAGATGTCAAGAATTGTTCAAAGTTCTCCTGCAACTTCTCATCCAAGTTACTGAAAGCTGGACCATTGTAAGCCAACTCTCTCTTCTGGTCAGCATCAGCAGTCTCAGTAAGGGCCTCGGCCTTGTTAGCATAGGCAATGACGTTCTCAATGTAAGTGGAACCGTCCTCTGGGCCAACAAGGACATCGAATGCAACGGCAGAATCGTCAGCCTTCTTCTCAACGACAACATTCAAGTTAATAAAGTTCTCATATGGATCTTCAAACTCCTCCTCCTCTTCAACTTCAACCTCCTCAACAGCAGGACGAACGTTGACAACCTGGTTAACGTCAAAGAAGACGTGAACAACCTCATCGGTACCATTCTTCTGCAACTTTGCCAAAGCCTGACCATCGGTGTTGACAACTTCGAAACCAGACTGAGCAATGAAGGAGTTCAGCTCAACTGGAACCTCGGTATCGTTCTGCTTCTCATGGGTGAGCTCATCTTTCAAAGTCTCTGAAAGACGAGAAGTGTACTCATTAGAAGCGACTCTAGTGGTGGTGAACAAACGAGCACCGGCAACCTGTGGGATCTGAGCAATAGTTCTGCGAGTGGCAACGGCCTTCAAAGACTGGGCAGCGGCACGGGTAGCAAGACGGAAGGACATTGTTGGAATGATTAGGGGGTTAAGATGAGATCTTGGTGGCAAATTGGTATATAACGTTTCGAAGGACTTCGATGCCTCACGTTTTTTCTCTCTTGGGTTATTTCGACATCAGGGCTGCGTAACCATTTTTGTCTTTTGTGTTTTGTGTCATGATGTGTTTGTTAGGTGAACAGGTAAATCCTTAAAAAGTCGACTCAAAGAAGAAAGATAAGTCTCATTCTATATAGCCATACCACTAATAATCTGAAAGCACCACCAACAATGCTTATCGAGCACCGTCATTGAACAATATATTGCCCTTAACACTTGAACTGAGCCTATCTGGGGTTCATCTCCCTTGCGGGTAACCCTCTTAATACCCTGCGATCGCCCAATCCGGCCACAAGATCCCCCCAGCTCGCTACGTATATCACATAGCGGCACAGCTACGTCGCGACATTGACACAACCATCCTCTATGCACTGGTCATAGCGAATACGAACGGCAAAGGCAGCTCGCCGGTCGTCGACGTTCCATGTGTATATAAAAAGGCATAAAGACGCCGTCCCCTCATCTTAACTGACACAGTGTCACAACTGAGACCTCAACTACAACACCACAACAGACACAATGGTTAACTTCAACGTTTCTTCTACAGAGGCCAGAGAGCTTGAAGAGCAGTACTCTGCTCACAACTACCACCCACTCCCAGTCGTCTTCCACAAGGCTGAGGGCGCCCACGTTTGGGATCCAGAGGGAAAGGAGTACCTCGATTTCCTCTCTGCCTACTCTGCCGTCAACCAGGGTCATTGTCATCCTAAGATCATTGCTGCTCTCGTTGATCAAGCTCAGAAACTCACTCTTTCCTCTAGAGCCTTCTCCTCCGATGTGTTTGGTGTCTTCGCCAAGTATGTCACCGAGTTCTTTAACTACGAGATGGTTCTTCCAATGAACACAGGTGCTGAAGCCGTTGAGACCGGTTTGAAGCTCGCTAGAAGATGGGGTTACGTCAAGAAGGGAATTCCAGCTGATGAGGCCATTATTCTTGCTGCTCAGAACAACTTCCACGGTAGAACCCTCGGTGTCATTTCCATGTCCACTGACCCAGATGCCACTACTCAGTTTGGTCCATTCTTGAAGAATGTCGGCCCACAAATCCCAGGTACCACCGATAAGGTTCTTAGATATGGTGAGATTGAAGACATTGAACTCGCTTTGAACAATGCAGGTGACAAGATCTGTGCTATTCTTCTCGAGCCAATTCAAGGTGAGGCTGGTATCGTTGTTCCACCAGCTGATTACTTGACAAAGGTCTCTGAGCTTTGTAAGAAGCACAACGTTTTGCTCATCTGCGATGAGATTCAGACAGGTATCGCTAGAACAGGTAAGCTTCTCTGTTACGAACACTCTCCAAACGTTAAGCCAGATATTGTCCTTCTCGGTAAGGCCATCTCTGGTGGTGTTATGCCAGTCTCTGCTGTCTTGTCTTCTAAGGAGATCTTGCTCACTTTGGAGCCAGGTTCTCACGGTTCCACTTATGGTGGTAACCCACTCGCTGCTAGAGTTGCCGTTGCTGCCTTGGAAGTTGTCAGAGAGGAGAATCTCGTTGAGAGATCCGCTGAACTTGGTGAGTTCCTTAAGGAGGAACTCATTAAGCTTCAGGCTGAGTCTAACGGTATCATCTCTGAGGTTCGTGGTAAAGGTTTGCTCTCTGCCATTGTCATTGATTCATCCAAGGCTAACGGTAGAACCGCTTGGGACTTGTGTTTGTTGATGAAGGACCAAGGTGTCTTGGCTAAGCCAACCCATGATCATATCATCAGATTGGCTCCACCTCTTGTTATCTCCAAGGAGGATTTGCTCAAGGGTGTTGAGTCTATCAGAGTCTCTTTGAAGGCCCTTCCAACTGCTGAGAAGGCTGCTCACTAAGCATGAGTAAATTTAGAAAAGTTTTTGCTTCGATTTTCGGGTTTGTATAAGTTTGCATTTTGATGTTCTATTGTTATGTTAGATCATTTGTTTGTAGGTTTGTCACAAAGTGCCATGGCATGGGAACACAGTGTGCGAGAGATTGCGCAAGTGTACTAGAAAAAACACATACTGCGGCCCGCCAAGCTAAAGACATCGTATGTCATATAACTACAATTTGATTAAAAGATAGCAAGAAGCTTTCATTATACCTCGACCGAAAAGCTAGTGAACCATAGCGATTCGATCCCAGACGTATACCAATATACGCCATAACCTTGAACCAAGAAACGAGAACGAGAAATCAAAGAGTTATAGTCTAGCAAAGAGAACCCTTGAAGGATCAATGAAGTGAAAAGAGTGTATGTGAGTGTGTGTTTGTGTGTGTGCATGCATCAGGTCATAATTCTAAGGGGAAACTTAGAGCATGAAGGCAGCGATAGCAGCAGCAGCGGCAACACCAGCACCAGCGTACATGTTGTTGGCAGCACCCTCGAAGGTGGTGACAGATGGGACAGTGACGTTGGAACCGTTCTTGGCTGGGCAGTCAGTGACGGTGGAGGCACACTCAGTGACAGTAGCGAGCACAGTAGACTCGGTGTCAACAATAGAGGTGGTGATGTTCTGAGCGACGGCAAGGGCAGCGACAGAGAGGATAGCGATAGAGAACTGCATTGTTAAAGAGTGACGAAAGTTGGATTTGTTGGATGAAGAAGGGAAATAGAGAAGAGAGAAAGGAAACGAGAAGGTGGGTGGGATAGCTGTATTTATATTCCTTGGAGCAGTGTATCAGATTTTGAGGAGAAGTCGGGCAAAGACCTTTGTTTACAAGCTGCGACAACGTTTCGCCCGCCTCTGAGGTGCGTCCAGGTGCGCGAGAATGCAGGAGAGGTCTCCCAAAAGGGCATCGCGAGGTCCAGATCGAGCCTCAACTCGCTCCTTCCGCTGCACGACGCTGGAATGCTGGCTCAGATCAGGCAAAAAAACATACAAATCGGGACGAGTGCTGCACGTCGTGAAGATCAGGATGGGGTTCTAGAGGTGGTAAGTTTTGTTGCTTAGATATGGAAGATTCTTTTTGATGGGGTGTTTAGATAGACTGAAAATGTTTTAACAAAATATGTTCTAAGCGGTGATATAGACAAGCTAAATTATTCATATCCCGTGTATATCTTGAGATATGAAAGCGGTTGTTGCTTCAAGGGTATGTGGGTGCGTGGTGCGCGGTGCGCACCCAGCCATACTCTATCAGTCAACTCATCATTCATCCGACAGACATCTTTGAGCGGATGTACAGCTGTGATATACTTTACGCTTGCTTTTATTCCAAAAAGCACTACCACCCGCACTATGTGGCCAATGAGAACCAGTTGGCTTCCGGAGTTTTCAGAACGAGATGAGAAGTTGTCAATCTCTAGATCAAAACAAGGCGGACGGCGGATCAAGATGTGCACCTAGTTTTGAGCAGTTACAAAACACACACACACATAAACACATAGATCTCGGTGACATGATCTCGGTATGAACATATCGGGGGTATAGTGAAAGGTCTAGATCTTCCGGATCGAACGCTTGATTGATCCGGTATCAGTAGATTTAGAGGATTTGGGTACCAGATCAATCAAGCACGGCAAAACGCGCGTGCACGCGACGCGCTCCAGCCACCTTCTACCGTGAACGGTTCAACCCCGCTGCTCATCCTACACGTGCCGGATCAAAGAAGAGGATCTAGCCAGCATGTACATACAACGAGGTATTTTGTAGATCAGCCAGCCTCTGTTAGGGAATGAGCATTCTGAAAGGATAACCACCATGCACTCTGAGTACATTAGCTACTCATTAATCTTGATCAAATCCATCAAAAGGCTGAATCTGATCCTATGTTTACCTTTCGTTCGTCTCTACTAGCGATGTCGACTGTAGAGGTGGGCACATATCTGTCTTTTGATCAATTCCGTATCCATAGTAACCATGATGACAACTTACGAGCCAGCCTAATGGGGTCTCCAGGGGCAACCAATCTACCCGCCAGCCCCTGAGCCGCTAAGTGGTGTTTGGATGTATATGAAAAAAAGCAGTCGCAGTCACGTTTCTTCTCAATTTGGTTTGTGAAAAATTATCAAATGAAATAAAACGGATTCGCGGAAAAAATGCTGTATGGCCGCGCTTGGGCAAAGGTGAAAAATGAAAAGCTTCAACGAAGAGACGTTCACCACTATAGAGAAAGAGACATATACCATCTAACAAATCAAAGTCAAAATGGTTGCTATTATTTCCAAGAAGAGAAAATTGGTCGCTGACGGTGTTTTCTACGCCGAGTTGAACGAGTTCTTCACCAGAGAGCTCGCTGAGCAGGGTTACGCCGGTTGTGAGGTTAGAGTTACCCCAACCAAGACTGAGATCATTGTTAGAGCTACTCAGACCCAGGCTGTTCTCGGTGAGAACGGTAGAAGAATCCACGAGTTGACCTCCCTCGTCCAGAAGAGATTCAGATACCAGCCAGGTTCCATTGTCCTTTACGCTGAGCGTGTTCAGGACCGTGGTCTCTCTGCTGTTGCTCAGGCTGAGTCCCTTAAGTTCAAGCTTTTGAACGGTTTGGCCATCAGAAGAGCCGCTTACGGTGTCGTTAGATACGTTATGGAGTCTGGTGCTAAGGGTGTTGAGGTTGTTATCTCTGGTAAGCTCAGAGCTGCCCGTGCCAAGTCCATGAAGTTCCAGGACGGTTTCCTTATCCACTCTGGTCAGCCAGTTAAGGACTTCATTGACGTTGCCACTAGACACGTTTTGCTCAGACAGGGTGTTCTTGGTGTTAAGGTCAAGATTATGAGAGACCCAGCTACCGCTCGTGTTGGTCCAAAGTCTCTTCCAGACTACGTCAACATTAGAGAGCCAAAGGAGGACCAGAGAGTCGAGAAGGCTGAGGTCAAGTCCTACATCCAGAAGGCTGATGAGTCCGCTGAGGCCACTGAGGAGGCTGCTGTTGAGGAGTCCGCTTAAGAATCTCTTGGTTTGTATGATAAAATAAATATATTAACGGTTTCGGGTTCTTATTCAAGTGTCTTGTAGAGATTAAAAGAGATAGAGCAATGGGTTCGCCCAGATAAAAATTCGCGGTAACAAAATTCGTATTTGTTCATTTGCAAGTGAGAAACCAAAACAACAAAAAGGAGTTTATTGCCCCCTGTTTCTTCCTTCTGGTCTCTCTATAACACGCCTATCTACACAATGGCTATTCAATACAAAGACCTCGTGCCGATCGGTAACGGTCTCATCATCGCAGGTGCGTATCTTCTTTGATCTTCGCGGGTCTCTCTGTCTCAACAGCACCATGCCTTATCAGCTAAGTACTAACCCTACCGGCTAGGTGTCTTCTTCTTCCTCGGTGTTCTCGCTGGTAACTTCCCATACGACTTCCTTACTCTTTACACCCAGAATGCTACCGAAGAGGCATTCCAGAACTCCCTGAGACATTACCAGACTTGGTTCAATGCCCCACGTATCGCCATTCATATCATGCACGCCTTCCTCGGTTTGGGTTTCATTGGTATGGGTATCAAGATCTACAAGCCTTCCGATGATGCCAAGTACTTCGAATACGGTTCCCTCTTGCTTTATGTTATCTCCATCTGTATCTACCTCACCAATCTCAAGACTGGTGCAGAGAGTGCCGTTGTTGGTGAATGGGGTGAGGTTGACTGGATGACCGGTATTAACGTCATTGGTGCCTCTCAGGCCATGATCATCTTCCTTCTTGGTGGTATCATTGCTCTCCAGGTTGGTCTCTACTATGCAGAGTGGGATTACCAGCAGAGACTCGCTGCTGCTGCCCTCGACGATGAGAAGGAGAAGGTTAAGGAAAAGGAAACTCCAACTCCAAAGCCAACTGCTAAGTCTACCGCAACCTCCGCAACTAAGAGCGCATCTACTCCTGTCACCAAGAAGACCAGATCTGCCTCAAAGAAGGCCTAATCTTTTAATAAACAAGCATATCTGAAGACCCTCTAATGTCTCTGATTTTGTCAATTTGTATGTGTTTTTTTAGTTGTAGTTCTTTCAATTTCCCGGGCCGGTTTCGCAGAGACGTGCCCCGGCAGGACGAACTTCGGAGTCATCGAGTAGGAGAAAAGCGACAGATCTAAGGCTGAACACTCTTGGGATTTTAGCCTCACCAGAAGACTTACCTTCTCTTTGGTCTTACGAGTCACAGTCATCTGTGCACCGACACGCTTAACCCTCTCCTGGGCTTATCTTACTCACCCATTTACACCCGGCTACAGCACTTTCTTTTGGTCTAATCATCACAGATCAGGGTTTCTTCATTCCCTCTTGGACCCTGTCAACCCTCATCGTTACCACATATTACACTCGTTAAACACATTCGCACATTCACATGGCCTCCAAGTCACAGGTACAGCATAACCCTGCCATCACCGGTGAGGTGGATCTCAAAAATGCCCTCCATATCCTCCCCGAACGCTTCCAACCTTGGAGACCGGCAATCCTATCCTATACGGCATCTCTCTCTTCTACAATAGCTGGATATCCACTTGATTCAATAAAGACCCGTATGCAAACACATCCATTCAAAGGAATCCTCGACTGTTTCACCAAAACTATCCAAAAGGAAGGTTTAAGAGGACTCTTTCGTGGTTTAATGGCTCCACTCATGTCATCATCCGTTGCCAAGGCCATAGGTGTCACAGTGTACACAGATGTCAAACCATACGCTGCAAGATTACAACACTACACTTTCAAGCCACTAACAGTGCCCGCAACTGCATCTTCGCAAATGAAAGCTGTGATACTAGCTGCAAATAATGCACCGGTATCCTTCCTAGCTGGTGCCTCATCAGGTGCAGCATGTGCGCTCTTTGCATGTCCATTCGAGTTCACAAAGCTATTTCAACAACTTTATGTCCTCATGCAAGATGAGCTTCATCTCTCCCCACGCAGAATGCCCAAGACAACATGGCAAGTGGCGAAGCAGATCAAGAGACAAGAAGGTATCATGGGATTGTACTCCGGTTTCAGATTACACTTAATTAGAGACGCTGCTGGTACAGCTCTCTATTTCAGTGTGTATGAGACGGCAAAGATCTTGATCGATGGTGTAACTGGTAAAGATTGCGTGATACCGGGAACATCGATCCCAACGGGGCCATTGTCAATCGCCGTTGCCGGTGCCCTTTCTGGTGTCCTCTCCTGGGTCCTTGTGTTCCCATTGGATACAGTCAAGTCCTTGACTCAGAGAGATATCGTCTCCAATATCATTAGAGGACTCGCGCTGAAACCCAGACAGCCAATCTTGTTGAGAAAGTGGTCAATTCCAAGTAGGAAAATGTATAGAGGTCTCAGTGTCAGTATCACAAGATCGGTCATCACTTCCGTTGTCTTCTTCTCCTCATTTGAGTGGTTGATGAAGCACATTGCATAACCTTACATCCAATTGTGTATTGGAGCACATGTCATTCCCATGTTGAAATCTTTCTCATGGTATTTTAGAGAAGAAAGTTAATGTCTAATGAAAAAGTTGTCTGTACAACCCTTTGTTGTGAAATGTTATGAGGACTACTAGCAATATTAACAGCCGTAACATTCATTAAATCAATATTGATTAAGTATCGAATCAAATCATTTGGTCTTACTTCTTGTAACTCTAGAAGTGGAAGAAGCGGCTCTCTTTCTTGATCTTGACTTGGAGGCCGTTGTTCCCGGTTTATTGACTCTTCCATCCTTTACATCAGATTGGGTCTTTGCGTTTCTGCCACGACCTCTTGGAGCTTCAACTTTTTCCCCTTCATCAGTGACAACATCAGCATCAGCAGCAACAGCAGTATCAACATCGGCGACTTCAGTCTGGGACATGCCAGCACGTCTTCTGGATGAACGTCTTGGAGCACTCTTGATCTTACCAGTTTCCATACCTTCAATCAGTTCCAATGTGGTCTCTTCTGGTGGAATCTCAAGCAGCATCTTCCGTCCTCGTCTTTTACCTCTGGTTGGTTGCCTGCTCGAAGATCTTGACTTGGTCTGCTCCTTATCTTGCTCTTCAGCATTAGGGACTTCAATGTTTTCCTCGTTGGCCAACTCAGCATGGCCAGATTTGCCATCAGGCTGAGTATCAGTTAGTACTTTTGAACTCTCGCTCTCGTCATCTTGATCACGTGGAGCGTCGGCATCAGCAAAGTCCTGCTTGGCGTTGTCAGTGGACTTTCTAGACCCTGGTCTGTTCCGATCAATCACGATGTTGTTTTCAATGAACTCATAATCAATAGCTAGCCCTCTCAACATGGCAGGAGCTTCAACCTCACCCTTTGCGATTTCACTGATCTTCTTTTCGAGCTCATCATCATTGTCACCATCTTCAACATCTTCACTAACCTTGGCACTTCTAGTACGACGGCGAACTGCTGCTGTTGCTGGCGTTTTCTTTGAGTGTGTAGATTTACTGGAGAAGGTCACTATATGAGCCCTGTCAGCCTCTTTGGTTTCTTGATCAACCTCTTCAGTATCGCCAACTGGCTCAACAATGGCTTGCACCTCATCAGAAGCCTCACTGACTGGCTCATCCATGACTGGGTCCTGGTCCTCAACAAAAGGCTCTTCAGCAACTAACTCCTCCGCCATTGGTTCCTCAACCACTGGTTCACCAACAACCTGCTCATCAACCACTGGCTTCTCCTCCGCATTAACAAGTGGACTTTCAGCAACTGCGTCTTCAACAGCTAGCTCTTCAGCAGCTGGAGCTTCATCAATGGGCTCCTCGATCACTGGCTCCTCAATCACTGGCTCCTCAATCACTGGCTCATCAGTCACTGGCTCATCAGCTGCTGGCTCATCAGTCACTGACTCCTCGATCACTGACTCCTCGATCACTGACCCCTCAATAACTGACTCCGGAACCACTGGCTCCTCAATCACCGGCTCCTCGACCACTGGCTCTTCAGCCACTGGCTCTTCAATCACCGGTTCATCAACGATCACTGGTTCACCAACGAGAACCTCTTCCGCAACAGGTCCTTCAGCATCCGGGTGATTATCAGCTGGTGGACTGACCTGCAGCACTGGAACATCACCGAGTTTTGATGTTGTGCTTGATAAAACATCGTAGTTGCCGCCGTCGGTTCTGGCCTTCTTCTCTGGACTGCGGAATTTTCCGAACACGTAATCCCACCCTCTCTTAAGTGGAGAGCGACCTGACTTGGACTTGTCTGATCTAGAGCCGGCCCTGATATCTGGGTCGTTGTCTGATGATTCAACTCCCCCATCGGAGTCCTGTGTGCTGACAGAGGCTGCTGGTGTCGGAGTGCGCTTGGCGTCGTCTTGGACGTGGTGTGAGGCTACTGGGCCTTGCTCATAGGAAGAGGAGTCGTTCGGGTCGTCAGGTGCACCAAACGCCTCTGTAAACATTTGATCAGCTGCTCTTGATAATTGTGTTGCTTCTCCTATGATTGAAGATGCAGCCCTCGAGACAACAGAACTCAGCTGGTCATGCACGTAGTCACCTTCATGAGTCTCATCAGGCGCAGCAAAGGTCTCCTGAACAACCTTGGTGCCTACTCTAGTGGCTTCAACCGCATCAGCAATAAAACCATTCTTAGATCCTGAGGAGGAGGATTGAATCCTGTCCTGCTTATCAGTGTGATCAACAGCTTCTTCAAGAGGTGCTTCGAGGAACGATTCAGAAGCCTCCGCAAGATCGTGAACAAAGTGTCTTGCAGAATCAGCAGCACGTGCCGTTGCGCTCCTGGTACTGTCGGCGGCTTCATTTGTTGTGCCTTCAGCACTATCCAAATCCGGTACATCTTTAGTGGAACTATCATGTGTCTCGGATTCTCTATCGATAGCACTGTCATCAGAAATATCGGCAGCTGTGAAGACATTTCTCAACCTTGACCCCGTTGATGGAGCAGTCGATAAAGGAGCTCTCTCTGGTTGCTTCTTCAATGGAGTTGAAGACTCCAGATTCAGCAGTTGTGAATCGTCCTGCGGCAGTGTCTGATCTTCCAAGGCTGTACTCATGGTGGTATTTTCATTGGTTGTGTCCAGAACAGTATCCTGCACAAAAGTGCCGACGGCTTCCTCAGCCAGCCCATCAACTGCGGTTACCATTTCCAGTCCTGATTCACCTAGAGCAGTCTCAAACATGTTGGAAGCAACATCCGTAACGTTGTCGATTCCAAAGTCAGGTGCAGTTATCATTTCCTCTTCGTGATCATCAGTCATACCAGTTACACTATCAGAAAAGACAGCAGCAGCATTAGAGGCATCCTTAAGGGCCTCACCGACTTCGACAAGTCCACTCTCAACCGATGTAACAAAATCTTCGGTAGACTCACCAAGTGTCTTATCCACAGCGTCACTGGCAACGCCCTGTACGTTCTCAATTGTAGACTCCAAGACAGTCCCTGTGTCCCTGATACTAGAGATGATACCGTCTTCGACAGCGCTTGTGAATTCCTCAACAGGTTCACCAAGCGCAATTTCTTGGTACTTCTCTGTGGCCTTCAAAGTAGAATCGACGAGATCGGAGGCGGCCGGAAGGCCATCATTCAGTCCATCACGAATACCAGCCCCAATTGAGTCAACAAGAGCTTCCGTGGGTGTTCCAAAAACGTTCTCCTCAGCGTTGCTAATTGACTCTGTTATGGAATCGTGTGCATTAGAGGTCGCTTTTGGCAATGACTCAGAAGAGGTTCCTCTTGTGTCTGGGTTCAAAAACTGATGGCTGGCAGGATCCTTAGCCTTGAGTTCAGATTGCAGCTGTGAGTCAATGTTTTCCTTGGTACTAGCAGAGTGACGCGGTGTCAGAGAGTTCACAAATTGTTCTGAAGCCTCAGCGAACGACAGTGATGGTGAGTGGTGTCTAGTAACACCAGCATCGATAAAAGAGACAAATGATTCATTACCAGCGTATTCATCGTCCTCATCGTCCTCATCAACCTCATCAACCTCATCAACCTCCCTAGCTTCATCAGCATGAACATCCTCCGGTTCTTCGGTGTTGGTCTCTTCCCTTTGATATAATGGGGAGGCAGATCCTGTGGATTTGATGACCTCTTCCAGCTCATCCTTCTCAAGAACAGAGCCCGTGCTATCCACTGGTGAACCGCCGTTATAGTCATTGAATGAAAGAACGTCATTTGTAATTGAACCAAACATGCTATGAGATGGACTTCTGTAAGCTTCGTTGTCGGAGTCATAGTAGACGCTTCCGTCAGCCTTTTCCTGGTCTGATGTCTTAGAAGCATCAGCATCATCCTCTCTGTTTACAGCCTCAGCTTCGAGATCAGCAATATCCTCGGAGCCGGAGTCTGTGTCGATCACGGCTTCATCTGGCGTCTGTTGGTCTTGGGCAGAGGGTACAGGGTCAACTTCGGCTGGTTCTTCCACCTCTGGCTCAACCTGCACTTCTGCCTCACCAGATAATACTGTCTCTACTTCTGAGACAACTGGTACATCTGCTGGCTCTGCGACCATATCGGACGTTTCTTCAGCAACCTCATGAGTAGTTGTTACTGCGGCCACTGGTTCTTCGATAGATGGTTCAGCCATTTCAGATCCGGAATCTCCATCCTCAACCTCTTCAGCATATATGTTATCATCAGATACTGAAGATATCACCTCAATATAGCTTTGATGGTCAGCCTCTGTCTCTATTTGTTGATCTTGCTCAGGAGACATGGCTTCTAGGAGTCCATGCACCTCTGTTTCAACGTCATCGTCTTCAGACATTTCATGAGGCTCGTCACACACCTCCTCATTGTGTTCTTCATCCGACTCTGGGTAGTCAGCAGATACCACCATAGCAGCATTTGCAAGCATCTCAAAGTTGGTAGCCTGATATTCGTGTTCTGCAGGGTGCTGGGTTTGCTCTTCCACTGCTTCTTCACTTACATAACTGCCATACGATGAGTTCTCTTCGGCCACATCTTCGACTGGCTCTTCACTTTCATAACTGCCATAAGATGCACTGCCTTCGACCTCATCTTCTTCTCCATTATCTTGGTACTCATCATAAGACAGGTTTGCGTCGCTGTCAGAGTCTAATGTGATTGGAGCAGATTGAGTTTGTTCTGTTCTGCGAGGGTACATGCTCTCGGTCTGTGGGACAGCATTAAATTGTGAGGTTTCGTTCTTGAACTCTTCTGGATCATAGTGGGGCTCATCAGAATCGTCTGTTTCCTCTTCATCACTCAGTTCGATAACTTCATCAATATCGGAGAATTGGTTGCCCGTGTCGGCTAGATCTTCACCATTGCTTCCAGCTTCTGAATCATAGTCCTCGAGGTTATCCTCTTCTTCCGAGTCCATGAGATCAATCATCTCGTCTGTATGCGACGGGCCAGTGTTTGATGGGATTTCTTTGTCCGAGTGGTCATGGTCCTGGTCCTCCAGTATGGCACGAAGTTTCTCAAACTCTTCAAAATTGGCGTCGTGATGTTCTTCAACTAGCTTGCGGTCCCTCTCAAGATCATCGTAGAACTGTTTCTCCTGTTCAACCTCCGACTTCAAGATACCCCTGGCTTTCAATTTCATGGACTGAATCCAGCTGACAACATCGTCAGTGTCATCATCAGCAGTAGAGAGCTGCAATTTGGTGGGATGCTTCGGAGCGTGGGACTGGGTATCCAGTGATGAGGTGCTTGTTGGCCCCGTAGAGGTGGCGTTTGAGCTCTTGACAAGTGGTGATGTCTTCCACGCATTTCTTGCCGGAGTTGTGAGTCTTCTGAACGGTGATCCCGGTATTGAAGGAGGCAAGTTCCATGAACGGCGGTTGAGCCTGGCTGTTGATACTGGGCGGCTAGTGGGGAGACCTTGATTATCCGATGTGATCTTTGAGGCCGGTGTAGAGGCACTCGGATTATTTTGAGATCCAGTCATAATAAAGAGTACCCAATTGCAAAATCTTCAAACAACCGCCCTGTTTATATAGCTGGATCCTTACGTTTAGTCGTCTTTTTAAGCCAAAGAGATGAGGAGGTCTTGCTCAAATGTTTGTGTGTACGTTTTCGAGCCTCGAGATACCCGACGATAAATGGCAGATTTTATGGCCCACGCGACAGGGGAATAACCATGGGAAGATGATCTCTGTTTACACTTTCAATTCAGCTCTTTTTCTCAATCTTTAGTGCATCGACCAGTTCGTGAACACAATTCATAGTATCTGGCATGGGCTCCAAGATACCAACAGTCAATATCGGGCTCTACGATCCCTTCAACGCCCTTCAAACACTACAGCCCATACTAGATGCCAAAGTCCATCTCACAAACATTCACTGGCGAAAGAGTTCTGTCGAGCCTCTGAGATCAATTACCAAACTTCCTATAACTTTCTTCGAGGAGACGCCCAAGAACTTTGACCAAAATGAGCTTGGGCCCATCCCTAAGCTGGATCAAGTGCCAGTTGAGAAACGAAAAGATGCCGTGCTGAAAATGCTGAGTGTCCCATATATCAGATGCATGCTCATTCAATGCAATGATGTCGAAGCCTATAGAGCCACTGCTCGTCCGCTCATCAGAGAATGGTATAAGTCAAATATCACCTCATCAAACTCCCCAGTGCACGCTTACCTCATACTCTATGGCGACGACTCTAAAGCACAGCACCGACTGTTCGAAAAGCTCAAGGTTGACTTTGAGTCTGAATTCACCAGTGACAAGTGCATCTTTATTAAGTCAAATTTCGAAGATCCGGCTCATGAGCATGAGCTGTGGGGGACTGTCAATCTCGCTTTCAAACAGAGTGTACTGGCGTCTTTTGCTGCCAGGCTTGACATTCTAAGGTCCTTCCAGACGAAACTATCATCTATCGATGAGATCAAGGAAAACACCACGCTCTTTTTGGCCGTTCAGGACGGCATTGCATCCCAATTCCTTACCATGCACCTATTTGAGGAAGCAAAAACAGAGTATGAGACTCTCAGGGGTATGATCACGTTACACCAGGACAATCCAGATCTGTTCCCAGAGCAGAGCTGGTCTGACCAGGATCCACACGCCATGGAGAAATTTATGACCCAACTGTACCTCTTCCCCTCAAGTACAACTAAGGTATCGCTATACGATGCTAAGAGCTTCATCTTCGCTAAGATCTTTGTTATCTTCGAGGCACTTGCCGATTCGGCTTCTTCTCTCTCGCTGTCCTCGATCCGAGTCGCCGCTTGCTTGCAAGAGCTCCAAAATTACATTCACGAAATCCTAAGAGATTTCAACACTCATCCTGAAGATCATTCCAAACTTCATGAGTGGGCTTACATGATGGTAAACGATGTCTTGTCCCTCGATATTTGCTTAAAGGTGGCAACTTTAGAGCCCGATGAGGCGGGCGAATCCAACCAAGTCTCGGAACGCTTTGGTGAGCTTTTACTTCTTCAAAGATCAAGTCTTCTTGATCTCGGGCAGTCCTATGACTATTTCATCAGTGGTGTGCTCACTGATATACGTATGTCATCTGTGTCTGAAAGGAAAGAAATTGACTATGAGCCGCTTAAAAAGGTAATGGAGTCTGAGAAGTCATTCCAAGATCACTTCATTCTTTTGACCGAGACTGCACTGAATCATTTCAGTGTATCAAACAGACCAAGAACTGTCGATGCACTCTCAATTGACATTGCACTTTTAGATTACGAGAACAAACAGTATGAGAAGGCTGCCATTGTGTTATCCACCTGTCCTGAGTTCTATAGCTCACAGGGCTGGGATGTCATTGGTTACAGCTTGTTAGAGGCCTATATTGACTGTCTCGAGAATATGGATGAAAAGTGTGATTTCTTCACTGCTGGCGATGAAGCGATTGTCAAGAGTGAACTTCTTTCTCAATGCTACATTGATGTACTCTCGTCTTTGAAAATGCATGAGAACTCACTCCCTCCAACTCTCATCAAGAAGGCCGTTGATCATCTGTCAACTACTACTGCAGGTCCCGGTAAAGAACAAGTATCTGATGTTGAAGATTTCTTTGCCGTCTCTCCAGACGTCTACGTGACATGTACAGGTGATGATATTTATCAGATTAACATCAATCTCACAAGCAAAATCCCACATCAAATATCTTTGAAAGATGTCAAGTTGATCCTTGAAAATGCACATGGTGAAACCTTAGAGTTTGAGGGCTCATCGCTCGATGTGTGCTCTGGATCTTGCACTGTGCCTTTGTCCACTACAGCTATCCAGTTCGGTTCTTTTGCTCTTGCTACATTCACTGCCAAGTTTGGTCCTATCTCTATGGTGCATATCTTTGATGGTGAGTCCAAGAAGCACGTTGAAGTTCTTCCGGTCTCCAAGTGTCTGAAGATGAATATTGGAACGTCGACTGAAATTGATTTGAATGTGAAGCCAGTCTCTGTGTTCATTGACACTGATAGGGCCATAACTGACCTTGTTCTCAAAGTTTGGCGTCAATCCCACACTTTCTCCATACAAGAGGGTGTTATACTCAAGAGTGACAATGGTCACGAGACTCCTAGTGATTTTAGTGAAGATACAATCAGCTTTGATGCACTCGAACAAAATAAGTCATATGAGGTTATCATCCCATTCATCACTCCAGAAAACCCAAAGATAAAGACGCTTGATCTATGTGCATCACTAGCTTACAAGATTGATGGGTCACCAAGGCTACAGACCGTGACAAAGTCCATTGATCCAGCATTAAGTATTGCTGTATCTGTTCAAGATATCTTCAAGAGTGATGGGTTGTACTCACGGTTTACAATTGGTGTCGCTGACACTGATCTTCCAGTTCGTATTATCACAGTTGATCTGGATGAAAGTGATGGGTTTGCAGTCTGCTCGCCTTTAAAGCCAGGACCTCTTGTTGCATTTGCTGAACAGCCTGGTAATTTCTTCTTCAAGATCATTGAGAAAGCTGACGGACATCCAAGCAGTGAGGAGTTCCTTGATCTAAATATCAGATACAGGGAGATTTCTGAAGAGATGTCTGAGATTTGGAAATCGCAGTTGACCAATGACCTGGCTGCCAAGGGCTTGGAGAACTATATCGACATTCTGTGTCACAGCTCTTCTACTCTCAAATTTGACTGTAATGAGTATGTGTTGAACCAGAAGTTGAAAGTTCTCAATGTTGATATGTTTTTGAAGTCATCATTCCATGCTATCCCAGATCAAGACAGATCTCTTGTTTACTCAATCTTTGATGAGCGTATCCAAAACGGTGTACAGCTCTCTTATGAGGATCTTGTGTGGAAAGATAAGCTTCTCAAGATCAAGGTTCTGATCCCATGTGTTGAAGTGATCCATACAGTTGAGCTTAAAACAGACAGCAATCAAAACCACATGGCTCTCGGTGATGAGATTACTGCTACACTTGATATCACATCTTTGGTGAGCTCAAGGGTTGAAGCCAGATCGGAGAAACCAGATGGTAAGAAACGTGTTTTGTTCCAAGACGAGCAATCTCCATTGAATCGCTACTCTGTTGAAGTGCTTCCAAACCAAGACACTTGGTTGATTAACGGTAAGACGAGGTTTGTCATTGAAATTGACAAGAGCGACAAGAAACAACATATCTACCCATCTGTGAAATTATCGCTGATCCCATTGAGAGTTGGAAAGCTGGCCTTGCCAAAGATCAAGATCACCAACATGAATATGAACAGTAAGAATGAGTACTTGATGGAAGTTGACTACAAGAATGAGAGTGAGACTATTAATGTCATCTCAGGCTCTATCTGAGTTACAATTAAGGAGTAAATAAAGATCTATGCATGGAGTGATGAAAACTTCCTAATATGTAGTGTGTAGCCTCATGATTGATTAGCTGTA
Organism: Petasospora fabianii; assembly: GCA_022641835.1. Lineage (NCBI taxonomy): Eukaryota > Fungi > Ascomycota > Saccharomycetes > Phaffomycetales > Wickerhamomycetaceae > Petasospora > Petasospora fabianii. The sequence goes on along the minus strand of CP048718.1, from coordinate 750,963 downwards.
ATAACACCCTGGAGTAATGAACTTGCCTCCGGCTTACGAGCCACTAACTTTGGTGTAATCCCATTCTCTAACAAGTATGTCTCGGTTGTTGGACCTATTGATGCAATGTTGATGTCGTTGATGTTCGGCAACACTTTTAAGAATTCGACAATTTCCTGAGTTCCCTGTGGACTAAAGAAGATAACCCAACAATTATCAGACTTCTTTCCTGTGAATGCATTGGTGAATCGTTCAATGATCTCTGGTTTTTCAACGGTTCTGTAGATGACAACTTCTTTTAAGTTGTAACCATTAGAGACAAGTGTCTTTGGTATGATATCACGCCTTGTCTCTCCTGTAAAGAATGTAACTTTTTGTGATGGATCTAGTGTCTTTATTATATGTTCTGAAAGGATTGTTCCATTACCAGCATCTGCACCACCTTCTAAACGAGAGAACCCAAGAGTACGAAGTACTTTTTCAGTAGCTGGTCCAACAGTGAATGCTAGCTTCTTCAAGATGATTGAACGTTCATCATCTGTAATGTGTTCCAATGCATTAGCCAGAGCTTCAACAGCCCTTTGACTCGTGATGATCAAGGAATCTGTTTCATACAAGAACTCCTTTGAAGTTAAATATCCAGTAATCAAGGATAAATCTGCATGGATATGATCAAGAAGAGGTACAAAAGTTGTATCAAAACCAGATGTATTGAATGCATCATGGTATGGATCCTTCGGTACCGTTTGATTCTTCAAGAAGAGAACACTTGTCTGCTGTGTCATATTACCCTCAACTTCTAGCTCCTATACTTAAGCTTCCCATAAATAACAGAAGATAAATGATTACTTCTCTTAACTCTCATTCGCCAAACGTCTTGTGGGCTGCGTATCAAACGAGTTCGCGATTTTTTTTTTTTTTTACTTCTATATACTATATTCTAATTAACAAACCTTTTAAACAGTTATGTACATGCAATTAACGTTATATCGTAGACCATAGACTTATTTTTCTCCTATTGCTGCTTGTTCTTTTCAGCGAGCTCTTGAACGTAGTCAATCACCGTTTTCTCCTTCTTTGGTGCATCCTCAGGTCTTTTCCATTCCTCTGGGAAGTCATTATGAAGAGTTTGTCTCTGTTTGATCTGGTTCTTACGCTTGGCTAATCTAGCCTCAACGTGTCTTTGATCAATTGGGATATCACTGAAATCATCAGTGAGATCTTTTGATTCCTTGATGAGAGCGGTGAGAGTATCTGCGAGGTATCTAGTGTTTTGGAGTGGTTCTGGGAATCTTTCAGATGCCAACTTGAAAGTATCCTTTGTAGCATCATATCTGACACCGGCAATGACTTTAAACTTATGTGCCTCCCTTGGAGTTAAACCAAGATCTGAAACTTTGACTGTAAGTGACACTTTTTTGTTTGCTGCGAAATCTTCTTCTCCAAGATGTGTAGTGTACTTGTACGTTACTGGTTTGTTTGTAGCTGGCTTGTACTCCTGTCTGTACTTGACAAGATGTGGCATCTCATATGCAGCTATTCTGTTGTACTCTCTTTGTTCTCTATGGTCTCTGATGATTTCCTGTGCCTGTTCTGGGTACTCATCGTATTGGAATTTTGGCGGGAGATAGTCATCTTCAAATCTCTCATTAGCGAGATGGTACGCCTCGGGTTCACCACCATAGTAGAGTCTTTCAATTGTACGGGTATCGACACCTGTATGCTGCGATGTCGTCTTCAAGGCAGCTAACTCAGCATCATTTGGTTTGAATTTAGCACCTAGGAGTGATCTTCTCTTCTGGAAGAGCTCCAAGATCTGTTGTGGTGGGAGACCCTGCCATTTTTCCGGGTGTTGGAACAATTCCTCCGAAAGACGTGCAGCTGACGTACTGAATTGTCTTGCACTTCTAAGTCTCAACATCCTTGTTCTTCTCAAGATCTAAAGCGTATTAAAGAGTATTAACCCACTAATATCAAAAGCTCGACGTTTTTTTCACCAAAAATGGACAAAAAAAAAATTCGCGAAAGTTCTCTTTGCGACGAGTCGCGCGGGAAAAGGGTAATGAATGACACACCTATTATCGATTTATATAGGTAGTTCTGTAGTGTGTCCTAGGTGTGTATATTGTAAACTGCCAATATCACATCAGCTAGTGGAAACAGAAACAGAAACTTTAATCAAACGGTAGAGGTGCGCGCGGTGCGTTGTGCTGCGTTGGGTGCGTTCCGTGCGTTCGGTTCGAGAATAAGGAAAGTCGGCTAACCGATCGAATTGATACCGAGATCATTAAGAAGCTCATAGACATGTGTTAGCCATATATATATAATATATTATATATATATATATATATTATGCATTGTGATGTTGGTTTAGGTGGTCACCGACATGTCATGGAGCAAATTTTGGACAACGATAGATTTATGTCTCAGGACGGTAAACCACGTGTCGATCAATAGCATAGCTCGATTACGTGTGACATTCCTCCCAAAATGGTGATCAAAGCGGTAGAAGGACTAAGTAGAGTAGTTAGATGATGACAGGCCAAGCACTTGATTTAAAACAGTGTTAGTATCAAAAGAAATATATGCCTCAATCTTACTAAGGGGTGTCGACGGAGTTAAACATGCATAGCGCAGCCGAGTGTTTCACAAATTCCTATTCAGAATCATCCATTTCTTAACTGTTTTCACGCTGTTTGGTCGGGAAGACGCACTTTGGCGCACTTCAGCGCACTTCAGCGCAGGTTAAAAAGCTCCGCCATCATCAACTATTGGTTAAATAGCCGTGCATCGGAATTTATATCATCCGGATGGGGGAAATCGAGGAACTATCCGTATACACCCTACCCTCTCGAAACATTTCCCCCTTTCATTTAACCTCGTTCTCCTAAACTGCATTATAAAAGTGTCATTCCTCCCTCTTCACTTTCCTTCTCGACCCGTCGTCTGCTTTGCCCCCCGCCCCAGTTTTCCCAAGTCTTTGCTCCACTAGACCACTAACACAGACAACCCGAGAAAGTATCCATAACATCCTTAGAGATGGGCACCATCGACAGAGTTTATATCGCATGTGAAGCTTGTCGTAAGAAGAAGATCAAGTGTGACTCCCAACAGCCATCATGTCTCCACTGTACTAGGAAAGGTATCACATGTGTCTATGTGCCACGTTCAAAGACTCGCAGAAGAGCAAAGCTCAGCGAACTCAGAACTTTAAAGAAGGAGAACTCATTACTTAAGAGAGAACTGACCGTTAGTTCCATCTCCATCAATGCGGGATTCTCCGATCCAGAGACAATTTTACCAACTGTTTCAAGTACTGGTGTCACATCTATTGCAATCGACTCTGCATTTACCGAGTTCGACCCAATGTTACACTCAGATCTTGAAACAATAACTGTCCCAGAGACAGTTCAACAAATGTACCGTATGATCAAGACAGTACATACATTCCTCACTGACGATGTTGAGTTCCAAAACGTCTTCGGTCTGCTGTCATTGCTAGAGTTCCATACTCTGCTTGAGAATTATTGGAAGTATGAGAACGTCAACATTATGGTCGTTTGGAAAAGAATCTTTGTATGTGACCTTCTATCAGAAGATGGGGACGCTGGTGAACACGCAAGCAAAAGCCTTATTCTCGGGCTTTTAGCGGTTGGTTCAACGTTTGCCTACAACAAGAATCTCATTGCTAAGGGATACAAATGCTTCGAACTGGCAAAGAAGTATTTGAAAACAGACGAGCTATGGAACCCAACAGTCACTACACCACAAACGATATGTCTCTTGTGCATGTTTGAACACGCTCGTGGTAACAAGACCGAGGAATTATATTACTCCAAACTCGCCGTCAACTGTGCCCTTGAGCTTGGACTCAATAACGATAACATCACCAAATCGGATCCCTTTAGCAAAGATCAAGAGACTGTGAGACGCTTCACCTGGTGGAGTTGCTACCAAGTCGACATGCTTGTCAGAACGTCTTTGCGCCAGGCACCAACAGTGAAAAAGGAGATCACTGGCGTCAATCCTCCACAAGTTTCTCCCTTTAGATATATCATGGGTCTACCTGAAGAGCAAAAAGACTCATATTTTGAGTTTTTCTTCATCTCCACCATCACACTTGAGCTCTTTGTCATCGCAGGAGAGACTTTAGAGTTCTGTTATGGTACATGGCCAAGCGTTTCAAGTGAAAAACGAAGAGATCTTATCGAATCTTGCACTAATGAACTTGAAGCCTTCTGGTGCACTGCTTCTGAGAAATTTGATTCAGGGACTCCACAAATTTTAACGTTCAAGCTGAGATTTTGTTATACCAACATTGTCCTTTCTGGATATTTCATTGAATCAATGATGCTTGTTCCAGATGAATACGAACTCAACTCCTTGAGAAGATGTGTACATTTTGCCAAACAACTTCTTACTCACTTGGAGACTTTTGAAAAGATGTACGGTATCTGGACCATCGAAACATTTGCCTCCGACTTCATCCCTGCTGGTATGACAGTGATGCTATGTGCTCTCAATTTTGACTGTAACAATCGGACTGAAGAGGAAAAACTTCTTGATTATGTCAACAGGTTTATCAAATTGATGCTATCGTTCCCAAATACAGAGAGATACATCAACAACCTTTCCACAATCAAAAACACCCTCACTGAATGGTCCTGCGACCTCAGCCCCACCATAATCTAACTTGTATAATCTCGTAATAAAGTTTCTGTCATCGGGGTTTCGATATGCACCTGTAAGATCAGAAGCGTCAGCTTGATGCTTAAGCGATGTCACTAATTGTAAACTAGTGCAGCACTAATGCGTTGGACTGTAAAACCAATGAAGCCGCACCCCCGACCTTTATCGAACTCACTATCGAAACAAATATTACAAGACTAGGTTTATAATAATAGCTTTTTATTAAGCTTGAAGAGTATATAAGTATCCAAATCAGCACGGGAAAAATAAGACAAAAAACCTGCGTGCTGCGGAGGGGAAATTAAAAGCGTCTAGCTAGTTAACTCACCAGGAGTCCAAAAGCAAACACATTTTAATTAGTAGTCCTCCAACTTCTTGTCAGAGCCTCTTCTAATGAAATCCTCGGTCAAGTACTCGGTCTGAGTTGGGTTTGGGTTGGCCGGGTGGACGTTGATGGAGATCAAGTCAGTTCTGGAGTAGTGACCAACAATGTCAACGAGCTGCTTCTGCAACAAGACAGCATCCATGTCCAAGTCGTGGATCAACAAACCATCAAAGTATTCACCCAAGTCTTCAGTGAGCTTGGCACCATCTGGACCATAGATAGCAGCAGCACCAATACCATTCTTGAAAGCTGGTGGCCAGGATCCGATCTTCTCCAAGATCTTGTCAGTGACAACCTGATGAGTGAAGAGGTAGAAGGAACCAGTCTGCATAGCGTAGGCACGAGCCAAGTCGTGGAAGGCATCCTTGGAGAAGGAGTAGAAAGAGTAAGTCTTTGGGTTGTAGTGATCCATCATTGGCCAAGCACCAATGTGAATCTTCTCCTGCTGAGTAGCAGAGTTAAAAGTGAGCAATGGCTGAACGTGCTCCCAGCAAGAGAGGGCACCAACCTCGACATCACCAGCTTTAGAAAAGTCAAGCTTCTTGACAGAGATCAGGTCCTGGGACTTAGCCTCACCGTAAATGGCTCTCTCAACGTGAGTTGGCTTGAACTTTCTTCTGTGAAGCACAACCTCACCGTGCTTATTAATAATACACTGGGAGAGATAAACGGAACCATGGACACGCTCAGAGAAACCAAGAACGGTGTGGATTGAGCAGGCCTTGATAGTGTCGACAATGGACTGGAACTCTGGGGAGTCCATAGACAAGGAGTTCTTGATGTAGTTGATGTTCAAGTCCAAGTCAGCAGCGTTGGACCAGATCCACAATGGGTAACCTGGAATGAAAACTTCTGGGAAGGCAATAAGCTCACAACCCTTAGAAGCGGCTTCCTTGATGAGGGCAATAGTCTTCTCGACGGTACCCTGAAGGTCGAACCAAACTGGCTCAGCCTGAACGACGGCAACTTTAACTTTTGGGGTGGACATTTTTGGAGTAGTGGTGGTAGTGTTTGAAATTTCAGAGATAGTTTCGCTGATGAGTGAATACTCTTCGAGTGTTGATGGTGATGCCAAACCAGAAGAAGTTGTAGATGACATTGGGGGTACTTCAGGGTCTTATATAGTTGTTGGAGTAGGATGATTTCAGATGCGTTGAAATCAGCTGTGGAATTTGTATAATCCGAAACCCCAACGATTCTAAGGCTGGGTCATCGTTGGATTCTATCGGAGGGATATACCCCAGGAATGATGAGTGGAGATTAGCTACCGGATATTACACTAACCGATAACTTGACTAGTTTGTTTGTTTAAGTCCCTATGCATGACATCTTATCGTGAGGGGTGCAGGGTGTACAAAATCTGCTAGTGATCAAGCAAAAGCACCCCCGGATCTTAGGAGGTCCAGCTTCAGCTACGGCTTTCGGTGAATGTTATCATGGAGCCTGCTATAGTACGTCTGCAAGTGCTGCGTCTTTCTAAAACTATGGTTCCGTAACATGCGCATATACATTGACATCTACATTATTTAACGACATCACGCATAGATATTGAAGTCGACCCTTATGATGGGATCTGTCAAGATTAAAGACTATGTTATTCAGCCATTTAGTCCATATTGCCTTTTCTATAACCGTAGTGAGGGGTCCATGTGAATTGTGGGGGTTTAATCCCTGATTATTTCCTTTGGTTATGTCGGATTTTGTGAGACGGCGGACCTGAAGATCCCCCGGGTGGACGTTATAATATCCAACGATGAAAGACTATGATGCCGGGCATTTTTTAGTGATACTAAGCCTCTTCTGCAATAAGTGCTGATGATGATCTATCTTCTGCTGGATGTCCTAATATCTATCAAGGGAGGGACATTATAGTGTGACCGGTCACAATAAAGTCCGCCATCATATTTCGCACAACCATGATCTAAGACAACTATAGTGGTACAAACTATTCAAAATGAGGTACCGAAAGCGTAATACTAATAATAATCAAATAAACTTATACTTCCCATATGCATACTATTGCTTAACCCTCCCATGTCCCACGTCTCTCCCCAATTCTCTCCCCCACAAATGAAAAAGCGCTCGGATTATGACCTCAAGAGAGCATCGACGGATATTATAAAGTCCCTGCCAACGACACCTACCTTAGATCTTCGGAACTCATGTGAACCGACGGGCAAACTCATGTAGCCGAGCCCCCTCCTTTGCTGGGGCCTTGCCCCAATCTGGTTAATACCTCTGGGAGTAGTGTCTTATCTCATATTTCCAATTGCACATCGCTCATTGGTGAACAGCTGCAGCAATAGATGATAAGCTGTGATCACTGGGGAAGACCTTGTATATAAATGGATCTCAGCCTCTCTGTTTGAGGACCTCATAACATCATCTGTATAGATTTGAACAGTGTAAGCCAACACATCAAATAACTTAATCTTTACAATGTCCGCTACAGGTTGTCCATTTTCCTCTCACTCTGCTGAAAAGACTGATATCAAGGCTCCAGCTGTCAACGTCACTGATCAACAAGAGGCCCCAACCGATGAAGAGAAATGTCTCTATGACCGTCTCGGAGGGTACGATGTGGTCTCTGAATTTGCTGGTTTCCTATTGAAAAGATGTATTGAGTCACCAGAACTCGGTCATTTCTGGAACACCATGTCTGAGGACAGTTTCCACCATGAACTCTCAAACTTTACAGACTTCTGCTCTGTTAAATGGGGTTGTACATCAGCAATGTACAAAGGTAGAGACATGCACACAACCCACAGAGGTATGGGTATCACCGAGGAGCACTGGCAGGGATTGCTTCGCATTACCTATGATGCTTGTGCGGAGAAAAACCTTTCACCAGAGTTGACTCAGGAATTCATTGACTTCTTGGAGAAATACAAGTCAGCTGTCATCTGTGGTCCTTCTTTCAAAGACTGTGTGTTGAACAACCCAGATATGGATGTCAGAAAGAAGATGTCCGCTTACGGTGTCAACAAACACACCGTCTTCCCAAAGAACTAATGTTCTTTGATTTCATTATTTGACGTTACGCTATTTATTTCTAGTTCAAGCTCTATTTTATACATGTTTTATTTAACATCCTCACTCAGCTCAGCTGTTCTCAAACTGGATCATAGCTCTCCAATCAAGCCATCACATTACAACCTCTCTCGGACAAGAGTACAGTGTCCTATGAATCTCAGTGGTTGTCCCTGCAACAATCATTAATTAAAACAAATATTGAAAACCTGTCAGCCTCCAACCCTGTATCAATCATATGCCGTCAAGAATCCCTCATACTCTTCATCTCGGATGATGCTGATAACTCCCTTCCTAGAGCACTCTTGGGCAAGACAGTACTTCTTGTACTTGATATGAGCTATTCGGGTGGACCATCAACCACTACAAGTTGTATGATAAACCTGGAAGAGGACTATCAACCGATATCTCCACAACTCCATGGAATAAAATATTAGGGGTGTATGCCGTGTTTGACGTCAACCTAACATTCATTCATTGATTGTTTCACCGGAAAAGGCGCACTTTGACGCAAAGCTCCGCCATCACCAACTGTTGGTAGAGCCTGCATCGGCGCATATAACATCCGTGTGGGGAATTGAGGGGGCTATACTTATCCCATCTTCGTGAAACGTCGAAAGCCTTCTCTATGACCATCTGTAAAACTTACGATGCCCACACTATTTCCCCTCCCCTCGATTGTATTGGGTGGGTGAAGTGTGATTCTCTTCGCCCTAGAGGTGAGGGCCCATTGAAAAAATTCATATCGCAGCGTAAATCGTATCTCATGAAGGAAAACAACCATCATGTGTCCGCTTTAGTAGGAAATGTGTTACATATATCTATCTGCTAGAGAAGCAAATCTCAGTTTTCTAAGATGAAACACGCCCTCACATAATGGTCCTCTGATCCAAGTCCCTCAATCATCTTATTGTTTTAAATCTACAACAAATTCTAACGACATCTGATGTCCACCTGTAAGATCACAACCTTCAATTTGAGCTATCAGATGCTAATGCTAATTCTGGCATCGCTAATGCGATGCGTCGGTGAAACGACTTTGGAGGGGAATGGTCAGATCATCAAAGCAAGCAACACCTCATCCCAAAATCAAACGCAACTTAATCAGTAGTCCTCCAACTTCTTGTCGGAGCCTCTTCTCATAAAGTCCTCGGTCAAGTACTCGGTCTGAGTTGGGTTAGCGTTAGCCTGGTGAACGTTGATGGAGATCAAGTCGGTTCTAGAGTAGTGACCAACAATGTCAACGAGCTGCTTCTGCAACAAGATAGCGTCCATGTCCAGCTCTTGAACTACCAAGCCATCAAAATAACAGTCATCCAAGTCCTCAGTGAGCTTCGCACCATCTGGACCATAGATAGCGGCAGCACCAACACTTGTCTTAAAGGCTTCTGGCCAAGTTCCGATTTTCTCCAACACCTTATCAGTGACAAGCTGATGACTAAAGAGAAAGAAGGCACCAGTCTGCATAGCATAGGCACGGGCAAAGTCATGACAGGCCTCCTTGGACAATGAGTAGAATAAGTGTTTCTTTGGGTCGTACTGATCCATAATTGGCCAAGCACCAATGTGAATCTTCTCCTGCTGAGTAGCAGAGTTGAAAGTGAGCAATGGTTGAGCATGTTCCCAACAACAAAGAGCACCAACCTCGAGATCACCAGCATTAGAAAAGTCAAGCTTCTTGACAGAGATCAAGTCCTGAGACTTGCCCTCACCGAAAATAGCTCTCTCAACGTGAGTTGGCTTGAACTTTCTTCTGTGAAGCACCACTTCACCGTTCTTATTAATGATACACTGAGAGATATAAACCGAACCATGAACACGTTCAGAAAACCCAAGAACAGTGTGGATTGGATGTTCCTTGATGGTATCGATAATGGACTGGAACTCTGGGGAGTCCATAGACAAGGAATTCTTGATGTAGTTGATGTTCAAGTTCAGGTCAGCAGCATTGGCCCAGATCCACAATGGATAACCAGGGATGAAAACCTCTGGGAAGGCAATAAGCTCACAACCTTTGGAGTATGCTTCCCTGATTAGAGCATTCGCTTTTTCAACAGTACCTTGGAGGTCGAACCAGACTGGTTCAGCTTGGACAACAGCAACTTTAACTTTTGGAGAGGACATTTTTGGAGTATCAAAGATAGTTTACGCTGATGAATCTGAACGCTTCAGGAGACGATAGATAAGTCATACTGAGATGAGACTCTTGAGGCCCCTATATATAAGTAATTTGAGAAGGATGCTATTAGTGGCCTTTTAAGAAGTTTCGGCGCTTCTAGGCCCCGAGATTTTAACGAGATCTTCAAACTGAGCATTACGGCTTGGCTAATCTTTAACAAGAGTTCAATTGGATGGATATACACCATGATGAATATATTAAGGTTATAGAATATTTACTTTTAGGTGATTGGCTAATTCACTAGCTGCATGTGTTTTATCGGGAAGTGCCAGTGTGGCTTACAGGTCAACTAGTGGTCAGCGAAGGCACTGCAGAGATAGATCAACCATGTAGTATTGGTCAACTCATATTAGAGATTAAACCGACTATAGTACCTACAAGTGCAGTGATGACCAAAGCTGGGATTATCTGAGAAGCGCACCACTCCTGGCTTTGACATTGACAAGATTTCATGGAATGCACATAGATATTGACGTCGACCTTACATGGGTTCTACAAGGTTTCAAGACTTCAGTTCTCAAACGTCTAGACTATTTTGCTTTTTTATAACTCCACTAGTGGTCTTGGTGGATTCTGAAGTTTGATCTTTGATTAAGTCTTTGGTTATGTCGCATTCTTGATAGGTCTGTCTACAGATCCCTGGACCCATGATGAAAAGCTATGATGCCACGCCATTTCTTAATGACACTTAGCCTCTTCTGCAACAAGTGCAGATGATGATCTATCTTCTGCTGGAGCCCCAAAATAGATTCAGGGCATTACTGTGGCCGGTGAAAATAACCTCCGCTATCATCTTGTAGACTTCCGCTGCTATCCTCGGGGCCATGATCTGAAACTGCACTTACTGTCATAATGAGGTATCAAGATCGTAAGACGTTTGATGAAGTAATGATTTGATCAACTTGTACTTCAAATAACGTGTGACAAAGTCTCCTACCTGGAATTGCTGTACCTCAAAAAGGCGCTGGTATTTTGACCACTAGAGCATTGGGGGAGATTATAAGGGTCCTTGCCAACCACCCCCTATCTTAGATCTTCAGAACTCATGGGAACCGACCAGACAATCATGAAGCCAAGGTTAGTCGGCTATTTAGCCAAATTTGGTACATACCTCTAAGCCTATCTCATATTTCCAATTGCACATCGCTTATTAGTGAATAGCTGCAACAATAAATGATAAGCTGTTATCACTGGGGAAGCCCTTGTATATAAATGGATGTTAAGATCTCTGGTTGAGGGCCTCATAACATTACCTATACAGATTCAGATAGTGCAAACCCACATATCAAATAACTAGAGTCTTACAATGTCGGCTACAGGTTGTCCATTTTACTCTCACTCTGCTGAAAAGACTGATATCAAGGCTCCAGCAGTCAACGTCACTGAGCAACAGGAGGTCTCAAGCGATGAGGAGAAGCCATGCTTCTATGACCGTCTCGGTAAGTACGACAACATCTCTGAATTTGCTGGTTTCCTATTGAAAAGATGTATTGAGTCTAAAGAGATCGGTCATTTCTGGAACACCATGTCTGAGGATAGTTTCCACCATGAACTCTCAAACTTTACAGACTTTTGCTGTGTCAAGTGGGGTGGTCCAGCAATGTACAAAGGTAGAGACATGCACACAACCCACAGAGGTATGGGTATCACCGAGGAGCATTGGCAAGCACTGATTAACATTATCACCACTGGTTGTGAGGAGAAAAACCTTCCAGAGGATATGACTCAGGAATTCCTTGACTTCGTAAGCAAGTACAAGTCAGCTGTTATCTGTGGTCCTTCTTTCAAAGATACCGTGTTGAACAACCCAGATATGGATGTCAGAAAGAAGATGTCTGCTTACGGTGTCAACAGACACACCGTCTTCCCAAAGCAGTGATCTTCTTTGATTTCATTATTTGATGTTACGCTATTTATTTCTAGTTCGAGCTCTATTTTATACATGTTTTATTTAACAGGTAAGATTTGTATTCGTATACTTCTTGTTATGTCTTGGAGTCGATATCACCTACTTACTTACTCCCTCTCTCAGCTGTTCTCAAACTGGATCATAGCTCTTCAATCAAGCCATCACACAAGAGTACAGTGCCCTATGAATCTCAGTGGTTGTCCCTGCAACAATCATTAATTAAAACAAATATTGAAAACCTGTCAGCCTCCAACCCTGTATCAATCATATGCCGTCAAGAATCCCTCATACTCTTCATCTCGGATGATGCTGGTAACTCCCTTCCTAGAGCACTCTTGGGCAAGACGGTACTTCTTGTACTGGATATGAGCTCTTCAGCTAGTACGGGCTCATCATTGAAATTGTGGTGGTTGATGGACGAACCCCAGAAGACGACTAGCAACCAGACGCCGGTTATCAACGGTCTTAAAGGAAGGTAAGAGATGTTATCCTCTCCACTTCACCGACATTAAGACGGAGGCGGAACATACGTGCATGCCATGTTTGACATCTGCATAACTACTTTCAAGCTGTTTCGTCGGAAAAGGGGCCCTTAAGCGCACATAGGCGCACATTGACGCTCCGCCATCATTGCCGTGCTGCGGAGGTTATAGCCTCCGGGTGTGGAATCGAGGGCCTTTTATACACCATCATCATGCGCCGCAGACCTTCTTGGTTGCCATTTGGAAACTTGCAAATGCCCGCTCTACTTACCCTCATCGAATTATATTGGGAGGTATGCTTCTCTCCACCCTCGAGATGGAGGCCACGGGTAAGATCCATATCGCATGTGAAGCATGTCGCAAGAAGAAGATCAAGTGTGACCCCCAACAACCATCATGTCTCTACTGCACCAGGAAAGGTATCACATGTGTCTATGCGCCTCGTTCAAAGACCCGCAAGAGAGCAAAGCTCAGTGAGCTCAGAACATTAAAGAAGGAGAACTCACTGCTTAAGAAAGAACTGACCGTTAGTTCCATTTCCATTAATACCGGCTTCTCCGATCCAGAGACAATTATACCAACTGTTTCAGGGAATGATGGTACCACATCTATTGCATTTACAGAACTCGACCCAATGTTACACTCAGATCTTGAAACCATAACTGTTCCAGAGACAGTTCAACAAATGTACCGTATGATCAAGACAGTACACCCATTCCTCACTGACGATGTTGAGTTCCAAGACGTCTTCGGTCTGCTGTCATTGCTAGAGTTCCATACTCTGCTTGAGAATTATTGGAAGTATGAGAACGTCAACATCATGGTCGTTTGGAAAAGAATCTTTGTATGTGACCTTCTATCTGAGAATGGTGACGCTGGTGAACATGCAAGCAAAAGCCTTATCCTTGGGCTCTTAGCGGTTGGTTCAACGTTTGCCTACAACAGGAATCTCATTGCTAAGGGGTACAAATGCTTCGAACTGGCGAAGAAGTATTTGAAAACAGACGAGCTATGGAACCCGACAGTCACTACTCCACAAACGATATGCCTTTTGTGCATGTTTGAACACGCTCGTGGTAACAAGACGGAGGAATCATATTACTCGAGGCTCGCTGTTAATTATGCCCTTGAGATAGGACTCAACGACGATAACGTCACCAAAACGAATACCTTCAGCAAGGACCAAGAGACTGTGAGGCGCTTTACTTGGTGGAGTTGCTACCAAATCGACATCCTTGTGAGAGCGTCTTTGCGCCAGGCACCAACTGTGAAGAAGGAAACGATCTGCGTTAACCCTCCACAAGTTTCTCCCGCCAGATACATCATGGGTCTGCCTGATGAGCAGAAGGACTCGTTTTTTGAGTTTTCCTTCTTCTCCACCATCACACTCGAGCTCTTCGTCATCGCAGGCGAAACGGCAGATTTCTGCTATGGGACATGGCCAAATATTTCAAATGAACAACGAAGAAGTCTCGTAGAATCTTGTACCAATGAGCTCAAGGCCTTCTGGTGCACCACTTCAGAGAAACTTGATTCGATGACTCCACAAATCCTAACGTTCAAGATAAGATTCTGTTACACTAACATTGCTATTTCTGGGTACTTCATTGAGCCGATGATGTTAGTTCTGGGTGAATACGAACTCATCTCCTTGAGAAGATGCGTAAATTTTGCAGAAGAACTTCTTACTCACTTGGAGACTTTTGAAAAGATGTACGGTATCTGGACCATGGAAACGTTTGCCTCCGACTTCATCTCAGCTGGCATGAAAGTGGTGCTATGTGCTCTCAGTTTTGACTGTAACAACCGGCAGGAAGAGGAAAGACTTCTTGATTTTGTCAATAGGTTTATCAGATTGATGCTATCGTTCCCAAATACAGAGAGATACATCAGCAACCTTTCTACGATCAGAAACACACTCACAGAATGGTCCTGCGACCTCAGTCCCTCTATTGTCTAACTTATATTGGATGTTTAACAGCTTCTAAAGAAAACTAACAAATTCCACTTCTAATCCACCTGTAAGATCACAGCCTCATAATGCGATCCATTGTAAAATCGTTAAGCCGCTTGGTCATCAATGGCACAACATCACCGTCAAAGCAAGCAACACCTCATCCCAAAATCAAACGCAACTTAATCAGTAGTCCTCCAACTTCTTGTCGGAGCCTCTTCTCATAAAGTCCTCGGTCAAGTACTCGGTCTGAGTTAGATGTGGGTTGGCTTGGTGGACGTTGATGGAGATCAAGTCGGTTCTGGAGTAGTGACCAACAATGTCAACGAGCTGCTTCTGCATGGATGAGTAGTAGTACTGTGTTATCGGATGTTTACTCTCGGTTGATTCGCTAACTTCACTAATTGCTATCGTTATCTTGCATTAACATCTTATCGGGAGGACTCCATGGTGTACTGGGTCAGGTAGTGATCAGCGAAGGCACTGCGAATCAGCTAAAGTCTGTAGTTGCGGCTCGGCTTAGAGATGAAATGGGTTATAGTATCTACAGGTAATGCGATACCAAAGCTATGATTCCTTTACAAACAAACATTCATCGTCATCAAAGTTCTCTCTTTCAACACTTGAAGTATACATGGCAATCACAAGCGGTCATATACTCTGAAGATTTCTAGTTTATAATCCTTAAGATAGTATACTATCAAAGTATAGTTTAAACCTTTATAATTATATCACATTGGACCTGCAGCATAATTCCGGCCCATACTTCAATCTCCGGACGTTTATTCTACCGGCCGTTTCTTGCATATATCCTTCTTTTCAGTGATAATGAGTTATCTTTTGGTGTTTCCAAGGTCATTAGCAGTGCTATAAGGGTTACCAGTTAAGGAATAAGGTCTGGTATATTAGCTTGGCTTACACTAGTGCCTAATTATAGTTCAACATAAAATATTAGTATAAAAACATAGGATAAACAGATAAGAATTCAAGGAACAATGTCACAAATAGAATAATACAAACATAATACAGCTGTGCCGAGAATTGAAAAGAATTAGATCAAAAAAAGGCATAACAAGAAGAGGAACAACATATCAAACAAAGGGGAAGAAAATACCATACCACATCAAGCATCAAGAGAACCAGCAGCAGCAGCTTCAGCTAACGATTTTCTCTTTTCTTTCTTTTCCTTTTTTTCCTTCTTCTTCTTCTTCTTCTCTTCGGATGATTCAGAAGGTCTCTTCTTAGAACTCTTCAAGTGTGATGGGAGTGGGATTGGAGCAGTAGTTGGAGTAGTCTGTTGAGCAACACCATTCTTCTTATCCTCGATGTATTTCTCTTTCAATTCTTGATAAGTAGCAAGCTCCTTAGTGTAAGCTTCCTTCCATTTCTCCTTCTCCTCATCGGAGAGAGACCCCCATCTATCAGAGATGGCCTTTGTGACTTCTGTAGAGGACAATGGAGGCTCACCCTTAGCGGCTCTCTCAGCACGGATAGATTCACGAATGTAAGAAGAATAAGCAAAGAACATTGTCAATGGTTTCTTTGGAGCATATGGATCTTTCTCAGCTTGTGCTCTCTTTGGTTTAGATGCAGCTGGCTGCGATGGTAAGACAACATCTGGGACACCGACGTCTCCAGTTATATCGGAGAACATTGGTAAGATGGCATCACCAGCAATGGTGTGAGCAGAAGCTGAAACGCCCTCAGATGCACGAGTGAGTAACTTTAAGGAATCGGCAAGATCAGCAAAGATCTTGGTAGCGTCCTCATCGGTGTTGAGAGATGCGTTATAAAAGTTGACGGTAGCGGCGGAGGCATCATTAGCGGCCTTTGAGAGCTCGTAAAGGGAGGAGACAAGCTAAAGAAAGGTGGTGTTAGTATGAGTAAACAACACAAACCAAAACAAAACTTTGTGAGAGATTATCATCAGCCTTTGTATTGACCATTACTTTTGTCTCTTAAGCTAAGAAAAAAAATCCAAACTTACAGCGTCCTTAGCGGCTTTGAGTTGGGCTGACATTGTTTCTGCGTGCGCCTGGTGGTTGGCGGGAAGGGTGGCCCTGTGTACGCGGTGGTGTTGGTGGGTTTGGGGGAAGGGGGAGGATAAATTCCAGTGGGGGAGACCTAGGCAGGCTGCTCCCTTTAAAGAGGAAAAATTTCTGCGCAGCCCGTCCACTCGCGCGTCCTCACTGACCCACCGGCACCCACCAAGAACCCCGCCCGTTAGACAAGGCCCTGTCTGGGCAGAGTTACCTCCCTTCCGGAATTTCCTTTGGGCGCGGCGCGCGTGTGTTCTCTTTGAAGGTCACCGCCGCGGTCTGGGCCCTGGCCCTGGCCCCAGGGCCCTGGGAAGCTCCTGTCTAGAGAAGACCCTTCTACAAAGGAAATTCATTAGTGGAGGTGACAAAAAAAACTCACACAACCATCCTATGAAGACTCTCCCGTAGCATTAGTCCCTTAAAGGATATCATCGAGCTCACAGTATTATTTTCATAGCGGGTATAATCAATCGTAAATCAAGTATTAGTGAACCCCAAAAGGTGTTCCTGCCTAGCGCTTGGATCTTCCCCCTGCCCGGACAGGTTGTTAACTTCCAGGATCGGCGCACGATAAAGTGCAATGCAAACGAGATATCAGCTTTACTCTATCTACTATCTAAGACTATCAAATACTAAACGTTCATGATCTTTAGATATATCCATTTCCGTAATGTCATCTCCGATCTTTATAGATCTTGATCTAACGCTTCTCTTTTATACTCGATAGCATTGAACACCGTCGCGTATGGTGCACTCCAGATGCACCCCCCACCCCATCAGCCCGTTGACGCGTCATTGTTCTCGTCTGTTGTGACAAGACATAAACGGCTCAGCCTTGAATAGCAAATTAAACAAATAAACTAAATGGCAAAAAAAGCAAACTCTCTAGCGAAGTGAATATGTGTATGCATATGGTGTGATCGTGCAGTGGTAACCTTAAGTCATGAATCGTGATGTATCCAATGTGGAGTACAGGAGTGGGGGGAACGGTATTGGGGTAATTAATTAGCTTTTTACTCTGAGGAAAACTTGAGATCGATAATGGAAAGTTCATCCTCATGGCCTAACCCCCAGTGAGGTCTTGAACTACTCCATTTGCGTTTCTTAGATAAGAAATTTGTTCGATGATTGACCAATTCCTCTCTCAAGATCCTTCCAAGATTTATGGCAATCTCATCCTTGTCAAGCTTAGAACTTAGTGGTTTCAAAAGGGTCAAGTCAAGTGTGATATTCTTGGTAGTGTCTCTTCTTCTCAAGCAAAACTTTAATGACAACTCAAACCTATTCTCTGGTGTGTTGTGGATCAATGGACCTTCAATGTTACGACGATCATACATCCTGATATCACCAATTAAAAATTCAAGGATACACCAACGGAGAATATCATCTTGTGTAACTGTAAACTGTTGAACTGCTTTCGACTCGTCAATCTTCTCAGATGGCAACTCATGGGCAAGATGCTTAACGATGAAGTCATAATCGATGGCTGTCTTTGAAAAAAACAGGGCATCGTGGCTTTCAAATTCAAAAGTCAATGTCTTCTTGACTTTCTTCAAAGGTGGCCTAGAGGAGGAGGTTAATTCTGGTTCTTTGTCCTCTTGGTGTTTTCTCTTGGCTTTTTGATATTGAGAGACCTCTTTGTCCCCGTTGGTTGAGGAACTACTAGATGGTGAGATCAAGAACTCAATGGCAAGAGGGTTCAATTTAGGAGGTAGCTGCTCTATCCAATTATTTGAGCTTGCTCGAGAGATAGAAGGAATGTTTCCGGCATATTTCCCATACTCAGGATTGAATGGTACAGAACCCGAGTGCTCCATAACTGACGTACGTCCCTGCAGTTTCTTATCTTCATCCTTTGTTGCCCCACGAATAAACTCTTGCACTGAGGGAAGCTTTTCCATTGGAAAACGAATGGTTTCAAGTTCCTGCCATAGTGTCTTAGGGGTCGTTGGTGCAATGTCATGGTCACCGCTCAATGATGACTCCCTCGAGGAGGTAGTGATCATCCAGGGAGGTGCATCCCTACTAGATGATTTATCCTGATATGGATTCGGTTGTGAATATGGATCTAATGGCTGATATCCGTAGTATTGCTGCCCTTGGAGGGAATAGTTATGATATTCTCCTGGATGTGGTGGGTATGAGCGACCCCCGTAAGAGTGGCCCTCTATGTGTGGAGGTATACATAGGTGATACACTTTGGTAGCAAACTCACCCGGTGAGTATGAGAAGTAATCCTGGTGTTTCTGATGGTGGTTTAAAAGCTGGTCTAGGGGTAGTGCTTCATAAATGGGGCCGGAAGTATGTTGGAAGTTCTGCATGGCCATATGATATGTATACGGCTGTGAGGAAGGCATTTGTGAAGAAAACTGTTGAGGCTCTAGATTGTTGGGGTAAGGATTATCCCTTGTGTGGTTTACCTGGCTAGATTGCCAATGTATCACATTATGTGGGCTGAAGTGCTCATAACGCACACCTTGTGACATGATGTCCTCGTGTCGTGTCTCGTGTATGTGGGTATGGATGTTTGTCGGCAAACTGTCGCAGTCCTCTCCAAAGGAAGAATACCCATTGAGTTACAATTGTAAGAGGTGGCAAGCATGGATATCTATATAAGGCGTTCTGTCTGTGGGGCGGTCTCCGGGGCTGCCCTGCACTCAACGCCGTCACTTTGAGAACGAGAGAAAGGCGGCCATTGTCGCCCTCGCTGCAAGTACTCTGCATCCTTGTGCGTCGTCACCATGCGCTCCACAACTAAACTTCCAAAAGACACATGTTATCTCCCTGATTTACAGTTTGAGGTGTCTGTCTGTATATCTAAGTGATATCTTGGTGAATCGCTGTATGTCTCCGCAAACTCACCTTTCTTGGGCCGGGGGTATTGAATGGCACCACGCTGGCGAACTATAACCAACCCAACAGACTGTCCAATAACAGTGTTGTTTTCCACCAAATATTGCAATCGATTCAAACGCTCGACTTTGATTGTACACTGGCATAACCTCATGTGCCACCGTTGCTGCAAGGCTACCATAAGTCTAAGAGACAAAGACACTATCTGTACAGTAACCTATGACGATTGGCGCTTAGCATATCTGATCTACATACTATGAGGTGATAGCTGATACCAAGGAGAGTTGAGCTTCACCAATATTGAGGAAATATGTGCTTATCTTCTGATCCAATAAAGCCAAGTGTAGGGTTTGCTTGCTGTACACTTGGTACTCTTTACCTGAGCTCAGTCTGAAACAACCCCCTATGTCTGACTTAAATCCAATAGGAGTGCCTAAAGCGTTGCCTCGTTGCATGTCCAAACGCACCACTGATCTCGTCTGATTGTAGGTTCCCAGAATGTGACCAATCACACCTTGACGGCGCATCGTCATGGTGACAGCCCTGCACATTTTGCTGCAAGTTAAAAAAGGCTGCATTCCAACTAAATAAATTTGTACGCCTCTAGGATAAACTTTTAGTCTGCAGAAGTTGAATCTCATCCCATGAAAGATTTCGTCACCCATAGCAACAGGGCACCCTCATCGAAGTGTTCCCTGTTCCGCTGTTAAACCTTCCCGATGTAACCAGACTGAGGCAACTCATGTCTCCAAGTTATGCTTGGGGCTTCTCTCCCCTCACTCCCCTACGTTCCAGTAATTATCCATCAAAGGCGCATTTTCGGCTATATGGATTATGCATTACCCTGTCCTCTCCAATGTACATCTCCAACAGCTTGCCCACTTCTAATCATTAATTAGCTTTATCACTACATGGCATCTGCACCTCCGGTCTAATGACCCACCTTTCGAAGGGGCTTCTCTTACATACCTAATAATAATCCAGAACTCCAGACTAGAGCGTGCTTGTTTTCAGTTTACCTTCCACAGTTTTGATGCTTCCCATTCAGATGTTCTTTTCCTGATCGACATCGATGCAGACACTTCTTGGCTAGCTTGAAGGCACGCTCGGTGTATCAGATATCACGTTTAATCTAAGAGTCGCCAGAGAGTTCTAGCGTTGTAATTGATTACATCATCATTTCACACCATATTATAATACGCTATCAACAACATAAGAAGTGCAGAACCATGCTGTAACTGATCGCTTCTATATAAAATAATCGGGCTTTTAACTCAATACTCGAACCATTTGCCCTTGTCCCTATCGATCTGGTAAAGCACCATTTTAGAAATCTTCAACAAGGCATCTTGGCCGAGTGGTTAAGGCGAAAGATTAGAAATCTTTTGGGTTTACCCGCGCAGGTTCGAATCCTGCAGATGTCGTTATTTTTTTTTCAAAACACAATAATCATCTGTTGTCTTTTTTTTTGCCCAAAGGGCCGCCAAATCACTAAGATGTTTGGATCATTAATTCATGCCATTATATCATTTAAAGAGTTATTATCTCTCGAAGGTGGCGATATCATCGCGCATCTTTGTAGTAGTCTTCATCGCTTTCATTTTCATCCTCTTCAATAGTAGTAATTGGAGACACAGGGATACCAGCTCCACTCGTTCTCGTGCTGCTAAATACACTAGATCCGAGAGTTCCTTGTGGGGTTGATTCCTCTGATATTGTGCTATTCAGTGAGCTCAACCGTGATCTGAAAGCCTGTGTCACTGGTGATGTTGTCCCTTTGTATACCAATGGTGATGATGGGATAGTTGATGATTCTGATGCAAGTGAGTTAAGTGATTCGTAATTAAAAAGCACATCATCGTCTTGGTCTGTATGAAGGAGGCGTTCGTAGCTGAGTTCATTCATCATTGAATGATCTGTGGTGGCTGTGTCTAGACGTGTAGTCTCCCCCGTCGCTGTAGTTGGTGGTGATGCCTCTTGGACAGCGGCAATGTTACCTGAGTCAATACCTGGTGTTCCTTGTTCACTCAAGATATATTCCTCGATTAGAGATGGATGATCGCTCACCAATGGGGTACTTCTTGGTGATGGGGAGTTAAGGTGCTCAAACTCCGCAACAAGATCTGATCTTTTGTTAATATCCGATGTCAACCTGAGTTCTTCTTTAATCTTCAGACGTTTTTCCTTCGTCTCCAATTTTGTAGCCCAGTATATCATTTTGATGACTGTGTAGTATGTGGAAATCCCTAGAAATATACCTGCAAGACACATCACATTGATAAAGCGAACCCACTGTGCGATGACTTTGAGCTGACTTAAACCATACTCCACTGTCATTAAGTTCTCCAACTGCGTATTGAACAAAAGCTTGATCCAAATATTGACGAATCCAAGTGCATTGTACTCAATAATCCTGATCATGAGAGAAAATGGCTCACATACAAGCCACACAAGAAGACCTACCCCGTGAAGCACGTGTCGCACCACACCAATTGTGAGTGAGAATAGCGCTGTAATAGCGTAGCGTACCATTGAGAAAGCTAATTTGAGTGTATTCTGTGCAATTGCTGTTGTGTATGAGATTACACTAAGTGATAGTGGCAAAATGTGCGCCTGAAAGTACATAGCAGTGTTCTGCAAAGTATTCCTTAATACGATGTATGGAGACGATTCGGCCTCAATGAGGCCAGTTGGAGGGTCAGATCTCAATCCGAGTACCATTACGAAATGGTAAGTAGTGATTTTATGGACCTATGGGTCAATGGAGCTGATGTAAGTGGTCAAACACACCTCTATCAGGAGACAACTGGGGTCCATTTTCTTGCCCTGATTTCTGACCCCAATATCTTATGTGGCCCCTTACCGAAAAAAACTTGTTCGCGGCCTGAAAGGTCTCGAAGAACTCATTCAAAAAATTTTCCATCTTTGAACCTCTACTTCCTTTCTATTTACTGTGTCAAACACATCTGACCCTGGCGAGCCTGACCAGCATTAAAATAGAGAGAGAACACTGGAGCTATAAGGATATATCCTGTGCTCTCCTCTTGCTGTGTTTCAGCAGCTGGCCTGGCCTCAATTGTCCGCGTAAGACGAGAGACACATGTCTCTAGAAGATCATTACGCATTAACACCTCCTCTTTCTGTCCCGTATCCTCTACGCATCCATAGGGTAATGGGTCCTGGTATGGAGAAGATAAAGCCTTCAAACGCGGTGGCCTACTTTGATACATCGGGCCATTTGCGTGGGGAGGATCGTGTCTACTGAGACCCATAACTTCACGGTCGGGCTCGCACTTCTCTGTGTGTTGATGACTGCGGGTCTTGGAGACTACATCCACTTTATATAGTGCAATAAATGACACATGTGTCTTGAATTTCAGTCTTTTGTAGAACTTGCATATTGGCACTGTTGCTGCTTTATTAAATATTCGAAAGAGCTAGTATAGAGTATAGTGGGGATGCAGTCGGACGCCTTTGAGACTTTCTTATGTCCTGGTGGGTGCCTCATGTGTCTGAAACATTGTATGTTTCTAATTGTCCTTTTAAAACCGCCATTGTAACTGAGCTTGGACAAAATAATGTGACTTCACCTCAAAACCTAGCCGTCTATCAAACAGTGATCTTTAAGAATATCGTTAAAGGTTTTATAGTGTAGTGGTCATCACCTTCGGTTCTGATCCGAATAACCCCGGTTCGAATCCGGGTAAGACCTTTATTTTTTGCATTTTTTTAATACCACTCTCAGCTAAGAAACAGCTTGTTTATATTAAGTAACTCAAATCTCCCAATCTTTAATGATGAATAAAAGAAGAAGTTGTTGGCTACTTAGTGTGTCTTTTGCGGCATAAATTGGCTCGTGAAGTACATTAGTCTGATATGCTGCGCCGAATTCAGTTTCTATGTCTTGATCATTAGAACGGATCATAGGCCGACATTATATTAGCCATAAGATACATTCATTCACTTGTTACTACTACTATATAACGGTAAAGCTCCCACAGACACCGCTCAGAAAAGTAGACCCTCAAAACCTCATGCGGATAGACCTTCCGTATTGGGCATCTCGATACTCTCCTATTTTAGTCCTCACAGAAAATGCACCAAGTCCATGCAAATTCACCTAAAAGCGAGCTTACAAGAGTACAGACACTCACACTTCCAAGATCCTTACTGACTGATTAGCTACCGGCATATCGACGCTCCTTCATATTCATATTCCCCACATACCGCATAATTGGATCGGTCGTCTCGATACGAGCAGCAGAAACCCGTAACCCGTAACCGAACCCAGGTTCACGCCGCACACACACACTTACACACACACACACGCAGAAGCGAACTGAAGATGTCCGATCCGAGCAGTCAGCCCAAGAAGCGAACACGTTCTCGCTTCGGATGCCACAGATGTAAAAGGCTAAAGGTGAAGTGTGACGAAACGAAGCCGAGCTGTTCTCTGTGTGTCAAGGCCAACGCCGAGTGCGACTATTCCATCAAACTCACCTGGGGTGGTCGCCCTTTCAAGAAGCAAAAGGATAACAACTTGGGTCTAGAGACCATTCTATCCTTCGACCAGAAATTTCAGAGCAAACCTTCCAGTAGGTCCTCGTCAGCGACGCCTCCAGCACCTCCCATCCCCTCTGGGGACCAAGTCATCGAGTTCGATACCCCAGTCTCCGTTGATGCATCTCAATCCACCAAAAAGACTGCCAAGCCCGTCCAGACACCTCTAGATCAAAAGCCGATCTTACTAGAACCGACTCCTCCTCCACTTCCCAAGCAGTCAAGGTCTTTGAAACAGGCATCATCAAGGGTCACGAAACCTACAATATCGAAACCGAGATCAACTCCCTTATTACGATCAAATAATGACACATCTCATCTTCAAAACGTCTCCCAAGATACCAGCATTAATACCCCTGATCAATTGCCTCGCCAACCATCAGAACTCTCTGAACTTCACGAGACTCTCAGCCATCCAGTCACACCAACGCTTGAAGGTGCAGTTGATCTCTCCAGCTTGCTAAATCCAGCTGATGGTGCATATATGCCAGATCCATGTGATACGAACACCATGTATTCACTTGAAGACAATATGACCATCCCAGACATGCAAGATAGTCGGATGCTGGTTGCCTTTAGAGACATCCCGACATCAAACCCTGTGGTCAAGCAGTACGTCAATGACGTTTTACTTCCTGATCTAAATGGCATCAATCCAAACTTCAGATCCGATAGTGAAGAAGACTCTTCACCGGAGAGTCTCACATTCATGGAAAACTTCCATAGCTTTAAATGGAACCACCCAGGCCCAACGGATAACCAGTTTGAGTTCTTCTCAGACCCATCCCGATTCTTTACCGGGTTCGAATCGGTCCCAGAAACAATTGATCCACTTCCAGATCTTATCCGCAACAATCCTCTATACAGAGAGTACTATCACGGCTACATTAATGTCTTCTCTCGAGCCCTCTGTCCTGCTCCTCGCTACACTGATAATCCATTCACCACGCTTCTTCCAAAGATGGCTGTTTCCTCAGGCACGGATGGCCTCATCTCTGTGCTCATCTCCTTTGGTGTGTGCATGAAGGCATCTTATGCTGGCGCCATCTATCCAGAAGATCCAGTGAAGGACCTCATCTCTCGTGCCTTGAACGACTTATACAAGAGACTTACCGACCCATTAGAAGCCAATTCGGACTACACACTCGGACTCATCATGGTGCTCAGTTGCTTTGAGATCATCTGTGGTAAAGGTCACGGATGGCGTGCACACTTCTTTGGAGCAAAGAGCATTATGCTGGCTCGTGGATTCCTCAAATTTGCCTCTAAGAGATCGAATAATGCAATCTTTGATGCTGTCCCAGTGACGTTGGAGAGGGCTCGTGAAACCGATTTACCTTTCTTCTTCTTGAGATGGTTTGCATATATTGATGTTATTGGTGCCCTTTCGTCCTCCTCGCATGTCTACATGGGAAACGCCCGAACGGGTGACTTCCTATGGGAGACGGAGAAGGTGACATATGCTGATCGTGAGAGGTTAAATGACATTGATCCATTCTTGGGATTTGAACTTCATGTCATGCAACATCTTTCCAAGATTATTCACCTTGTTAAAGAACGTGAGAGGGCATTTTCTGAAGGAAAAGCTTTACCAGTTGAGCTGATCCAAAAGGCATTGGAAGCTAAGGAAGATTTGATGAACTATATCACTGAGACCGAAGCCTATAGAGATGAGATTGAGGCCAAGCTGATAGCTGATCCAATGAACCTGTTGAATGACCGTATCCCTGATTATAAAGTTCTCAGAGCTACAAACTTGGTCTTTAGTCTCGCTGGTGTCTTACAAATTTATCGAAGAGTCCTAATGGTTCCTCGTGAGTCTCCGATTGTCCAAGACATTATCCAACGGTCAGCCTCCTCCTTTGAGCAATACATTGATGTGGATGTTCCAGCTGCTTACTGTACCGTGTTCTCGTTGTTCTCCAACGGCTGTGATGCCATTGATGAACAGACTAGACAGTTTTACCTGCACAGAATTGATTCATTGGCCATCAATGGTATGTTCTCAGCAAGTATCGCACATGATATTATGCAGGAGTCGTGGGTCACTGGAAAGTACTGGGCAGACATCATTGCTGAAAGAAACATTGATGTTGTCTTTGTCTGAGGCTAGGCTTTACCTAGACTCATCAAATGGTTCAAAACAAAAAATTTACGATGCATATATATAATACTACTACTCCTTGTAAGTTATTGAAGATGCGAATGAAATGCTGGTGATACTTTTTATCTATCTAAACACCTTTCAAGAAGTCATGCTGAAGCAACAGCCCACCACCCGGTCTATCCCTCGGATTCCAGACTAACATGTCTTGCAAGAATGCAGCAAATCCAGAATGATCGAGCTTCAATTTTCTCTGCATTGGTGTATCCATCCGAGGCTGATCCAAACTCAGACCCTTATAGTTACCCAATCTGTCAAATTTGGTGAAAATCATGGTCTTCTTATCAATGTAGTGTGGATCGTTATACTTGTTAATGGAACCTCTCTGGAAAACATCATTTCTCAAGTTGATAATGGTTCTAGCAGTTGGATGACCAATAAGTCTCACAATCAGCTTGTATAAGCTCTCCTCATCTTTAGCTTCAAAAAGTGGACTTCCCACGTACATCTCATAAATCAACGAGGCGAATGACCAAATGTCTATCTTTGTATCGTAACGGCATCCCAACAATACCTCCGGGGCACGGTAAAATCTTGATTGGATATATGGGAAGGTTATCGTCCCCGCTGTAGCTGAAGAGCCAAAATCAATGATTTTCAAGTCAAAGGAATGTGGACTCTTAAGCATGATGTTCTCCGGTTTGAGATCACCATGAATGATATCATGGCTGTGGATGTACTCGAGTCCCGAGAGAAGTTGCTTGCTCCATAGTTGAATGACTTGTATATCGAAACCTTTGAACTTTGTAGCTTCCAGTGCCTCGAGCAGTGTTACAGAGAGGAGCTCTGTAGTTATGCAGATATGAGATCTGAAGTTGAAGTAGTCAATGTATGATAACAAATTCTCATGATTTAGCTGTTTGAGAATCTTAATCTCGTTTATACTCTGTAATGACCATTCTGGATCATTTCTCATGATCTTAAGTGAGATGACACATTTGCTCTTATGATCCTGACACTTGTACACTTTACCAAACATACCGGTACCTAGACGACCAAGCACCTGATAGCGGTAATTAATGTGATCGTCCTTGTTAACAATAAGGTTATTGTCCTTATCATCAAACCCAAAGTTGAGACCAAAGTTGGAAGGATCAACATGAGTATGACCAACATTACCCAAGTAGAAAACTTCGTCAGACTTTATGATCTCAGCTTTTTCAAAAGTATTGAGTTTGTTGGACCGGAGAATCTGTGAAGGAGACTTACTTGGTCTTGAAATTATAACATTCAAGTCTTTATCCCAACTTTCAACTGTTTCCCTTGTACCTGTAAACTCTGAAAGGATGGTATGGAGCTGTTTAGTTGTAGAACACTTTTGAGTCTGTTGTGGTGTACTCGATCTTGATGAAACGCGTTGGTTGTAGATTGTGGATAGAGGTCTTGCTCTAGCGGAGACAACACGTCTTTGTTGTGTAGGCTTGTTTGGTTGTGGGATCTCCTTTGATGCCTGTGTAAGATCTTTGATGCCAACATTAACACTAAAACTCTTTGTCATTGATCTCTTCTTGGGGATGTTCAGTGAGGTGTTGGTGGTCTTCGTGTCAGCTGTGGAGGGGTTTGTAGATGACTCTGGGATAGTTCGACCTCTAATCTTGGCATTCAGGTTCATGACTGATGCCTCTTGTTTCAATCGACTGCTTCTTGTAGATCTCAGGAGATCGGGTTTTTCAGACACGATTCTCTTGGGAATGTTTTTATGCTGCGGAATGTTACTTGAAGAAGTCGATAATGAAGGTGTCGAAACCTCGGAAATTGTTCGTTGAGATCTTCGTGTTGTACTGGTCTTGAGATTGAAGGCAGTTGTAGATCTTCTAAGACGTGATACGAGAGGTGAATCATCACTTGTGGTTATGGTTGTGGTTGTTGGTTGCTTGGGTTTCACATTCGCTGGAGCATTAACGCGTTTGATCGGTGATGGAACTGCTTGTAAAGATGCCTTTCGTGTGACGGTAGACTTTTTCACAGGAGATGGAGTAGATGATGCAACTGAAGAGATGGACTTAACACGAGACCTTAAGAGCATTGATGTTCTACTCTCAAGAGGTTGTGTTTGGCATGATTCCGCATTCATGATACTTTTGTTGTTGATCCTCGTCTTCTTCTTATCCATTGCCAATTGAACGGGAATCTGCTCAGCAGTATCTGAACATGTAACTCTCTTCTGCGGCACTGCCGATGAAGACGCTCTGGTGGGTATTGGAGAGTCTAAACTTAATGACTCAAGCTGGGATGTCAATTTTGTAAGAGTGGATGGAGGAGTCGATCTTTTTGAATCTGAAGTTATTTTCCCCTTAGGTGTAGGGTTATTTTGCTTCGGTGGTGTCCTTGTATTGGTCACATTTGCCAGTGGTGTTAGATTTGAACGTTTGTTAGACCTCGTCATAGGTGATGAACTTGATGATGATGAAACAGGAGACGGTACCACTGGTGATGAAGTGATCCTCGGGATCGATGATCGCTTCACATTTGATCCAAGCTGTGAATCATCAAGTGGTTGAATAGGAGTGGAAACTTGACGTCTGTTATCCTTGACTGGGATCTTAGATGATGATGATGCCGCCAACCTTCCATACTTTGATTGGAGCTTATCGTGGTGTTGATCCACCGAGGCCATCTCAAAGGAAGGAATGAGGAGAGAAGAAGCCAAGCGCCTGGGTAATGCAAAGAATGTACCTTGTAGAGTTTAGCGCCCTATGGAAAGCTCTCTATGTATAGAATGCCTATGTTTGTTATGGTGTTTTGATGTGATGTGTTTAGGTCTGGATCGCGTGGCCGAAAAGGGAAGTTGGGTAGGTTGGGGCAGCATCTCGGAATATTCCGGTTTATATAACGAAATTATATATATATAGTTAATCTCATATATATATTTGTTATATTTGGTATAACTTTCAATATATTTTTGTAGAAGTACCTCTATATATACATATATTGGACAAAGATTTTTCTCATCAAAGGGTTGTAAAACATATGGCAGTATAATCAGGTTAATTTTATCTTATTTGCGTAGAGATTATGAAGCATTGCAAAAACACTTCTCTTAAAACCTATTATAAAAGCTTATAACCTACATATAAAAATTATTAAAAATTTCAGTAAATTTGTGAGTCTATATAACATTCATATATTCAACCAAGTTCTGAAGTTATACCTATATAAAGATACTAATTAAAGTCTTTAGTTGGTGTTCGGGTGTAACCCGCTTTTCATCATTTTTATTTCTAATTGTCATTTTTAAAGTGTTTGAATTGGTGTTAGGGTGTTTTAATTTTCCTTTTTTTATTTTTTTTTATTTTTATTTTTTTATCTTATTTATTTATTTTTTGCCGCTGGCGCGGCCCATAATAAAGTGGCCCTCGGCCCAAACGGTCTGTGTCCCCATGAGCATTATGCATTACCCCAGGAAATAGTAATAGCCACCCTGGGGGATCAAGATTAGATAGTTATCAAATGAGGAGGTAATGAGGAGGTAGTGAGGTAAATGAGGATGTAATCGACAGGTTAGATGTAGAGGTAGATTTAGAGGTAAATAGACATTTGTGTTGAGTCATAGGCTCCATCTTTACCCGAGGAATAGATCATCCCCTCTAGTACGGAGTGGAGATAGAGAGTTTTATCTATGTTAAACACCCATCCCTCCGAAACCAAAGTCCCGTCACCCGGAGGTTAAGAAACATATAGTGTTCATATCCATTGCCGATCTCGCTCTCTATTGACTCGGTGTGCCTCGGCCCACATGACACTTTGACTCTGGTCCCCAATGCCCACCCATAATCATCGTAAGGCTCTGTCCGGTCGCTCGGAGGAGGCCGGTTGCTCCGCATCGCCGGATAAGCGTTTTCCCCCTGACCCCAACTGATGATATAAAAGGCCATCGCCAGGGCCTTCTTCCCCCCGGGGTGGCCTTTGTTAATTTATTTGGAGAATAATTATCGATAGTAATACCAAGCACAATGACCGTCGCAGACAACCCATTCCCAGAGACACAGGATCTCCTCCAGGGAGTTCAGGTCAGAGCCAGAATTCCAGCCAATGCTAAGCACATCGTCACCCCAGAGGCCCTCGCCTTCATCGCTGTTCTCCACCGCACTTTCAATGCAACAAGAAAGAAATTACTTCAGAATCGTCAAGTGGAGCAGGCTAAGCGTGATTCAGGTATCTTGCCAAACTTCCACCCGGATACCGCTTATATTAGAGACGATCCAACTTGGAAGGGTCCATCACTTGGTCCAAAGCTTCAGGACAGAAGAACAGAGATCACGGGTCCTTCATCCAGATCTATGCTTGTTAATGCCCTCAATGCTCATGTCGCCACTTATATGTGTGATATGGAGGACTCTGCTACACCAACTTGGCTTAACGTTATCGATGGACAGGTTAACCTCTTTGATGCCGTTAGAAAGCAGATTGACTTTAAGAAGGGTAACAAGGAGTACAAACTTAACTTGAACAAGCACATTCCAACTTTGATTGTTCGTCCAAGAGGTTGGCATTTGGAAGAGAAGCACATTCTCGTTGATGGTGAACCAACTTCAGGATCAATTGTGGACTTTGCCCTCTACTTCTTCCATAATGCAAAGGAGACAATTGCCCAAGGTTTCGGTCCATACTTTTACTTGCCAAAGATGGAACATCACTTGGAGGCCAAACTCTGGAATGACATCTTCAACGTTTCTCAGGACTATATTGGAATCCCAAGAGGTACCATCAGAGCTACCGTCTTGATTGAGACATTGCCAGCTGCCTTCCAAATGGATGAAATCATTTATCAATTAAGAGACCACTCTGCTGGTTTGAACTGTGGTCGTTGGGATTACATCTTTTCTTACATCAAGTGTCTTAGAAACCACAGAGAGTTCATCCTTCCAGATCGTGCACAGGTTAATATGTCTGTCGGTTTCATGGCTTCTTATGTCAAGTTGCTCATTTACACATGTCATAAGCGTGGTGTCCATGCAATGGGTGGTATGGCTGCTCAGATCCCAATCAAGGATGATCCAAAGCGTAATGCCATTGCAATGGAGAATGTCAAGAAGGATAAGCTTAGAGAGTTTAATGCTGGACATGATGGTACTTGGATTGCTCATCCTGCCTTGGCTCCAGTTGCTAATGAGATCTTTAAGAAGATGTTGACTCCAAACCAAATCAACTCAACTGTGGGAATTGAAGGATACGTTCCAATCACACAGAGAGATTTGTTATCACCATATGTCGAAGGTGGTGCTATCACTGAGGCTGGTATTAGAGCAAACTTGGAGATTGGACTCTCATACATTGAGGCTTGGCTCAGAGGGGTTGGATGTGTTCCAATTAACTACTTGATGGAGGATGCTGCTACTGCCGAAGTTTCAAGATCTCAACTCTACCAATGGGTTCACCATGGTGCTAAGACTGTTGACGGTAAGACAATCACCCCAGAATACACCTCTAAGCTTCTCACAGAGGTTGTTGAAGGATTGGCTTCTAAGGCTAAGCAAGGTCACAAGTTCTACCAGGCAGCCAACTACTTCAAGGATGATGTCACTGGTAAGAAGTACCACGACTTTTTGACTACCCTTATCTACGATGATGTTACAACCATTGAGAGACCTCTCCCAGCTACTAAGCTCTGAGTTACTAGGGAGTCTCCTTATAACATATATATGTGTGTGGTTTGTTTCTCACAATATGATGTACGATTTGCTATGTAACAAATAACTTTTCATTAGTAGGAGACTTCTTTAAGATTATGGAATTCCCATTTTTGGACCCCAATTTGGTTCACCTTCACCGTTAAATAAAATTCGGCTAGATGTAGATGGTCTTGACAGAAGGTTATCTTCTGGAATAGCTCCTGTAATGGAATATTTCACGAGTCTTTCAACAGCTTGAGTACCATTATCACCCATACCCATGAAATAGGCAACCATACCACCAGCTAAACCTGCTGATAAGGAAGTTCCTGATTTGGCAACAGTGCCATTAGTACCAGTAGTTTCAACTTTGACTCCAGAGGCAAAGACATCAACACATGAACCCCAATTACTAAAGGGAGCAATTTGATCTTGGTAGTCAACGGACCCAGCTGTCAATGAGCCCTTAGCACTAGCTGGAGAATAATCACAAGCATCCTTTCCATCATTACCTGCAGAGACGATAACTGGGATACCTTCATTAACAACAGCTTCAACGGCACCGTTCAACACGGCATTCTTCTTCATAATTAATGGAATGACAATAAGGGTTGGTCTCTTAGTAATCTTGGAGTCCTGGGAGATCAAGTTCAAGGCACTAACAACAGAACTTAATTTTGTTCTACCATTCTTGTCTGTGACCTTGACATCGAACAAGTTTGCCTTCTTGGCGACGCCATATGTTTCACTTGCAACGACACCAGCGACATAGGTACCATGTGGAATAGTATTAGCTCCTTCCTTGGTGTAGTCTGCAATCTTGGTCACTCTGTGATTGTACTCAGCAACGGTACTTTCAATTCCCGAGTCCAATATGTAGACGTCAACGCCGATACCACCACTTGGGTCATAAAGATAGTCCATACTTTGCCCTTGTCTCAATTTTTGCTGTTGTGAGACCCTGGCAAGATGCATTGGTGCATTTTCTTGAACCTCTGCCAATACCAATTCACGGTCAAGTGAAATGGCACCAATATTGTCATCGTTATAGAGGTTCTTGACAAAGCTCACGTCGAAATCACCAACAACACCTTTAAAGCTACCAATACTGAAAGGCTCAACACCAACCTGTGATAATGCAGCAACGTTCATGTTTGGATTACTTTTGTAGTAGTGTGCAACGAAGGACTCAATGTTGTAGTTCTTTCTGAATTGTACCACAAACCTTGTGGCATCAGCTGGGGCCAACATGAGTGCCACCAGCAGTGTGCGGAGAATGCGTCGATAGATCATGGTGCGCCTTTAAACAATAATCAAGCTGGTCAGCCGTGTAACAAAGGGTTCTGGTAGTAGACAGCTTGGGTAATATGTAGACTCCACATCAACGTGATGGTTGTGATGTTAGGTAGTGAATCAGTTGTAACAGAGGCGGGGTTGGACATCCGCATTTCCTTCACCTTCTTAGCAAAAGAGACAGTCTTTAGCAAAAGAGACAATCTTTAGCAAAGAGACAGTCTCAAAGCACAAAGCATAAGGAGGCTAATTGGATCAAATATTGCCTTGGAAGCTAACATCAGCATTATCATAAACGTCAATGTCGACTGGTTGAGGATCAAGAACGTACTGAGCGATATCGGCTTGGTCCATGTCATACTGGTGTAAATCTTCTTCATCTCCCAAACTTTCTCCATCATCTTCTCCATCAAGTTCTGAATCATCTAAATCTTCTTCATCCATTGAGGCACCAGGCATTCCTCCTGTACCATCAGTAGCATTTGTATTGATATCTGTATCATCGATGGGGACACCACCATTTTCTCTCTGCATTTGCAATTTTCTCTCTTTTTCCTTTCTCTCCTTACGTAGTTGACGTTTCAATCTGTCCTTTTCACGTCTGTCATCCAATTCAAGTCTTTCATGTTCTCTATATTTTGCGAGATAGATCTTGAGTGTCTCTGCATAGTTTTCAAACCCTAGTGTATACATTGCATAAAGGATATCTTCTCCATTTAACGTCTTACGTTTCTCAGCTTGACACTTATCAATAGCACCTGAAGTGATGAAAGAGATGAATTCCGAGACGCATTCTTGGACACACATCTTGGATTCCTTTGATAGTTTAGCCTGTGGAGGAAGTGCGCTCTTCATGACTCTGCCGACTTAGACTTGTTAGTATGTGGTGTTTATGTTATCTTTGAGAAGTTCTAAAAAAAATAATGATAGAAACATACCATTGGCAAGTGGGAGCCATCTATCTTGCTCACGAATCTCATAGTCTCTATCGAGTACACTTTCCTCTTCTTCGAGTGGAGATTTTGATGGCATGGAGATGGGTTTAAACGTGTAGTTAGACTCTGGGGGTTGTCCACCCATAGCGATTGCTCTATGTTGGTGCTCCATTGAATCTCTAGGGACTTTAATACCAGCTCCTTTGTTGTCTATTATTTTTAAACAATAAGTAAGGCAGGACCAACCTTAGAATAAAGGGTTCATAGTTACTGATGGAATAGATAACTTTGCTCGATCTTTTTACACCCGAATCGGTGAACCGTCGGGCCGACGGCCTTTTTCAAAAGTAGAGTTTGGTTGCGAATAGCGTGTGTCGTTTAGTTAACATGTATTATAGTTACTCAGAAATGGAGATGAAAAGAGCTCACGAAGAGGTCTATGGATAGCTTGTATTTGATGCAGTTCATGTATATCATTATTGCGGAAGTAATTTAGATGACAACAGTCATCGAATTGATATAGTGTTGTAGAAGGATATGGATCAGTGCACTAGCGTGGACTCCGGAATGGGGATATTGCTTCGAAGGGAGACATCGTATCAGTGTTACGTCTGAGCCTAACCTTTCAGAAGATCTGCGCTATGTTTATTTGACTAATGTACAGCCCAAATACCCTACCCTTACCCTCTCGAATGATCTGTGAAACAGGGCTGTAAAATACACTAATACTGTTGTATTCACAGGTACAAACACCACTAAGTCACATACCACCTAACACATCCCAGTACATATGAGTGGTGTATTTAGACAAACGATCTCTGACAAACACGTCCATCCAGGGAGATACCAATCCCATGTGTTATACCCCTGCCCAGCAGTTAACCTTAGACATGATCCCAGATCTGTTAAAAAGCGAAGACGCACCGAATCTGCAGGGAGTTGTGTTTGAGGAGCCCCTCTTTTTGCCTGTTTTTACCTGTTTTGACACCCTTGAGAGGTGTTTAATAGCCTGATTAGGGAAAAACCAATATGTGACAGGCTCTTTGCGATGCAGAATGTGAACGGAATAGCGACGCGTGGCAACGCGTCTAAACGCGTCTCGACGCGCTGTTCAAAAAGGGTCTCATTCGAAATCAAAACAAAGGAAAAAAAGACGCGCTTACGCTTTTGGCTTCTTCAGTGGAGGAGATGATATCTAAAGAGTTTGTTTATATGATTAAAGTAGTGAATATGTCTTAAGAAGTAAACATACAGCATCTAACTTCTAATCTCCCAGTATAAACAATAAATAACAAGTAAAAGAGATAAATAGATAAATAGTGAGTATCCCCCTTAAAAGTCAAAGGCGCGCCTAGTCGCGACGCGAAACGCGAAAAAAAGTCCGCGTCAGACGAAATTGGAGCTTTGGCGCATCGGCTCCTTACGAAGTGCAGCCCTTTTTATATCGCCGTCCACCCTCTATTGGGATCCTGAGGATAGAAGAGAAACACGTTAGACATTAGACTCTCAAACCAACTTGTCTTCTTCACAGTCTCTTTCACTCTCACTTATTGTCTCTCTTCTCTCTATCCCTTTGTTCCTCTTACCCTACCCTGTGATCACCCCTTTCCTTCTTTCTCACACTACGACACTCCACTCTATACTCTAAACCTCCAAACTCCAAACTCCACTCCACTTTACTCCACTCCACTCCACCACGTCGAAGCAATACCCTTAAACATTATCCAATGTGGTCTCCTCAGCCCCAAACTATGGGTCCTCCTAAACATATCAAACCTCGTCCATACCACCCAACTCTCGAGTACCTCGAGACAGAGGCTAACAAACTGTGTATCTCCGACTATGAGCAGGATATCATCAACTACTTGGCACTCGTCCAGTCCCAAAGCCTTATCAACTGCTCCATGATCGATTTGCAACCAGAGATCCAATGGTTCATGAGACCATACCTACTTGACTTCCTCATCGAGATCCATCAATCTTTTAGACTCCAACCACAGACCCTCTTCCTATCAGTCTTTATCATCGATACATACTGTTCCAAGAGAGTTGTCTTTAAGAAACATTACCAACTTGTCGGTTGTACTGCCCTTTGGCTCGCAGCTAAGTACGAAGACAAGAAGTCACGTGTCCCAACTCTTAAGGAACTCACGATCATGTGTCGTAATGCTTATGACTCGGATATGTTTGTCCAGATGGAAAAGCACATCCTTGCCACGATGGAATGGTCCTTGAGCTTCACTTCACTCGAAGATTCTCTCCAATTATCCCTCACAAGCGCTACACAATACATCGATGAGACACCAAGAAAGATTGGTGATAAGTTCCATAACAAGAAGAACATCGCTGATAAGATCCAAACTTTATCCAGATTCCTCTGTGAACTGTCCCTTTATGAGCGTAATTTCTTGCAATTGCCACCATCTACTACGGCATTAGCATGTCATTTGCTTGCTGCAAACATCTTGGGTTCAGATTCTGCTGCAGAGGCTTTTGAACATGCAATCAATCGTTATTATGCTGCTAATCGTGAGCTTGATGATGATGAGACTTTTGATGAAGATTTGGAAAACATGGCTCCAAATGTTGTCTTACCTTTCCTTGCAGGTTTCAGTGATGAAACAACAGATAATTTGGCTAAAGCTGTGGTTATGCTTATCAACACTTTTAAGACATGCACCGAGGCATTACAGAACAAGTATAAGAACTTTGACAACTTCAACTATGTCGAACTTCTAAGTGATTTCATCAAGAAGGTTCAACCATGCACACAATCCTTCCCAGAGAACTCACATTTCCAAAACATTACTGAGTCGCAATTAGATTCTAATGTCAACTACGCTGCTCACTACCTTCTCGGTTTGGCTTCTTCCCCATTCCCAGAAACATCCTTTATGGTTCCACCTCCTCCACATGGTGCACCATTCTCCACCAATCAGGCTCCATTGACACCACCATCTGCCTCCTCCACAATATCATCCGTCTTCTCTACAGACCATTATCAGCACAACTACTCAAACACATCGTTATCACTGACCCCATCAACATCACCTATGGATCATCAACAACATAAGAGTATCTTTTACAATTCCTCGGCTAATAACAGCGCCACAATGTTCAAGAAGCCATCTTCTATAGATCACGCAACACCACAGGGTCAACCACATCATTTACATCAGGTCCAAACACAGTATAATCATATCCCACCAACTTACACCTATTCACACATCCCAGCAATCAAGAGACAAAGAGGTTATGGCACAAATTCAAATGATGACAAAAATCTCGAGATGAGCAATTCTTGTCCTGGATCTTCACCACTTGCACAAAGATCTCAGAAGATGAATCTTTATACCTAATCTCTTTGTCTCTACTCACCAAATAATGCTGTGTTTACGATATTTTATGACCCTGTTATCATGTGTGCTCTTATTCCACTTCACTTCTCACTCATCTATCCGTTACGATTCTCACGACTCTTTTCATTATCCTTTATCCAAGGTTCTTTTGTCATGTGTTCTATTCTTACCTCACCGATTCTAGAGTTTTTCTTGAAGGCATCCAAAGGTATCCTTCCATGTCTTTAAATTGAGAGACTTGCTTGATGCTCAGTCCGCTCGTGTATCCAATGTTTCCTTATTTGTGTACCATTGCCATATTCTTAATGCATAATCAGCGCTTTCAATTAAACTTGATCGTATCCAGCTCAGTATGGATATATTACGACCTGAACAGGGTAAAGCATGCAAAACATTTATTCTATTAAACAAGGTCATTAAAGTCATTCCCCATCACTATTATCTGGGGTCAGTGGTCTTTTAATCTCATCCTCTTGTAATCTTGACCCTTCACTAGTTGATGGACTAGTACTCGTCAACGTGGTGTCAATCCTCACCCTGGGATACTGAGCATCAGCAACAGCACCATCAACACTCTTCCGTGGAGATTCGGAACTCATTGGCGTCTCACGACCACTATCCTCTTCATCACTTGGCCCAAGAGACTTGACAGACCCAGCATCACTGTTATAATAATACTTTTTAAGATTATCAAAGTTGGTCTTGATTCGGGATCTCGACATCACTCGTTGTTTAAATTGAGGTGAGATCGTGCCATCGTTCTCCTTCCATTCTGTGTCGATATATGTATCCCGTGTGATGATGATGTATACGAGGAGACACACGAGGATAATGAAGTTTATAAGGTTGACCATTCGTTGGAAGCGAAGGTCTGATGCAAGTTGATCGATTCGGGTATCAGAATTTATAAGCATTTCTTCATGCTGCTTGCGTTGAGAATTGAACATGTCATCTGTCTTTTGTTGAACCATTTCGTACAGAGTGGAAAGACCCTCGATTTGGGAATGGATTGTGGAGTTAAAAGTCTTCATTAGACCTTCGAGCTTTTTGGAATGACGTTTCTCCAATTTTGTGAAAGCATCAGAAATGTGCTTGCTTTGTTCTTCAATGTATAAGACAGATAAAGTGGCATTAGATTCTAGCGCAGAGAGTCTCTTCATGATGTTTTTGTAAATGGATTCCTGTGTGCCACCATTAGGATTCGGTGATGGCGTGTTAACGGCAGAATTCGTAGAAATTGGTTCACAACTGGAGTTACCTTGAAACTCTTTGAACAATTCTTCCATGGTCAAGAGTGGCAGTGTCACAGCACATTCTTCAAAATCGTTCCATGCGGTTAAGTTATTCATCAATTCAACATCAAGATCAACGATGGTGTCATTGATTTTCAATGTGCCATCATTATTGGTATTGTTGCAGGAGATCTGTTCTGGAGGACACTCTTTTTTCTTTAAAACAACAACACGTTCATCGACGAGGTTGTTTTGAGAAACTTCGGTCTTTGCTTGAATAGATTCTTCCTGAGAGTTTTGACGAGCCTCTTCTTGTTTGTACTCTTGCATCATTGTCCTTCCATGGACTCTCACGACAGACAATGGACAGTAATATTCATTACCATAATGCTCCAAGATCTCAACACGAAGATACTTAGCCCAAATCATTGGATTGGAGATGTTAAATGTTTGAAAGTCTCTGATATCATTAGCAGTGACTTCAGCAAGTACAGTCCAACCATTGATTGGCACAGGGTAAGTTTCACTAACAGAGAGTCGAACTTTTTTGAAAGTTGAAGAGAAGAACTCAAAATTTCCCATAACAACACTATCGACAAGGATATCCTGACATAATTCGATAACGACAAATTGGTTTGGGGCAGAGCATGGATTCAATAGATATGAGTCCTTGTTTTCAAATAAGATGGAAGTTGCACCTTTAGCCTCAGAATTTGTCTTGACAATTGTAGCTGCACAATCAAAAGATGCAAAATTGAACTTATCCTTGTAAACTTTCCCCTCTGGCTCTTCAGGTGAAAAGAAGTTTGAGATATCAATTTCCATCTCTTCACCAATGGCATCTGTTGAACCAGCTGGCTTAGTTTTCAATCTATTAGGAGGGATTTGAGCAGCTTTCTCTGATTCAACACCTTTTGCCTTCTTCCATTCTTCAAAAGAGAGGAAAGTCTTGTCAACACTTTCATCTTCAGTGTCATTTCGAAGTATTTCATCAAGATCAAGTGTAGAGTTCTCGTCAATGGTGATGTTGGATAGGGCAATATCGGGGGTTGGTACTATCCTTGGGAGTATTGGATCATGAGTCGTGGATCCTTGGGAAGATATACTTGGGCTCATAGAGCTATGGGTTGGGCTCATAGAGCTAGTGGTTGGGCTGGAAGAGCTAATGCTTGAGTTCACAGAGCTAATGGTTGAGTTTTGAGGCTGTAGGTAGGAAGAGGAGGAGGAAGGGGTGGTGGTGGTTTTGGTGGTGGTGGATGAATGATTGAGTGAGGATGTGATATCCTCCTTGATAGAGGTAACAGCCTGTGATGAGATAGATGAGTCTTGTGTGTCAATCTGTACCTCTGAAGTCCATGATGTCTTCTGCAATGGATCAGATGATGAGACAGTGCCATTGATATCTGACGTAGAAGCCGTGGCGGGTGTGGATGTGGTCGTTGGGGTAGATGTGAATGTGGATGAAGAGATAGAAGTAGAAGAAGATATGGATGTAGATATTGAAGTAGAAGTAGAAGTAGAGGTAGATGTGGGTGTTATGGATGAGTTGAAAAAGAGGTCTGTCACTGTATCAGACAATCCTACTGGCGCCAGCGCCAGTAGAACAAACAGACCAGCGAGAGATAGACGCATGGTGGATCCCAAACAGGTATAACACAAATAGCTAAAGCTGAAGTTGTAGCAAGCGCCTCCCCTTAACCGCTGCTCTCCTTAACCGCTGTTATATCACATTACTGATGATGATGTTTGATGATGTTTGATTATCGCGAAAAGGTATAAAACATCCAAAATAGGAAGCTACCACATGTG
Organism: Petasospora fabianii; assembly: GCA_022641835.1. NCBI lineage: Eukaryota > Fungi > Ascomycota > Saccharomycetes > Phaffomycetales > Wickerhamomycetaceae > Petasospora > Petasospora fabianii. The sequence continues at coordinate 710,500 of CP048718.1, read as the reverse complement.
GATAATGACACTTCATTAAATGACAGACAAACTGTACACCCAGACACCTTCCGGACCAACGGGGTTGGTGTTTGGGTTAGTGGGGGGAGCGTAGTTAGTAATTAGTGGGGGCGTAGTGGTTCGCGAATTCTTCGCGCTTTTCGGCTCTCGGCGATGGGAAAAGCTGGGGGCCCAGAACCAGCACTGTTTAAATGTCCATGTCGGCATACATAAACTTGACAGTGCCCCGCTCTCCTTTGTCATACACAGACTATTCTTCTATCAAATACTTCTACCAAGTACTTCTATCTAGACATACCTTCAACACAATCTACACACACACACACATACACACAATGCTCGCCACAACAAGACTTGCGAGAACATCACTATTCGTGTCAAAGCGCATGATCTCCTCCGCCACCGAGCCATCGGCTAAAGAACTCGCTGAGAGTTCTGTCATTTTTGGTGACCGCAAAACAAAGAAACGTACACAAGAGCCAACACAGGAGAATACCGTTGAGGATCTTAGTTTGCTTGATGAAAGTATCAGAAAAGCCGAGTATTTGTCGCATGGTGCCGAGGGAGCCACTAATGGGTTCGAAAAGCTTCCATCACACTATGCAAAGAATCAACATATTGACATTGACCAAACAAATACCAATGAACTTCGTTCAATACTTTGGCAATTTGATGCTCCAATTAGATACGCATTTGCCTATGGATCCGGTGTTTTCTCCCAGGGTTATTCCACACCTGATACTCAGACAGATCTCATCTTTGCCGTGACGTATCCACAACATTGGCATTCAATTAACATGAAGTATAACAAGGATCATTACTCTTCTTTAAGATACTTTGGCTCCGGTGTCGTATCAAAGTTCCAAGAAGTTGGTGCCGGTGTCTATTTCAATCCATATGTTGAGATTGACGGTAAGCTCGTTAAGTATGGAGTTGTATCTGTTGATACACTAGTGAATGATCTCGCCAAGTGGAACACTTTTTACCTTGCAGGAAGATTACAAAAACCAGTAAAGATTCTCAGAGATGATACCAAGATTAGATTCTGGAATCAACAAAATCTTAAAGCTGCTGCCTCGTTAGCCTATATGAATCTTCCCGAGGACCAACCATTTGATGAGTTCCAATTCTATAAGAACATCACAGAGTTGAGTTATAAAGGTGATGTCAGATATACACTTGGTGCTGAAAACCCAAAGAAGATTGAAAACATCGTTGAAAAGAACTTTGAATACTTCCAAAAGTACTATTCTCCAATCATGAATGAAGTCATCGGTGAGAAGAAATTCTTTTTGCCACCAGGTTTCACAAAGGAGAATGCTAATGCCAAGTTACAAGACACTATTTTCAGAAGCTCAACTTCTCAAATGGCTAAGGGTCTCTTCACTGCTGGTGTTAGCAAATCTGTTAAGTACGCTTGGGCTAAAAAAGTCAAGGCTAGAGCTTCAAAGTAAAGCCAACTATATACATAAAAAGGACAAAAAAAGATCTCTGAAACCCTCTACCCTCGCTTCTTCTGGAGAGACGTGAGGGTATGACTCATTATATTGGCTACCAACTGGTATTGGAACTTTTATAGAAATTGGGATTAGAGAAGACATTCAAGTCATTTTCCTTGTTGTAGTTAATGTATAGCGCTATAGTTAGGCTCATCGCGATGTTGAGATGAGAAAAAGCTAAAAGGTGATCTCTTAGTAAGGAACAGATCCAAAGACACGCACCAATAAAGCCCTAATACTTGTCCAAATGTCAATAAAAGATCAAGTCAAACAAAATTTGCTCCATTATAATCTTTGGACACAAGTTACAGAAGTGGAATTACCCTCAAGCACGCTATTAAAGGGTATCCCAAAAGAGCCATTACTCAACGATGAGACACATGATATACCAACTCAAGAATTAGTATTCCCAGTTTCTATTGAAGAGAAAGTTACACCTCGAAGACTTGAAACGGTGTTTAATGAGATGCAATCTCATTCGGGTACGCGACCAAAGCGTATCGTTATTGGAATCGTTAATGATGATAGTACTGTCGTTTACTACTTCATTCATGATGGTGTCTATAAACCTAAGAAGAATTGATACAAAAGACTTAACTTTCTTATACAACCAAGTGTCTAACGGCATTGACGATATTTGGAGACTCCCAGAATGTTGGACCACGTCTCTGAATCTTGGAAATGGCATCCTGTACCACTTTTAAGTTTTGATCCACACGAGCCAAGATCTCTGGTGAAGTTCTCTGCAAGAAGGTTCTAATGAATTGGTCTGGCAAATCCTTATGTGTGATTATGTACAAGTGTGCTAAGAGTAACAGGTCAGATGAGGTCATTGTCGTTGTGGAAAAGATGTTATCCACAGGGTGACTCCCCAATTCAAGTTGGAGTTGATTGATGACTCTAATGGACTCTTGTAATTGGTTGATACACTTCATATTCGTCACTGAGTTCTTAAGCACAAGCTTCTCTTCAATCATATTATCATGTTTCAACTGTTGAACTTTGCTCACAGTGGGGACATTCTTCAACATTTCTTCTTCAACATCTGTCTTATCCTCAACTTTGAGCCCGATACGGGCGCAGTTAGCCCTGGCATGAGATCTATATTGCAACGGAGTGTTATATTGCATTGGGAAGGGCAAATACAAGCTGTATATGCTTCTCGTATACTTTTCGTAGTTGTCCTTGTTCAAATAAAGAGTATACTCAGTAATGAGCTCAAGCTTATCCTGAACGTACATCAACAAACCATAATTGATAGCTGTTTGCTCCTTGGTAAGTGACTCATCTGCGGCAAGATCATACCCTTTTGTTCTCAAAAACCGAATAATGTCAAGGAACCCATCAGCTTGTCCTTCAGAATGCGTCAACACAGGTAATCTACCCGATGATGATAGATCTGTGTTGCTTGATGTCACAATGGTAAAGTCTGTGTGTGGCACTGCAAGTGCCATATACCATGTCGCCGCGAGACAGTCAGCATCAAGAATCGCAAGCTGATCCGTTGTCCCCCAAACGTGAAGTTCCATAATGCCACTTATGAGTCCGCTAACAGATTAAACACTCTTAAGTTCACTCTTAAGTACTAAGTATAATCGTTTTATAAAGGAGGAAAAACACTGATGGTGTTAGGGTTTTGGTGTTCGGGTGTTTTTGCTTTGGCTTAAAAAACATCGACAATCAAAAAGTACCCAATAAACTCGAGTCTCTAATGAACATTAAGAAGTCAGAGATTGGTCATATAGTGGCTTTGAAGTTTCCATCTTCAATCAAGAAACGTCCCTTGGACACACAGTACTAAAAGACATGTCTTCTGTAGCAGACTCGCATCCAAGACACAAGAGTAAGAGGCTCGCCTCTGATATCATTGGTCAACTCGAGGACAGACTCGCCCTTAATGATCGTGATATCCCAACATGGCTCAAACTGATCGAGAGAACGGTACAGAAGGATAAGATTGAAAGTGTTCGTGAAGTTTACGAAAGATTTTTGAAAAAATTCCCCTTTTTGACGAAGCAATGGGTTGCATACATTGACTATGAGGTTGTTCGTGGAGAGTTTGATAATGCTAATAACATCTTGGGAAGGTGTTTGAAAAGCACAACAAGTGTCGATTTGTGGAAATGTTATGTCAATTTCATTAGACGAAAGCATAGTGTCATCACTGGAGGTGATGAGGCAAGAAGAGTCATCTTCCAGGCTTACGAAACAGCTACTAATCAAGTTGGCACCGATCCAGGTTCTGGTTCATTATGGTCTGAGTACTTGGCATTCATTGATGATTGGAAGGCTGGTTCAACATGGGATGAGCAACAGAAGATGGATATGAAGAGAAAGGTTTTCAAGAGAGCATTACATATCCCACTTAACAATTTGGAGCAATTATGGAGTGATTACACTGTGTTTGAGAATGATTTGAATGCCACTACAGCTAGAAAATTCATCAGTGAAACTTCTGGTGACTATATGAATGCTCGTTCGTTGTTTAAAGAATGGAATAACATCACTCAGGGACTTGATAGATCATTTGAAACCCCTCCACAGGTCATTACAGACCCATCACAACTTCAAAAATGGACCAAATGGGTCAAATGGGAGAAACAAAACAAGATGGCAGAGACACCTGAAGTAGTGGCTAAGAGAGTCGACTATGTATACAAACAAGCAGTGCAAAAGTTAACTTTCTCTCCTGAGTTATGGTTTGACTATGTCAGCTTTTATGAGGAGAGTGAATTCTTCTCTGCCATCAGAGTTCAAGAGCTGCTTAACATGTCATTACTTGCCAACCCAACATCATTTGCATTGAACTTTAAGTTGATTGAACTATATGAACTTGATAATAACACAGCATTGGTAGAGAAGAAGTTTGATAACTTGATTGCTCATTTGCAAAAGGAATTTGAGAGAGCTGATGGTGATTTGACCGAACTTAAAGAATCCATTCTATCTAGTGAAATTGAGAGAAAGAAGGCGACATTGGCCGAAGATGAAGAATTGAAACCATTTTCTGCTGAGGAGACCGAGGCCATCTTCAAGAGAAGCTCTGCTGTACAAGAGCAAAGCATTGAATTGCATAAAATGGCTGAAGTTATCACCAAGACTTATTGCCACTACATGAAGGCCATCAAGAGAATTAAGAGTCTTCAGGATGCTCGTGGGATCTTCAAGCAGTGTCGTAACAATAAGAAGACTTTGACACATCACATCTTTGCAGAGAATGCATACATGGAGAATACTTCAACAGGTAAGAATGTTGCATTGAAAGTGTTTGAGCTTGGTTTGAAACCAGGGTTCTTTGCCAATGATGGTGAATATATTTACAAGTATTTGAAGTTCTTGATTAAAGTTAATGATGATATCAACTCTAGAACAGTGTTCGAGACGACAATCACGGCTAAGAAGGAACTTATCGAACCAAAATGGTTAAAGAAGATGTTCAAGTTGTTTATGAAGTATGAGGTTGAGTTTGGTCAAGTTGCCAGTGTTGTCAAGTTGGAGAAAAAATACTATGAAGCGTTCCCTGATGATGCTAAGATCTTATCATTTGCCGATCGTTACTCTTTAAGCACGGAACAAGATGATTACAGTGTGACGGATGACTTGGTTAGATCTGTTGACTTGAAGATGACGGACTCAAGTGTTGCACAGGGAACGAAGAGAAGATCTGATGACGGTGAACAGAATGCTAACAAGAGACAGCACATTGCAGATGACACAGAGACTTCTGAGAAAGCTGAGGAGGAGAAAGGTGAAGAGGATGACGATGATGGTTCAGAGTATGTGAGTGATGAGATCTACAACTTGTTGCGTATGCTGCCGAACTCGAGTTACTTCGACACACCATTGTTCAATACTTCGAAGCTCGTCAAGCTGCTGGGTGAACTACAGTGATTACATATCATTAGTTTAGAAGGCATTGGAAGTGATACATAAGTGTCTTTGAGTAAGGGAAGATTGTAGTTGTAGATCGTACTGAGCGTAGAGTCCTAGACGAGTCTGCTAACCTTTGTGCTACCGTACACCGCACGGAATGAAGCCACACAAAACACAGCAACCGCTAACAGGCAGCACGACGTGACGCTATCCAAATCAGCCATAGATCGATCAGATATTTCTGATCCCAGAACCTGGTGTGCTTCCTTTGATTCAACCTTAACCATCAGCATATTGGCTAGATACGTGTGCTGGCGCATGTGTGTGCATGGCCGTATCGAGGATAGTTTTAGTACGTCTTCGCTGCCTGGCAGTGAGCACCCAGCACTGATTGGACTCAAGTAGGGTTGTGACCAGCTGAGAACTTAAGTGGGGTCTACGAAGTCTAGAAGTTCCAAGCTTGGGCCAAAGCCAAAAACCAAAGCCAAGGGCCCGGTGATGCCTGGACGCCTCTTGGGACGCGCAACGCATTGGTTCGAATCTTAACAGTCGAAGACACAATAGCGCAGTAGGCTACTACTACGGCCGAGCTGATGCACCATTGACGAATTACACGTCTTGCTTTTGACTCTCCACAATTACACCCGACTTTTTATTCTTTATGGCCCCGTAGTCGCCATGGGCCCGTTAATTGTGAGCTGGGACAAAGTACGGGTAAATGAAACTCTGCGCTATACATCCGACGGGAGCCCAGGAGAGGACCCTGGCCCCGGCTTTGGTCTGGGGTACGGTGGGTTGCTTGGGCCCTGGGCCGTGGGAAAGAAGAGATAGAGATTGACTGATCATAGAGAAAGCTATAGCGACCGTCTGTGCTGACTTGAGAGAGGAAAGAGTGCGAATGAGAGACTACAAGACCCCCATGGGGAACAATGAGCGCTGTCTCTAAGATCATGATAGATCCAATTGTATCTCTTTAAATATCAGGCATGGGACAGCCGGTTCAAGAAGGTGCCCTGTAAGGTGTCTAGATCTCGAATAATACCGAAACTTGCGAGGTGGGTGTGGAAAAGAGTCAAGTAGGGCCCCCCTCTGTGTGGCTCGTTATGTCAGACACAGGAACACAAGACATAGGGCACACACACAGAATGAATCAGATAACAGAGAGAAGAGCCCAGTCACAGAAGTATATAGTCAGATAGTAGTATGGTCTTCTCTTTGAGACCTTCCAGATTCTTTCTAAACTTCTGGCTCCCCCACCACCCAAACTCGCTCGGCCGATCACCAAGGAAATGCATGGCAACACATGCATATCTTCTCTTCATCGCCCGCAAGCTTGTTTACTAAAAAGACGCGGAAGATTGACCATCTTCAGAGGATTCTAAGGGATTTTAGAGTTTGTTTGACGCACGAGCTGCTCATATGGGTTGTTTCCTTCCCTTTTGAGCATTACTTGGACCCGGCTCGGTGGCAGATACTCCGTGATGGCACAATGTTAGCTCCATGCTGCGTTCGAAAACACCCATATTCACCATACACATTCAACAAACTGGAACCTGCCAGTTTGACATAAATACTCGTGAGAGCCGCAACATTGCAATGCCTCATTACACATAATTCTAGGTTTTTTACTCCACCATTTCTAGTCACTCGCTCACAATGAAGTTCCTCACATTGGCTTCCTTTGCAGCTGGTGCTGTAACAGTCTTTGCCTCTGATCCAAACTGGGTCACATACACCAAGCCTTTGGGTACCACAACAATTGTCGTTACCAACTACGTTGGTACTGCCCCATTGACAGGTACAGAGTATACCACGGACACCGTCACCGTTTATGACGGTACTGCTGTCGCATATGTCAAGTACAACACTCATTCCAGAGCTGCTGCTTCCACTACTTCTTCCTCTTCCTCTTCTTCTTCCTCTTCCTCTTCCTCCTCATCATCATCTACTTCTTCTTCCACTGAGGCTGCCGCTGTCACCTCCTCCTCTTCTGCCCCAGCTGTGACTTCCTCTTCTTCCTCCTCTGATGGTTGGGTCACTTACACTAAGAACTTGGGATCTACCACCATTGTTGTCACCCGTTACATTGGTTCGTCTACTTTGACTGGTTCCGACTACACCACCAGATACATCACAGGCACCAACTCTTTGGGTGAGCCAATCTACACCGAGACAGTCGTTGGCCCAGCCGTAACATCTTCTTCTGCCCCAGCTGTGACTTCCTCTTCTTCCTCCTCTGATGGTTGGGTCACTTACACTAAGAACTTGGGATCTACCACCATTGTTGTCACCCGTTACATTGGTTCGTCTACTTTGACTGGTTCCGACTACACCACCAGATACATCACAGGCACCAACTCTTTGGGTGAGCCAATCTACACCGAGACTGTCGTTGGCCCAGCCGTAACATCTTCTTCTACCCCAGCTGTGACTTCCTCTTCTTCCTCCTCTGATGGTTGGGTCACTTACACTAAGAACTTGGGATCTACCACCATTGTTGTCACCCGTTACATTGGTTCGTCTACTTTGACTGGTTCCGACTACACCACCAGATACATCACAGGCACCAACTCTTTGGGTGAGCCAATCTACACCGAGACAGTCGTTGGCCCAGCCGTAACATCTTCTTCTACCCCAGCTGTGACTTCCTCTTCTTCCTCCTCTGATGGTTGGGTCACTTACACTAAGAACTTGGGATCTACCACCATTGTTGTCACCCGTTACATTGGTTCGTCTACTTTGACTGGTTCCGACTACACCACCAGATACATCACAGGCACCAACTCTTTGGGTGAGCCAATCTACACCGAGACTGTCGTTGGCCACGCAGACTCCACATCTGCTGCTTCCGCTTCTGCTTCCTCCTCCGAGTCTATTATTAACCCTGCTGAGAGTGCTCCAGCATCCTCCGAGTCAGCCTCCTCTTCTGAACCATCCTCCGCCTCCTCTTCTGATTCGTCATCCGCTGCTGCCTCTTCTACCTTGGCCCCAGAGTTCACTGGTTCTTTCAACGGTGGTAAGCCAAAGTGGACGTTGTCATTCCCAGGTTCCCTTGGTCCATGGACTTCCATCTCTATCTCTTTCGCCAAGGGTGATTCACAAGGTGCATTTGACTTCTCCGATGCTGTCTCTACACTGGATGGTGTATCCAACAACCAGCCAACTATCTCTGTCACAGACGATACCGTCACTATTGATGTCGACTTTGCTATTGACACTAACCAGGTCCTGGCTTTCGAGATTGATGCTGAGATTGTATCTGGTGCTTCTTGGACTTCGAACGCCCACATCTCTTTGATCACCTCAGATGGTAAGAAGTTTGTTAAGAGAGCTGAAACTACTTGGGATTTGTCTTCCACTATTACTGAGGATGCTTCATCTGACAGCTCCTCGGAGGCCTCTTCTTCATCTGCTTCACCTGAATCATCTGCTTCATCTGAGTCTGCTGCTTCATCTGAGTCTGCTGCTTCATCTGCTTCATTTGAGTCTAATGCTTCATCCGCTTCTGTCACTTCCGGTGTCGCCATCGCCTCCACTGCCACTGTTTCTGACATCTCTTCTACTCTGGTCACTATCACCTCGTGTTCCAACAACGCTTGTTCAGAGACCACAGTTGAAACTGGCGTCACTGTTATCACCACAACTTCTGCTGGTGTCGTCACGGAGTACACCACTTACTGTCCATTGACGTCTTCCACTGCTTCTCAGGATGAGGAGTCAACCACTGTTATCACTGTTACTTCCTGTTCCAACAATGCTTGTTCCGAGTCTGCTGTCACCACTGGTGTCACAGTTCTCACCACCACTTCCGCCGGTGTTGAAAGCGTTTACACCACTTACCGTCCGTTGACTGGCTCTTCTTCTTCTGCTGGTACTGCCGCTTCCTCTACCACTAAGGGTGCCACCCAGGCTGCAACTGAGACTGTCACCGAAGCTTCCACTGAGACCGTAGCCACAACTGGTGCTACTGTTGCCTCTGATGATACCACTTCTACTCAGACCTTGCAGGTGACATCTACAGCTGCCGGTTCTGGTTCTGGTTCTGGTTCTGGTTCTGGTTCTAATTCTGGGGCTACCGCTGCTGCCATCACCACCTTTGAGGGTGTTGCTGGTAAGTCTGGCGTCTCTTTCGCTGCCTTAATCATGGCTGCTTTCGCTTTATTCTAATCTTGTTGTACTGTGTACGACATAACATGTGTGTGACCTTGAACTTCCCTGTGTCGCTTTTATTGAATGTTACTTTTTTGAAAACTCTTTGATACACCCGTATCATCTGTTCTATTAGCATGCTATACGCTTTCGTGTAGATGACATTGAATATATGAATTTCTGATCTTGTGTACCTATGATACGCTTCGTGATACATAGGTCCCGGTAGTGCGTGCCACCGACGGCATGCCGCAGCAAGTCTTGTGACTGTATATAAACACAGGAGAAATCATGAATGATCTAAAGGTGATAACTAAAAGCTGTATAAATGACATTGCAAGTTTATTCAGGCACAACGCATTTATGTGCACTGGGCGAGTCACGTTGCTATGGAGATTTGGAAATACGGACAGACTTACCCAATTAGGAATATCCGTCCTGATAAGATATCCGCGGAAGCTCTTTTGAATGGGTCTAGAACATCAATGATATAGGGAACAGCCGTGAAGATCTCTGATTCGAGATTAAGGGAGATGGGTTTACTTTAGACGATGGGTTACTCTACTGTAATTGATCTCTTCAGATGGCGAGTTGTTCTGTGTCTGTGTTTTTATATATAGAGCATAGATCAAAAGTAGTACCGAAAGGAGTAATAAATTCCCGGCTTTGAACTAGTATCTTGACACCAAAGAAAATTAGGGTAATCACAGATTACAGCAGGATTTAACACGTCTGTTGAGACTTCCAGAAACTAACTCAGGGATCTTCCCGTACCGGGGCCGGCTCCCCACCGCGAGTCTCAGTCACGATGTTCCTTATCTGAGGGTTCTTGTGCAACGCGGGGCAAGACGGGAACATCGGTAGATGAAGAAGAAACCATTGAGCTGAGCAAGAGCACTTGGAGGTCTCCACAAAGGAACAAATGAGCTTTGTTATACAAAAACTCATTTTATCTCTTTCCCTCCCATAAACATATAGGAATAAAACGGTGCCTGTCACTCGATGTTTGCGCTGTGTTGCCCCATCCAGCAGCCTCCGGCGCGATTGTTCTTATCGGGCCGGACTTCTCTCAGACTCTTTTCACCAAGGGACAGGGCTCCGGCACAGTGCTCGGCTTTCTGCTTTTATTTATTCTGCTTTGGTCGCCGTTGGTGCACTAAGTGACTGGTTTTGCCCCTAAGAGGCAGCACAACCATACACAGCACAGTTTCAACTTGTGATAAACACATGAGTACCATCAGCACTGCAGCTCCAGTGCCCATGGACCAACCGTCACAACCTCCAAAGAAAAATCAAAAATCCAGGAACGGGTGTTTAACGTGCAAGAAGAAAAGGCTTAAATGCGATGAAACGAAACCAGCATGTCTCAACTGCGTTAGCAAGAAGATCGAATGTGGTGGATACACAACCAACTTCAGATGGAAGTCATTTGAAGAGACGGCAACGTCACAAAAGATCTTCAAACACACGTCGCCTGCCCCATCAAGTAAATCCGACACATCATCATCTTCCAAGTTGAAGAAGAAGACCAAGACCGAGCAAAAGACTGTAGATGGTCCACAAGGTGCTCAACAGCAACAGCAACAGCAGGAGAAGCAGAAGCAACAGCCACAACAACAACAACATGCCACTGCCATGAACAGGTCATATTCGATGCCGGAGTCCGCTACCGGATCAGAGTTTCAAACTGCTCTCCAGCAAGCTGCATTATCCATTGCTGGTCGAAGTCCCGAGGAACTTGCCAAACAAGCTGAGTTGATGAAGCAGGGTAAAAACCCCTACAGCAAGGCTTCAAAGCGTAGTTCCGAGGCCCTGGTGGAAGAGAGTGGTCAAGAGACCTCAAATGAGCAACCAAATGGGATCAAAAGACGTGGAAGTGATTCAATCTCTGGTATGGCATCACCAGGTATCGCCAATATGAGTTATAGTCTCAATATCAACTCACCATTCCATCCACATCCAACAGATTCTCACAACAACAATAACAACAAGAGAAGACAGACAGTATCCGTTTTAGATCAACCAGTACTCTCACCTGGACAAAACTCGATGGGATCACCATCTTTGTCCACACTTGTGAGAGCTTTTACAGAGTTTGACTCGATAAATGTCCCACAAACACCATCAAACATTGATCCCCTGTCGCCAGCACCACGCATTTTGGAGATATCAAGAGATAGTGAGAGTGCCATTGAGGAAACAGATTCTAGAGATTGTGAAGAGAACTCACTTGAAGAATCTGCAGCTGCACTTATCATGAGTCAAATGCCCAAGAGATCATTATCAATGGATAGTGCCCTCTCTGGAAGTTCAATCCCACAATACCGTAAGGAACTCCTCATTTTCTCTCAATCACTCTCTAACACACGCCCACCAATCACTGTTCATTTGCCATTTTCACCTAATGACAATGCCTTCTCACCACTCAACATGCCACAACACATGATCCCTCCTTCAGATTTTGAGAAAGTGTTCCAGGCTTTTGACAAGTACACATGTCAGATCATGTCCATCAGGGATGAACCAACAGAGAATCCATGGCGTACTTTGATCTGGCCCTTGGCATTACAACATTCGGTATTGTACAAATCATTAGCATCAATGTCGTTATTCCACGTTGCTCGTGGAGATGAATCTTTAAAGAAACTTGGTGTTTCATATATGCGTCAGGCAATGAATGAACTCGCTGAGGGATTATCATCACAATCCATTCCCAATGAGGTTGCATTAGCGACATGTTTGACACTTGCGATGGCAGATTCATGGGAAAAGCATACAACTACCGGTATTGCACATTTAAAAGGTGCAAGATCCATTATTAACAAGTTGGATCGTAATGCTATTGCTGCTAAGGAGAAACTTTACAAGTTTTTGATCAATGTCTTCTTGTATTATGATGTCCTGGCACGCATGTCTTCATTGCAGAGCGTTGATACCGACTATGAAGAGAATGGTAAACTGATTCAGAACTTGAAGAGATTGAGGGCACCGGGGGATAGTGGTACAGTGTCTCCGGCAAGCAGTACTAACAGTTCCTCTAAGGCTGGTGATGCTAGTGTCCAATCTTCACCAAATTTCAACGAGTTGTTTGGTTCAAGTATCTTCCCTAGTGCTAATGAGAGTGGACCATTCGAGGAAGAGAGTATCATTGACCCATTACTTGGATGTGCCCCTGGTTTATTCCTAATTATTGGTCGTGTTGCCTCATTTATTACAAAAGTACGTAATATGGAAAGATTATCATTGAGTATGGTGTCATCTGCCGTGCAACTCAAGACTGATTTGGCAAATTGGAAACCAGATGGTAATATCAGAAGCAAGCTTAAGCTTGAAGATCCAAGTTGTGACGTTTCATCGTTTATGGCCACGGCTGAGGCATATCGCTATTCGACTCTACTTTATCTACAACAAGCTGTGCCTGAAGTTGCCTCACAGAGCTCTGCTGATTTGGCCGAGAAAGTGTTGATGCTATTGGCTTCCATCCCAACATCTTCCAAAACGTGTCTTGTGCACATATTCCCATTACTTGTTGCCTCATGTGAGATGATCTCTGCTGATGATCGTCAATGGGTCAAGGATAGATGGAGGCTTCTTGCTGATAAGATGTGGCTCGGTACTATTGATCGTTCAGTGGAGATTGTCGAGGAGGTTTGGAGACGTAAGGATATACTGGTCACAAGGGCTAGGGCTCAGGAACCTACTATGGGTCCAGATGAGACATGGGACATGATTAGAGATAGAATTGATGCTCTAACTAGAAGCCGTAAGAGGGAAGAACAAGGAATCAACTCATGGGCTCATTGGAGCACTGTTATGAAAGAGTGGAAATGGGAGGTGTTGTTTGGGTGATATATTAATATTTCTCTCTTTGGGCTATGTATTTAAGATGATAGACTAGTGATTTTAATCAAATGGCGTAATACATTATACAAGTTAAATATATACTAGTAGTATATAAGCGTGTGGCCCTTACCAACAATTGGTATCGCGTATTTAATGAACGGCCGTTCTTAACTATACAAGACACAATTAAGACACTTAGAAAGAGGACAAATGGACATGATCGGATGGACAAGGCCCGTGTGACGAAGAAGACAGGCCAAGGTGGTAGAACCACCAGATTGAGGTTTAAGCAGAGACCAGCGGGGAAGTCTCCAGTGACAGATGATGTTGATATGACACCTGTTGGTTCCCCGGATGATGACAAGACATTACCAATAAACACGCAATATTCAGATCTTGATAAAGAGTACTCGGAATGGGGGCCAAGTATCAATGGGTATCGTTTTGTTGGAACGGAGGATTCCCCAAAGTACTACCAAAAGCGACACAATCTCGTGACAGAGACACCAATGTCGAGCTTATCTAATGAGAAGACTTTTTACAACTGGTCATATATGGAACTTCCAAAATACACTGCTGCTGCTCCTGTTGAGGATAACATTGAACAGAAGTATGGTGGTGGTGAAGGGGAAGCTAAGACAGATGAAGTTGTCCCATACACATATGATGAGTACTATAAAGAGTGGGAATCGATACGGAAGGAAGGTAAACGCAACGTTATATTCCCATTACCTCGAGCCACTGATGAATTGAACTCAGAAAACGTACAAAATTTTATTGATACAGCCAGAGACTACGGTGGTGCCTTGAAAGTGGAACGTGCTCGATGGCATCCGGATCGTATGAGGAACACACTTCGCATTGAACACAATTCAGAAGATGTGGGTGATTTGTTATTAGTCAATAAGATTACGATAACGTTTCAAATCATCAATCAATTATGGGAAAAGTACACAGGGAAATGAAAGTTGGGTTAGTCTTTTTCTTCTTCTTCTTGTATCTGTAGTTGGTAGTATATCTGGCCTTAGGCCTCCTCTTGATCAGCAGTAATTTCTTCTGTAGGTTTAGTGTTATTATTGTCATCGGCATCATCATTAACGTCATCCATCTTGGGCGTATCGGCATTAATGGCAGAGACGTTAACTTCTTCAGTTTGGTCTTCAGTTTTTTCAACTTTTTGCTTCTTAACAACTTTTTCATCATCAACATCTGTGTTTACTTCTTCTTCCTCTTCAGCCTCTTCCTCTTCCGCTTCTTCTTCTTCAGCTTCTTCAGCCTCTTCTTCAGCTTCTTCTTCATCATCTTCCTCGTCCTCTTCTTCCTCATCGTCTTCATCACCATCTTCTTGTCCTTCACCGTCGTTATCATCCTCATCACCAATCAACACATCATCATCCACCAGGTCAGCTTCTGGTTGTTCTGGTGGGAATTCATCTTCAGCATTTTCATTATCCCAAACGATGTTGAATCTAGTGACACGAGGCTTTTCAGCAAGGATGTTTCTCACAACGTGTTCGACTTGTACCTTATTTGGTGGGTTTTCTCTCAATTCCTCTGAATCGTATTCGTTGTTCACGTAGTAACCGACACGTACGAATTCTCTATTGGCGTATGAGCATGATAAGAGAATGACCGTGACGGAGACGAGTTCATTAGAAGGGATGAGGTCTGCAGATGGTGGATCTGCGGTGAAGAGGAATTTGTTGACTCCAACAGGGACAGGACCCACAAGAATCGAGTCGAGTTCTTGATCATGCTCAAGAGAACGTGAGGAACCGACATAGGTGAGTTTCCATTCAAGATCCTCTTTCAAGGGTTCGAGACACTCAAAGGTAATTTCAAACTCATAAGGATCTGTAAAACGAGCCGGATTGTTCAGCACGTTGATACCAAGCAGTGATACGATGGACATTGTGACACAGAGACTGTTCAGACAATGATAAAGACCAACAAGAAAGCAACAAAGAGATCGAATAGAAAGACGCGTATATACTTTAATCCTACTCAGCTTTTGACGCGTCGATGTGCTACGCGAAACGGTCAGGGCTCATGTGCACAACTTTTCAGCACTTTTTAAAATTGTACTTGTCTCTGTGTCTCTGTCTCTCTGTGTCTATATACTGGTTTAACTTGATATAGATCATAAGACAAAGGAGACACTATGCCTCGTCTTCCCAAAGTTCTCTCCTTCGATGCGTTTAATACGCTCTTTGTGCCTCGCAGGCCAGTGACGCAGTTATACACCGAAGTTGCACGCAAACATGGCATCGATGTTCCAGAGTCCTATATCCAGAAACAGTTGCCAATAAGTGAGTGATGAGTTCTATTCTCTGTTTAGTTATCAATACTAACCTATAAAGTCATGAAAGAGATGAAGGAATCATACCCAAATTATGGTAAACGTTCTAATCTTCGATATGACGATTGGTGGGCTACACTCATTGCAAACACCTATGCGCCAACAGAGGTATCAAAGGAGTTTGTTGAAGAGCTTGTTGATAGTTTCTCATCACAGGAGGCATATGGTACATATCAGGATGTTGTTGATTTCTTCCGCAAATATGGTTCAAGACAAGACTTAATCATTGTTGCCTCTTCGAATGGTGATCCTAGAGTTGCCAAAGTGTTGGAATCGCTTGGACTTGTCAAATATTTCCAAAAAGTTTACTTGTCGTATGATTTGGATGTTAGTAAGCCCGATAGGGCCTTCTTCGATAGTATTATCGATGATTTGAGGGGGCCCTTCACTTCGAGAGATGAAATGTTGAAGAACGCATGGCACATTGGTGATGAAGTGAAGAACGATTTGGAAGGTGCGGTTAGTGCTGGTTGGAACAGTGTTTTAATTGATAGAAAGAACGATTTGAGTCAGTTGGAGAAAGTCCTTAAGTCTCATGGTGAAGAAGTTGATCTTGATAAGATTAAGATTAACACTGGTTTGACAAATACTGAAAGTGGGGACTTACCAGATATTGCTGTCAAACTGGATAACAAGAGAAGTATTACCTCATCTTTCACCAAGTTACCTGAACTCTTGGGTCTTTGATATCCACTAAGGGTTTCAGATCAGTAACAAAATGTACATAGCATAATGATAAAGTAATGGATGTAGAACACCCAAGTTATGGTTAAATGACATGCATTAACATCAGGGGAATACACCTTAGTCGTAACTACTGTTGTGTAATATCAGTTACAAATGCCTTTAGAAGCACGAAATCGGCTAAATATGGTTTAGTAAGGGCACGGATTATGTGTATTGGGCTAGAAGTGAGTTAGTACTATATGTGGCGCATCTGCCGAGACGAGGGGCGGAGGAGACACACAGATGTGATAAACTTTAGTCTATGTACTTTATATTGCATCTTCTCACTACGTAAACTGTGTATCAAGTTGAAACGGCTCTACAACTGTGTGTCCATGTTGTGTCACCTACGTTGTTACATATCTGCACGGCCGTTGCCCGGAAAGTGATAGACAGCGTATGCGCACACCAACTAACAGGACTTCTTGCCCAGATGTTTTGCTTTGGAAGTTATGGGTGTCACTATGTCATAGTCTGTTAGGTTGGAGATGAAACACAGTACTACAACTGAAAGACTAAGACATCAAGAAACTGAAAAGACTTAAGGACTAAAGACTTAAAGATTGAACTGACCGGAACACCGAGAACACCGAGAACATGTGCCTGCAGATTAAACCTCTGCAAGACTGAAACCCTCGGAACTCATTCATATGGGCCTTACAACTTCAAAGGGGACCTCCAAAGAGTCTTCAAAGGCGTGAACGCCAAACAAAACGCGTTCGGCTGCAGCTCCGTGCTTAAGAAGGAGATATAGGTTTCGGGTCTCGACACAAATCAGAAACACCTCCTGTTTCGGCTGTTGCAGGTGTCGCTGTCGACAAGCAGGGGGGCTTGGGTGGGTACGTAGGAGTTGGTGGTATATAAGGACAGAGCCATGCTCTTGCCATTCATCTGTCTCTTTGTCGTGGTCTTTTGTCCCCTGCGCAGAGTCCTTCCTTCGTCCACCTTCGTCCACCCACCCCGTCACTCCTTTGATACCCACGAGAGGCTCTCTTTATAATTATGAGACCCACACACTCCCTTCTGCTTTCTACAAGTCTCTCAACTTTGGCCACTATTGCCTCTGCTATATCTCTCGATGCCTCTTCCTCTGATTCCATCTGCTCTGCTGCATCGACCCTCGCTGCAGGTGCTATGGACTACTATAAGGGTGACGGTGTCTTTGACTCTCCTTCATATTGGTGGATGTATGGAACGGCTTTCGCATCATTACTTAACTATCAACATATTTGTGGTTCCAATAAATACGAGGACATAGTATACAACGGGATCCTCGCTCAAGTTGGTGAGAACTATGACTTTCAACCATCCTCGTACCTTGATACCATTGGTAATGATGATATTGGTACTTGGGCACTTCTTGCTATTCAAGCTGCTGAAATGGGGTTTAAGGATCCAAGTGATGATAATAAACCATCATGGTCCCATATCGCATCTAATGCCTTTAACGTCCTTTATGATCGTTGGGATGAAGACACATGTAATGGTGGTTTGAGATGGCAATTCAATAGCGATCTCTCAAGTTACAATTACAAGGCGACAATCGCTAATGGTAATTTGTTCCAGTTGGCTGCTCGTTTGGCTAGATACACTGGTAATTCGACTTATACCGATGCAGCTGAATCCATTTATGAATGGATCTATGGCTCAGGTCTAACGCATGATTTGGAATGGGGTACAGAGGTTTATGATGGGTTTAACACTAATACAAACTGTACCGATTTGATCAAGGTGCTTTGGACTTATAACTATGGTGTTCTAATTGGTGGTTCAGCTTATATGTATGACGTTACCAAAGATGATGGTTGGAAACAACGTGTTGATGATATCATACTTGGTTCTCAAAGTCTTTACAATAACACTATACTTTATGAAAAAGCATGTGAGACTTATGATTCTTGCAACACTGATCAAACCATCTTTAAAGCCATCTATACAAGATACCTTGGTGCCACGTCAAACCTCATCTCATCTGAATCATCAAAGATTCACGATTTGCTCCTACCAGGTGCCAAGGCCGCTGCCAAATCTTGCTCTGGTGGAGATGACAAGACACAATGTGGTATGAAATGGTCTCAATCCTCTTATGATGGTAATCCTGGCTTGGGACAACAGTTGAACGCTCTTGAGATCATTCTCAATTTGATTGTGGATAAGAGTAGCTCTCCAAAGAAGGCCTAGTCATCATCCCATATAATGACCGCTTCACTAACGACCCCTCACTCATGACTTTTAGTTTTACTCGGTATATATACATATATATAAATCCTAGATAGAATTTGCATATCGTGTTCTTTGTTAAACTCATCAGTGTAGTATGTTCCCATGTTTTATTTGTTAGGCCACATTTGACACTGAACGGCACCTTGGGGGACCATCATGCGCCAAGGCCGAAATCCCTTCCATTTCACCAAGACATTCAACACGTCGGCGCAGTAAGGGTTTCCCCCTTGCTATAAAAAGATATCTCAAGGAAATATGTAAACAGCTTGATCTGACATTCCCTATCTTGTCTACACTCGTCTACACGCGGCACTCGTGTGATAAGAAGGTAAGGGTCCCCCGACACACACAGACACAAAGGACATGCATCTACTACAAATCCTTCTGCTCACATCAACGGTCAGGGCACTTGAGCTCGATATCACCTCAGTTGACTCAATCTGTGAGGCCTCTTCACTTGTCGCTGAAGGATTACTAGACTACTACGAAGGAACAAAGTATGGTGGTGTCGTTGGTATGTTTACATACCCTTACTACTGGTGGCAGGCTGGACATGCCTTTGGTGCACTAATTGATAATTGGTACTATTGTCAAAACACACAATACTCGACCCTTATATACGATGGGTTAATGGCACAGAGAGGTGAAAATAACGATTATATACCTAAAAACCAGAGTATGACAGAGGGAAATGATGATCAAGGGTTTTGGGGTCTCACGGTTATCGCTGCTGCAGAGAGAAACTTCACAGCTCCAGAAGAAGGACCAGATTGGCTCGCATTGACACAGGCAGTTTACAATACAATGTTACAACGTTGGGATATGGATCACTGTGGTGGTGGATTAAGATGGCAGATTTTCACTTGGAACTCTGGTTATAACTATAAGAACACCATTTCTCAAGCTTGTCTCTTCCAGATTGCAGGAAGACTTGCAAGATTCACCGGTAATACCACTTATGTCGAGACTGCACACAAGGTTTATGATTGGTTACATGACATTGGATTCATTGAGACCAATAACGGAATCGCTAGGGTGTATGACGGTGCCAATGTCGAAGAAAGTTGCACAGATATTGTCAAAATCGAATGGAGTTACAACATCGGTATCCTTCTTGGTGGTGCTGCATACCTTTATAACGCCACAGAGGACTCGTACTGGTACGATGTGACATCTGAACTATTGCAAGGTTCCAAGGGGTTCGCCCGTGAAAATATCATATATGAGCGAGCATGTCAGGGTGCCGACTCTTGCAATAACGATCAGCGTTTCTTCAAAGGTGTCTTTGCACGTTGTTTAGGACTCACAACTCTTCTTGTACCAGAACTTTATCAAGATGTCCGTGAAATTCTCGAGACTTCAGCTAATGCAGCTGCCCAATCATGCTCTGGTGGAACTGATGGTCACACTTGTGGTCTCAATTGGGAAACGGGCTATTGGGATGGGATGTACGGTCTTGGTGAACAAGTTAGTGCATTAGAGACTTTCTCTAGTCTTCTTGTCCCACTGAGAGATGCACCATTCACATTTAATGACTCCGGTGTCGCTGAGGGAGACACCGATGCGGGTCTTAACTCAGGAACAGTTGATCTGATGCATCCAGAAGTTCACATCCAAACGAAGGACAGAGCTGGTGCTGCGATTATCACGGCAATTCTACTTGGTATGCTCGTGGCTGGTACTGTATGGATGGTGTGGTAAATCATTTTGTCTTTTCTTTGTATTTTTTTGTCATATTAGTTGTTGTGGACATATGTAAACTATTCGCTATCGTTATATACTTGCTATTTAACTGCTGCACTTCCCAAAACAGTAGTCTACGCGTACCGCGCGTGCCGAAGCCGCGAGAAAGGACCATCGGAGATACTCAAAACAAAGTGATTTTACCTTTCTCTATGCTCATCGTTGTAGTTTTGTTTGTCTCTGTCTCTTGTCTCTGCTCCGTTTGAACTTCATAGGACCCTCAGGAACCTTAGGCAACCGGCACAGCCAAATTCTTGAACGATGAAACTGTTGTCTCTTGTCGCTTTGGCCGCAGTCGCCTCCGCTGCTGCCGTCTCTCCAGTGGAAACTGCCTCTCCAACAATCACACAAGGGCCACATCTCGAAAAGAGATACCAAAAAGTTAGACTTCCAACCACAACCTCCTCTACGAGTTCAGAGACACCAAAGCCATGGATCCGTACTATCTACTCTACTGTACGTGAAATCGTCACCCCAACAGTGATAAGAGGTGTCACTTTCTCCGCAAAGCCACCAGAGAATACAGATGATCCACTCCCATGGGTCTCTCTAAACAAGTTTGGCTCACCAGTGACAGTCAAACCAAAGATTAAGAATGGAAGAACTGAAAAAGCCTCGCCTGATTACTCTACCTACTTCAAGACCGCTACAACACACGTTTACAACTATGAGGAACTTCAAGCGCACAACATGGCTCCAGATCAAGTCCACGAAGAGATCGAATTCATTGATGAGGACAAGACCTATGTTTCCCTTAACCCATTGATCAGATGCACTCCAAACAGATATACAAAGCAGGGACTCGCAAGGGATAGGGACACTGCTCCATTTTGTACCCCACACTCGGGTGTTGAGCTCGTTATGGGTAAGACCTATTTCATCACTTGGTATACAAAATATTTCCCAAGTGATGTCCAAAAGGTTCGTCTCCACTTCACATACGTTAAGGAGAGCGCTATATCTAAAGGTATGAAGCGTGATATTGATAGGGCCTTCCATACCACTGAATGGATTGATAACCTTCATGGATTCTATGCCTTTGAGATCGATGAGGAGTGGTTTAATGGTAAACCAATTGTGCAAGTTGGTATGACCATACAACCTGATAATGTTGATGATGACGATTTTGACTTGTTTGAGAATGCTACTGTCTTTAAACTCGCATTGGGTAACAAAGTTGCCAGAAAGACCAAAGAGCAAAAGGCATTAGAAGATCAAGGTATCACCAGTGATAGTTGGTATTACGTTGCAATGTCTATCCCACTCGCTGTGACTGTCTCTGGTTTGCTGATGTATGTGTTCATTCAATTGACTAAGAAGGATAGAGACTTTACTGAGACAAGATACAGAGCTTGGAAGGCTCAGCATAAGGTTCTTGGAAAATTCAGACCAAGTAAGAAGAACAAGAAGTATTCCGAGCTGCCAACCATGAAGGATGACTTGAAGAATGCTTAACCACACACCTTGCATATGTATATATAAACTTTGGCTTTTATCTCTCAGCCCATTGTGTTTTGACTTGTAGTCTACACAATGTGTAGGGCTTATGGTTGTTGACTTGTTTCACTGGCATATTACTCAGTTAACCAGAACATGAAAACAGCCCATTCTGGCCCAAGATTAAGCATTGGAAGATCTATGAAGACACACTGTAAGCGAGAAACACTTTACAGAGTGACAGATACGGATCAAACATTTTAAAAAGTCGTATACTTCATTAATAATTAATCATTAGTTCATGAAAGGGTTATAATTAGTCGTTCCTGTGCTGTGAGCAGATACATCTGATTCACCTCCACTGGTGTTAATTCTGCGTACACTTGAATTACCTGTGATGGTGCGTCTGACGGAATCACCAGTAATGACGCGACGTACAGAATGGTCGTCGTTGTGGTTTTCATTGTAGTTGCTGTTACTGTTACTGTTACTGTTACTGTGGCTGTTACTGCTGTTTTCCTGCATGGCCATAAATGCCCTGGAAGGTACTTGAAGTGATGATGAATGTTGATGAGAAGCTGAGCCTCTGGGTCTAAAAGAGTAGCGAGACGCAACATCTGAATAGCGAGAGTATACTGAAGCTGCATATCTAAACCTCTCTCCATGTTCACCTTCAGATTTCACAGTGATCTCCTCCATGAAGTCTATGCAAAGTTGCATGAATGACACAAACTGTTCCTCAGTGATGAGCTTACCTGAATACCGTAACTCTTCATAAAGTTCCACATATTGTCGACATAACTCTGGGTTTGAAGATGGAACTTTGGTCTGAGAATATGCAATGGCCTCTCTGAAACTCATATTCTCGGGCACCGTCAACTCACTTCCAGGGAAATTCTTGTCCCACTTCAACTTCATTCCAATACTGCGTACAGCGTCATCAAACTTTAGCAGTGGTGGTAAGAGTTCTGAATCCGGTCCAGACAGACCAGGGTGTTTAGCCACTCCAGGCGTTTGTAATGCTCTAGTTCTCACCTCTTCACATCTGGTGATGTTGTCCTGGATCATTTCACTGCATCCTCTGGGCAAGTCATTAGGTTCTATGGGAACATATCTCTTTGGAATATCGGCTAGTGCAGTTCTAAGTAAATATACCCTGGTGATGGAAATAACAGAAGCGGTGATTCCAAAGAGCACGAGTGCACCGACAACGACAAAAGTGTTAAGAGCGTAATTGTTATCAGATTGGGAAGCTTGAGAAATGGAGTCAATGGGTACCACTGAGGCAAATCCAATAAAGAGCGTCATGAAGATGAAGAAAGAGGTGCGGTAGGACCAAGTCCGTACCCCTCGGTTCCCTATAAGTTTTGTGAACCAGTCGCTGGTCATGCTTGAAGCGGTCTTATCTGCTCTTTTCTATGGGATCTATGAGTTAGAGAGATGATAAATCGGTTTGTTTGTAGTTGTGATACTCTTAGTTTTGGGGAGGCTGAAAACGTGATGTCCGGGTGTTTTCCTCCCCCACAAGGGAGTACACCCTTATAATCATTACAATAGTAGACAATTGATCTTTAGTGAGAATGTTGATATGCTATATACATGGTTGTATTTTGACTTCAAATTACTTTCTAGATCACTTCCTTAGAGAAGACCCCCATTTTTCGAATGCCGTCATTGCCTCTTCGTATCCACAGACGTCTCTCAAGATATCAGAGCTTCTATCCCGCACGATGGTCTCGATGGTTCTCTCGTTGCTGATCCAGTTCTCCAAAGAAGTCAGCTGTGCTGACTTACTATCCTTCAGTACTTCCAAATCTCTTTGAGCGTACGGATCAAGTCTAAGATCTTCATTCTGAACAATGCGTTGAACCTCTGGTTCGGTCTCATCATTAAGCTGTGTGCGGAGGGTGGCGGCATACGAAGAGCAGTACTCGATGGCGGAAGAGCGAGCCTTCCAAGCGGGGAAAAGTGTTGACTGTGCATACTCGGTACATAATGGGACTCTCTTATGACTCTCTAGTGAGTTGAGACGTTGACGAAGCACATCGTCTGTAGAGTGTCGTGAGAGCGCTAGGAAGGCGCGCAGTCCACGCGGAGAGAGACATGCCGATGGCGAAAGAGTAGGTTGTTGCGGCTGTTCTGGGAACGCATCTGGATCCGTCTTATCGTTCCACAGTGCCATGTCTTCTATAAGTAGTAGTGCTTATCTGTAGTCGGAGTAATATGTAAGTGTGTGAGCTTACCTCCAAGTGTGTGTGTGTGGGGGAGGCGATACTTTTCTGGAATCTTCCACGAGCAGATCGCAATCTGAGACGTTTCTTTATGTTCGGGTCGCGGTGTTACAAGAGGAAGGATGGGTCACTAATACAACTTGCTTCCCACTTCCACTTCCATAACATTTGTCTTTGATTACCAAAATACAAAACTATGTCTCTTGAACGAGTCTTCCCTCTTAAGGAGGACCGCTGTTCGCTGCTCTATGCCGTCGCTGGTTTTCTTCAGCAGCTAAACGCCCATGCCGCCCAGCGTTCGGGCGCTATGATTGAGTATACCGTTGGAGGAGTGGCCGCCGTTGTGGAGCCTCTTCGTGTCTTAGGGAATCAGTATGCTTCGAAGAAGATGCATTACACAGATAAGTCACTTGAACTTCTTGTTCAGACCTTGTGTAAAGCTTGGTTTGTACGCGAGGATGGTGCCACGCAGACCATCCGCCCGCCATCTCACAGGGACTACTTCAACGCAGAGCTTGATCCGAACGCTACACTCTTCATCGCTATTGCACAGATACTCAAGGCCCTTGAACCAGAAGTCGATACAACAAATGCTCAGATGTTCTCAGTATCAGGGTCACTCCTTAGACGCTATGCTGGATTCGCTCGCACAGGTTCCGAACATGAAGCCCATTTTGACGACGAAACAGGTGACGAATTCTATTCCCTTCTTCGCTTCTTCCGCTCATTGCATAAGATGAGTGCAATCGAGACTAAACAAAGCATCGTTAAGGCACAAGAACTCAGAAATAAAGGTAATGATGTTTTCAAGTCTGGCCGTTTCGGCGCTGCAATTGCTAAGTACACCGAGGCGCTTCTTCTTGATCCAACAAACTACATCCTTTACTCCAACAGAGCTGCAGCTTATACATACCTGAATGCCACTGATAATGCCATTGAAGATTTGAAGAAAGCCATTGAGCTCAAGAATGATTTTGAGACAGCTTGGACCCGTCTAGGTTTCAGTTACTTGGCCAAGGGTAACGCATTAGAATCCGTCAAGGCATACATAAAGGCTATTGAGCTTGCTGACTCTAATAATGCATTACCTCAGTACATCCAGAAACTTGTTGAATCTCTCAAGTATTCTGAACAGAGAGCTCTGTCTCAAGGTGTATCACATGATGAAATATCAAGGCTTAGTAATGGTATCCGTCCCTTGAGATCAAGATACACACCACGACCAAGACCCCAATCACAGACAACTGGTGCTAACATTTCAGGGCAGCCAAGACAACCACAACAAGCGCCAGGACAGCCACAACAGCCAGGCGAAGCGAGAGATCCATTCGGATTCACAATGAATGGAAACCAAGGAGACCCATCTGCACAGACGTTCCAGATCTTCACTGACGGTAACGAAGGTGCTGATGTCATTAGACAGGCATTCAACTTCATGGGCAACATGATACCCCAAGGTGGACAGATTAACGGTCAAGATCAGATGAATTTCCAAAACTTGTTCCAAAACGCCATGAACGGTCAGACTCCAACTCCACAATCTGGTAATGGTACAGCTGCCCCTCAATCAGCAGCAACTCCAGGTGCAGCTCCTACCCAAACTCCCGTTAATGGATCCTCTGAAAGAGTAGAACGCGAGGCTTCTGCACAAACGTTTGATGAGCCAGTTGATGAAGAAATGGCTGACCCAGAAGTAGCAGCACCAGAGGATCCATCATCACAACAACAGCCTCCAAATGGACAACCCCCAAACACGAATGCAGCCCCACCAAGAGGATTCCAAGATGTGTTTTTGAATGCTCTACCTGGTGCTTTAAGACACACTGTTGGTCCAATAATCCTTCAGAGTATCAACAACGCTCTTAGTGGTGGTCAAGAGGGACAAGGTGCTACATTTGCAACAGTCAGAATTGATGGTGATGGCACACAGACTGTCAACGGTACACCAGCTGGTAATGTCAATCAACAGCAGCAACCACAAGCACAACAACAGCAATCACAACAACAACAGCCACAACAGTCACAGCAAAATCAACAACCCGCAAATGCTGGCCCTGGTCCTACCAACGCTGCCGAAAACGTCCGAATGAGTGTTTCACCAATGGACACTTCTTCTGGTTCATCCATTACTCCTTCGGCCACTACTGATGCATCTGCGACAACTTCTAGCGGTTCTTCATCTAATGGTGGAACATCGGCTTCTCATGGTTTGAATGATGCGGATCATGAAATCCCAGAGTTTGACCTTGACTGATTGGTATTCGGCTTGTTCCAATTGTTAAGTGTAAAAGATTTATGACCCCTATCGTTTATGACTTCCATGCAATGTCTTTCGCGTTGCTTTTAAATACTAATACTAGTGTAATGATGATTTCTGTTACGTTAATGACATGGGGATCTGTAGTGTCTGAGCTGTAGTGCAATAAGGCTGCGTATATGGATGTAAGCCATTTTCGTTTGACTAGTGCTCACTTATACAAACATTAAAACCTTTATTAGAAGCCAAACTTGGATCTGATGACAGACTTGACTAGGTCCTTCTTCACGTCACCAATGCTCTCATTCATACTCTGACTTGCCTGGTTGGCATACTCATTAAAAGTCTCCTCCATACTCTCAACACCATTCTGGAAGCCCCTAACAATCGATCTTGTGGGATCATACCCGCCAACAGTTCTACCCCTCACTGGCTTCTTGTAAGCAAACTCATCTTCCTCAGCACCCTTACTTTCGGTAGTAACATTGCCACTTGCCAGTTGGGACTCCTTGCTCTTCGCAGGAGGTCTGCGATCACCACCTATCAAGCGATCTAAGTCGTTGTAGTTGATTAATGTGGTACCCTTGAGCCACTGTGCAGTTCCAATCTGAGGTCTATATGGCATCTTACAACGCTCGTTGTATAGTCTGTCCGATGGAACTTGGTCAAAGTTTACACCTGTTCCAGAGATATTCACAACGGCAGCTCGGGACTCGGTCATGCGAATGAGGATCTCACCAGATGGGAGCACAGTACTGAAGTGAGAGAACCGAGGTTCCAATGGGAAAGGTAGCGTGAAGGATGTAATGTCCTTGAGTTCTGGGAGGGAGAGGATCTTGATTGTATTGTTGGAGAGCAAAACCGGGACAGCAGAAGCGTACGTTTTGTATGTGGTCTTAGTAGTGACAACGGAGAGACCAGCTGCGAGCACGTATGCGTTGAAGAGCTTGTGTGAAGATTTGGCCTTACCTGGAATTATGATTCTGATGTCCTTTTGACCTGACACTATGACGGCACCTTCGATAATGAGGCCATCAGAGAGCTTCATGAGTTGATCGTGGGTAGCGATTGCTGGTGTTCCATTTTCCATCTTATATGGCATGATATCAATGACGCCTGTGTCTGTGGACTTGACAACATCAATGAGCATTGCGCTGAATCTTCCACTGGCCTCAGGGAGGATCTTGTAGGTGTACAACTCACCTTTGTCTGTTCCAGCGTAGAGCAAGATACTCGAGTATCCATCACCGCCGAAAGACATGATAGAGAATTCCAAAGCGGTGACCTTTGTACTTCCAGCAGCACTCTTCTGTCTGATGGATTCAGCATGAATGATAGCAGGACCTCTTCTGTCCAGTACCATCAGATCACCAGACTCGTATGCAAATGCAACAAACCCAACGTTCGAGTTCTTCAAAGCAGTGACTCTACCCTTCTGAGCATGAACAGCACATACCGGCATGAATCCTTCCTTAATGTTTGGAGCACGACCTCTAAGATCAATCAGCAGTTTCTTTTCGCTGTTCAGTGACAATCTGTTCATAGATTTCTCCAGACCCGTCATGTTTGGGTTGTAGTTTCTGTTGATATCGAACTTGTAGAGCGCAATATAACCAGCAACAGTAGCCACGGCAAGTTCACCTGTCTCTCCACCGTATGATATCTGGTCAACAGCAGCACCTTCAAACAGGTTTAGCGTAGAGGCAACGTTGACTTCGAGAACTGTGGATGCCTCAAGTTCATCATGAGCAGCATCATAGAGGCGAACAGAACCGTTGGCATGACCTGTCGCTATAGCATTGCGCACCTCCGTGATTTTGAGCGGTTTATGTACCGGGAATCCACCCTTCAAGATGTTTTCATTCTTAGTTGTCCTAGAAATCATACCTAGCCATTGCTTCTTTGGGACTGGGAACGCAGCAGAGACGGTAGTACGTGGGTGGATCCAGCTGACTGATTGTGGGAAGTGTGAGGACTTGTAATCCAGAGCTCCTGTAGGGAACGTAATATTCTCCACTTCACCGGATTCAAGGAGAACAAATATGTGTGTTGGATTGTGACCACCAGAGAAAAATGGAGTGCGGGTTCCAATCGGGACAAAGTCGATAACTGATGATGCGTTCTGAATTGGCAGGAATCTCTGCTGCAGTGGTTGGGAATACACCTTGGCCATCTTTTCATATGACGTGAGACTGTACTTTGGTGCTACGCCGAAATGGAACAATGTGAGGTTGTGGATGCCCTCGTTCTCCGGTGTGTCTCCACCTGCAATGAGCAGTGATGTGTCATCAGGGTCAGCATGACAGAGCCAGGCGAGTTTGAGGAATTGCGTATTTGCAGGTCCATGTGAGATCTTGTGAGCTGCTGGCTGTGGGATGTTGACGTCGATATCGAACAGGGAACGTGCATGGATCAAATGACCCGTGACTGAGTCCCAGAACACGAGAGAGCCATCATCGTGGGCAGTAACAACAGCCAGCGAGTTCGGATGATAGACAGCGTGTGTAATCTTCGGGTATTTGGAAGTTTGTGATGGCAGACCGTCTCCACCTGGTGCACCTGATGGTACTTCGTAGTGGAAACTGGCCCTGATCTCATCGGTGGCAAGAGCATAGACCAGTGCAACGTTGGTATACGCGATCAACACTGATCCAATGTCTCTTGGGTTCCACTGGATCGAGATAACTGCAGATTCACGTTCTCTCGGAAGAACTTTTCTCTGTAGGCTGTCCAATCTGAACTTGGTGAGCTGGCCACGGTCAATGTCATATGCGTAGACGGAACCATTCTGGAGACCGAGAAGAAGCCAATCGAGCGATGGATCCGTTTCGAATGCGGTGACTTTACCCGGTGGCGTAAATTGTGAAAGAAGTGTCTTCTGATATATAGAAAAGACGAGTACATTGCTCTTCTCATCAATGGCAACAAGGTACACTCCTTTCACAAAGCGAAGATGTCGAATTGGGGCCGCATATACCGTCTTCATAATCACTTCAACCTGTTGTTGGCCAAAGACATGGATCTCACCCTCGTCGGTTGCAAGTGCAAGAAGGCCCTGTACGGGATCATATGCAGAGCCCACAACCTTCCCAGAGATACCAAATCTGTAAAGCTACGTGATCTTTCGTTAGTACTCCGTCTTCAACTTGTGATGATCTCATCGATTACATACGTCATCGAGGCCAAAACACTTGGAGCTGAGCCCTTGCGAGAGGTCATTGGTACCAACCGTCTTGATGGCATTACCAACTGCCTTAAGCTTCCTGCTCTTAAACATGTTCTGCGTTAATCTTTGATGATCCAAGGTGGCCAATCTCTGCTAAACGAGGAGAAAGAGGCAGTACACATGTTTTCGTCTCGTGTGGAGACGGGGAACACCCGAACATTCTGAGAAAGTGTACGAGTCACGTGATACTCACGTGGCTTACAGGATTCTATCTTGGTTAATAGATTAATTATGTACTGCTTTAGCTATATACCACTCCCTTCTAGAGCTTGTAGGTGAGCTCATGCTCCAAGTGAGCGGACAAAGGTCTGAGAATAGTTGCGTAGTTTGGAAGGAAAAGAGTTGGTGAATTATACTCGTTCCTTGGGAAAGCTTGATGGATATCTACAAACCCATGAAGTCTCTGTGTAACGTACAAGTAAGGAACCTCTTCATACTCATTTCTCTTATGCTCTGCTGGTATTCTCAGCAGCCATCTTTTGATTTCTCTGCGGCAGCTATCGAGGTGTCCCTTAGAGACAAGCACAATAGCGCCAGGACTTCTCTCTCTCTTGAGGTTCTCGAGTAAATGGTAGGAACGTGAGTCTTCTGAGAGCACAGTGAGGTCTGCTACCAATCCATTACAGGTTAGACCAAAAAGTGTGTTCCTTTTAAGCTTCCTCTTGAGCTTCCCGGTCAATTTAAGGAGAAGGCTAGTATCCTCTCTCCCACATTTACGCAGGGGAGCGGTGCAATCTTTAAAGAGTTCCATACCGGTGACACAGCCCAAGGGTTCATCCAATTCTGCAGTACCATTAACTCGGTCATTTTGCTCATATGCTATCTCATAGACTATCATCTTCTGGTTGGACATATGACCGACGGTAGTGGCGGAAAATGGAGGACAATCCACATCAGCCAATGTGGTAGTCTCCTTAATATATTTCTTGATTTTGGCATCCAATCTGTCAAGAACAAGTCCAAAATTACTCATATTACCATTGTATACGATCAAGTATTTGATGAGAGTGGGTTCATTACCTACAGTTCTGAGTCTGGAAAGCTTCCGGTACTTCTTTGGGTTGATCACCAAGTTGTACACCATGACATGATACTGCTGGAACAAGTCCGGGTCGAACGTCCTGCCATGCTGG
This sequence comes from Petasospora fabianii, assembly GCA_022641835.1. Taxonomy (NCBI): domain Eukaryota; kingdom Fungi; phylum Ascomycota; class Saccharomycetes; order Phaffomycetales; family Wickerhamomycetaceae; genus Petasospora; species Petasospora fabianii. Next base: position 679,801 of record CP048718.1, on the reverse strand, counting down.
GTACAAATAATGTGATGATACAAGAGGCTATTTGTCAAATCCTTGAAATCGTTGATAAGGTGGGCCATTCCTTCTGTTTCGTCACTTTCTCACAGTTGTGGGAGGGACAAAAAGGCACACTGGTGTGTCAACGCCTCCTCCGGTTCTAATCTAGTCTTCTTTTGATTAACCATAATTTCGTCTCTTGCTGATGAAAGCGTTACACTAAGGAATTCACAAGAAGAGGATATTCTGGGAAACTTCAATCAATAGTTTGCTGAGCCTTTTTTTATCTCACCAACATAACCCCTCATAAAGTCACTGCCCAAATCATATCTTACTGAGGCAGAAAAACTGCCGGTCCAAGCTCAGCTTGCCATACATAACTACAGCAGTTGTAAGCGTAATCACAGTCATTGTCATATTCCTAACGCATCACTTGTTGTTGCAACGACAAGAGCAACCTGGAACAGGGCAGACGCTACTCTTGGAGAACCACTCTTCAGCGTGGCCAGCATGCATACCATGATTACAAGTTAGACAGAAACTTGGCCATTCCTTAAAATCATCTGCTCTCTTTGCATCATCATTCTGGTTCGTGTAGACATCCCTTGGTACTGGTCTTCCCAATGGCAACAAGCAGATGGCACATTTTGGTAATGCAGCACCACAGTGTGGACAAGATGACAAGTTGTAAATTGTGGATTTTGTAGCTGTTCCTGTTCTTTTGGATTTTGGTGGTTTGTGAACGTTCTTATTACACCTGACACATTGTAATTGAACTTGTGAGCTTGGTATGGAGACCATTGCCTTTCCTGAACTGGATTTTTGAAGCTTGGCCCTGGCAACATCAAACTTGGCTCTTGTACTGAACATACCCCAGCTATTCAAAAGCTGGCGATAGCAATGGATCCAGTGCTCAGCTCTCTCATCTGTGAAGTGTTTTGGAACCGCAATACTAGCAATCAGGGCAGCAGTCTGAACATCACTGGTACGATCGACATACGATTGCATCAAATCGATACCACGAGGTGTGATACCGGTCAAAATCAATCCCTCAAGTTCACCCTTAGTGATGTATCTCTCAGAGACCTTGTTCAAGAAAATGGAAAGATCCTTATCAGAGAGACATCTTAGAGCAACACCAATTCTCTCTCTCAGAGGTAGTGTGCTCTCATCCAAGACGTCCCACCAATCGTTATCAGCAATATAGGCAAAGATGGCTCTCAAGTAAGGGTCATCTATCTCTGAAGCCATTGACCGGCATTGGTCTCTCCACATATTATCCTCTTTGGAATCTCTTTGGACCAAGTATCCTGAAATGGCGGTAGCAATCAATCTGAGTCTGCTACTCTTGGACTCGGAAAGGATTTTGACAGCACGACCCACGTCGCCAACAAATACAGCCCATCCAGCAGCCTTGGTGTATGATCCCGCATTCATTAGTCTCATGTAGATCTGTTCAAGTTCATCTCTAGAGAAGTAGAATCCAGCAATGATCATGCAAAGACGTCTTTGAGGCTCCTTATTACTCTTGACTATAGTCATGGCCTTTGTGTTTCTTGCCTTAAGAATCTGTGAAATTCTCTGTTGGAACACTTCTGGAGTGAGTCCATTTGCAGTTGTATCTGAGCTTTGAAGACCATCAACACCTTTCCAAATACCGAGAACACCTTCAAATGAAAGATCAAGATCGCCAGCGGTCATGAGCTTAGACTGTGCTGAGTTCTGAACAATGTCGAGCCATCTCCATGTGCTTCTGAGATACAAATTATTATCAATAGATCTCAAGCTGTCAATGATTTCAACGTTCTTGATACCATTCATACCGTAGCCCATATAGGCTTTTCTTCTCATCCTAACACTAATATCATTCTCCAACACCTGTGTCGGAGAGTAGAATCCTTGTTGTTCAACGTCCTCCTCGTCTTCTTCCCCTTCATCTTCATTTTCATCGCTTAATGAAACATGTTTAACACTCAATTCGTTATCTTGTTTCAAAGCATCGTTCAAGTCATCAAAATCATCTGTACTCCAATCGTTTGATATTTTCAAGTCCTGGACCTTGTCCAAGACAGCCTCATCGACACTCTCAATGTATGACCCTTGGGATCCGGCAAATGCAAAGTCATTGAACGAGTTGAAACTAATTGCCTTTTGACTCTCCGTGACGGGCATCTTGAACACCGAACCCGTCATTCTCATACATACAAGACTAATGGCATCTGTGCCTTGTTCACTGGCATAATCAAAGGATATCACACGATCATATTTGGTCTTGACATCTTGGACACTAGCAACGAACAGAGAATCGGATTTTGCGCCTGGAGAAACTCCAGCTTGCCATCTTCTGATAAGTTCACCACCGTGGGATGTAGAGAACTCGCAACGCCTTGTTGGGTGATATCTGAAACAGGACGTGTTGTTCTTTCTCGTTGTGTCTCCAAGGAGTTTACTGAAGGAGAGCAATGGTTCTTGGTATGAGTTTGATAGTTTTCTTCTGTCGTAAATGGAGAGTGTACCGTCATCTGCGAAACCTGAGAAGAGGAATGGGTTGAACGGATCTGGCATGATACTGTGGACGGTCTTGGATGGTACCTGGAAGGCCGGTTGCGACACTCTGATGTCGATGTCCCTTAGTATCTTAGTACTTCCCACGATCAAGTTGGTCTCGTTGTAAAAGGCAGTGGAATAGATTGTTTCGTTGGGCACAAAGGAATATGTAGCCTGCGACACTTCTTGATTGGACCCTTTAGTAGAGTACTGGCTCACGTTGTAGACCATAACACTGTTCTCGTTCCTGACTCGATCATATCCGGCGGCAACAAGACCCATTGAGTTGAATGAGAGCGCATTGCACGCTCTTTTGTCCTGATGGATGTCCAACGTTGAGGATTGTGGGGCCAACATGTCAAAGATGCGTACGAGACCATCCTCCTGGCCGACACCAACGACACCGGTAGCAGTGCGCGAGTAGTCGATACATTTCAGATTGGTAAATCCCTTCCGTGTGAAGACCTTTGTTATTGATTCCTCGTCTGGATTCTGAGGGTAAGAGGGGTTAGTGGTGGTTCTTTGGAGGGAACATAGAAAGACAAACTCACGGGACGCTCGATGGTTTGGTACAGCGACACCTCATCTGCAAGCGGGTTGATCGTGACGAATCGCTCTTCACCTGCATCCTCCCAGCCCTGTGCTCGGATGATCTTTCCCATTACGGCTGATTCAGTGCGTGTAGCTGCTGAGAAGAGAGAGCTAAGGGAACCTTAGTAGTGTGTATCGGTGATTTTTCGACTTTTGGCGGGCTCGACTCCGCGTAGAGGCTTTGGGTACGATGGAATTGCGAAGAGAGTTAGCTTTTTGTATCCTTCTTTCTAGTATGAATAGACATAGCTTTCAGGGACTTACTGTTACCGTTGAAATGTCCCATTATCTTTTCATATCTTCACAAAACGTTCCTATTTCCCTATCAAAGCCAATAGAATGGCATATTAGGATAACTTCCTCATTGGGATATTTATAGTATTTTCGCGAAACCGCTCGATACGTACCTTCGTCTCTTACATCTCTACTTCATTCTCTCTCTCTAAAGTCTCGTGTTATATATGTCTATCAAGTTACAGATCCTAATCACACACTCCTCATTTGACATTGGTCACACTGCAATGCGTTGAGATGTACTGCAGATCGTCTTGAACAAAGCAGAACATGAAGGCTGGGGCATATCTCTCCTCATCGCCTGGCTCTCCATCCCCCCAGTTCATTATGAGACGCTCCTCCAGATACGTACTTTCTGACTTATGGAACCGTCCGAATAATGATTGATTTTTGTTCCCTGCAGAGGTGCTTCCTGTGAAGATTGAAGCGGACAAGAGTGAGCTGTAAAATCTGCTCTTATGAAGACGTCTGAAGAGCTCGCACGTCTCATGTGTCAGATTCGATGTTGGTACCGGCTTCACATTCCTAGATGACCATCCCATATGCCAGTTCATTCTGTTAACCAAGCGATGTCTCAGTACAGCTGTGATTACAATATCATCTACACCGATGAAATTGCACATCTTGATGTTGTCAAGGAAAGACATATCCTTGAATGCACCTTGTGACAGGTCTTCATTTGGTGGTCTGGCCACGTTGTTTCTCTCCATCCATCCAACTGTTAAGATCCGCTTGATATTCTCATTATAGTTCTCTAAATGGGTCTTTTCAGCGAGTGGATCATGATTTCGTTGAATCATGGTGGAATCTGCGAGCTCAAAGTATGGTAAGAGTGCATTATCTGAAGATGCGTTCTTGATCACAGGGCGATCTGCAAAATTAACACTAGTTTGGTCAATCACAGGAGCAACTCCATTGTAATGAATCACAAACGATCTCAGTCTTGGAGCCTGGACTGGACCGAATCTCATCTGTATCCTGTCCTGCTTGGAGTAGATCACCACGAGCTCCTCCAACGCTGGAGCTGCAAAGTCCTTGATCACCGCAACGTTCTCAATCTTCAGCGAACGAACAAACTTGAAGCAGAAAGTGTCTCTTCTTTGATAGTAAAACGGATTCACCTTCAACCTCATCTCAAGTTTGAACCTATTTGGATTATTTGTGACAGCCTCTGGTGGGTTCTTCTTAACACAATCACTTGCACCGGCTATCCCAGCTCTTCCGACATACCACTTCGCCGATGCTTCCTCCAAACGATTTTGAAACTTTTTGAACTCAACAGATCTTCTACCTTGGCCGTGCATTTGATCAAATCTCCACTGAACGTATGCGAATGTTCTTCTGTTGAGATTAAGACTCACCATCTTACCCGACATTTCACCGCTGATCATACCATGTCTGGCAATGTCTTGCATCGTACGGCCGCTTGTAATTTCAAGGAGTTTGATCAAAGGTGTTACTTGGGCACCAATGCACTTTTGCTTCAGATAGTTGCTTCTCTGTGTAATCGATTCATGGCGTGAAACGTAATACTCTATCTGTTGTGCCCCCTCAATTCCCCTGGTGAAGAATCGAGGCCTATTTTCCTTGGAATGGTAGTCTCTTATGATGCTTACAAACTTTTGCAAGTATGGGAATGCCTCCAAGAGAGACATCAAGGAGTAATTATCGAGGTATGGCACTATGCCGAAGCATACGAGTTCTGGGATGAGAAAAAGATTCTTCAGTTCGCTAGGCATGTTGGGGAAGCTTTAGTGAGTTGTATGCTTTCTACTGTTGAAAGGTGTGTATGATTGGTATCAAGAATTCGAAATGGAGACGTGTGGCTTTTGTAGTTGTAATTCAAATATACTGGACAGAAATCCTCGGGCCAACGCGAGAAGTCCCGACATGCAGATGATATCTTCAAGATATATCCCTCCCAGGGTCTATCCTCTGGGGTGATTTTTCTGTAAGTCGGTATCTACACAGTCTAGACAATTCTTTCCTACTACACACAGCACAAATAATCAATTTTCTACAAGGGATAGCCATAATATCTCGGTAATATGCTCTTCCCCCGGCGCAATTTCCCGATTGGGAAATGGCGATGAAGACAGAGATTTCGCGAAGCCAAATTTTCAGCTGAGCTCATCGGAGCTGTCACAGACGACTTCTCCTTTCTAGAGCGTAACTTACGAGTCATACACCGGTACCCATGTCTGTTGCTACACTCGTTGCTGCCCACTCCAATGGAGACGCTTGGGCTCTTCACTTTGCTCCACTCGCACAGCAGGGACTCGTCACCTCGTTCTCCGATGGTACCATCAAAGTGTACCCTCTCGGTTCTCAACCTGGTCGTGATTATGCCCCATCCCGCACAATTAAGGCTCACAACGGTTCGATCAACGCCATGAGATCGGTTGATGGTCAAAATATTGTTGCTACCGCGGCTGCTGATGGAATCAAAGTGTTCGATCTCAGAAATAAGCACGATAACCCAGTGATGACTTTTTCAAACCAGCGTGGTATCCCATTCCTTTCCCTTGACGTCAGAGGTGATTTAATCGCTGGTGGTACAGAACTCAAGAGTGCTGATGCTGAGCTCCATATCTGGAACCTGAAGTCTGGAGAATTGGTGCGGTCTTTTATCGATTCGCATCATGATGACATTACCGAGATCAGATTCCATCCAACTGACGAGACGCTTCTTCTTAGTGGTTCCACTGATGGATACGTCAACATCTACGATCTGTCAATTGCCGACGAAGATGAGGCCCAACACCAGGTCATTAACTTTGCCTCCATCCATTCTGCCGGATGGTTGAGCGAGAAGAGAATTTATACACTTTCGCACATGGAAACATTTGCCATCCATGAGCTTAATGATAAGACCGAGGAGGTCACTGAGCCAAAGCCATCAGAGTTTGGCGATGTTAGAGAAGCATGGGGTTGTGAATACGTTGTGGATCTTTATCCAGGATTTGTTGCTACTGGAAGTAACTCGAGGTCTTTTGCTGCTTTGTATCCATTTAGAGATGAGAAGATCGATCTGCAACATTATGTCGGTCTTAACAGTGCACATGGCGAAGAAGTTGTCAGAGCTGTGTATTGTCCACCACACAGCAATCTTATCTACACAGGTGGTGAGGATGGATGTGTTAAGGTTTGGAAGGCAGATGTTGAGTTGAATGCCCCACAAACTTTCCTTGAGGCCGCTACTGGTGCCTCTGTTGCTGCCAAGTCCGAAAGTGAGGATGTGGAGATGGATGTCGACAGTAGTGAAGATGAGAAGGCCAAGAAGAAGCAGAAGAAGCAAAAGAAAGAGAAGAAAGAAAAGAAGGAAAAGAAAGAAAAGAAAGAGAAGAAGGAAAAGTCCGAGGATAAGAAGGAAAAGAAGGAAAAGAAAGATAAGAAGGATAAGGAGGACAAGAAGGACAAAAAGGATAAGAAGGACAAGAAGGACAAGAAGAAGAACAAAGAACACAGATTCAAGCCTTACTGAGCAATCTACAATATCCACAAATGCATCTATCTCATAAACCACATTACACCCTAAGCAATGTAGAGCGAAAAGCCAAGCAGATAAAGAAAGGTAGTCATCAAAAATGTAATGCACTGCACTGCCCCCGCAGGAATCGAAATCAGAGCCCAAATTAACCCGTACACCATCAAGATTCCGCCCTTTCCTTTTCGGAAAAGGTCAACCGCCGCGGTGTTCAAAACGTCACTAGACCCTCTTTAGAGAGTTCAATTATCGCCAAACCGCTCTCTTTGCTGGCAATCTCTGGGATCCAATACCCTCAAGACTGCCAGCTCCTTCTACCGCCCCGCTACTTTTTTTTTGCCGCCCTCGTGTTTTCCCCACACAGCCCCCATTCATATCGAACAGCACCACTACCCGCCCACACACACACACACACACATATTCACCCATGGAGAGACCCGCGCCGCCTAACACGTACAAGCCGGGCACTGTGCTTACCGTGGGCTCCCACAGGGCCGTTGTGATCAAGTACATGTCCGAGGGAGGCTTTGCTCACGTTTACAAAGTGGAGATCACTCCGCCATGGGCAGGCACTACCGTAGCTTGTCTAAAGCGAGTCGCCGTGCCCGACAAGCCATCTTTGAACACTCTCCGTGCCGAGGTTGACTCCATGAAGAGACTTGCTGGCCACAGACACATTGTTTCATACATTGATTCCCACGCTGCACGTCTCAATAACGGCCAGGGTTACGAAGTTTTTGTCCTCATGGAGCTCTGCGGGAAGAAGGGTCTTATCGACTTTATGAATACCCGTCTGCAAACCAGGCTCACTGAGCCCGAGGTTCTTCGGATCATGGCAGAGATTACGGAAGGTGTCGCCAACATGCATGCACTGAATCCTCCTCTTGTCCATAGAGATATCAAGATTGAAAACGTACTCATATCGGACAATGGTGATTTCAAATTGTGTGATTTTGGTTCTGCCTCGCCAGTGTTACGTCCGCCAAGGAATTCGGATGAGTTTGCAATTCTACAAAATGACGTGCTGAAGAACACAACTCCTCAATACCGCTCTCCGGAGATGGTGGACCTTTATCGTGGACTGCCTATCGACGAGAAATCAGATATCTGGGCTCTTGGTATCTTCCTCTACAAGCTCTGTTACTATACTACACCATTCGAGTCCAAGGGCGAACTTGCCATCTTACACGCCAAGTTTGAGTATCCAGATAGACCTGTCTACTCTGATAGACTCAAAAACCTTATCGCTGTGCTTTTAAGAGAGGATCCACGTCGTCGTCCAAATGCTTATCAGACCCTTGAAGAAGTGTGTCGTATGCGTGGTCTTCCAGTTTCCATTGAGGATTACACCAAAGCCAGAAAGTCATCTGCTCCAGTTTCCTCATTATCAACACAGCAACAACAGAATACACCTCTCCAATTACCAACTCCACCATCAAACGGCTACACCCTACCCCAGAAGCCGACAAAGAGTACTGGGTCTCAAATGACACCAGTGATCTCTACGGCCCCTAAATACCAGCCATACCAGCCAAAGCTCCCAGGCTCCTCACTCCCTTCACACCACTCTGCATCTGATCTCGTTAGCAGCTACACACCAAGGCCAGTTTCTGCCATTAGCTCAAACTATGTCCCAGAGTCTAAGGACCCGTTCAAGGATTTGAATCCGGCCCGTTTGCAAAGCCCTCCACCAAAGCCACCAAGACCTACAACATCTAATGCACTATCATCTCTCAATAAATCGATGGGTAATTTGACACTGGGGACAAAATCGAAACCTGCCGTTCCTTATAAGCCAAAGTATGTTGACAGCGTTGTCCAGACCGAGGACCCCTCTGCTGCACCAGCGCCAACCTCTAGATCATCCTCAAGGCCACCATCCAGTACAAGAGCAAGACCTCAGAGCATGTACGTCCAACCATCACAGGGTCGTTCTGCTTCGAACTTCAGTGAAAATGGTGACATGGATGAGCTCAAGAGAATCATCACCGGTTTGTCAGGAAAGTCTTCACAAGTTGAATTATCTCCAGGCGAAAATCACATCAACAGCAACGTTGACTTTTTGAAGAACCTCCAACAGCAAGACTCTGGTAAGTCATGGGTTCAACAACACACCGGTGGTAGTATCAGCTCTCTTCGTCGTATCAGTACAGGAAGCAAAAACTTGATCAGTCAGTTCACTGGTAAGTTCAGTCGTTCTCATAGCAGAAGCAGCTCTAGGGCCTCTTCTATCCATGAGAATCATGGAATTTATGGCTCTCAGTCCTCTTCCACGATGAAACTGAGAGTGTCATCTGACAGCATCGACGAGGAGACTACACTTCAGGCTATCGAGGAGCCAAAGAAACTCCAACGCTCTTCCTCAATTCAGAGAAGAGTTCAAGCCCTTTTGAGCAAAAATAATGATCCACCTATTGTCAAAACAGCTCAAGGTTATGGTAATGATGACTCCTCTGATGTCACCGCTGCTGCTGCTGCTCCAGTAAGATCCAAGAGTCCAATTGTCGACTCTGACGGTTTCAAAAAGCCAACAATGTTGAAGAGAAAGCCACCTGTTCCAAAGAGGAAGCCAGCAAAGACGCCTCCACTTACTGCTCAATCTACGCCAAACACATTGACGAAGAAACCACAAACGAAGTCTTCTGGTACCAAGAGTGATTCTCTGGAAACCCCACCTCTCACTGCGCAGTCCACACCAAGCACAGTGACGAAGAAACCACACGGTAATCCCTCCAGTGATAAGAGTAATTCTCCGACAGAATCAAAGAAGGCGCCACCGAAACCAAAGAAACCAACACACCTGAAGTCATCTGGTGTCAAGTCACCATCTGTCAAGAGTTCTTCCGATGGCCAGTATCTAACTGTTGGATCTGAGCTATCGAGAACTTTGAGCACATCAAGCAGTGTGAGTAATATTAGTATCCCAGACATTGATGAGATTGAAAAGAGCTTTAATCGAAGATATCCGAGGGCTGTTTAAAGAAGCGATGAAGTACAGATCTGATAGAGGGCTTGAAAATGATGACAATCTAAAAGTCCGTGTAATATAAGTACACGAATATGCATGTAACGGTCAACTCCACTAAACGTATCAGATTAATTAGATTATGATCATTCTATTATGGTAGTAGCACAAGTAGTCTTGAAGGATCATGAAGAGCTGCTCTCGTAGTCCTCTATCGAGTCCAAGATGAAATCAACAGCTTCATCGAATCTCTCCTCAACAATATTATCCAATCCATCAACGTCAGTCTTTAACACCCTTCCAAACTTTCTTCTTGGTTTCTTCGTTTCACTTCCATCAATACCCCAACAACTATGGTTTTTACTCGTAAACACCAGTGAGTTCTTGAAGAACCAATCTGTTACAGCCTCATCCACCAATGGAACAATGGCTCTCAGTGGTTTGCGATCAATAAACGCAATGGCAGCCTTGACAACGTCTCTCACATCTCTATGACCAATCAGGTGAACAATACCCGAATAAGCATCACCATAGCCGACAAGAACAACTTTTTGGGCCTTGAAATATTGGATGTAATTATCCCAGATGTACAGCAAGACTTCTTGAGCGGTGTTAAATGAATCATCCGCCTCTGGGATGTTCACATCAATGTATCCATGCTTCTCCTTTTTAGACCATTCCAAAATTTTGAGAGTGGAATCGATTATCAAGGACCCATTAGGATTGATTAGTCCAGTCACTGGATCAACTTTACCCCACACTTCAGCTGGGTCATGCACGGCAACGATGATCGTTTCGGAATCGTAAATGTCTGGAGTGGCGAGGATTTGGTTTTCGGTGTCATTAGATAGTTTGTCATTAAGAATTGGCAAGTTGATGAGCTTGTGTCTGGTGATAAGGTCATGGGCCTGCTGGAAACGGATGGCTTCTTGTAGGTTGAAATTTTTGTTACCATCGCCGGATGGGATGGAATGATCCACGGCAGAATGGCCCGGTTTTAAGGATTTGAAGTATTTGGATTGCACTTCAATCACCTTGTCAATTGTCTCAACGGCTTCAATCTTTGGGACGGTGGTTTTCAATTGACCTGGTGGTTCACCAACAAGAACCTTGGCGACTGCTAATGCAGAGACGGCAATGGAGTCGAGATTGTATCCACCTTCAAGGACAACCACCAAATTACCGTTGGCTAAACTCTTGAGCATGTGTGTCATGTGTGCATAACCTGCTGGAGAAACATGACATTGGCCAATCATATCACCGTCTGCGGCATCGAAACCTGATGAAATTATCACGAGATCAGGATCAAATTCGTAACACACTGGCATAATCACTTCTCTGAAGGCATAAATATAATCACCATCACCCATGCCACCAATTGGCCATGGAATGTTCAAGTTGGTACCTTCACCTTTACCTTCACCAACCTGGTGGTGAGCACCGGCAATGGTACCTGGGTAATATTTACCTGCTTCGTATCTGTGTAGCGAGATGTACAACACTCTTGGGTCATCCCAGAAGGCCTTTTGAGTACCATTACCATGATGGACATCCCAATCGACAACGACAATTTTTCTAACGGATTCTGGGTAGTTCTTCAATATGTTCTTGGCAGCAACGGCAACATTGGAGAAGAGGCAGAACCCACCAGGGGCATCTGGCTCAGCGTGGTGGCCTGGAGGACGCACAACTGCCAACGAGTTCTTCACACTTCCTTCAACAACGGCTTTACAAGCTTCAATGGCACCGCCACAACTGAGCTTTGCACCTAAGAAGGAGTCGTGGTTGAAATAGATGGAATCACCTTTCTCTGTCTCCTCCATAAGTTTTTCCTTTGTCATTGAAGGAGTGCTCTCTAGGAATTTTAAGTGCTCTTCTGTGTGAACCTGGAGGATCTCTTCCGGTTTAGCCTCACGGACAGGGATCTTAAGCATCAAGTCACCGATATCATCGATTCCGGACAAAGTTGGATCCGTAATGAGTCCAGCCTCAGCAAGGATCTTGTAGATACGATAGATACGTCTCGGGTCTTCTGGGTGAGGGTCGATGTACTCGTAGTATGATGTGAAGATCTTTGCATGGTAACGCATTCTCACGTCGTAGCATAATCCGGTCTTTAGTGGGATATATGTGACTTTTGGTGGAACAGCGGGGACAATTACCGATTTTTGGCTAATGTCAACCTCAGCCTTGCCATTAGTATGTGTTGAGTCCTCAAAGTCGACATCGTCGATTGTGCGCTTCTCTTGCTTCACCTCCACCTCCGTCTCTGCTGGCGAACGGCCAGCAGTTGTTGGCAACGTGTTGGGTGAATCGTGTGTTTCTCCTGTGGAGACTGATTCTGGGGCAGCGTCTGTAACAACTGTGTCGCCGTCGTGCTCCAACTGGGGCTCCAACGGCGGCTCGGGCTGGGGCTTATGCTGGTGCTCGTCGTGGCCGTTAGCTGCAGGGCAATCGTCGCGTTCTGGCAGGGTCTCCTCGCCCATTGTGGTGTTTCTAGTTGTCCTCTGTGACTGTTTCGTTTCAAAGAATGTGATAATTGCTCAGCTCTTTATCTGAGCCGTGTGTACTATTCGTAGCGCCCTTCTCTCGGTGAAGTCTGCGCTGGAGCTGTCAAGCTAAGGAAGTGTGCCGCCGATTGAGGTCTTTCAAAGTAGCGATATCTGCTGGCTGGCGGTAATCTTCAAACAGCGTGCTCACTGCTGGTCCTAATGTCCTTTTTTGTATACCACTTGCTCCTGGGCAGATGGTTATGTGTCCAAAAGCTTTGTGCGTGCCCTGCGACGTTGATTTCAAGTACAGTAGACAGAGAGAGAGACGCAATGAAAACAACTTCTATAAGAGAAGCTAACGAAAAATCCGGAAATGAAAACAAAAGAGCCGCGCGCAATTGTTATAGACATCCGAACACCACATGCTTTTAATTTATTTTTATTTTTATTTTTATTTATTTTTTTATTTTTTTATTTTTTTATTTTTATTTGGAGAGATGAGCCTGGAGGGAACCTTTCTCTGGACAAATTTGGTGTTGCATTTGTAGGTACTGATTGACTATGAGCGTTTACAAGGAGGCCTCGTGGTTTCTGACGTCAAACGGAAAGGAGGGATCGCTCCAACACCGTATCTTCAATGCGGCCAGGTCCAAGAAGATCAAGACAGACCCTAAGCATGTTTACGCACTCGTCTCCTCCACACTAAAGTATAAACCCTTTATCCTCGAGATCATCAAGAAGTCCAAGCTGTTGAAAGAGGAGAAGATGCTCAAGGAGGACATGGCCCTTCTCCTCGTGCACGATCTTCTTTTTAGCAAGTCCGGCCGTATTCAGATGGGTAAGACTCCAATCAAGGATGCTGTACTAAGGCACAAGACCCGTCTCATGGCGGAACTGACGAAACTAAAGCTCAAACACAAGGTCAAAGATCTTGAAGAGATCATCGATGAAGACGATACACCAGTGAGGTGGTTTAGAGTTAACACATTAAAGGCCAATGTTGACGATGTCCTCGAGCAGCTCGATCTCCAGGCAACATCCACTATCGATAAGATTAAGCCAGGAAAGATCTATCACGACAAGTACATTCCAAACCTATTTGGTGTCTCACCGAAAGAACGCATTACACAATCAAAGGCTTATGAGAACGGTGAGATTATCATCCAGGACAGAGCATCTTGCTTCCCAGCACACATCCTAAACCCACAAGAAGGAGACGTGGTGATCGACTCTTGTGCTGCCCCAGGTAACAAAACTACACATCTTGCCGCACATGTCGGCTACAAAGGTGCCATCACGGCATTTGAAAGAGACACTAGAAGAGGAAACATCCTTAAGATGATGGTGGAAAAGGCCGGTGCCTCCGAAATTGTCCGTGTCAACGTTGGTGATTTCACAGGGTCCAACCCACTCGACTACACAGATGTCACTGGACTCGTTGTTGATCCGTCGTGCTCTGGAAGTGGTATCTTTGGCAGGGCTCACGAGGAGGAGAATCCAGAGGAGTCTTATAACGATGAAAGATTGCAAAAGCTCTCCTCGTTCCAATTCTCCATCGTGAAGCATGCTCTTGGGTTCCCAGGGGCAAAGAAAGTTGTCTACTCAACTTGCTCCATCCATGCACAGGAAAACGAAAGAGTTGTATGTGACTTATTGAATGATACATTAGTGAAGAAGGCCGGTTGGAGAGTGGCTAATCGTTCCAGAGTAATCCCAATGTGGCCAAGAAGGGGACTCGTTGAAGAATTCCAAGGATTCCCCAACCCGGAACAGTTAGCTGGTGGTTGTGTTCGTGCCCTGCCAAAAGTTGATGGTGGTATTGGTTTCTTTGCTGTTCTTTTCGAGAGAGACATTGATGAAAACACAGTTGATGAGACTACTGAAGACCAAGAGAACAATGAAGTGGTTTCAGAGCACAAAAGCGATGATGATGATGAGGAGGTCTACGAGGAGTGGAACGGGTTCGATTAAAAGTAAATAAAAGCATTAGCATCTAGCATGAACGATTATTTAAGAACGTAATAGAAATTTTTTTTCTTCTTCAATCAGAAACGTCTGATAATGTCCTGAACAACCTCCTGGGTAGAGGACTTACCACCCAAATCTGGGGTCTTGATGGAATCCTCCTTCAAGTTGGCATCAACGGCAGCGTAGATCTGAGCAGCTGGCTTAGCGTAGCCCAAGAACTCCAACATGAGAGCAGTGGATCTAATAGTGGCAATTGGGTTGGAAATTCCCTTACCTTCAATGTCTGGAGCAGAACCGTGACATGGCTCACCGATAACGTAGTTCTCACCAACGTTAGCAGATGGCACAACACCAAGGGAACCGACAAGAGCAGCAGCACCATCGGAAAGGATGTCACCATAGAGGTTTGGAGCAACAACAACGTCAAAGATCTCTGGCTCACGGAACATACGGTAAACCATGGAGTCGACAATTTGCTCCTGGAGCTTAACGGAGGAGTATTTAGCCTCATTGGCATTGTAGAAGTTTCTGATAGTTTCACGGAACAAACCGTCAGAGACACTCAAGACGTTGGACTTGTGTGTGATTGTGAGAATGGAGGATGGGTGAAGGGAAGCAGCACCGAGGTCTCTCTGTGCCTGACGTTGGAGGGCGATTTCCAAGGCAATTTTACCAATTCTGGTAGAGGCATTCTCAGTAATTCTCTTGATAGCCTCGGCAGTCTTAGTACCGTCGGCATTCTCAAAGATCTTCTCCTCCTTGACGTACAAATCTTCTGTGTTTTCACGGACAATGACCATGTCAACTGGACGACCAATTCCTTCAACGGACTTAACTGGACGAACGTTGGCGTAAAGACCCAACTTCTTACGAAGAGCGACAATTGGGGAAGAATAACCGGCAACCTTGGTTGTTGGTGAAGAGACAGCACCAAAGAGGGCAGCATCTGTCTCGTTCTTCAAGATCTCAACGGTCTCCTCTGGCAAGGCGGTACCAGTCTTCTTAAAATGCTCGAAACCAGCTTGGAGCTCAACGAACTCAAAGTTCAAGCCGTGGGAAGCTGGAAGAGCCTCCAATACCTGACGACCAGCTGGGATGACTTCTCTACCGATACCATCACCTGGGATCAAACCTTTAAGAGTGTGTTAGTATGGGGAACTCGAGTCAATTGAGAACTGCTGACGGTAATGTTTTCTCCACATGCGTGTGGATCAAGATCCACAATGGGACATTATGAAAGACGTACCGATCTTGAGGGTCTTGGCCTGGGTGGAGTATGCACGGAGGTTTCTGAGGGTGGATCTAGAGGAAAGCATTGTCTGCGTTGTATGGTGTCTTCAGAAGAGCTATGAGTGTAACGTGGTGGTGGATGTCGAGTCATTATATTGGAAAGTTTTAATTGTGGAGCGAGAGCGTCAGCGGAGGCGGCAGAGCCACGCGCCGGTGACGGCGCCGCCAGCGGCCTTTTTTTTTTTTATTCCTTCTCAGACACCGAACATCACAACACCAATTTTGCTTTGGACTTCCTTGAATCCATTAGATAGAGCCTTAATAGATGTACTTAACTCCTTCAGAAATTAATCCTTGGGATCAAAAAAATCCTTAGATCCCAAATATTTAACTACATATATTTTAAAACAAACTCTTAGGAATAAAATTCTTTTTTATTAAAGTTGTATCTTCTTGAAGTGTAAAAAATGAGGATTAATAGTGTACATTTTGACTCGATTCAACTCACTTTATTTCTTCCAAAACATTAGGTGCCAAACCTTCCCATAGGAAACCAATACCAAGTCTATCATTCCTGAATTAACAGTATCATTATGAAGTTGTCTTTTAGGGTGAGGTTCACACGTGTTACTCTATACCCTTGAAGGCTAGGTCTAATGGCTGTTTTGCAACATAATTCAGGATATTAGATTCATTTACTACTGCAGCAGCGGGAAGGTACTTTTTAACACAAATTGGAGGCCATTTAAAGGAAAAAGTGGACCATTTCAAAAAGCTCTTTAATGTCATCTATTTGCCATAGAACCACAAGAACCGTGATATTTTATAACTTTAATTAATCCGGCATGGTGTAGTGGCTAGCACAGTTCGCTCTCACCGAGCAGACCGGGGTTCGATTCCCCGTACCGGAATTACATTTTTTTTGCTTTTTGGTTATCGAGAAGGAGTATTGGAAAGCCAGCTTCTCTTAAGAACTACGTAGAATTGCACTGTATAAAATTGTTCTGTGCTAGAAGGAAAGAAGACCGTTTTGGAGTGGCTGAAAGCTGTGAAACGGTGATCTGGCTAATTCACCAGTTTGATAGATATTCTGAGCTTGAAGTAAAAAGAGCTTATCCTATAGGATTTAGTTTAACATGAATCTTTCAATAATAGAACTCAAATCAAGTTCTTATGCTGTGAAGTTCCCCTAGAGGTTAATTGATTCCTCCCTCGAACTGTGGTTATGAGCGCGCGCCGAAACGGTGAAATCAAAACATCGACGCTTCGACGTTGAGCTGTCAGATCCGGCACCTTCACCAGACTTTATCCCAGAGATCACCAGACAAATCCACCAGAAAATGAACAGACTTTTACTCACAGGGGCCACGAGAGCTGCAAGACCTGCTTTTGCTCAAAGGCAAACCGCATTTGCTGCCCGTTCTTTCGTCACTTACAGACCGCAGTTTAACAAGGAACAGAAGAGCCAGAGCAAGCAGGAGAAGAGTGAAGGACAACAACAGAGTTCTGGCTCATCGAACAGAGGTAAAATTGCTGTACTTCTTGGTGTACTGGCCATTGGCTCTTCTATTCTCTCGATTTCGTACAACAAGAACGCCCCAGCGGAGTTCATCGAGCCACCTAAGAAGACCTTCAAGGATAATGAAGTCTCCGTGATCTTCATCCTTGGTGGTCCAGGTTCTGGTAAGGGTACACAGTGTGCCAAGCTTGTGAAGGACTACAACTTTGCTCATCTCTCAGCTGGTGACTTGCTTCGCGCTGAGCAGGCTAGAGAAGGCTCCGAGTTTGGTGAATTGATTGACAAGTGCATCCGTGAAGGTACCATTGTTCCACAGGAAGTCACCATTGCCCTGCTTAGAAATGCCATGCTCGAGTCCCAGAAGAACGGTGTCACAAGATTCCTCATTGATGGTTTCCCACGTAAGATGGACCAAGCCCTCACTTTTGAGAATGAGGTTGCCACCAGTGCCTTCACCATCTTCTTCGAGTGTCCAGAGGAAGTGATGCTTAAGCGTCTCCTCGAGAGAGGTAA
This sequence comes from Petasospora fabianii, assembly GCA_022641835.1. Classification (NCBI taxonomy): domain Eukaryota; kingdom Fungi; phylum Ascomycota; class Saccharomycetes; order Phaffomycetales; family Wickerhamomycetaceae; genus Petasospora; species Petasospora fabianii. The sequence continues at coordinate 662,210 of CP048718.1, read as the reverse complement.
GACCTCAGGTCGTACCGATGATAACATTGAAAGTATCAAGAAGAGATTCAGAACCTTCATCGAGACAAGCTTCCCAGTGGTGGAGTACTTCGATAAGCAAGGTAAGGTTGTGAAGTTGCAGTGCAACAAGTCCGTTGATGAGGTCTACGGAGAGGTCCAGAAGGCTCTCAAGGACAAAATCAACATCTAAATATCCACTAAAGAGGCATCTTAAAAAAATGTAACTGTTAATATCTGTATAATGGCCCAATTGAGTAGTCTTAGACAATTTCCTGACTATCCCCATGGCAACGCGAGATCATTACTCGATCGTGTGTTGACGAAATCCTCAAAACGAACGCGACTGGAAGCTCTATATCTATCTTTCTTTGGTGCACAGTTATTGGAGAGAGCTCTGTGTTTGCACCAGAATTTAGATATGCCACACAAGAAAAGGAGCAAGAAGAAGACACAGGTCACATATCTCGCACCTCCGTCAAGTGCTGGCGATGACAGTGTAAAGGCCCTTGCGGTGGACTACGATCCAAAGACTCGCGTTGTTGATGCCTTCGAACAGGACCTTGACTTCCTTCTCGCAGATGCGGCAGCTCCATCAAGTGTTGACGTTGTGCAAGAGTCATTGGTACAACTAAAGATTTCGGAATCTCAGAAGGATGCCACCAGAGCCGTTAATGGTCAACCTCATGCCGTGAAGCTTACCAAGAGAATCCAGAAAGAGATTTTGGACTTTGACATTGACTTCTCTGACGACGAGGGCGACAAAGATACTGGTGATTTTGCTATCTCATCAACCAGATCAACAGAAGATCCACAGATAAAAACTACAAAGGAGACACAGAAGACAAAAAGTAAATCAAAACCAACTCAAAAGTCCAAGAAAAGTCAAGGGAAGCTCCCAGATGAAGATCCTTTCAAGACATCAGAAGCATATTTTAAACAACTAATGGGTCTTTCGGATACGGACTCTGATGAAAAGAACTCATCAGGCGATGAACTGGATGCTGATTTCAAGTTTGAATTTGTGGTGAGCGATGAGGAGGAGCAAATTCAACTAGATGAGGAGCAGGTGCCACAACAGAAGAGGGATAAGCCCAAGCCATCACAAAAGAAGAGTGAAAAGACACGGAAGGCCAAAAAGAAACCTGATGACCTTAAGCCACTTACAAGAAGTGGTTTATTGGATAACAAGAAGACCAACGGGGTACGGGCTCAACAAAATCCAAAATCAAGAAGCACAACGCCTGACACAACAGGGATACAGTCAGATACACAAAGTAAGCCAAAGAAGGCGAAGCGCAAGAGACCACCTCGCAAAGCTCCGACTGCCCTCAAGGAACAAGCCGATGCATCTACATGAAACCACTGGGACCATGTTTTGGAATACATTAATTCATGATAGCAGCTATGCGTAGCCTCACAACCATCTTTAATCACTCTCAATATCCATAACTTCCTCATCATCATCGCTGGAGTCTTCACCATCAATGAGATCCTGAGCAATCTGTTCAATACTCCCGTTCAGAGTGTTCCCATTATCAGCACTCTTTGTCTTATTAGTAAGCGGTGTCTTTTCCGCATTCTTCTGCTTATTCCTTCTGTAGTTCAAAGTCTGTTGACTAGCAGCAAACTGATCCTTTGTCCTAGAGAAAAAGTCTGATGTGGCAGAATGGCCACCGATATCAAGTGATGTCATGTTTTCTTCAAGAGCACGTTTGAGTAAGTCATTGGCAACGGCATCTGTTGGGGCAATCGCCAATGCATAATGAAGATTTTCGATAGCTTTACTCACTTCTCCAATCTTAAGATAAATCAATGCAATGGCAGAGTAAATGTTTGCATCTGATGAGGAGATCTTGAGAACACGTTGGAAACAGTCAAGAGCCTTCATGTAGTGGCTCTGACGTCTGTAAACGTGGCCCAAGTTGCAGTGAACAGAGAGGAATGCCTTTGAGTCTGACTGGAGAGACTTCGTGGCCTTCATAGCTTGGATGAAATAGTTTTCAGCATTGGAGAGTTGATTCTTGTGATAGTAGATGACTCCCAATTCATTTAAGAGAAGTGGATCCATTGGACAGATGCTGTATGAAGATAAAAGATATTCTTCGGCTAAGGTGAAATTGGACATCTGGAGGTATTGCATACCGAGGAACAAGTTTGGTAAGTGAGTACCTGGGAAGAATCTTGAAGCGGTCGAGTATGCAGAAATGGCCTGCTCATGTTCACCTTCTGCTGCAAAGGTGTGAGCAAACCCGATCCAGGCTTGTCCAAAGCTTGGGTTCAACATAGATGCCCTAGAGAAATATTTTCTTGCTTCTGGAATGTCAGAGATGGCTAAGTAGTAGATACCAACGGCGAGCCATGTGATGGGTCTCTTTGGATGATGTTCAGCAAGTTTATGGGAGATCATGAACAATTTATTCTTAGCACCAACTTCGTGAAGGGCAGCCAAATATGTTGGTAAGGCCGCAAAGTTTAGATCATCCTTCTCCAAAACAGCTTCACAGACAGTAATACACTGAGGGAACTTGCACTGCATAAACAAGAGCTCAGCCTGACTAAGCATCACATCAACGTTTTCTTTTAAACTGTAATGATCTCTTAAGATGATCTCAGCATCCTGTGACCGTTCCCTGTTGACGTACTTGTTCAATCTCGATGTGTATAACAGTTTGACCAATTCTGCATTCTCGTCCAGATCTGAAAAATCCAATGATGATAAGAGCTCCCACTCGTCGATTGGAGTGAGCATATTGTTCCTTACGAGTTCGTCAAACGCCTCGTAGCACTTAACATCAACTAGTACAGCCTCCTTGTAACACTCCTTTGCCCTTTCCAAGTTGTTCTGTTTTGTATATATCTGACCACGTATGAAGCAAAGCGACGCTTCAAGTTTAATACCACCATCCAAGTTTTTGATATGTTGCGATTCGTTCTTGAAAGGGTTTGTCTCACCGACAATGTCCAATGCTTCATCCCAGTTGTCCAACTTCATCAAACATAGCGCCGCAAGATATCGACAACTGACACTCGTAGTATCGAGATTCTTCTTTGCAAGTAGCTGTCGTGCCCTGTAGTAGTTCCCATTGCTGTAATGGACCTGTGCGAGCCAGAAGGCATCATTCGGGTCATCTGTTAGTGATAGCACCTTGTCTCCAATGTACTCTGCGGTCTTGTAGTGATGCTGCATCAAGGCATCGTGGCGCCATAGTCGAAGCTTCTCTGCGGCGGAAAGATTTTGGGTAGAGGCTGGCCCCGTTGTCTGTGATGTCGAGCCTGTAGTAGATGTCGCTCCCAAGGAGGAGGCCTTACGGTGAGAGTGAATTCCAAGTGGAGTTCCTGATCCGGCAAGCGGACTGGGGAATAGCGGTTGATTGGGCGTTGAACGAACCGAATCAGCTGTGCGGTTAGCTATGAGAGGCGAGATCGCAAGTGTAGAGCTGTGCTGCGACGGCGAGTCGTTGGCCATGGTGTCTAAACGGTACTGCTTGATCCGACTCTAGCGGCTATCGTGAGTACTCCAAAGATCATGAATATCTCATGTCTCAGCGGCTAGCCCAATTGTAAACAAAGGAGAACTGGCGTGCGCCAACCAATTAAGTGTTTGGTGTTCGGATGTTTGGAGAACTCACTTTTGTCTGTTAGCGCGATGATGACACATCGCCCGTTCGCGGGCCGTTGCCGGAGCTTTGCTCATTTTCGGGGAAGAGGCCAGAAAGAGTCATTGTGCCTGCCACTTAATATAAGAGCGCTATCTTTTTTCCTGCTTTTTTTTCTTCTGAGCTGCTCACTAACCCACCAACCGTTGAGCACATTCATCAAAGGAATACAAGAGAACTCAGAAATGTCCCAGCCAGTGACCCTTCATCTCAGAGCAGAGACCAAGCCTCTCGAGGCCCGTGCAGCCCTCACCCCAACCACCACTAAGCAGTTGATCCAGGCCGGCTTTAAGATCTACGTTGAAGAATCTGAACAGTCCGCCTTCAAGTCCGAGGAGTACGCTAAGGTTGGTGCCACCATTGTCCCAGCTGGCTCTTGGAAGCAGGCTCCACTTGATAGAATTATCATCGGTTTGAAAGAGCTCCCAGAGGAGGACACTTTCCCTCTCATTCATGAGCACATTCAGTTCGCCCACTGCTACAAGGATCAGGGTGGATGGCAGGAGGTCCTCAGCCGTTACGCCAGAGGTAACGGTAAGCTCTACGATCTCGAGTTCTTGGAGAACGAGCAGGGTAGACGTGTTGCTGCCTTTGGTTTCTACGCAGGTTTCGCTGGTGCTGCTATCGGTGTCAAGGACTGGGCTTTCAAGAATACCCATGCCGACTCTGAGGAGATGCCAGGTGTTACCCCATACGGTTCTGAGACTGCTTTGATCGAGGACGTTGCCGCTGACATTAAAAAGGCCGTCGCCAAGGGTGCTAAATTGCCAACTGTTCTTATCATTGGTGCCCTCGGCCGTTGCGGTTCCGGTGCCACTGAGCTTTTGATCAAGGCTGGTATTCCAGAGGCTAACATCAAGAAGTGGGATATGAAAGAGACTGCTAAGGGTGGTCCATTCCAGGAGATTGCCGATGCCGACATCTTCATCAACTGTATCTACCTCTCCAAACCAATCCCACCATTCATCAACTATGAGCTTTTGAACAAGCCAACAAGAAGACTCAGAACTGTTGTCGATGTCTCTGCTGATACCACAAATCCACACAACCCAGTTCCAATCTACACAATTGCCACCACTTTTCCAAAGCCAACTGTTGTTGTTCCAACAACAGCAGGTCCAAAGCTCTCTGTTTGTTCTATTGACCATCTTCCGTCTTTGCTCCCAAGAGAGGCATCCGAGTTCTTCTCCAGAGATCTCTTGCCATCGTTGCTGCAATTACCAAACAGATCCACTGCTAGCGTGTGGACCAAGGCTGAGAAACTTTATAGACACCACGTCAAGCGTCTTAACAGAACTCAGAAATTGTGAGTTTGTGCATCATATCAGAGGTTGATCCTCTTGATTTCGGTCATCATGTTGCTTTTACTTATCTTCTCTTCACTAGTGGCATTCGTTTCATAGAGATGCCGTTTTAATTGCTCATTACGTTTATGGTTTCATTAACTAGATGCATTTTTTTTGTAGTTACACATTACTCCAACTCCACGGAGATCTTCTCCTTCTTACCACCTTTCTTGGATTTCTTCTTCTTCTTCTTTCTGTCATTAAGCATAATTCTCTTGAGCTCTTCAGTGTCTTCGGCCTCACTCTCACTGGCACTAGCCTCAGCATCATCAATGTCATTGTATCTTCTCTTCATTGTATCGGCCTTCTCCACAGTCTCAGCTGTGACCTCGAGACAGTTAAGTCTCTCACCGGTATTGTACACGGCAACTTGGTCCTTTAAGGTCATATCCCACACAACAATAGATCCATCAGAAGATATCGAAATGAGATATGTCTCATCATTGTGCTTGTGAAGTTTGAAGTCTTTGACACGGTTTGTGTGTCCTTGGAGTGTGAACTCTGGTTCTGTCTTCTCATCTTCGACTAGGTCCTTAACCTTGTAGAATTGAAGGGCACCATTACCTAGTCCAACAACGGCATATTCAGTACCGTTAATGTCATAGACCTCCAAGTTCATTAATGTCTGTTTGAAGGCAACTTCTCCAACAACCTTAGCATCACTTGTCTTGTATATCAACATTTGGTTTAAGAGACCCACAAAGAAGTAATCACCCTTGAGAGACCATCTCACCTTTTCACCCTTCTGCCAGTCCTTCTTCACTCTCAAGTTAGCAGCCTTCTTAGCAGTCATCAAGTTCCAAAGTCTAACAGTCTTGTCATCACCAACACTCACGGCAATTCTTCCACTAGGATGGATGGCAAGATCGTTAACCCTACCTTGGTGACCCTTCAAGGTACCAAACATCTCCCAATCTTTAGTTCTCCAGATGATAAGCTTTCCATCTTCGGATCCAGATAAGAGCCACTTACCAGCTGTACGCTCAACATCGCCATTCTCGCCATTTCCCTCAGTGGAGAACTTGAGACAAGTGATGGAGCCCTGGTGGCCCATAAGTGTACCGAGCTCTTTTCTCTTTTGGAGATCGTAGATTCTGATGTGCTCGTCGTTAGAGCCTGTGACAAGGTATCTCTTGGCGGAGGCGATGGCCTTGATAGAAAGAGAGTGTGCCTGGAAGTGGAAGATGGACTGGAACACGGGCGTCTTCTCCTTCTGTAGCATCAGGGAGAGACAGAGAAGGTTGTGCTCATAGGAACCCACGTAGATACGGAACTGTGTTTTGAGATCGCTGGAGGGAGCCTCCTGAATGATAGTCGGCTTAATTACCGGAAGCTTGTCTGCATCCTCCTTGATGACCACTTTCTTTCCCTTGGCCATTGCAGTGTGTGTGTGTGTTTGAGAAGAAGTTATAGAGAGACAAGAGATGAGCTCTGCACGTTATGTGCCAGTGAATTTTTTTTTTGTACGTCTCCGCGCTTCACCGCGATCGGTCAGGATCACTATAAAACCAACTTGTTAAGTAGAATTACCAATACGTTCTCATTTAAATACATCATATACAGCAAATCAAAAATTACCCATTAAAAACATAGCAAGCCTTTAAACCAACAAAAAATATTATCGCTTCTGAAATGTCAAGTAACATTAAACAAATCCCGTCTCTTATGTCCTACTCGTCAGCTGGCATTTATCACACTCGTCATCGCTTCGTTCATCTGGTTGAAATGCTTGTTTAATGCAACCTTAACTCTCTCGTTACCCAACATCACATGGCCAATGGCTCTTCTCGCCATCTCTTGGAACTCATCTGAGTAGTCTGGCGTGTAGCCAAAGTTGCTCAACACGAACCATGCCATGATTACTAACAAGAGAGGAAGCCAGAAGAACAGCAACATCTTATCGTTTTGAACATTCTTACGTTGCTGGAAGAACTTCATAAACATGTCGTCACCTTCATCCGACGAATTCGTAGCAGCTTCGTTCTGGACAGAAGAGCCAGCATCGGAATCAGCCTCAGGCTCTGTGGTGGACGTCAGTGTGAATGGTGATCTGAATTTTGCCAGTGAGAACGGTCTACCACCAATAGGGAAGAGCTCATCATACTTTGGAAGTTGCTCCTGGTCGGATGAGTTCGTGAAGACATTTCTCATCTTGTTCCACAAAGATGGCTGATTCAGAGTTGTGCCAGCTGGTGTCACAGCCAAGGACTGTGAAGATGGACGAATCTCATCTAATGAGGACTCGTCTCTATCATCATCCCAATCACTTTCACTCTCTTCGTTACTGGCCTCGCCATCAGAATCAGAACGGAAGGCATCGGTGTCGTTACCATCCGTCAGGTGGTCAAATGTCAGTCTCGATACATGTAATCCACCTTGAATTTCAAAGTCATCACTTTGATCCAGAGAGAAAATTGATGAAGAGAACGAACTATTTGACATCTTTCTGGACATGGATGAGTTAACTCTGAACAAGTCCAACACATTGGAATCAGCAACATCCTCTGGAGTCAAACCATCGTCCGTCTTAGCATCAACCTTGGCTCTACAACTCAACAACATCTCGATGGAAGATCTGTCACCTGAGAGAGAGGCATAGTGTAATGGCGTGTAACCAGAAACATCTCTGTAATCAACTCTAGCACCCTTCTGTAACAAGGCAGAAACCACTTTGCTATATCCCTTTAAGGCAGACAAATGCAACAAGGTCTGACCTTCAGCGGTACAGATGGCCCAGTTTGGTTTAGTTGGCAAACGGTTGATAACTTTCAGCACAAGATCTTCATCAGAAGTTGGAGCACCCAAGGAATAGGAGTCAACAGAATCTGGCAATAACCCTGAAACTTGAGTTTCAGAACCACCAGAGCCATCAGAGCCAATGATCTTTCTAGCAATGTTTCTAGCATCCTCAAGTTTACCATTCATCTTCAATCCAACAATCTGCAATGCCAACTCGATCATTTGTCTATCAGTGTCATCAAGGTACGTGAAAATGGCTGTACCAGTCTTTGGAGAAGTAGAGGAAGAAGCCAAATTCGATGGATCCTCAATACTGACAACAACTTGGCCCGGTTGGGATGATGGTGGTAAATAAGTAACCATTGTGGATTCACTCCAACACTGTGTCGACAAGGCCTTGTTAACACCAAACTTAACAATGAGGCCTTGCTTGAAGTTGGAACCAAGAAGAGTAACTTCGATACCACCTCTCAATGGTCCCTGTGCTGGAATAACTCTTTGAATCATTGGTTGTGGAGGCTGGTTCTGTTGAGGGCGAGAGAGAGCCAATGGAGGTTGAATCGTATCCAGGGCACCAACTTGTGACTGCGGAGAGATTGGTTCCTTCTTCAAAGTGTTGGATGGCTTTCTCGAAGGAGCAATGCTGAAACCATCAGACAATTCTGGGGACCATGTTCTCTTTCTCTTAAACACTCTTGAATCAGAAGTCTGTGGTTCAGAACTGTCATCTTCAAACGAGGCTGGAGAAATTGGCTGAGCAGTGTTGACAAGAGAGCCAGCGGTACTGGCTTCGTTAGCAGAGTTAGAAGCAGTATTGACACCAGTGGCACCGTCTTCATTGTTCTTCTTTCTGTCCATAATCATAATTGGAGAAGAAATGTGCTTGGCAACAACTTGACCATTTGCATTCTTCAAAACAACAAGAAGTTTGAAGCCCTTTGACTCATTGTGATGTCTGCAGTAACAAACGATTCTGGAAGAGATTTCAACACTCTTGGAGTTGTTTGAAGCTGGCATGGCTGGGAAAGAGATAACCTCTTTACAGTTGAAGATAATGGCTCTCTTATTGGCATTGGTCATCCAGTTGAGGTTATCACTGACACCAGATTTTCTTCTAGATGCTCTCTTCTGTTCTCTTCTGACACATCTTGAACAAATGTTACATGGTTTGTCCTCACTGGAAGTGATGACATATGTGTCCAAGAAGAGCATTCCTTCACGTGCGGTAGGGCCAAGATCTGACGAAAGACATAATTTCTGCTTGGCAATGGTATCAGCAGGCAAGTGGATAAGGAACTGTGGAGGCGGTGGAGAGATTGTGAGCTGGAGCTTGATCTGTGTCTCAACTCTGGAGTACATTGGTAAGTTTTCAACGCGTAATTGGTAGGGCAGCGATGATGGATCGATGGAGACTAATTCCTTTGGGAACTCATTGTGGAACTGAGCTGGTGATTCTCTGCCAAACTTGAGTTGCGAAAGAAGACTTCTAGCCGATTCATAGGAAGAGTCATACGGAGAAACCATGTGTGAAGAATCAAAACCCATTGAATCTGAGCGGCCAGTCATCGGGAAAGTCCCCGTTGGTGTTGTGAACACCTCGTGCTGCTGCGGTGGAGTCAGGCCAACCGAGCCAGGAGTTGTGTGATGGGAAGGCCCTTGAAAAGCTGGTGGCTGATGCTGCTGTTGTTGTTGCTGTGGAGGAGCCATAAACTGGTTCTGTGTGCCGTTAGAGGCGTTTGACTGTGGTGTTGGCACGTCTGGCACAAGAGACAATGGGTCATCCGGAATGTGGAAACCGTCAACACCAAGCATATGAGAATCTGGAGTACCAGCTGAGAACACTAGGAAGTCATTTTTGTTAATCTCATCTGTTAGGAAGGCTGAAAACATGTCGTCGTCAGTTCTGAGATCGGCCATCGTGGCGTCTGTTGCGGGTTGCTGACGCTGGCTGTGGTTGTTCTGGCTGTGGCCGCTGTTCTGGTGTTGTGCGGGCGGCAAACGCTGAAAGGCCGGGTCGTCGTAAAGGCGTCTATCGAGGAACTCGTCGAGCACGTCCTCCTGCTTTGTTTGGACGGACATGGTGCGCTCGTAATGAGGGAGTTCTGGCGGCTGCTGTGCTGTGGAGCTCCCTTTTGTTTCTTGAGGAGAAGCGTCGTTGTCACGCGCGATTTGAGTGGCTCTGAGACTTCAGCGCGGATGAGCGCGAGAGGGGGGCAGAGTCTGAGGCCTGCTGAGGGGCGACACCGTGGCAGTTGGCTATTGGACCGGGCCGGGAGTGTTTTGGAAGGTAAGACGTGTTGAGTCTGTACTCACACTCAACACCCTTAGCTGTGTCATACCCCTTTTTCCAGAGATCTTAGGCTTAGTCTTGTTGGTGTTGTGTCAGTGCTGTTGGTAACCCCAAAGCTAGTCCCGAGGCTGTTCACGGTGGGACTAGCGGGGGACTTTTCCACTAACAAAAAATTCTTCAATTTTGTTGGGCACGTCAAACAAAGTCCCGTTGGTGTCACCATGTGGGACTAAGGGGTCTCATACCGGGTAACCACACAAATTTGTATATGTGCGCCTCTTTTTTTTAATCTTTGTTACCCGGCCTTTAACGAACTTTGAAAGACACAGTTGGTAAAATCGTGTTGACGGTCTTTAAGACGCCAAAGTACAGCACTGTTTGTTACACACTACTGCAACTATGGGTTTCAAGAACACTCTTTACGTGACAGGTACGTTAACTTGAAGGCACGGTCTTTTAGACACGGCTTGATGTTGTGTGATTGCCGTCCTACCCGCCCTCTAAGAGACAACATGTACTAACATCAAATTGACAGGTTTCGGTAGAGAAATTAAAGCCAAGGAGCTTGCTCCAGACTTTGAGAAGTAAGTTATTCCTCCTCCAACTTGATTTGGTTCTTTGCTTGTTTTCTTGTGCAGTCTGTACTCTTGTGTGGGTACGTAGGTGTGCAAACTTGCTGTTGACCTCACCATCGTTTGGTGATGAGAGAGGCTGAAAGTTTGCATCATCAAGTACCTCCATTTCTCTTGTGTTTTATCTTTTCTCGTCTCTTTTTGTTTGTTTGTTTTGTTGTCTTTGCTATATGGTGATACTTTGAAGAATACCCCTTGTTTGTGATGATCTCCTGTTTTTGTTTTATGATACCCTTCGTGACTTGTCTTTGTACAATTCACATTCACCTCAACCCATTCATGTGCTCAATCACAGAGACCTTTCCCGGATCTTGACTGTCAATCAGCCCTACATCCTTTCTCTGCAATTGCAATCGACTGCACTTTCATACTGTCCATGCACGATATCGAAGTACAAGATTCATATACTCATCACCTTCTTTTTTTGTTTTCTTCATCAACATGGTCCTTAAGTTCTCTTAACTTGGCACCTTGTTTTCACCTTGCATAATACCCACTATACCCACACACGAACATACACACTAGTCACAACAACATATCAAATTACCCAATCTTTCACATAGTGCAATCCCCACTTTCCCCACTTTTGCCCTGTCTCATGGACACAAATGAATACTAACTAGTTTTTTAGGTTTGGTTCCCTTGTTAGAGTTGACCTTCCACCACCAAGAGCTCCAGATGGTGCTCCATATGCCTTTGTTGAGTTTGAAGAGAAGAAGGATGCCGAGGCTGCTCTTGAGTTGCACGGTAAGCCATTTGGTGAAGAGCAAAAGATTTTGACTGTTGAATGGGCAAAATCTGAGCCAAAGCCAAGAAGAAGTAGATTTGACTATGGTCCACCAAGAAGAGGTTACAGAGACGATTATGGTCCACCAAGAAGAGGTTACAGAGATGATTATGGTCCACCAAGAAGAGGTGGTTACAGAGATGATTATGATGACTATGGTCCACCAAGAAGAGGTTACAGAGACGACTACAGAGATGATTATGGTCCACCAAGAAGAGGTGGTTACAGAGATGATTACAGAGATTATCCACCAAGAAGAGATGAATACAGAAGAGACGACAGAAGAGATGACAGAAGAGATGACAGAAGAGATGATAGGGACAGAGGTGATTACAGAAGAGAGGAAAGAGATACCTATAGAGCTAGAGATGCTTCTCCATCTAGAGATGAGAGACAAGCTTCTAGATCTAGATCTCCAGCCAGAGACTAAAATCCCATTTTTGGGGGTCCGTCCCATGTATAGTGTTTGTATCAAGATAATATGAACTAATCTTTTCGTAATATTGTCGTTATCTACAAGTAAGTGTTGAACATATATATATTTTTTTTTTTTTTAGAGTGTATATATTCAAAACACAAGTGGTGATATAAGTCATTGTACCAATGGAGTTCAAAACTGAAGGAATTCAAAGTGTACATGATTATATCAACAAACCAAAATCAAGCATAGTAGCAATTGAATATGGCAGAGGATGCTAGGACCTTCTCTCAAGACCAATAAAAGTGTTGAAAACACTGTATGTCCATCGTAGCATCAAAGTGGGCCAACAGGCTTCATGAAACATGGTTTGTCAGACCAATGTAACAATCTCTAGCCTGGGCATTGATGAAGTCAAGAGAGGAAATAAAGTTAAGATACCCTCATTTGGGGTATGGGAGCACATTGTGTAAAGTGTAACACAATGTGTCGGAGTAAGTTGTATATGTGTTTGTCAAAACGCAAACGACTCAATAGTAGTAAGCGAGGGCAGACATCGTTGGCAGGAGGTAGAGAGCTTGGATAATCAACACAATGAATCACCGTGGAATGGATCAGTTGTGTGTGAGGGCAAAGGCTCTAGTGAGTATGAAGGGACCGGTGGTGCAACAACTTTAGTCAATTTCGGGGCCTCTTTTGAATAAGGTGGGAGGTGCTCATATTGAACTGGTTGTCTCTTGGTGGTAACAGGCGGATCTATAGGATCAGCGTCTGTTGTATCAGGGTCAGGGTCAGCGTCAGGGACAGCTTCTGCAACGGATTGTGTACTCTCAACGGTGGAGTCGTCAGGAGAAATGACAGGGACAGGGATTGTAGTCAAGGGGATATCTGAAGATGCCTCCGAGATGCTAATAGTGGATGTATTTTGAGCTAATTGAGCTTCTTCTTTCTCACGCTTCTTCTTACGACGGCGGAGACAGAACCACATGATAGCGATGATGGCAATAGCAAGTACGATACCGATAACGATTCCAGCAATCTTTCCAGTCTCTGACGTAGTAGACGTAGAGTAGGAATTGGAGGTGGAATTAACAAGAGAATCGGATGAACTTGGGCTTGAGATAGTCCTTTTCGATAATTCAATAGTACGGGTTGGATTGGAAGTCAAAGATCGATCTAATGGATAAATCTTGGGCTTTTCTTTATACTTGAATCGGGGCCGTGCGAGCGAAGATAGGAGTGGCGGCGGCATGTTGTCGATTCCTATAGTTGGTGAGCAAAAGACTTCAGTCAACAGTAAAGGACTACAAATTGTGCGATCTTTAGTCTTTATATTTGGTTCCGTCGTTATCTGCGTAAGTTGGGCGCGTTGCAGAAATTGGCAGCGGCTACTGGACGGATCTTTATCTTGATTGGGAACACCTGTAGAAATATTTTAACAAGGATCAACGTTTCATTTGGGATATAAACTTTTTGACGTGTGAGTCATATGTGTCTTTTGTCTGTCTGTGTCTTTGTCTTATGTCTGTCTGTGTCTGTATCGTGTCTTTGTCTGGTGTCTGTGGAAGGTTTTAAAATTATATGAGAATGTGGGGAGAGACACGTCTTTACTACTAAACTTGAGGCGCTTCGTCCCTGGCATATTTCCGATTACAGTTTAATATTTGCGGCTACTTCCCAAAAGGGGTTCTAAACCTACTAACCGCTATTCATCTGATCCATTAGTTAAAAGAAACCTTTTACAGATGGACTCAGTTGATATAGACAGACTCAGTTGATATTTGAAACATTTATTGTACACTCTTCAATTGAAACCTCAATGGATGATGCGAACTTTATGTAGACAGATACACGAACAGTGGTTCCAGTTTTTTCGATTGACCAGTCGTGATAAGTAACACAATTGACTCATGGTGATAACTCACAGCTGCTATGGTAAATCTCTATCACTCCTATTTGGTAAATCGAAAGTATCAGTAGTAAACAGTACATTCACCCGTGCTACGTTTGCAATGATATCATATAAAAACGTGAAATAAATAGAATGCATCGAAATATATAGTGAATATATACATGCATATAGCAAATAACAGTTAAGTCAAAGGGAAAATTTCAAACAGATCCATAGCCGTCGGATGGATCTCTAGTGTGCGAAGGAGCTGGCTCCGAGGTATACTTAGGAACTGGAGGTGCAACAATCTTGGAAAGCTTTGGTGCCTTCTTTGAATAAACAGGAAGGTGTTCAAACTCCATTTTAGTTCTTTCAGAAGGTTGTGGACTGTCATCGGTAACAGATGGTGCATCAACAGAACCAGATGCAGAGCGGGATCTATACACTTGTGTTGTTCTAGTAGCTGAAACTGAACCATCAGGGGAACCTTCAGGTACATTATCAGCATCAACATGAGTATCATCAACGACAACTTCATTATCAGAAGCTGGAGTAACAGATTTCTCATCATCAATAACTTTTTGACGTTGATGACGACGATACAAAAAGATACCAATAATAGCGATAATGGTAACAGAGATAACAACTGCAATAACGATACCGGCAATCTTACCACCTTTTAAAGAAGATGTACTCTGATTTCTTGAAGCAGAAGAAGAAAGAGAAGAAGAAGAAGTATGAATTGAAGAAACAGATGGTGATGATGGAGAATCAGAATCACCTTTTCTCTGTGGATAATGGTAAACGGTACGTTTGGTAATATGATGTTGGCTTATGGTACCCTCTTCAGTGCTTGTAGCAGAGCTTATAGAAGAGCTAATAGCAGAGCAAACCTTCGAGATGGAGAAAAGTGCCATCTTAAGTCTAGTGATAAGTAGAGGAAGTATAAGGTAGTAGATACTAAGTACAAGACCCCATCACATAGGACGGAAGGACGCGCGAGGGCCGATACACTTTGGTTCCTTTATATACTTATTCTTTCTGGTTCAAGAGGAAGACCTTATAATCCTCTTGTCTGCACGTGAGTGTAAAAGGATTCAATCTGGGCTGCGTCTTGATACACATATCCGGGGAAATTGAGTAGGAGACAAAACCACTTTAGGGAATGATAACTTATAGGCGCAACATCAGCCTATAAAAACGATCAGGAAATGATATGAAATAAAGCAATGAGTTTTTTAAGCAGTATCTTGCAGTTTTAAATGTCTGCTTCAGTGACTGAATCCGGGGAAATTGAGTAGGAGACAAAACCACTTTAGGGAATGATAACTTATAGGCGCAACATCAGCCTATAAAAACGATCAGAAAATGATATGAAATAAAGCAATGTTTTCTTGAGCAGTATCTTGCAGTTTTAAATGACTGCTTCAGTGACTTAATCCGTGGAAATTGTGATATTTCACAAGATAAGGCATCTTATCATCTTGTGTGGCGAGCAGCCAAGCCCCTAACCTAAGATTAACTTTGAAAACCCAAGAGATGTGTCAACTTGTGTCTCAGACTTCCTATTTTGGAGGTTTACCACGGTAATCCACTATAGTAGTTCAAAACAATTAAACTGATCCATCCATTATTTGTGTTAACTATCAAGACTCGTAACTATATTACGCGCTAGTTCCGGGGAAGGCGCAGGCTCTAGGTCTAGACCTTCTTGTCTCTACAGTTTGGGGACTTTTTTTGGTGTCACTTTGGATCAAAAATCTTTGGCACAGGTTGTGAAAGCATGATCTCCGGTTTTCCCTTAGCACCTTGTAGCCGGCAACTTGAAAGGCGAAGCTACTCCATCAAACGAACATAATCTGGTAGAATTAGAACTAAAAAAAGAAAAAAAAAAAGGAAGTTATGTACCCCTGTAATAAGCCAGCTTCATTGCATTGATACTTTTGAGTCATTGCCCTGGATAGCGTTCATCATTCTCCAGAATCTTTGAAGATCAACTTCTTCTTTACCTTCGTTTCTGCTTAGATCAAAATGTTGCTTGACAATGGCATAAAAGTTCTCATCAGATTGATCAAGATGTGGTAGTAAACAATCTGTCCATGATAAGTCTCCACTTTGAACGAAAACCGCTGTCACTTCAGCAAGTGTCATGGATCCTCTTTGAACCATAGCGACAAATCTTCTTACAACTTGTAGCTCTTCCTTTTTGAAAAGTACATCATCGGACCCGTCTTGTCTCTTCATGGGTCTCTTTTTGAATATCTCTTGAACAACTTCAAGATCATCATTATTAGTTTTACCTCTAAACTTGCGTAGATAACTTGGCTCAAAATAGAGGGACACTTCTTTCCACTCAGATTCATCCAGGATGGGCACTCTTTGGTCATTGAACTTGACACCATACTTTGGATGATCCCTCAGACTCGTGTATATGTGTGATAGACATTGAAAGAACCCTTTACGATTTCTCACAGATGTCTCTGAGAATTTCCCAGCACCAAATGTGGCATTGAGCAGCTCTGAAATTTGTTGATACTCCTTCTTCAAGAATGAAGAGCTCTTCTTTGAGAAAAACAGCCGTCTAAACTCCTGTGCAGCAAGCATACTAGCCTCGTTAGACCACAACATCTTTCTCTTATTGCGTCTTCTCGTTTCTGATGCGAAAGTTCTGTCCATGGATTGATCCATTGAATCGTCCGTACGTTGGAAGTCATCGAGTGACGTGACATTGAACTCAACGGCACGCGTTTTATTTGAGTTTTGATGTGATAGGAAGACGAAACTTGTGTTGTTCAAGTCATGATGTGGCTTGGATGGCGTTGTGGGCGTAGGTGGCGAACCTGCTGGTATTGTTGTGTTGATGACGCGTGGTGGGGCACCAATAGAGCTCGTGAGATGTGAGATTGGCGGCAATGTCAGAGCTCCAGACTTTTGTGGCGTACTTGTCGCCTGTAGTGGAGGAGGAAGTTGCACTGATGGCTTGGGAAGTGTGTTTAGAACGGATTCCAATGGCTTGTGTCCCGCATTGAGCTTATTCCGCTTTATGGGAGCTCTGTTGACTGAGAGCTCCGCGAGAGGTGCTCTCTTCCGCGTTCCTTCTTCTTCGTGCTTGTTAAGGAGCTGCCTAAGATCCATATTCCTAAGAGATAGAATGTGTGTTTGTGTGATTGGGTGTAGCTGTTGAGCCGCCTGTGTGTGGTTGTGTGTGTGTATGTTATATCTGTTGTGTTTAGATTGTTGACTATGGCCACATTCCCTATTTAATGGCGCTTATTATGTAAAATGTAAACACGAAAATTTGGACCGCGCGACCGCGTTTAAGGAAGTTGTCATGACAACAGACTAGATAAGTAAGGTCCACACCCGAACACCAAAAAAAACAAGATGGCTTCTCATGGCAAGTTTCGCGAATTTGGTTGACAAAAGGTCCGAGCGCGCGCGTGTGCCCACAACAGAGAGGACGAGGAGGTGAGTGGTGTCTCTTGAGGACAAAACAGCGGCGCTTCATCAAGGAACAACCTATATAAGGAGGTTTAACAGATACAAAGGTTCATTGCATCATCCGCCACATCAAAATGGGCCGCACAGCCACCAGAAGACGAAGCACGAACCCTGCGTCGGGGAAGAACCCGGGCAAGAAGAGCACCAAGTCGCACTCGCCGTCATTAACGCTGGAGGAAATTCTTACAACGCTGAATCTGTCATTCAATAGTAATCACGGTATCCTGAATGGTGATGCCACAGGGACAGTACCAGAAGTTTCGTCCTTGGAGACGCTGCGCAAAGTGCTGCTGAAATTGAACGACCAACTGGAAATTGTGTCAAACCATGATGATGGGGTCATTGATGACGTTCAACAAGTGTTACAAAAGAAGGAGAATGGAGAAGCTATTGATGATGACGAGTCCGATGATGAGGACGTCGACCCAGATCATCGTGAGGAAAGTGCTGTCGACAGTAGCAGTGCCAACAAGAACAAGACCGATGATGGTGTCAAGAAAGAAGTTGACTCTATAGCATCGGAGAAGGACACTGATGGAGACATTGAGATGCTGGACAAGGAGGAGAACTCCAAAGATGGTGATAATGATGACGAAGAGGATGATGATAAGGACGTATTCACTGATGCTAATGACAGTTTAGCCATCAAGACATCTCCAACGTCCAAGAACAGACGATTAAGTATAGCACAGATTGAGAACGACCCATCTATTCGCAATCCAAAGTCGGAATTCGTCACATCTCAAACACTTCCTGCTGCTGCACATGCTCTTGGATTATTCTCAGAAGAAGGTGGTGGCTTGAATGAGACCGGTGAAGAATATCTAAAGAAAAAGTATGGTGTCGCTTCATATCCAAAAACTGATCTTCAAGATAAACTTCCCGGTGTCATCCCAGACATGGATTTTACCAAACCCAAACCATCAAATCAGGTGCAATTTGCAACTTTCCAATCTTGGTTTGAGAATTTTTACAGAGCGTTCTCAGAGGAAGATTTGAAATTCCTCAAGAGTAAGGATATAATGCCAGATTCGCTTGCTAATGACCCAAACTACGACCCAAATCTCACACCATACTTGATCCCAGATTTGGGACCTCTCTACTCTGATGCTTGGAATGAGGAGGAAAATGCTGGAAATTACTCCCCACCACCAAGTAGAATTACAAAAGAAGCTGTTATGCCAAAGAACTCATCTGCCGAGTTGAACGACGATACCTTGGAGACTGAGAACGTGTCATGTGGCCCACTCGTATCGAGACTCCTCTCTGCTGTGCTGAAAGAGGAAAAGGAAAGTAATGGCATGAATGGTGATGTGGATGATGATGGAAGACCAGGCTCCAGCACTTCAATGTTCCCAGATCAACAAGGTGTGAAGGTGTCTAGTGTCAATGCCGATTACAACACACTCGAAGAACGTTTGAAGAGGGAGTTGAAATACATTGGTATTCTTCTGAGTGTGCCAAAAGCCGATGGAAAGACCGATGAAGATGGCGAAGATGCTGAGATTGATTGGACCAATCCACAGGACGATGAAGTCTCTACAGAGTTAAGAACGTTACAGAATGATCTCAAGCATGCCTCGAAGCGCAACAACAAAAGAAAGAAAATTCTCTTGCCTATTGTGGAAAAGCAGTTGGCATGGCAGGAGTACACGTCTATTTTGGATGACTTGGAAAAACAGGTCGATCAGGCGTACTTGAAGAGGTTCCCACCTCAGCAGAAGTCCAACAAGAAGAGAAAGACCAATGATAGAGCATCACAGGAGCAGATCGCACAGAAGGCTGCACAGACTGCTGCTGTTAAAGCCTTGTTGGATAAGAGAGCCAAATGGATTGAAAAGATTGGTCCATTGTTTGACAGGGATGGTACTGGTCCAGAAAGTATGAAAAAGTATCCAAAGGAGAGCGTATTCGACGCTGAAAACTTAGAGGAGGATGAAGATGAGGATTACGAAGACGGTGAGGACCTTGTGTTGCAACAGAACGACCATTAATCGTGGTGATTTGTGTTTATGAAACCCACAGAGCCCCATGTTAATATTATTTACAGCCAAAAATACGTAGTTGTTCTAGTCATTGTGTATGTATGTACAGTATTGAATAAGTAATTAGTGCGAGTTCATAAACGTAAAGAGGGGGAAATGACATCACCACCATTAGGCCAAAGCCTTGGTAAGGTCCTTGACAGGTGGTATCGTTGTAACATGGCCAAGAGCTGCAACAGAGACAGGAACGCCACCTAATCTGTAGTTAGCCCAATTGACAACGTCGTCCTTCGTAATGATGTCAACCTTCTCAAAGACATCTTCTGGACTGAGTCTCTTACCTGTAGTGACAATCTGTCTTCCAATGTCCTCAGCGATGGCTGTAGATCCATCAAGGGAGAGTAAGAGAGAAGCCTTAAGCTGGGCCTTGGCTCTCTGTACTTCAGCATCTGTGAAGTCACCCTTCTTGAGTCTGTTCCACTCCTTGATGATCTCTGAAGTGACGTATGACAAGTCAGTGTTTTGATCAGCGGTCAAGTAAACACCCCACAAACCGGTATCGGAGTAAGAAGTGGAGAAAGACATGTATGAGTTGGCAAATGGTTCGTTACCATCACCGGAAAGACCACCAGCAACAGCTAGAGCAAGCTTAGATGGAGAGTTAGATCCAGTTCCCATGGATCTGTCCCAGGTACCAACGATAGATTGTGTCACAAGTGCGGTGAAGTAGTCTGGAGCGTTCCATGAGACACCTTCGACGGCGATGGCCATGTGTGTAGTTGGGATTGTCATGTCTTGGATCTTAACCTCATCACCGTAGAAGACAGGCAATTCACCACGTGGAGAGCCCAATGGAAGCTTGCTTGGAGATGGTGTGAGGTGTCCAAAGGACTTTTGAGCAAACTGAACGAGCTGATCATGGTCAACGGCACCGGCACCTACAAGGACCATACGATCGGAGGAGTAATTTTTGGTGATGTAATTTGTCAAATCGTCTCTCTGAATCTTCTTGATGTTTTCAATTGGACCCAAGATGGTACGTCCAAGTGGCTGATCTCTGTAACAGATGGCATGAAGGTGATCAAAGACCACTTCATCGTACATCTTGTCAACTTCCTCAGACTCTCTAATGATGACATCACGTTCTCTATCAATAGCCCTGTGCTCAAGCTTTGATCTTGTGAGAATGTCAGAAAGTACATCGATGGCATGTGGAATATCATCTTGTGTCGACTTGGCATAGTAAACGGTGTTCTCTCTAGAAGTGTAAGCGTTGAGGTGGGCACCGAGGTCCTCAATTTCGAGCTCGAGGGCGAGCTGTGTTCTGTTCACAGTTCCCTTGAAGGCCAGGTGCTCGAGGAAATGGGCCGTACCATTGTTTTGAGAGTTTTCAGCACGAGAACCGGCATCGATCCAGATACCAACGGTTGCGGTAGAGAGGTTTGGGATCTGCTCGGAGGCAACGACAAGACCGTTGGGAAGTGTGGAGGTTCTAGTGGTGATGGCCTCGGTGGCGAGGGCCCTTGTGAAACGCGGGGCCAATCTGGCCTGTTTAGAGAGGACTCTGAGCATTGTGAAGATGTTCCAGAGGGGGTCAAATAAGTGAGTTGGTAGAAGAGAGAATAAAAGCTGAATCCAGATAGTTGTCTCTCCCTGTCATTTGTAAGTTTTAGGTTAGCCGGCCATCAGAGGAAACCCGAACACCAATGGAATTTGCTTTGCGCACACTTCCCTTTACGCGGGGGGTTAACATTTTGAACACTTCTTCTCTCTTTTAGAAGGTTTATTGGTCTCCCACATTAAGATCTCATTGGGTGAATCGTTAGCCAGGTAATAACAGTCAAAATGTCAGATGATGAGGATTTCATGATGTCGGATGGCGACGCTGAGTCGTATGAATTCGAGTTTGAGGACGATGACGATGCTGAGAACGACCAGGACATGAGCATGGACGGTGGCGACGGGGACGATGACGAGCAGTCGGCGGTGTCTCTGTACTACAAGGCGAAGAACCAGAAACAAGAAGGTGATATCGATAGTGCCATTGCCACTTTCAGAGCCATTCGTGACATCAGTACCGACCCTGACGACTCAGAGTTGTGGGAGTACAAGTTTAAAGCCTGTAAGCAGATAATCAAGATACTCTACAAGTCCGAGAGATACTCGGAGTTTATTAACCAGCTTGGAGAGCTTTTCTCACTGCCATTTGACAAGCTTCAGAAGAACTACGTCAGTGACAGCTTTTCTAAGATGATTGACAATTATAGTGGCCTTGACACACCGACGCTTCTACAGTTCTACGACCTATTCTTGGATAACTACACGGGCAGTGACAGATTGACTCTCAGAACGACAATGAAGAAGGTCCAACTCCTTTTGGAAGCTGGAAGACTTGATGAAGTATTCAAAATCTTGGAATTGATTCATCAGAAGCTGTCACAGATGCCCGAGATGACACAAAACGCATATCTTCTTGAACTCTACGCACTCGAGATACAAGCATACACGGAGGTGAACGACGTCCCAAAGTTAAAGGAGCTTTATGGAAAGACACACGCTGTACAGAGTACCATTCCACACCCAAGGATCAATGCAGTTATTAAGGAGTGTGGTGGTAAGATACAGATGAGAGAGGAACAGTATGGCGAGGCTGCTGAACAGCTTTTCGAGAGTTTCAAAAACTATGATGAGATTGGAAACCAGAAGAAGAGAGTCAAGCTGCTACAGTATTTGATTGTGGCGTCGATCCTGGCTGATAGTAAGATCAACAAGTATGACAGTCAGGAGGCCAAGTACTTCTTAAAACAGGCAGATGTTATGAAGTTCCTCAAATTCCGTGATACGTTTGACAGTCTGGATCATACTTCCTTCACGAAGATGTATACGTCATTGTGTGAGTCTGAGAAGGATGATGCGTTTATGGTGGAGAACTTGAGCAAAGTGAGGGATATTCTTAAGCTTCGTACGTTGGTGAATTACATTAGACCTTTTAAGAGACTTTCTCTTGAGAAGCTCAGCAGGACCCTGAACATCTCAGTTGATACCATAGAGGACACATTCTTGAGCTTACGTAACAATGGTGAGATCCCCAACGTTAGACTTGATTTGGTTGATGGCATTATTCACAACGTTTAGAGATTTGTATGGTTTGGAGCCACTGGATGGCTATCTTCAAGCTTACCTAATGAAATAGACATAACGAGCACCTTCAAAAGGTAGATATCGATTAAATACATCCCTGACTGACTAATTATTGCTTTCCTCTTCAATACCATCCATCCAAACATCACCAATGAAGTCAAACCATTTAGTCTGATCGTCATCAAAAGTCACCAATAAACCTTTCTCCTCAGGCTTTTCATCATATCCAATAAAGTCAACAGCACACCATGTGTATGACATACAGTATTTGTGTTCGTCACTCCATCCCATATCTGGGTTTCCAGCCTGGTTAGCACCTTTCACCTCCTGAGGTGGTGGTACGATAGCAGCTCTAATGAGAGTCTTTTGTCTGTAGTATGAGGCCAAGTCCTGCTTGCTATATCCCTTGAACAATGGTTTACCCGCATCAAACTCTGCAGCTTGTGTGTTTTTACAGAATGTGAATCCGGAATTGATCCACAACAAGGTCTGATTGTTGTATCCATTAACATGTCCTGGGTGATTTGAGCAGAGTTCTTGAGCGCCACTGTTTGGGAATCTTCTGTTGGCTGGCTTAGTGAGTTCACCAATGGATGCAGCAGCCAAATTGTTGAAAGCGTAGTTCTCATTACCTGCAATGGAGAGACCAAGCCAGAAAAGTTCTTTATCACCGTGAACTTTCTTCGCAGTGGTTGACCAGAAATTGAGTTGAGTGGCAGCCATCATACCGGTGAAATGGGTAGATCTTTTGATGGCAACGACACCAGACTCCATGTAGTGATTGAATCTACCACCGATGAATCTGTTATTGAGAGTGAAGTCAGTAGTGAGTGGAATATCAAAGAAGAAATGGTCGAGTTTGGATGGTAGGAGACGTTTGAAGTACTCGACGGCACTAGGGCTATTTTGACCTTTGAGTTGACGATCTTGGAAGAAGTAGGCACCTTTTGAGACGTAGTCTGGATACTTGAATATCTCCTCGAGATTAACGAATGGAACAGTGTCAGTGTCAATGAGAAGCATTTCATCAAATGAGTTGAACATGTATGCTAGGAGTTTGTTAGCATACTTTTGGAAGTATGAACCGAAACCTTCCTTGATACATGGGCGAACGTTGACAAACCACACCTCTTGTTTTGGGAATGAGAGAGAAGATTCACGGACAAGGTTCTGATAAGATGGTGGGAGGCCACCGTTTGAGATTGGTCTTCTAAACTCCTTAATCAATTTGTCCATATTTTCCTTAGACAAATCACCCTTGTGAACAATTTGGATAGGCAAGGTGTTACCATTAGCTCTAAGGACGAGGGCAAGTTTCATCAATTCATCAACTTGACCATCAGAGGCAGAGATCACGTAGCCTCTTCCATTAATACGTTTCTTGAAAGATGTAAGGAAACAGTTTGGATCGGAAGCAGCTCTCTTTTCTTTCTTATCCTTTGAGGAGCTTGGACTATCGTACTCGTCGTAGTCACCAAGGGCGAAAGATTTGAGGTCTGGAAGACCGTTAGACTGTGATCCGTCCCAACGGGTGTAGATTGGTAGCATGCTTGATAGCCATGGGAAGAGTCTGGCCTCGAGGTCACTGCAGCGATCCGGAGATGGAAGGGCACTATTACCCTCAGATCCAGAGTTGTCATTGAAGATATTTGAGCCGAATCCAAACTTGGAGCTTCCAGCTGTTTGATCCTCGAGATAGCACTTACCAAAGATTCTAAGTGTGGCCATGGCATCATTGATACGTTGATCAACTTTAATGGTACCGTAATTTTTCTCTTGGAACTCCTTCTCGAGGGCTTCTATGGTCTTCTCATCAAATTTCTTATCTGGTTCTTGCTCATGCTTCCATTTTATAAAGTCCTGGAAGTTAACGTAGTCGTCTTCGTAACCCTCTGTGTCAAAGTTGTCAAACTTCCAATTCGGGGAGCCGGAATGCATAGCTTCAAAGAACTGGTCACATCTTTGACCGAAGGAGAGGGATCTGAACTGATCTGGTTTGCGAGATTTGAGAATGGTATCGTAGTTTGAGTGGTGTGCGTCACTCTTGAGCATGACGATGGTCTCAGAAGCTGGGCCCACTGTCTTGAGGAAGTAATGCTGCGTGAGGATCACAAGGAGCAATACGGCAATAAAGACATTGAGATTGATGAATCGCTTGTTCGGGGAGAAGTTCTGGACCGAGTGTCCGATGGCTTGTGCGTGCCTGAGCACAGCATTAATCTGGTTGGCAAGGGCCATTTGTGAAGGGTGGGGATTTGTCCGCTTGTAAGGAGGACCTTATTAGCAGTGTATCAAGTTAGGACAAACGGTGAAGGAAGGGAAATTGTGTCTGCAGAAAGATCACAACTGCTCAGAGGAGGGCTACTGCAACGTCTCACGGGCCTCTGCTTCAACTAATGTTTACTTGTGTACCATCTGCAACAGTTTGAGGACGCGTTTGGGGAAAAATTGGCCGTGGCGCATGGGCCAAAGTTGAGGCCTAGACCGGTATTTAGGGATGGTGTACGGGTGTTTCTATACAGGGTTTAGGGACGCAAGGGTCTTTCTTATTCTTAGCAGTGGTTTAGATGCTTAGTTTAGTTGCAGCTGGATTTAGATACCAAGTTAAACTGAGCGATGGATCAAGTTGTGGAAACTGTGAGGACGTGGTGTGTGAAGAGACTGCGGTGGCTTGTGGCCAGCGTGGTGATCGTGGCTGCCAGTGTACAGCTGCTTGTACTCTACGAGGTGGACACAGAGGCGGTGGCCTCTGCTGTTAGGTCGAATTTACCGAGTGTCTTGGGGCTGGCTAGTGGTGGTGGTGGTGGTGGTAAGAACCCCATGGCTACTTCAGTAGTGGCTGACGATATCGGTTCCCTGGTGAAGATGCCACTCTATGAGCGTCTACTTACAGTCTTCCCTTACGATAAGGAGCCCACCATCGAGAGAAATATAATGCAGACGGCCAAAGTGGCTGACTTTACAAACAGAGAAGTGGATATTTGGAGAAGCAATGCCGAGATTGGGTTCAACTACACCATGTACGATGACGAGACTGCGTTAGAGCTTCTACTACGAGAATTTGCCCTAGTGTTCCCTGAGATTATCGAGGCATATAACTCCTTCCCTCGTGTCATTCTTCGAGTCGATTTCTTCAGATACGCCAGTGTCTTCCTCAGAGGTGGTGTCTATAGCGATACGGATACTCTCTTAGTGAAGCCGATCGACGATTGGATTTCATATAACGAGACGGTGCTAGGAGTGCCCAACAATGTCCGTGCTGTCGTTGGTATCGAGTCCGAGTGTGATTGCCAGGACTGGCAAAATGTCTATAGTAGGCGTGTTCAGTTCTGCCAATGGACGCTACAGGCCAGTAAACACCATCCACTCTATGCGAGACTTCTGGCCAACATTGTCGAGATGATGACTACAAACTATGATGCCGACAACAGGACCTTGACTATAGGTGAGAAGAAGTACGAGTTCTCCGCGGGACAACAAAGCTATTACGATGGTATCATGCAACTCACTGGTCCCGGTGCATACACCACGGCTGTCTTTGACTATCTCAATTCGTTGCAAGATGTAACCCAGATCAATCCAAATGATCAAGATGCCATTTTTGCCTCATTAAGACACCCTGACCCCGATGTCAAGTTGCACAGTAACCGTGAGGACCAATGGAACAAGTTTGGATGGGAAAACGTGACAAAGATTCAGGAACCCGTGTTGGTAGATGACGTCTTGATCCTACCGGAGAAGTACTTTAATGGTAAGAAAGAGGATGCCTCATGTCTTATTGAGCATGGGTTCCACGGTTCTTGGAAATCCTCCCTTTCGGGTGTGACTGGCTGACCATAAATTTGGCCGATTAATCTAACGAGTGAATGTTTTATTTCATTTATCTGTTGTAGATGTCCTACATTATATCATAGGTCTGTGTATGTGTGCTTTTTTTTTTTTTTTTTTTTTTTTTTTTTTTTTTTTTTTTTCTTTTTTTTTTCTCTCTTCCGGAAAAGACCGGGCCCCGCTCCGCGAGTTGTCCGGGTGTTTGTCTGAGGTTAGGAGATGGGGATCAGGATGACATCTAGCTCAGATCAGATCAAGCATGCCCTAAACGCAGATCTGCATTTCACAGGACGGGTCAGGCTGGAGGAGTGCACAACGAAAAGATAGTTTAGTGTTTCAATATGACCACTCGATGCGGGATGTGGTGCTTTGAAACGGCTCAACAAACTGGCATGTCGGTGGTGAAACAAAGAGATGACGTACTGTGCACCTAAGGGTGTAATGGGATTGTCAGAAGTTTTTGTTGACACAAAGATCATGGTGATAGCTACGTGCGTATCATCGGAGGTAGATATTGAGAACTGGACATAGAAGTGGGTACAAGCAATGATAACACGACGTGCCCTAAGTTGCCGTGATGGGCCCTCATGAAGGGTCTCGTATTGTTGCAGAGTCGCGCGCGTCGTAGCCAGGAACCACACAGGCACAAGGCATGAGGTCTAAGATTTGACCTACAAAGCGCAAAGCATAAATAAATAGAAAAGGCTTGTGATGAGCATTACGGTCGAGCCGCCGAGTGTAAAGGCAGCTAGATGTAGCAAATCTGCGCCTAGCAATCACCCTGCCAACAGATCAACACAGCGGTGCAGCGGAAACGCCCCCTGAGCCACACGGTAGTTTTGGTTTCAACGCAGCACGCGACGCGCAGGGGGAATGTAAAACAAATCCAAAACACGCACTGGCCCCGCTCGCCGCTTTTATATAAACATTGCAAACCTCCACCACTCGTCTATTTTGGGTCGTCACATAGATCGAATCCATCCACTCATTTGTAAACTCGCACTCAAAGCAGCGGCTGCGCTCCCTCACACCCCTTCCCCCACATTCGTTTACACATTTCACTGAGCCGCCCGTCCACTCGCTATGCCACCCCAGCAGGACGCGCTTCTTCACCTGGAGACTACCGCCGAGAAGTCCATCGGTAAGGAAATCAACGTTGTTGACAAGAAGGACCTCAACCATCTCGATCTCGTGATTGAGGCCAAGAACAACCGTCTCAAGTCAGAATTCTTTTACATTTACGATTATGAGCGCTTCAACAACTGTGCGCTGCTCAAGCCTAACTTTGACATCCTTGCCGCCGAGGCCATCAATCATACATCCGCTCGTTACGTTGTTCACTACTTAACCAAGGAGCTCAAGAGCCGCCTTAAGGAGATTGATCGCAAGACTACCTCCAAGCAGGAGCTTAACGCCCTATACGACATCTTCAAGCCATCACTTGGTCAATTTGACGAAGATGATATCGCTGAGGCCAACAACTTTATCAAAAAGATGTTCCCATACGAAGGGTGTTCTTACACGGGTGCCAAGTTGGAAGAGATCATCACTGAAGCTAATTGGATCACTATCATCTTATCCTTAAGAATTATTTGGTCCCTTCTTCCAGATGCCATTGTGCCATGGGAATCATTCAAGAAGTTCACTGATTATGAGAAGTCTGTCCAGTATTCGCACGTCCAATCCTTTTATCAGAAGATGCCACTCTTTTTACCTTCTCACAATCACTGCTGTGTCCTGTTTGAGTTTTTGGAGATCTTCATCGCTATCTTTGGGGAGGATTACCTTCTGGACTTGAAGTCTGCCATTGATCTTGTATTCACTGCTGGTCAGATCTGTTTCAGCAGGGATGAGTTCAAAGAATCCATAGACCAGACCGATGATGATCTTCATGAGCTGCAAAAATTCTACTACAAGAGAGGGTACTCCTTCCATCATATCTTCGTTGCATACTTGAGATCTCTATCCAAGGAGCCATCCTTTGAGCACCAGTCCATCCTTGATACATTCAAGATCAACGAGTATCCACCTACTCCATACAAACCGGTTTCTCAGAAGGCTCTCACGCTTACGGTTCCAGCTGATGATGAACTGAAGACTACTAATTACTTCAAGCTTATCTCGATGGCTGCTAACGCCACTTCAAGAATCTACTCCTCCAACCACACTTTTACCAAGTTTGAGAATAAATTCCTTGACAAGTTTGAGGTGAACCCACACAAGATCATCGAACACTTCTTCTCCAAGTCATCAAAGAACTATCTCCTCAAGTTCGACAAGACTTTGGACTTTGACAACTTCAAGGTGAACGATGAGGTTTCAGAATTGAGAAAAGGTCTGAAGGATGCTACCATCTTTGAAAACAAGGATTTCGTTTCTACATTCATCTCTGAGTTTAGTCGTTACGGTTTTGAGTCCCAGCGTGACAATGGTAACAACGCTAGCACCTTCCTTGCGGATACCATTAACTTCAACTTTAACTCCAAGCTACAGAACGTTGACTCCTTGCCTGTTCGTGTCTCCAAGCTCGACATTTCCGAATGGTTCATCAACGCTTGGAAGTATGAGACATTCTTGGGGTACCTCCAAAACACCATTGTCCTCAAATTAACCAAGACAATTGGTGATTGTGATTGGCTCATTGTCACTTCTCACGAGAAGGTTTCTGCTACCAACCGTTACCTGACTCCACCATCTTCCGCACAGGATGCCATCGACACCAACAAGGAGAGAGAGCTTGGTACATCTTTAGTCGATGATGAGAATGATGACACTTCTAGTCAAAAGAGAAAGAGTCTGCTTCCCGCCTTCCAGTCCAAGTGCAGTCTATCCAAGACTAAGACTTTGAACCCACACGGTCATCCACATGCTCTTCCATTGCCAACCAAGAGATCTCCAAAGCCGGACTTGAAGAGAATCTCTTTCCCAAGCGCCCCTAAGGATATTGCTGTGTTTGGAAACGAGGCCCAGAGTAAGTTGAGTCCAAAGCCAGAGGAGAGGAAGATCAACAAGAGGGATTCTCACTCAAGGGCAAAGCAACAACACCTGGAACAGAAGAAGAAGCTTGTTCAGGCAGAGACCAACAAGCCATTGCCGGCCCCAGTTATGCCAAATCAAAGAATTGGTACTCCAACTCAGCAGGTCACTGGATCTATCCCAACACCACCACCAATGGTTAAGGACTCACTGAATGGTGATTCTTTGGTGTCTCATTCTTCCAACTTACTCTCTACTGCCGATCTTGAGATTGCCACACCAATGACTATCAAGGAACAGAAAGATTCCCCAAAGCTGACAAAGCCAGATACACCAGGTGCTCCAGGTTCAACCTCTACATCTCCATTGGCCAACCGTCTTGAGACACCATCTTCAAGTGCAGCTCAGGCTAGTACTTCCCCACAGGCTGGCAGGGACCTGACCAAGGATAGCCATTTGACTACCAGTGAGGCTCCAGTTGTTGATGCTAAAAAGGAGACTGCTGCCACTTCTTCACCAGTGGTTCCACAGAGAGCCGAACAATCCGATGTAGCTCCAGATACCCCAGCTTCCCCAGTACAGGCTATTGAAAGTGCACTATCCCCACCAGCATCTCCACAGGTCAAGATGTCCCATCCATATCAGATGTTCAGAAACTCGACACCAAATAAAGTTCAAGGTGAGCTTTCTTCTTCCCCAGTTGCTGCCCCTACTGGAACTACCGAGGCTACGTCTCCAGTGACATCTTCTCCTCAGTTCCGTCCACCACCAGTGAAGAAGCTGTCATCCAATGAGACACTAAAGACTCCATCAACAGTTGCAACAGACAGATTCCAGACACCTCCAATCAGTCCACCTACTGGTGGACCTTCTGGAAAGACTAACCGCTTGTCTAAGTTGATTGTCGGCACAAATAACACCGTCAAGTCCAAGATCACCTCCCCAACTGGCTCATCTCCAATCACCCAAGTCATCCCAAAGTTCTTCTCCCGTAAGTCCACCCAAGACTTCGGTAAGATCCCATCATCCGATTCCTCAAACTCCCTGTCACACATCAATGATGGTTCTGGTACTCACCAACAGCCAAATATCCTCGTGAACAACCCAGAGCTCAAGGTGTCAGTTGAGTCCATCCCAGAGATCCCATACAGTCCCCGTGCCGTTCGTGAGTCTCGTTTGCATTCAGTATCAGACATAAACTCTGCTTCTTCCAACACCAACGATTCCGACTTCTCCAGAGTCATCGATGATAACCGTGAGAGTTTTGTTGGCAACTTGAGCACTACAACGAGAGACTCTAAGGGTTGTTTCGATTCTGATAACGAGACCACTCAGGATACCACTAAGACTACATTCCACGAGACTCCAACTGGTAAGGCTTCTACTGATCTGGATGGTTTGCTAGAGGAGATAAAGGAAAGTTTGGACAATGACAACTTCTTTAGTGTGGATGATTTGACAAAGACGCAGGGAATTGGTGCTAGTTGATTTGTCATATGGTTAACTGATTCTGACTTGATACCCTCTAACTCGGATCGAGATGCTAGCTGACCACGGAGCTGCTTTTTCTTGTTGAGCTTTCGTTTGTGATGATATTAATGGACTTTTTTTTTGTATTTTTGGTTTGGTTATGCTGACTCGATGAGCTGTTGTTCTGCTCTTTAGATCTCTTGATCCTGTGATCTTGTACAATAGAAATGCGTTGTGTGTAGACGCACTATTAATTAATTAAATGACAATTGTATTTACAAGTGGTGTAAAATCACAGGAGCTAGTGAACTCAGAGTTCATCGTGGAAAGCTTCATGCTCCTTAACATCACCGCTAGCAGACTCTGTCTCGACAACATCATCATCAACATCGTCGGATGTCTCAGCATCAATACTCTCCTCCTCCACATACTGTTCACCATCTGAGCCACTGGACTCAGCCTCCGCCTCCTCCTCCTCCGCTTCTTCTTCAGCGGAGTCTTCCAAAGCGTCCTCTTCTTCAGCGGAGTCTTCCAAAGCGTCCTCTTCTTCAGCGGAGTCTTCCAAAGCGTCCTCTTCTTCACCAGAACCAGACGATTCTTCGTACTCCCCATCATAATCATCATCGGACGTATCCTCCTCGACTTCCTCTGTAACACCATCAACAAAAGACCCCTCAGATAAGATCTCGGTGTCAGCGGATGCGTCACCAAGAGCAGCCTCTTCATTTTCAGGAACAGTGTTTGTGATCGATTCAGCAGTCGTCTCAGCGAGATCCAAATTTGATTCTGAAACCTCAGATTCGTCGGTCTTGTCAGCCTCGTTTGAAGCATACCCAGAGTCATCCTCTACAGCAGAGTCTGGTTCTTCAGAATCGTCAGAGTCTTCAGTAATTGCCTCGGCATCTTCTCCAGTATCAGCTTCAGAATCTTCAGGATCGACCTCATCATCGGTTTCAGACTCGTCGTCCTCAACACTCTTCTGCTCATCTTCGAGATCCTCAATGACATGGGCCCGGGTAGCAAGCTCGGTGACAGTTTGAGTCAAGGTAATAGAAGCCTCATCGTCGTTGTCAATGACCTCTTCCGAAAGCTCACCAACTGAAGGCGTTGACTCTGGGACATCCTCATCTGTGGATTCAGTATCAGAAGGTACAATGACATCATCCGTATCTGATGAGGAATCAGGGTCGAGAGAAATCTCCTCTTCTTTGTTCTCTTTTCCTTCTTCGCCTTCATCTTCATCTACTTCTTTCTTTTTTTCCTCTCCAGCTTCATCTCCTGTCTCTTCCTCTTCTTCAGCTCCTTCAGCTTCTCCAGTCGATGTAGAGTCAGAGTCGGAGCTGTCAACTTTATCCTCTTCAGATGCAGCGTTACGATCAAAGCCAGAAGGTTCGTCCTCATAATCAGTCTCGGCAGTGGATACCACTTCAGCTTCAGTTCGCTCATCGTCAGTGTCAATAGTTGTGGTGGATTCAACCAAATCATCATCAGATTCACTATCGGCTTCATCACCACTATCGACATCACGCTCCGCAGGATCCTCCTCATCGACAGCTTCATCCTCGTTATCACCGTGAGGTGTCTGCGGCTCATCCATAGCAGCAAACTCAATTGGAACATGCTCGCCGTATTCTGGAACAGCTGAGGACTCATCAACTGGCGTAATGTCCTCCTCGATGGAGTCATCCAAGACTTCCTCTCCTTCAAGAGCGGTCTCTGCAGCCTGCTTGGTTGGAATTTCAACAGGAGCAGCAATCGCTTCTGTCTCATCCTCCTCAACGATGCCAGTGTCCTTCCCCTTTTCTTCATCAATAATAGATGAATGTTCTGTTTCTTCGGCGTCCGAGACACTGGAGGACTCAATATCGTCTGTGGATGACTCTACTTCGTCGGTGGAGGACTCTAGCTCGTCAGTAGATGATTCAGGTTCTTCCGTAGTAGATTCGATCTCATTCGTGGAAGAACTGGAAGACTCAACCTCATCAGAGTCAGATGCAGCATCACCAGATGCTTCTTTACTGGCATTTTCTTCCAGTCTTTCTATAGCTTCGTCAATCTCCGTAAGGAGTGCACCAGTGGCACCGCCTTCTTCAGCAAGTCGTTCAAGACCGCGTAAAACCTCTGCTTTCTCCTCATTAGAAGCATCAAGCGGATCAACCATACGCTCCTCGATGTTGTCGGCTAGATCTGTGGATTGCTCCTCATCAGAAGTGCTGGTTGGAGTCAAGTTAATTGAGGTTTCAACAGCTCCTTCAGACTCCGTGAGTGCAGATGATTTTTTCCATGCCTTTGAAACACTGCGAGGGGAGACACGTTTCTTGGTCGATGTGGTCTGAGAAGTGGTAACAGGGTCCACAGGTGTTGATGTAGTGGTCAGGGATGTGAGTGGAGCTGTCATGGAATCGAGACACAAAGACACTTCAGAATTGAGGTCATCATCCGTAGCGGAGATTGACGCTGTAGTATCAGTTTCAATAGGACTTGATGACTTTCTGACCTTCTTGGTCTTCTTCTTCGATGATTTAGTCTTGGTCTTCGACTTTGTCTTCTTCTTCTTGCTTGATGTGGTGGTTGTAGTTGAAGACTCATCATCATCTGATACAGTAATTTGAGCTGTTGAAGTAGGAGTTCTTGGTGTAAGAACATTTGGTTTTTTCTTTGTTGTGGACGGTGACTCAGTGGAGACGATCTCTTCAACGGTGCTTGTGTACTTATCGTTTCTATCCAGGACAGTTCTGGAGGTGGTTGTAGGTGTTGGCTCTGGCTCGAACATTGGCGTTTCAGTAATTCTGATAGACTCCTCAGTCGTGGTCTTTTGGACCAAAGTGAAGTAATCCGAGATATCATTTTGATCAAAGCTGTTATACTTCCAAAAGAACCAACCAGCCGCGCAAAGCAGCAGGAAGATAGTTAGCTGGAACAATCTGACAAAGAAGTTGTAGATCATATGCGTCTCAACACCAAGTGCTTCTGGAATTTCAACAACATGGATAGTTTTGCTTGCGGAAACAGAAGCCACATATTTACCATCAGGGGAAAAAGCAACTTTTGTAATTCCAAGTGTATGGATGTTGTTGAATGTCTTAATGTGCTTAAGACTCTCCATCTTCAGCAAAATGACAGAGTTGTCGTTCCCTGCAATGGCAATGACTGCGTTTTTGACATTTACATCCAATGATACAATACCCTTGACCTTCTTTGATACAACGGACATCTTTGAGACTTGTAACTTTTTGGATATACTCAATCTTACAAGACTGATTCCTCCCTGGTCTTGGACATTAGCAGCGATGAGAACGTTGTCATTGTCCTGGAAACGAACCTTTGACAGAGAGCTCTTGAAGTCCGTTTTGCGGGACATGGACTTCCCTGTGATGGTCGAAATGATTTCTAAAGTATGCTGTGTGATGTATGCAAGTGCCTTACCATCTGGGGAGATGTCAAGATCTCTAACCTCGTTGTTAGTCTCAATCTCGTATTTTTCGAAGACTTTAACAGCATCGAGGATGTGGATGACAGTAGGAATCTTGGAGGTAGCAGTGGCGGCCATTGCTCCGTCTTTGGAAAGTCGTATAAGTTTTTGGTACTGAAGTGGTACAGAGATCGGTTCGAGAGATGCAGACTGAAGATATTTCAGGTGTTCATTCACATAAACGTATTTTTGCAAGTTGTGATTGTGGCCATCACGGATAGAATTGGCGCCCTCGTTGCAACCAACGAGAATCAAATTGTTCTCCACATCCATTACCGTGGGAGCATCATTTTCTTCCGAGAGTTTGAGTTCACGGAATCTTTTGAGCACTTTACGCTTGCTGAAGTTGATGGTTAGCGCCGTGAGACGGTTCATGGACTCCTGGCCCGCCTCACCTCTTGCGCCTCCTGTGACGAGGAGAGTGTCGCCATTGAGGAACTTGGCGTCAAACACAGGATACCCTATCTCGTAGCTAGCAGTGTTGAACCTCATATCGGTTGCCGCCGGTTCGGTGGATTGGTAATGTTGGTTACAACTGTGTGACGTGGTGAAGATCTTAAGGCGAGATCAGGTCCGAAGCTCGCGAACTTGCGTCCAATTGGTATGTGACAATTGTCCTTTACTAACCTCATTTAGGAAATCAACCCGTATCTTGTCTTCTGCCATTTATTATCGGGCCAGCTGTCAAAGGGCCAAGCACTGCCGCCGCGATCGGCACAACAAACAAAGGTCTAGGCTTAAAGGCGGAGAAACAACTTGTGATTGCAATTTTAGCTCACCCGACTTACATATTTATCAAGAAACACTGATATATTGTACCATCTTGCCACCAAAGGCATCAAATCGTTCACCATATTACCAAAGGAACGTGATACCCGCTTCATCACTCAAACGGCAGCAAACACCCCTTTTAAATTTCGCCCTCTTCCCACGCCAAGGTGCATCAAACGGCCATGACGCCTCACGCCAAATTATACAAGGATAAGACGATATCAACCCCGATATTGACCAACACGCCAAAGACACGCATTGCGTTATTTCTAGTGACGGTGACCTTGCTCATTGCGTACTCCGTATTCAACATTGAGTATAATTCTCAGCAGCACCACCAAGCGGGACTTGGTGGGGTGTCTTCAACTAATACACCGGTACAGACAGGCCTGTCGCGTGCTGGCAATACCAAGACTACGGAAGCAACGTATAAGGATTCAGATGTTGATTATTCGAAGCATCCTGTTGATCTGGCCAAAGTCGGGGCTTATGTCGAGGTGAAGGGAAAGAAGAGCCAGAGTTCAAAGAATAACGGTATGGATGCGGAGGAAATTGATCGGAACCTCGATAGCAAAGTTGTCGGATCGATTTCAAAAGGGTCGCAGAATAAGGATGAAAAGAAGACGCCAATGCAAGAGAAGCTTGATAAGGAGAAGGAAGCCGAGGAGTTACTTCGTGCTGTTGTGAGAGAGAAGGTGAAGGCCGATGTTACGAAGGCATACAAGGAGGAAGCCCAAAATTGGGAGGAAAAGATTAAGAAGGCCCGTAGTAACCCAGCTAAGGACTCATCGAATGAAAAAGAGGTTGTGAATACGAGGACTAAGTTGAGTGATGAGAAAGATAAGGTGGAGCACGCTGAGAAGGACCACCTCAAGGATCATTTGAAACCTACAAAGATACCCACGACCCGCAAACCTGCTCCAACAAAAGTGATGATTGGCCAGGAGCAAGGCGGTGATTTGAGAGTACTTGACAGAATTGATATGTCTAGCTGATCCCCACTAGATGTGGTTAGATACTAGAAGTTGTCGACTAAATGTTTATGAATTGTTTATGAAGTTGGTTTTTTATGAAGGGGCTTATGGATAGTCACATGAGCACTTAGGTGCTGTCTGTAGAACCACATAGATGATGCTTTGATCAGCTTGGATAGCTAAATCTACGTGAGCGCAGCAACAACTCTTGTAAACTATTAAAATCATTCCTTAGCAATTGAAACCTTATAACTGGGAATATCTGATATAATTCCCATCCTGTATGCTTAGCGATGCAACCGAACCATATTGCCTGTCAAAGGCTGGTGAAAACATTCTCATTAAACTTCATCTCCTCAGCATCACCAGCGAGACCCATATCCTCATTCTCATCCTCTCCATCCCCGAGGACAACCTTTTTCTCCTCAAATCTTATAGCGACACTTCCTCTCCGATGATGGTGTCTGTGACAATTACTCCCAGAATCCCCTGAAGTACCATCTGTGGTTATGCTCAAATCACTGCCAACGGATCCCTCACGAGAATGAGTACAGTTGCTCACGAGAGAGTTCTTTCTCGAGACATGATGTGAGGAGTTGGCTTTTCGCACTGAAGCGGTATACTCTGGTGTCATTACCGGCATAGAGATCGATCTTGAAAGATGTGGTGGGCGACTTGAGTCTTGATTGGCAGAGTTGGAGGTCTTCGTGGATGGTGATACTGGGTTGGCAGTGTCCTCGTCTTGATAAGCATAATCACGGAGCTCAGCATGGGACATCACTTTCTGTGGGGATCGATTTGGCAGGATCATCCTGTGCCTAAAAGTTGGGGATGTGTGGAAGTCACTTGGGGAGAAGAGGTGTGTGTACTGGTGGAGTCGGGCATGGACTGGACGGTTGGGTCTATACGTGTGCTGGTCGTAGTGGAGCTCAAACCTGTTCATGCGTGACATTGCGCCCGTAGAGTGTCTATATGGAGTTTCCATTGTGATGCTAATCCATTGGACCTATGTAGTAGTCGATCAGAAGGATTAGCGAAGTAGTATCAGTTATTGCAAATGCTCTTTTATTGTTGAACACCCGGAGAACGACGGGAAACGGGGGCTTTATAGGAGATGCGTGCGCAAGGAATCAAGTGGACTGATACGGCACCAAAAAAAGTTGAGGTTACACTGTGTGTGTCACTCAAAGGTAATATTTCCGCAATGTAGGTTACAAGGGATAAAGGGAAGTTCTTAGCGCCTCTAAAAGGCTCTAGATTGCCCCATCACACGACTTTGGGTTGCGCGTCGTTGGGGAATCTACCAGCTTGTGGCCCTTGAGAAAGCAATAATGCTGCGCAAGTTACAACGCAGGAGCACAAAGCGGGAGCGTTTACGCAAGTAAGTGCATTAGTGGTGATTTCACCAGCGTCCCTCAGGGTGAAAACTCTGTGTGGGCCAAGGGCGCGTTAGCGTTAGTGGAGCTCTGATGCGTCTTTTGTGGGGTGAGTCTCTGAGTGTGGAGGTGGCTGACCTCTGGACAGAGCCCCGGATTAAGGGGTCGCCAGGGGTGCGCACTCAACAGAGGCCAAGTTATCTCCAAAGGGGTACACCTGGGCCGTACTGGTCCCTGAGCGAGGAGTCATCGCCCCATAATTTTCCCTCATGACTCTCAGGCCGTTTTTTCCTCTCCTTCAAAAGACTCTTGATGATTGCTCGATGACGTTGATTTGGGACCTCGCGTCACCCCGCAGCTTGTGATCCTTGATAATAGAATCACCCTTCATCATCACACAGCCAAAAAGGACCCTAGACTACTCATCGAACATCATCGATCTAAAGTTTATATTTATTTTAAAGAGCGTAGTGTAACGAAATGAAGCAGCTCATATCTGACAAGTAAATTAAAATTAAGCCCAGCTCCAATGATCTCATCGTCTATTTATGTTGCTGTTTCTTCTTCTTCTCCAATGATGCAATATGAGCCTCACTCTGATCAACCTGAGTGTGCGTGTGATTCTTTGCTCTGTGATATATGTGTTTGGAGATACCACTACCATCGACATGTTCCTCGACCGTACACATCTCCAAACTCTCCACCCATGAATCTGACATCACTTCATCAATCGTGGCACGACAAGCTGGCGCAAGGTCAACCATACGTCCAATAACGGAGCGCGTATGTTCTGGAAGTGCCTGAAGAAGACGGGCTTCACCAATGAGGTTAGACGTGTGTGCCTTTGGTGCACTTGAGTCAGAGGCAGGAGGTGTAGCGGAAGCAGGTGTCTTGCCTGGAGCGGTAACACTCTGTGGTGGCGTTGCGGTTGTAGTGCCAGAGTGAGAGGAGTCGTAGGACTTACTTGAAGGAACTGGCGACTTCTCTGTCACAACCGTTTCTGGGGTTGGAGTAGCTGTATTATCAGCCGAAGATGGAACCTC
This sequence comes from Petasospora fabianii, assembly GCA_022641835.1. Lineage (NCBI taxonomy): Eukaryota > Fungi > Ascomycota > Saccharomycetes > Phaffomycetales > Wickerhamomycetaceae > Petasospora > Petasospora fabianii. Next base: position 623,914 of record CP048718.1, on the reverse strand, counting down.
AGTCTCATTAGATGGCGTGGCGGTCACAACACCGTTTTCAATTTCAGCCAAAGGCTTAGAAAAGGCCTTTGTCAAATTTGACAACCCACTTGGCTTACCAACAGGCTTGGTAACAGCTGGTTTTGGTGGTGGTGCCTTTGTCAACAAGGCACTAAGCGAGTCACTGTCTCTACCGGTACAGAAAAGCTTAAAACTGTTGTCAGAAAGTTTTGGCACCTTCCATGGGAACTTCTTTAGAACCATACAGCAATAGATCATAGCAGCTGACCAAATATCCACAGGTCTTGGATCATATTTTGAGAACACCAAAGTCTCTGGAGACAAGTATGGATCAGAACCAACAATACCAGAAGCCTCGATCAAAGTCTGAGAAAAAGGATATGAAAAGACAACAGCAGAACCAAAATCAATAATTTTGACAATACCTTGAGCATTAATAACACAGTTATCCAACTTCAAGTCACGATGAGCAAGACCCATATGATGCAAATATTGAATACCGGTCAAGATCTGCTTAAAACAACAATCAATCTCTTCTGAACTCATCTTGTTCGACATCACAATAGCAAATAAATCATAATCACAATATTCCATAACTTGCATGATTCGATCATTCTCATAGGCAATTTCAATGGTTTCAATGATATTAGGATGACGCAGTGTAGACCCAATACAATATTCACCCGTGATTTTCTTGGCATAATCACGACGAGTCTCAGTAGATGAACGTGGTCTAAACTCTTTAACTGCAAAAACAATAGAATCACTGAGTCTCTTGATGAGCTTAACAGATCCACCGGCACCAGCACCAAGACTATCACCAAATTTACCATAGCGCTTGGAGAATGGGAGTGCCTGTGGTGTGGTATAGGCGGAAACGTTGTTGTTGTATGAAGATGAGACACTACCGGAGCGTTCTCTCGAGAATTGACCTGATGAGACAGGTGACATCATGAATGAGTTGGATGCGTTGAGTGGAGAATGAGATGATGGTGCCTTTTTAAAGAACCTTTTCAAGTCAACCATGGACCCATGTGGTTGCTTGGACTTGGATATGGAGGATTCCATGGAGGAAATAGAGGATGGTGAGGAAGAGATGGTAGTATCGGTGACCATCATCTGGGTGGCTTGTGGGGCAGCAGGTGACGCCATTGAGACCGTTGTATGATTGTTGTAGAATGAGCCCAAGTCCATTTGCGAGCCTTTTCTAGACCTCGTGAAGAACCCTGAACCCGAAGAGACTGATCTTGAGAAACTTGATGAGGATTCTCTAACTTGTTGAACTTTTTGCTTGCTGATAACAAAACGTGGCTCGATGGAAGAAGTATCCACGGTTGGTGATATGATGTTGGTAGATTCGATCATTGTAATGTTGGACGGGAGACCTGACACCGAGTGTCTTGGTGAAGTGTAGGATTCACCATTACCGGAGTTAGAGTTACCACTACTTTGGCCTCCGTTGTGGTTAGGCACAGAATAAGGGATGCTTGAGGACAACATGCTTCCAGCGCTGTAAGAATTATTATAGTGGTGAACATTGCTAGTGGATGGCTGTCTGTGAATGGATGTGCTCATTGGAGCTCTGATAGGTGGGGCGGTAGAGTATGATGAAGGGTTGATAGTGATGGGACTTCTCTGATTGTAGCTTGAACGGGCGTTGCCAAACTCGAGAGGTGAGCTTGATTCCTCATCGTACGCTAGGTCTTCCTCTTGTGGTGTTCTGTCGTAGGTGGGGACCTCGACACCTTCGATGGAGACAATCTGGGAGAGTCCCTCGTCGGCGGTGTTGACATTACTGAGACCTGAGTGACGACCAGTGGAGGGCTTTCGCTCGTGTTGCTTTTGCTGAAGCAGCTTTGTGAGCGAGGAAACAGGCGAAGATGTCATGCTCGCTGATATATTGCTGCTGATTGGTATCTGTGTCTGTAGCAGAGTGAAAGTGCCTTGTCTGTTCTGGTAAAGAGTGTGGTGGACGGGGGAGGAAAGGGGCGATGATTGTCCGCCGTCCACTTTTGGCGGTTTTGATCTCAGAACCACTACTGATAACCGATCGAGTGTAAAGGGCTATAACGCAGCAAGACGTGCGCGGACGGCCTCTGTGCAATGCTTTGTCTGGAAACGAGGTGTTTGACGGGTCCAGCTGTCAGCAATAATGCAACTGGAGTGCAGCAAAAGAACAGGTTTGATCTAGTTGGTGCCCTACATCTCACAAATAGCCCGCCGATAGAGAGGGCACAGATGGTAAAGCGTGCGCCTGGTCGCGCCGACTTGGCAATGGGTACCCTACACTCCACTCACGCTATTGGCCGATAAGCAACGCGCTGCGGGTTTAGCTCCGCGCTCGAGTGCCCTTTGGGGAAGTGCTGTGCAATTATGAGCTACAAAAACCCGGCCCAGATCATCAATCGGAACTAATGCAGATATTTCTTTGTATGCGGAGTGCAGATCTAACAAACTCACGTTTTCTTCTTCTTCTTATTGCCCTTAGCTTTCGACTTACTGTTAGTCTTATTCGGCTGAGAAGACGTACTTGTGGCCGTAGCCTCATTCTTATTCTTCGCTGCGAGTTTATCCCCAAGACCTTTCATACCTGGGAACAATGGAACATCATCCTCATTTTTGGTCGTAGTGATGCCAACGTTTTGCTTGTCATCCTTGTTATCCTTTCCCTGTTTCTCTTGCTTCTTAGCGGTCTTTGCTTCATCCTTTTTCCTTCTGATAGCAGACTCTTTCTCAATCTTGGCAATGGCGGCTTCAGTATTGTCATACAACTGCTTTTGTAAATCCTCATCCTCTAATTCATGTCTTGCAGGATGATACAGCTCACAATCAGAAATGAAGTTACCACCATCTCTTGTCTCGAAATCTGGACTCATCAACGCATAGAAAACGGACTGTGCACCGCGGACCGGCGACTTGAGGAAGATCCACAAGATTGGCCAAACCAAGAGGTAAATGAGCAATCCGACGAGCGAACCGAATGTTAAGACACGTTTGGTACTTGGAGATCTCATCAAACCGGGGTTCACTAAGTTGACACGTACCAATGAAGGTTGTCCATCCTTTCTGGGTTGTTCCAAGAGTCTTCTTTGGAATTCCTTTGCAAACATACCAAGCTGCAATTTAGAAGTACCAAACACCTTCCACGGTGAGTGTGTTGGGTATCTCTTGTTCTGGAATAATGGATCATCAACGTCAAAGACCGCCATGGACTGAGACATGCAAGTTGTCAAGATCACCCTCACATCTCTATCTGCCAACTGTGCCTTAAGTGATGGTGCCAAGAGCGTGAGAAGATGGAAGTGGCCAGCATAGTTAACCGCTGTCTGGATCTCAATACCATCATCCGAGTTGATACGTTCTTTACCGTATGGCAAGCTCTCAGCAGCGCAGCACACAACGGCGTCAACACGACGTGGCGGCATGTTATCCAACCACTTGGTTGCAAACTTTCTGATCGAGTACAACGATGCCAAGTCACATTCCTCTGCATAGATCAAGAAGTTATCATGCTTCTCTCTGAGATCAGTAATGTACTCAGCGGTCCAAAAGTCATCTGTACTCCGCACAAGTAAGATAATCTGTGCACCACGGGCGGCAAGGTCGTCCACGACAGCGGCTCCGAGTCCTGATGTTCCACCGGTGACAATGTACACTTTACCATGAAGATCTCTTTCCCAAGTGTTGGTACGACCACGGAAGTAGTACTTCAACGAGGCAATGACTGCAAGTGGAGGCGCGTACTTGGCGATGTACTCCCAACCTGGAAGCACATCTGGACCCTCCATAATCATCGATCCAATGATGTTGAGTGGCATTGTGTCTGAATCTGAATGGCAAATGGTCTCTTTCTTCCCGACACTATGGAATATGACTAGCCGCTAATCCAAGAGAAACACAGAGGATGAGATGAGATGGATCAAACGCGACGCGCAGACCTCTCTCTCTGCGCTGAACCCAGACATTCGATTTCGCCATCTGCTGGCCAATTAGACAACACCCGGACACCACTTACAGATCTTTTGTCAGCCTTCGCTCTCTCAGGATCCCGGCTCGGCATCGGCTTTCGGAAGTAACGGCGGATGGTGACAAAATCTTATTCGGGCCCATGTCCGGTAGGTAGCCCCTGAGCCGCTCGGTTGGCTGGTGTGTGTGTGTGCTTTCTTAAAGGCCATGAGACTGCTGCACCGTCTGTCTCTTCTGTTAAATATCCAGCGATACAACACCATATTACTCCGGTTTTTTTCTTCTTGTCTTCTCTGGCGTGGCTGTTCCCCACCGTATGAACCCCCCCCGGGTTATTGGCGTTGCTCGGGTAGGGTTTTGCTCGTTACCCGTGGGCCGCTGTAGTTTGTCGCCCCAGCAATCTGGTGCGCACCACATTATTTTTAATTTGTATACAACAAGGCTGTCACGGCTATATCTTCAAAACAAACCAGCGCTAGGCTGAACTCTTCACCCACTTCCAGCTCAGCTCGTACTCCCAGCACCACTGCATTTGCATCCTCGCCGCCCTTTCTCTGCCCCTGTGCGATGAAGTTCTTCGACAAGCTGGAGGAGAAGCTCCACAACTTCTTCGACCCGCCGCTTGAACTCAAGCCGCGGACGGTGTATTTCAACTATGATACCCTTCCAGAAGAAGAGCTTGACCCAAAGACTGGTCGTCCAAAGAACAAGTTCGACCAGAATTCCATCAGAACAACGAAGTACACACCGTTCTCTTTCATCCCGAAGAACATCTTCTTCCAGTTCAAGAATATTGCAAACATTTACTTCTTGTTTCTTATCATTTTAGGTGCATTCCAAGTCTTTGGTGTGCAATCTCCAGGTCTCGCTGCTGTTCCTTTGATTGTGATTGTCATCATTACTGCTATTAAAGATGCGTTTGAAGACTCCAGAAGAACCATTTCGGACCTTGAACTCAACAACAACCCTACATACATTCTCTCTGGTATCCCTAACAACAACGTCGATGAAACTCATCTCTCGTTCAAGGAGAAATTTGACAATGTCAACTCTACGCTCTTTGTGAAGATGGTGCGCTTTTTCACCAGTCTTGTTGGTAAGAAAGATTCCAAACTCAACAAGATTGGCCAACCGAGAGGCTCCATTGAAACTCAGACTCGTTTTTCAAGTGATTACAACAGAGAAAGTCTTGATCATCAACGCAACAGCATTGATCAGAACCTAAATCCTGGTAACGAAGCCCCATTGACAGTTCAGGATCAGATTGCACGTAATGTGACACGTACATCACAAGCTCCGGGAAGCTCACATGTCAAGTTCAGCAAAGCTAGCTGGAAGGACATCAAAGTAGGTGACTTGGTCCGAATCCGCAACAACGAAGAAGCGCCAGCTGATATGGTCATTCTATCTACATCTGATGAGGACTCTAAGTGTTTCGTTGAGACTAAGAACTTGGATGGTGAAACCAACTTGAAAGCTCGTGAGGGCCTTCATACCACCTCGAACATCAAACGTTCTAGGGACTTACTAAATTATCAGATGCATGTCAAGTCTGAAGCCCCAAACCTTGACATGTACAGTTACAGAGGTTCTCTCAACTGGACCGATGACGAAGGAGAACAACAAGAGCCTATCAATCTCAACAATATCATTCTTAGAGGCTCCACTTTGAGAAACACAAGATGGGCAATTGGTCTTGTCCTCTTTACAGGTCATGAAACCAAGATCATGCTGAACTCCGGTATGACCCCATCCAAACGTTCCAGAATCTCCAAGGAGCTGAACTTGTCCGCCATCATCAACTTTGGTGTTCTTTTCATCCTCTGTTTCATCTCAGGTATGGTCAATGGATTCTTCTACCTTGATGACAACACTTCTTTCAAGTACTACGAGTTCAAGGCCTATGCAAGCACCCCAGCAGCCAACGGTGTTCTATCGTTCTTCGTTGCCATGATTCTCTACCAGACACTTGTCCCGATCTCCCTCTACATTTCTGTCGAAATCATCAAAACTGCACAGGCATATTTCATCTACTCGGATGTTGATATGTACTACGAGCCACTGGACTACCCTTGTACACCGAAATCATGGGCCATTTCCGATGACCTGGGACAGATTGAATACATCTTCAGTGATAAGACTGGTACCTTGACTCAAAACATCATGGAGTTTAAGAAGGCCACGGTTAATGGTAAAAGTTATGGTCTCGCATACACAGAGGCTCAGGCTGGTATGGATAAGCGAAAAGGGATCGATACAGCTACTGAAATGGAGAAGTGGACACAGGCAATTGAGCAGGATAAGCAAGAGATGGTTGTAAGTCTTGAAAAGTTCCCACCTAATGACCAGTTTGACGCTGATAAATTGACTTTCATCTCCAGTGAATTCATCAAGGACCTTGCTGGTGAAGATGAGAAGCAAAAGGAGCAGACCACAAACTTCATGATCTGCCTTGCATTGTGTCATACTGTCTTGACTGAGCCATCGAAAGAGGACCCAACTAAGCTTGAATTTAAGGCTGAATCCCCAGATGAGGCGGCACTTGTCCAGGCTGCTAGTGATGCCGGTTTCACTTTCTTAAAGAGAACTCGTACTGGCGGTGTTGTTCGTGTTCTTGGTGAAGAGAAGTCGTTTGATATTCTAAATGTGTTGGCTTTCAACTCAACCAGGAAGAGAATGTCTGTGATTTGCAGAATTGATGGCCACATTGCTATCATCACCAAAGGTGCAGACTCTGTTTTGTTTGCAAGATTGGATCCGGAAAAAAACGAGCCTGCCATGCTTAAGAGCACCGCTGATTGTCTTGAAGAGTACGCTTCCGAAGGTCTGAGAACTTTGTGTGTTGCAGGTCGTGAGATTTCTGAGAAGGAGTATCAAGAATGGTGCAGTAGATACGATGATGCCTCCAACTCATTGGAGAACCGTGAAGAGAGGATGGAAGAGCTTGCTAGTGAAATTGAGTCGAACTTGGTCTTGTACGGTGGTACTGCCATTGAAGACAGACTTCAGATTGGTGTTCCAGAGTCCATTGAGAGACTTGGAAGAGCTGGTATCAAGCTCTGGGTGCTTACAGGTGATAAGATCGAGACTGCTATCAATATTGGATTTTCTTGTAACTTATTGGGTAACAATATGGAGCTGTTGATCATCCGTGCTGAAGACACTCAGGATATTGCTGAGTCCATCGATAGAGAGTTGTCAGAGTACTTGAAGAAATTTGAAATGACGGGTTCAAAAGAAGAGCTTGTTCAGGCCAAGAAGGATCACTCCATTCCAACTGCTGAGGTTGCTGTCATCATTGATGGTGCTGCCCTTGCTACCGTCTTTGAGAGTGAGGCTCTGCAGAGAAAGTTTTTGCTGTTGTGTAAGCAGTGTAAGTCTGTTCTTTGTTGTCGTGTTTCACCATCCCAGAAGGCTGCTGTTGTCAAACTTGTTCGTGATTCCCTTGACGTTATGACTCTTGCCATTGGTGACGGTGCTAATGACGTTGCCATGATCCAAACAGCTAACGTTGGTGTTGGTATCATTGGCGAGGAAGGTCGCCAGGCTGCCATGTCATCTGATTATGCCCTTGGACAGTTCAGGTTCTTGAACAAGCTTGTGCTGGTTCATGGAAGATGGGATTATAAGCGTCTTGCTGAGATGATTCCATCTTTCTTCTACAAGAACGTTGTGTTTACGATGATTCTGTTCTGGTATGGTATCTACACCAACTTTGATGGTTCCTACCTTCTTGAGTTCACCAATATCACTTTCTTCAACTTGGCTTACACCTCCTTGCCTGTCATCTTTTTGGGTATCTTTGACCAAGATGTTGAGGCTAATGTGAGTATTAGAGTGCCTCAACTTTATAAGACTGGTATTCTGAGACAGGAATGGAGTCAGTACAAGTTCTTGTGGTATATGTTTGATGGGTTGTTCCAATCTGTGATATCTTTCTTCTTCCCAGCTTTGATTTTCCTGAAGGGAATTCTTGCCACATATAACGGATTGAATGTTGACCACAGATTCTGGATTGGTGTTTTCACTACTCACATTGCTGTCACTAGTTGTGATCTCTACGTTCTTTTGAGACAATACAGATGGGACTGGTTGACGCTGCTGATTGATGCCTTGTCCATCCTGATTGTGTTCTTCTGGACAGGTGTCTATTCTTCCTCTACCTACTCTGGGGAGTACTACAAGGTTGCTGCTCAGGTTTACGGTACTCTTGGATTCTGGGTCGTGCTTGTGGCCGGTGTCATTGCCAACTTGATTCCAAGATTTGTGTATAATACCCTTCAGATCCTTTACAGACCGAGAGACATTGACATTATCAGAGAGTGTGTTGCCCGTGGAGACTTTGACGAGAGAGTCAAGGAGATCAGCTCAGATGAAGAGAAGGCCATCTCGAATGATTCCTCCTCTGAGGGTGCTACGCGGGGCCGCACACACTCCCTTCAGAGAATCACAACTTCTAGAGACTTGCCAGAGCTCACAACGGCACAATCGTTGGTCAAGACCTTCACACATGCTTCGCTCAAGCATTGAGATAATTCCCTCTCCCCTTCCCTCCCCTTGTACATTTCTATAGATCATGTTACTAGCTAAATGACGTTTTAATGAGAATTTCTGCATAATAACACCGTTCTATATGTAGATCTTCCTTCGATTTATCCAATATTCTCGGCTTTTGCAGAATATCTCGGAGCGCGTGGGAAGCGGTTACAAGACCCCGGAGCGTCGGCTAAAAATCCGGGGAACGGTTCGCGGCAAAGCTTCCGACGCTTGCGTGGGGTCCGGATTCTTCGTGGGGTATATAAAAGGGTGGCGAGCATCACGAGAGCTAGCTTGAACTGTCTTTCACATCAAGAAGAACAAGCGATCTAGATTTCGTAATTGATCATGGTCAAGTCATTTGAAGTCGATAACCCGGTGCTCACGGCCCTCCATGGCCTGGTGGCCACATACCCACATCTCACGCTTGTCGAGTCGGACAAGGTGGTGTTCCGTGTCCCTGAGGGCGCAAAGGACAAGGTGGCTCTCATATCCGGTGGTGGTGCTGGACATGAGCCAACACATGCTGGATTTGTAGGAACAGGTTGTCTTACTGGTGCTGTGAGTGGTGAAATCTTCGCCTCCCCATCTACAAAGCAGATCATCAATGGTATCAAGATCCTTGCCAAGAACTCTGAGCAAGGTGTCCTGCTCATTGTTAAGAACTACACAGGTGATGTTCTCCATTTTGGTCTTGCTGGTGAGCGTGCCAGAGCTCTCGGTATAGATACTGAGGTTGTTGTTATTGGAGACGACGTTGCTGTTGGTAGATCCAAAGGTGGCCTCGTTGGAAGAAGAGCCATCGCAGGTACTCTTTTTGTTCACAAGATTGTCGGTGCCTACATTGAGTACGAGAAACACACATTGAAGCAAGCTGCTGACCTTGCCAGAACCATTAACGACAACTTGGTCACAATTGGTTCTTCGCTCGACCACGCCAAGGTTCCTGGCCATGCCTTTGAGTCCAAGCTGACTGAGCAACAAATGGAGCTCGGTATGGGTATCCACAACGAGCCCGGTGTGAAGATTCTTTCACCAGTGCCTTCTGTGTCTGACTTGATTAAGGATCATATCTTGCCAAAATTACTTGATCAATCGGATAAAGACCGTGCTTTTGTCCCATTCAACAAGGGCGACAAGGTTGTGCTGCTCATTAACAACCTCGGTGGTGTTTCCAACTTGATCCTTTCCGCTATTACTCAGACTGCTATTTCCCTCTTGAAATCTGAGTATGATATTGTTCCAGTCAGAACATACACTGGTACAGTGATGACTGCTCTCAATGGTGAAGGTTTCTCTGTCACTCTTCTCAACGCTTCCAGAGCCGACTCTGCATTGAAGGGCTACTCCTTTAACTCCATTGTTGACTTGCTCGATGCTCCAACTGACGCTCCAGGCTGGCCTGTGAAGAAGTGGAGTGGTGACAAGGCTGCCTCCTACGATCCATCACTTCTTGAAGAGGGCGGTGAATCCGTTACTGCTGCTGGTAAGTTTGACCCAGCATATTTCAAGAAGTTCCTTGAAGCTGGTGTCAACAAGCTTGTTGCCGCTGAACCACATATCACGGAGTTGGACACCCTTGTCGGTGATGGTGACTGTGGTACTACACTTGTGTCTGGTGGTGAAGGTCTTGTCAAGAACTTTGGCTCTATCCCAACTTCCAGTTTGTCCGAGGCCCTCCATAAGATCTCTGATTTGGTTGAGACCTACATGGGTGGTACTTCTGGTGGTTTGTACTCAATCTTTATTACAGGTCTCTGTGACGGTGTGATCAGTGCTGGAGCTGATACTGAGATTGACCAGGCTGCATTGTCCAAGGCCCTTGTCAATGCTCTTGAAGTCTTGTACAAGTACACCAATGCTCGTCCAGGTGACTCCACCGTGATCGATGCTCTTGAGCCATTCGTTAAGGAGTTCGCTTCCTCTCAGGACTTCTCCAAAGCGGTTAAGGCCGCTGATGAAGGTGCTCAATCCACCGGCAAGCTTGATGCCAAATTCGGTAGAGCCTCTTACGTTGGAGAGTCCTCCAGTGTCGCTGACCCAGGTGCCGTTGGTCTTGTTGAGTTCCTCAAAGGTGTTCAGAGTGCGCTGTGAAGTCCCCCCTGACCCAGTTACAATGTTAAGGTAACGGCTGATGTGTGTTTTATGCAACTTTAATAAAAACAATGGCTTAATTATCTCCTATCATATCATTGTCCTACCAACTCTGCGAAGATTGTTTAGTACGTAAATAGTACCTGCGTCCCGAGTCACCAAGGTGTCCTGATGTAATCTAGCTCGTCCTGCCCGACAGGGCTTCAAACCAAATTTCTCGAAAAGTAAACAAAAAAATTCCAGTCTGAAAAGGTTGTGTTAACACGCGTTTCGGTCTCCTTTGGACTTTGATTCTGCCTTATCTCTCCAGCACAAAAGCCGCCATGTCCAGTATGTTGCAACGCCTGTGTACGTCTTTCGACAGGTACTTCTTTGTTTTGTTTTCTTGCTCTGCATCTCGTCAGGAGCTGTGCACGATGAAGGTTTGAAGCCAGTACTAACGCCTCGTGTCTAGACCGTCCAATCGTTATCTCTGGCCCATCCGGTACCGGTAAGTCCACCTTGTTGAAGAAACTCTTTGCTGAGTTCCCAGACAAGTTTGGCTTTTCTGTCTCCTCTACTACCCGTGCCCCAAGACCAGGTGAGGTTAACGGTAAGGACTACAACTTTGTTACCGTTGATGAGTTTAAGAAGCTCATTGACGAGAAGGCTTTCATTGAATGGGCTCAGTTCTCTGGTAACTACTATGGTACTACCATCAAGTCTGTCGAGGAGGTTGCCAAGCAGGGCAGAACATGTATCCTTGATATTGATATGCAGGGTGTCAAGTCTGTTAAGGAGACAGACCTCAACGCTAGATTCTTGTTCTTGTCTCCTCCTTCCATCGAAGAGTTGAGAAAGAGACTCGAGGGTAGAGGTACTGAATCCGCTGAGTCCTTGGAGAAGAGAATTGGTGCTGCTGCTGCCGAGATGGAGTATGCCAAGACTGGTGCTCATGACAAAATTGTCATCAACGATGACTTGGAGCAGGCTTACTCCGAGTTGAGAAGCTTCATCATTAACGAGAACTAATGTTGTACCAAAAGGATACAGCCAAACCTAATGCACAAGTGACGTTTCGATAGAGTTACAGGTGTCGTACTATCCAAGTAGAATATTGAGTGGGTCTTTTGTGCCCCTGCAGCGGCCCAACAATTCGTTGTAGGTGGACATGACAGGTGTGGCTCCCTTTGGACCCCTGATTCTCTTACGGTTTATTCTGTCTGTGGTGTAGGAGAGAGGCCGCTTATTTTTCACCGCCCTTTCTGTGGAAGTGATAACATCTACCGTTTCGTTGATCCTGACTCTTTTGATGTGCTTATTTGCTTTGCACTGATCTATAGCATCACCGTCATAATCGATGCTTCGCTTCTTCATAATGCTCTTTGGAGTCGAGGTCGAAAGCTGAGAAAAGGGTATCATTGAGATCTCACTGACATCTTGTAAAGAGGCCGAAACCTCCGTAGACTCATTGTTAGGCATTAACATCTCTGTGTCGGTTTGTTCATCGAGGCTTTTGATCATCACGCTGGTTTTCATCCGATCAACGATGATGCTGATCTCATCCTTGAGGCCCATGATCCTGGACTTGTGTGATAAGGGAGAAGAAGCGGTAGGCGGGAGAAGGCTTGTCTGTCCAGATATAACGGAAGCGTCAGTGTCAAAACTGTCATTAGAGACAAATCGAAAGATAGGTGCAAAATATGAAGCGGGCCTTCGTGGGGTTTCAATGCTATCGAGATAACCGCCAGGTGCCGGTGTAGATGTACCCTGTGGTGGTTGAATGAACTCCGAAAGGTGCACCGACGACGGCGTCTGGAACAACAGCTTTGGTGACAGATGAGCCATTGGTGTTTTGTTTTGAGTGCTAGGATGTGAGGGTGTTTGAATTGATCCAGAGATACGTTGGTTTGATCTAGAGCGGATCGTCTGTGGGAGATTATCCTGTGTAGTGGCTGGTGTTCTGGTCTGTTTCTTTGGAGAGATGTGTTTCGCAGTGGCCACAACATTGTTCATATCAAACAACTCCATGGGTTGCGTATCACTAATGTCATCATCCTCCATATCCTCATCTTGCACGGCTCTTACTGGTAGCTGCTTCACTGGCGATAAGTCATCTGGGAGCATCTGATCGCTGAAGGGGTCTTCCGTGTGTTAGTTCGATTGCGCACAAGACTCAAACTACGTGTGGCGGATGCCGCTCTTATCAGTAATTAACGGTCTCCAGTACCATTGAAGAAGTCTCTGAACACGCCGAAGCGTTTCTTTCGAGTGTAGAACATGTTGCCGCCCTGTGTAAGCACTAGCCGCTGTGTCATGAAGACAAACAGTGATGGGGAAAGAGCGCGCTCTAGAAAAATGCAAATGTGCAACGCTAGAACACAACACAACACCGCTCATTACTGCCAGACCGACACAGCCACGTCAACAAAATGTCCCAGGAGATCATTCAGCCGTCAACAGCAAAGACAACACCACTGAAGCCGGGATATAACCCTTCGTTGGGGCCAATTCAGTTGCCGGCATCCTATCAGAACGCGGTGGTATCCAAGGGCAAGACTATCTATGACCAGTCGCTATCACGTCGCACACCCGAGGTGAACATTGCCAGTTTATCCTTCCTGTTCGCTGGAATAGTGCAGTATGTGCAATCACAATCGAAGAGTATCCAGGATATTGAGGCAAGACTGAACGCACTCGGATATGGCGTGGGAACGAAGTTCCTCGAACTGGTGACATTGAGAGACGGAAAGAACGCTAAGAGAGAGACGCGGATTGTTGGAGTACTACAATTTATCCAAATGCAAGTTTGGAAGACCTTGTTTGGCAAGCCAGCTGATGAACTGCAGAAGGCCTCTGATTCGGAGAATCAATGTGAGTAGAGCCCATTTAATCTTGTTCGAGCGAGTTATACTAACATGCATACTAGATATGATCTTTGACAATGTGCCATTGATCTCACAATTCATCTGCGTACCTAAGGAATTTGGAAAGCTTAATGTCGGTGCATTTACAGCAGGAATAATTGAGGGAGTGCTTGATGCTGCTCACTTCCAAGCCAATGTTGGTGCTCACACTGTGGATGATGAGGGCTCCCCTTTGAAAACGGTATTCCTGATAGATTTTGACCACGCTGTTATTGAGCGTGAAAACATCAGATTTGGGAAATGAAAACTTGATGATATGAATTGAATGAACTAGAAACTGAAATCGACCCTATCCTGAAATTTGTAGCATTAAAATTAGGGAACTTCATCATCAAAAGCTTGATGGGGTCGTCCACGCGTTCCCGCGATTTTCAACACCGTCGTCGAGAAACTCGACAACCTTGAACCATCATCTTCCCACTTTAGATCTAACGACAGAATCTTGGCTTACCCCAGTTCTTTCGAGGGACATCATCAATCATTTAAAAGTCCTCGACACTCTTGCCTTGACTCACCTTTGATCTCTCTTATTCTCTTTCCATCTCTCCGAACTCACACACGAACAAATCCCGTATCACAATGGCCATCACCATCAGAAAGGCCACCATCAGTGATGTGCAGGCCATGCAAAATTGTAACCTGTACAATCTCCCAGAGAACTATCAGCTCAAGTACTACATGTATCACATCCTTTCATGGCCCGAAGCTTCCTTTGTGGCGACCACCACCGACGCCATCGCCCCACTTTCACCAGAGGAGGCGGAGGACGTAATTATCAAAGACACCAAAGGTGATCCATCATACGTCGCCCCCGGCGAGAAAGTTGTCGGATACGTCCTTGCAAAGATGGAAGACGATCCAGATGCAACTGACAAGACTCCTCATGGACATGTCACATCGTTATCCGTGATGAGAACATACAGAAGACAGGGTATCGCTGAAAAATTGATGAGACAGGCATTGTATGCACTCACAGAAACCTTTCTTAGTGAGTATGTCAGTTTGCATGTTAGAAAGAGTAACAGAGCAGCATTGCATCTTTACAGAGACACTCTACAATTTGAAGTTTTGAGCATTGAAAAGAGTTATTACGCAGATGGTGAGGATGCCTACTCCATGAAGAAAGTGTTGAAGGTTGATGAACTCCTTCCATCAAAGTTCCAAAAGGCCGAGATTGTGGACGATGAGGAGTCCGATTTGCTGGATGGCATTGAAGACTAAGCATATGGAAATACAAAAGAAAAAAGATTAGGGGTCACACGTAGTTCAGAACAAGGGAGGACTTAAACAAAGGCTACATCGAAGTAAAAGTTGAAAGACAAGACACGTAAACATCAAATTGATAAAACGAAACAAGTAAATATCACAGTTCCAATCCTAGAGATGCATTGTTAGCCCATATTCCACGACTTGAGTAGGGTTTGCTCATCTTGACGAATGAAACAGACCACCACCGGTGTTGTGTGTTTTTCAGAGATAAATAGTAAGGTAGCGTGGTTTTTTCCACATCGACAAAAAGTCTCGAGCCAAATGCACTCAAGTCATCAGTTAAACACACACCGGGTTGGTGCTTTCAAAATTCAACAAGCCTCCTCTTTGTAAGTACTTACAATTTGTGTGAGATGCCACTTATCGAAAAGAGAGAAAGGTAAGTTGTGTGTTGATGATGGAAGAAACTCAAAAATTTTCAACTTTTTTAAAGCGAAAGTCGGCTGGGTAGCGCCCTGTGGCGCTTACCGTTTTCGCGCTTAGTAGGAAGTTCTAGGGCTAAGCTGTGTGCATGGGGTACAAGTAATATCTCGGGGTTTCGGCCACTTTGCCTCTTCACCCTTCTATTGTCCAATTCCTCAAGTGTCACACAATGTCCCCAAAGACCAAGGCTCTCGAATACATCTCCTCTAATAAGTACTTCATGATCTCCAAGTCATGGTGCCCAGACTGCCACTACGCTGAGGCCATCTGGAAGAAGTACGGTGTTTCCGACAAGGTGACCATTCTTGAGCTCGATAAGATTGATCCAAAGGAGGCTGAGGCCCTAGAGAAGGCATTCACTGAGATTTCTGGTCGTAAGTGGGTCCCAACTATTTGGTTCAACGGTGAGAGATTCGGTACTGAGCAGGATTTGAAGAAGCTCGAGAGCTTGGATCAAACTGAGGAGGAGTTCAAGAAGGCTGGTCTTCTCTGATTGCCAAAAGAAGAGTGATTAGTG
This sequence comes from Petasospora fabianii, assembly GCA_022641835.1. Classification (NCBI taxonomy): domain Eukaryota; kingdom Fungi; phylum Ascomycota; class Saccharomycetes; order Phaffomycetales; family Wickerhamomycetaceae; genus Petasospora; species Petasospora fabianii. The sequence continues at coordinate 608,203 of CP048718.1, read as the reverse complement.
CTATATGGTGACAATATTGGTGGGTCATAAATAAATGGTCATGAACATTAAAAAGCAATTAGCGTAAGAACGTGAAGTGAACTATCAACTTCTTTTAGTGGAAAGTGTGGCGTCATGAGTAGGAGGTCGTTTGATTTAATGAGAATTCTCACGAGATGAGCGACTTCTTGTTCTCAGTGGCTCTGCAACTGTTGGAACACGTCTTCTCTGAGATGGCGTCAATGACTTGTCAGTAAGATTCACCTCTGAGAGTTTAAAGTAACCAGAACTGGCGGTCGAGGTGAAGCTTCCTGCAGAGCCTGGTGGCGTCTCTGTCTCAACGGAGAGAACCTGTGCAGTAACTGACGTATCACCAGGTGACACTTCTTTAAAAGTCTCCACTTTATCATCAAAAGTGACGGCACTGAGGCCACCGCGTGACTTGCGTCTATTATGACCTTTCTTGAACGCACTAATCTGCTTCTTCTGCTCCTCATCTGTGTTCTCACTCTGATCATCATCCTCAACCTCCTCTCTAAAAGTCACATCCTCGACAAGCGCCTTGAATGCATCTGTCTGAGTAGATGTCTTATCTTTGTACAACTTCTCCAAGTGCGTAACCTTAGCTGTGGATCCACCATTACCATCACTTTTCATACTTAATCTTCTTCTCTTCTTAGATGGGTCTTCAATACAGACACCAGGACACAAACACTTATCCGCATCCATACCAAGTTCCTTCAACTTCTTCACACTCGAGATACCAATCTCATCCTGCTCACTCTCGGGCATCACAGTACCGCATTGTAATGCAGCATCCTCCTGAGATTTGTACTCCACGGCATGAGCCAGTCTTGAGTGGTTAAGGAATCCCTGGGCGGAACCAAAGTCAGTACGACCACACTGTGGGCAATCAATGCGAACAATCACACCATCTGATCGCTTGTGTACGCAAATTTTGTTGCCATGGGCATCCACAACGGGACGGAGACCACCATATGAGGTTCGATGTACCGGTGCTTCGTGATTTGTTGATGTCTTTCGTAGATTGTAGTATGGGTTAGCAGCGTTTTGAGCACCTGGTGAGTCGAGAGGTGTATTTGGACTTGTGCTGTATGGTGAGTTGACGTTATCTGGATTAAGGGCGGACTTCTTCAACTTGATGAGGTTCTCAATATAGCTGGCATATTTGGGGTCGTCGTGTAAATTCTCCATCATGGCCATTTGTGACTGAACCCTCTCTATCTCATTCCGTAAAAGGTTGTATTCTCTATGTTTCAACAGAATCTCGAGGTCGATTTCATTGCAGAGGTTCTGCTTGATCTCACGCTCAAGGGGTGTCTCCTCAAAGTGTGCGGGGGAAAAGCCGTCGGAGTTGGGACTCTTGGGCGTGGCAATTTGAAGGTACACCGATGAGTCCCCACGGTTGGTGTCAGCAACATCATCGTCAAACTTTGGATGAGCCATGACAGCGAAAAACTAGGAGAAGTTGTTCCCGTGATATGCTGAAGGGTTAGTGCTCAGTGTTGTAACGATAAACTAGACTGTACTTTCCTTTACGCGTTTTGCCACTTTTTTCTGTCATTTGACGTCGGTCAAATGAGGCTTCCCCCGCGAATCTGTTGTGGATGTGCGCATCTCTCTCTCTCTCTCTCTTTCTGTTTTAGCTTCCAATACGATCATAAAGTGTGAGTGAGTTATAGATACAAGGTACAGGTGGTGTACTACATACTTCTTGGTGCAGAATTAACCGACCTTCAGGATGATTGAGCGGAACAGAGCAAACACATTATACTATCTAGAAACGCATTCAACGGGTCATGTGACCCTTCATAATAGAAAACTTCATTGACAGATTTAACCACTAACGTTAATTCTTAGCAGTTTCAAGCTTCTAATCAGGTGGTAGGACTTTAGATAGTGATACCAACGACATTTTTTCTTGTAGTTGATACATCCCGACGATCAGAGTGAGGAACAGGGCATGGCATGAGTAGATGCTACTGCTGATATCGTCAAAATTAAAAGGTCAATTCAAACAAAAAGTTTAGTACAGAAACTCGGCCATTAGTATAGATACTATCAGTGTACATTATTTTCATCATCCCATTCAACAAACTGAAGCTCCACAGCTGATTGTATATCCTTTGACCTTATATGCCTCATTTGCTGCCACTGGAAGACGGGTCAATAAACGCGCCTCTGCCGCCTCTTCACTCAACCGACATTTGAACTTTTCTTCTCCGAGCTTTCTTCCACTCTAACCCTATCAAGAGGTACACAACCACAAAGGAAATGTCTAGAATTCCTTCTTCATTCGACGAGGAGAACTCGTACAAGTGAGTACCCTTGCCTTTGACAATCGGTGTAGATGATGAGGATGATGATGAGGATGTCGCCCTTCTTCACCCCGGATCCCGCAGACCACTAACAAACCTCAGGCAACTCGACTTCATCGACAAATGTATCAAGAATTGTAAAGAGCAACCACTGGTTCCGCTGGGGACACTTGCCACGACGGTAGCCGTCATCCTGGCCGCCAAATCCCTCCGTGTCGGTAACAGACCTGGTGCCCAGAAATGGTTCCGTTATCGTGTTGGATTCCAAGGTTTCACAATCGCTGCATTGGTTATTGGTGGTATTGTTTACGGAAGAGAGACACAAGATACGAGAAAGTCGAAAGAGGAGGAGCTTCGTGAGAAGGCTAAGCTCAGAGAGAGACTTTGGATCGAGGAGCTCGAAAAGAGAGATCATGCTGCTAAGGAGAGAAAGAAAAGAGCCGAGATCGCCAGACAGAAGTACGCTGAGCAGCTGGAGGCTGAGAAGAATGCAGCCGAAAGTGATATCTTGAAGCAGGTGAAAGACATCGAGGAGCAAAAGAAGTAATCCACTCCTCCGTCACGTTTTATGATTCATTTGACCTTGTACAGATTTATGCCCATTTACATTAATGATTACCACAGTAGATATTCGTACTGCACACTTTAAGGACGATGAACTTTTGTCTCCATGGTGGACATCCAAAGCCCGACATCGAAGCATCTCCATGGGCTTTGATTTAGATCTGAACTAGTTCGATATGGGTTATGTCAGCGCTTATGTCAGCCAAGTTCAAGCGCGCACAACCACCCCAAATTAACACACACACCCACGCAGTTCCGATAAGTTCGTTTGGGTACAGATAATCAAAACTTCTCCACCTTCACAAACTATCAAATCCAAGATGCTCGTTCTTGCAATTGGTGATCTTCATATCCCTCAAAGGGCAATCGTACGTCGTCTGCGGTATTTTCATACTAATGCTCTAGCAGCCCGAGGATCTCCCGATACTAACAACGCCTCCACTAGGACTTACCAGCTAAAGTACGTCCCTCAACTCCGTACCTTTCATGCTCGTCGCCTCAAATACTAACCAGTCCAATAGTTTAAAAAGCTTCTAGTACCAGGAAAGATTTCACAAGTCCTCTGTCTCGGAAATGCGACAACATCACCCTCGACCCTCGAGTTCCTCAAGAACCTCTCGGCGGACTTCCAAATTGTACGTGGTGAATTTGACGATAACTCATCACTTCCATTATCACTCGTCATCACACATGGTCCACTACGCATTGGCTTCACCAATGGATTCACAATTGTGCCAAGAGGCGACCCACTCAGTTTGCTCACAATGGCAAGACAGATGAACGTTGACGTTTTGATATGGGGTGGTACGCATAAAGTTGAAGCCTATGCCCTTGAAGGAAAGTTCTTTGTTAATCCTGGAAGTGCTACAGGTGCCTTTACGACGGAATGGCCAGATGTTGACTTGGAGGATGAAGGTGAAAAGAAAGAAGGAGAGGAAACGGAAGATAAGGAGGAAAACGAAGACAAGAAAGAGGACCAAGACAAGGGGGATAAAGAAGAGGAGGCTAAAGAAGAGGAAGATGACAGTGATGATGACGATGAAGCCGAAGAAACTAATGATATTATCCCGTCTTTCACATTGCTTGATGTCCAGGGTTCTGTCATCACGTTATACATCTACACATACATCAATGGGGATGTGAAGGTTGATAAGGTGAGCTATCGTAAAGACCAGTGAGATGTTCAACTAAATTAACAATGAGCTGTCGTGCGCAGTTTTGATGTAGAATCGTTCATAGTTCTTAATCCTTCGGTGGTGATCACTTCATCAGTGTCCTTTATATACAATTTAAGTGATGTAGACAGTTTCAGATGTTCAAATGGATACCCTCTTTCTCACTTTCTTCTCAGTGACAGCATCATGGTGGGTGAGAGTCTCCTTCAGCAAAAACGCTGCAATGTTCTCATCCTCGAAGTAACTGGTATGTGCAGTGACACCAGAAACAATTGAGAGCTCCAAATACCCCTGAGGCAAGTTGTAATCAACTCTACCATTGTAATTCATAGCAGACATAATCTTGAGCTGTTCTTCATCAAGCATCACAGTCTTGGCAACCTCCTCCTGTTTCTGCTCCTTCTCAGTCATTTCTTCCTCGCTCTGCTTTTGAGCAGCTTGTATCAGACTCGTGATGTTTGCTGCATCGGAGACATAATCCACCATTTTCTGCGTCAGAGAATCACGGACGTCAGCCAAGTGTGATAATTGCTTGTTGAAGTTCTCAACTAGGAAGGGAACTGATGCCGGCTCAAAATCTGCAAATTCACGTCTGATGAGTGGTTCAACCCTGTATCCAATTGGATCGCAAGGATGGAAGATATTGTAGTAGTTTTCACAGGCAAAAGTCTTGAGACCTTCCCTAGATGGACCAGCGATAGAGCGTGGGGCGATGTTTGTGCGCTTGAGAACGTTAAACACACCAACTGGAGACCCCATTCCAAAGTAGTTTTCAACCTTGAAGTGGAAATGTAATGGATCTTTAGATTCGGGATCGACTTCATCGGGTTGCATGGATAGGAGATCTGCTGCGATAGCAGAACCTAAGGAATGGCCAACTAGGGATACCTTACCTCCAAAATCTGGATTACGTTGCTTGAAGAGGTCATATTGTCTGTTGGCTTCAAGAACAACTTCAGAAAGGATTTGGTTCATGTAGTGTGGTTCGTAGTAGAGTAGAACATCGAAGAGCACGGATCCAACGAGGTTACGAAGGGGACGGAACTCATCAACAGTCACATCAGCAAGAGATGGTAAGTTTGATGCAGCACGTGTATCTGTGGAGAAGTCAACCTTGTGTCTCCATGTGAGCGGGAGGACCTGGATGCGGCAGTTATCACCGGTTTTGTCATTGAGTAGTTTTTGGAACTCCTTGTTTTCGGAGTAAACCTTCTTCAAGTTCTTTCTCATTACATTAACTGTGTGATTGAAGTTCACAGCTTGAAACTTGGTACCGAGCATCTGGCCAATGCCGTGGATACACAAGATCAAATGATCAACTTGTCTACCACCACCTTTAACAGCCTGGTTCTCTTCTTGGTAATCTTGTTCAATTTCAAGCTTCATAGCCTCCTTTGTGTTGTTCTCTTGCTGTTTCTCAGACAATGATCCAGACTTCTCTCTAAACATTTCATCAAGTTCCAACGCAAACATCTCACTCAGATTTGAGAAAGTATAGGAGATGTCACTAGAGCCAGACTCATTAGATTTCTCCAGCTCTGGGTGCTCAAACCCACGAACGAGTAGAGTTGCACCAATCGCTGGTAAGTTCTTGACAGCTTTCAAGAAGCTAACCTGAAACTTACCACCGTATCCTTTGCTAAGCAAATATGCGGTTTTGTCATCACCATAGACCACCTTCTGTTCGCCACGAATCACATAGACGTCATCGATTGGGTTAGATTTCAATCTTTTGAGTAGTGGATTACTACTAGGGTTTGTCTGTAGGTCTTTTGAGGTTTTATCGTATGGCTTGACTGCGATGTATCCCTGTTCCAAATCCTCTGCGAGCTCTTCCTTGACAGGAACACCATCACTTGTGAACCATGAACCCCTACGGACTTCGTACACGGCACCGTCCCAGTACACGGGGCTCATCACCCTCTCTTCGAGGTCGACTTCGAACAAAAAATCTTCATTGACACTAATCTTGTTGTCAAAGGAAGCACCATCGAGTCTATTTTGATGTTCACGCTCCAACCTTTGCGAATCATAGATGGAGAACGGGGTGAATTTCTTGGGCTCCTCCGTCTTGGTGTAGTTGTAGTAATCGGGCATTGTATGTGGGACATCAGTAGCGTAGAACCATCTCACGTGGAGGTCTGGTGCCTTTGGGTCATCTGGGGCAGTCACTAGTGGACCCTTTGCAGGATGCGAGGAGGCGAATCTGCGGGATACGAGTATAGGAGTCGGGAGAAATGGTGACTTAGGCAGTGGATAGCAGGTCCTTGGGAGGTTGGTAGAGGACTGGAGGCAGATGGTGGCCAGACTACGGGACATGACACTGCGGTAGTGGTGGGCAATGGGTGTGTGATGAGCTTGTTGGAGCAGGCTATTGATAAGGCGGTGTTTCGTGATCATGGGGGGATCACAGCAGTCGGCGGTAAGAAACAATTGGCGGTTGAACGATGGTGTGCAAGCGCTAGTAAGCCGGTTTTGGCTCCTTTTGCTCTGTCACAAAGCTGGCTGGGTGGGGAATGGGGGATCTTGGTTGTGTTGAAGTTGTTAGGAAAGGAATAAAATATAGCCGAGGCGCAGAACCGATGGGCACCGGGCCGAAACCTCATAGGCGGAATTTAGACAGGCGCAACACTACTACCTACATACAAAACACAGGTTCACAGGTACATCAGTCGTTTTTTTATTTTAAAGGAGGTCATCGAGTGACTGCTCGGAGTCTCTTTTAATCAGATCGAGCATTCCGTCTGGAAGAATTGGCCTCTTATTCTCATCCAAGACGTATCTGAAGGGCATTTCCGTGGCTTCGTTCTTGTTGAATCTAAATTCTGGGTAGTCAATGAACTCAATCTCTTCAAACTTCTTCTTGTCCTTGACAATCAACTGAGTTGTTCTCACTGCGGTGTCAGTGGTCATTTGTTTTGATCCAAGACGTCTTCCAGCGAAACCATACTTCTTTCTTAACTCACCGGTACGGTCTCTTGGTGGATGATCTCCCAAGATACCACCAAAGACAAAATAGTCAAATTGTGCGTGCTCTTCCGGAACAAGGTCAGTCTCAGCGGCAGGGTCAAGAAGACAAACTCTTTCTTTTATGATTGGAGCCTCAGTAGTTCCAATCTTGGTCACATCGTCGGTAGTCCATTGCAAACCAGCCTGTTTAAGCTCCTCTGGGATGACGGTGCCCTCTGGAAGAGATGTGAGGATGAGGTTCTCGGCACCAACCTCCTTGATGATGGTGCAGTACTCAAGGATCACCCATTCAGTGAATCCTTGTTCCATGTGCTCGATGACGTACTTCATGGTGTTTCTAAGAGCTGCGGATGCTGTACAAACCATCGATAGCAAGGTGATGAGGTGAAGAGAGATGCCTGTTCGAATTTTTTGCAGCAGACGCGCAGGTGCCACATCCGCGACGATGTTCTTTTGTCTGGGGAAGATAGCAAAGGCGCTGACGGTGGCGATTGAACATTTCTCACCATTTGTAAAAGGTGTGTGGATGTGGCTTATACAATGTCCCTTTGATTTGCTGTACCAAGTTTCTGGTGTGTCAATTGGGCCCCACGATGGTCCGGTTCGAGGCGTCACACACAACGTGAATATCCACGCTACTGTCTACATTAATCAAGCGTGATATCTAACAACAGGAATATGTATCATTCGTAGCCTTTTTTTGTGTGTAGATGTATATGAACTGTTCTCTGACATAGTCATGGGGAGTAACATGCCTCCATTTCCGTTCGATTTGCATACAATTTTGTATCACATATAAAACCTTAACAGACCGAGATAATGCCCAAAGAGTTGAAAGCAGAATCAATAGCCATCAAACCCTTCAGTTTTGTTCATTTGTTTCACTTCTTCTCCTCCTCGTTGTCCTTCAAGAAGTCGTTCAACAACTTCTCAACATCGATGTCTTCAGCCTTGTTCTCGAGGGGAGCAGCAGCTGGCTTTGGAGCATCAGCCTTTGGACCGTCAGAAGAAGCTGGGGAGCCTCTGGTGGCGGCCCAGCCACCGATACCAGCGGTGAGGAGGGTAGCAATAGAGATCTGTAATTGATTGTGTTAGTCAATTGGTCCCGAACGAAGTGATCTAGGGGCTAGAAAAGAAGGCAAATCAGAGTCATTAATAACCGTTGCCCCGGATCAACATGGATGGATATGCCTGTCAATTGGAGCCGCCCCCATTGAACACATCCAGCACCTGATTCGAAAGAAGACCACATACGTAGTGAGCAGGCACCTTAGCACCCAAGATCGTGTAAACAGAACCCATTGTGTCTTTAAGTGATGGCCCCTTGACACCAATAATCGCCGCCTTTTTGAAGCACACACTTTTGGCACCCACAAAATAACCAAAAAGCCAGCGCGCGCGCGAGCGCGCTCGCTCAAGCGCGGGAAAGGAGAGATTACGCGAACACGCTCGATTCGCGACATCCCAACTAGAAAAGTCTGTCCAATTGGAAGAGCGTGCTCCTACCAGGGCCTCTCAGCGAATGAGATTCCGTTCTTTATCCCGTTTCTGATTCCCGCACGCAAAGTGGCCTCTTTTTTTTTTTCGAGCACCAGGGCGAAAACGAAAAGAACGGACCATCAATAAACCTCTGTTCACCACCACAACAACAACTAATACCTTCCCTTCAAGCAAACAAATCCATCACCATGCTCCGCACTGCCGCTGCCAGAAACGTCGCCAGAGCCGCTATCAGAGGTCAGACAAGATTCGCCTCTACTCACCCAGTTTCCAACGCCTCCATCGCTGAGCTCGAGAAGAGATGGGAGTCCCTTCCAGCTAACGACCAGCAGGAGATTGTTTCTCAGCTCGCTGAGCGTCAGAAGCTCCCATGGTCTGAATTGACCCAGTCTGAGAAGAAGGCTGCTTGGTACATCTCTTACGGTGCCTGGGGTCCACGTCGTCCTATTCACCCAAAGGGTGAGGCTGGTAAGATTGCCACTGGTGTCTTTATTGGTCTCGGAATCTGCATGTCCATCTTCTTTGGTATTAGAGCATTGGCTCCACCACCTCCAAAGACTATGTCCCAGGAGTGGCAGGAGATGTCTGACGACTACCTCAAGTCTAAGAACGCTAACCCATGGTCCACATACTCCCAGGTTCAGAGCAAGTAAGCCCGTCAATATCATCACCGTACTGGATATGGCCACGCATTTACACACAACATGAACCGGTTATTTCGCTTTTTTGATGATTTGAGGAGTTTATACACTATATGAGGAGATATTCAAAAGCCTGTTTGTTTGGAAAATGAAGATTGCGGAGGTTCTCAGGCTACCTCCAACCACCACCCCCACATTCAAAACCCGACCCACAGTCACACACAAACCTATACGACCACCATCACTCACACACACACAAAACACACAAATTCAACACAACATTTTATTCACAAAGATACACCATCTTATTTATTACGAAGGATTGATGCTATCACAGTCAAGTTTTTGGTTTATCTGTTGACAGACTTGCTTGAAGACCCCTCCTCGCGAAGTCTTAATCCGCCTTTTTTTTTATCTTTTGTTTGGTTTTATACTATTACTGCTGCATACGGGGAGAAGATATGAAGAGGCACATGTCTTTAGGTGCCTGCCTTCTTGACTCTTGAATTGAAAACTTGATTAGATTCGGCAACTTGCAAATTGTAGATCTCACGATTTCTTTCTCTCCGATCCGGTCAGGCCATATGTGTGTGTCAGTATATTTTTTTTCGCGAAAGCGCGTTCGGAGGAGAAGCGGACCTGAACCCTCTCTAACACAACGTCTGAAAAATTTCTAGGCGATGAGCTGTGTCTGTCTTTCCAACTTAGGCACCCACAACTCCAACTTTCATACACATTATACATTAGACATACACCATGTCCTTCTCCTTCGGATTCAGCGCTGACAGCGATGACGAGTTCACAGCACCAACAACACAGACAAGGCCTTTCACTGATCCACTCTCTCATATAAACCCAGATGCCCGTCCAGCTACACTAGAATCATTCCAATCCATCCTTCATAGTCTCAAGGACGTTAGAACAACTTTTGAAGCATACACGACGCCAAAGGGAAACCTCGTGTATAGACGTGAACTCTTTGATGTCAAGCATCAACTTATGATGGAGGAAAATGATGATCAAAGTTCCGATGAGTTCAAGATCCTGATTGGTGATGATGCTACTGATTTGAAAAAAAATGTTTATGAAGGTGGGTTGAAAAGTTGGGAATGCTCTGTCGATACAGTCGACAAGCTTAGTGAGTTGTCTGATGAGGAATTGCTAAGTGGTGATGTTATTGAATTAGGTTGTGGTACTGCCCTTCCCTCTACATATCTTTTCAAGAGAGCCTTGATGCAACAGAGAAGAGAGCAAAAGTTGACCTTTGTACTCGCTGATTACAATAGCTCAGTCTTGAGACTTGTCACCTTACCAAACTTGATTATCACATGGGCCTCATTGTTGGATGAAGAGGACAGAACATCTCTTCAAAGATCAGAAGATGATACTATTCCAATCGTTGCAGATGAACTTCAATTCACCGAAGCGCTTCTCACAAAGTTCTTTGAGTCTGTCAAAATGCAAAACATCAATATTCAACTCATTTCTGGTGCTTGGAGTCGTCAGTTTGTCACACTAACCAACCAAATTTCTACATCATTTAAACTTATCATCACTTCAGAAACTATCTATGCACCAGAGACCCTTCCAATTATCAGTGAGCTTGTCATTGAACTAATACAGCAGAATAAGGGCTCAATGGCCCTTGTCGCTGCCAAGGATATCTATTTCGGTGTTGGTGGAAGTCTCGTCGAATTCCAAAACTATCTCGAGGAGAGACAACAACATGGTGTTAAGATCGAATTCGAAGTGCAAAAGGTTAATGCCGGTCTGAAAAGATCTATTGTTCTCATCAAGTGATGCTTTACAATTTGTTCATATACTCGTAAAGATGTTATTTTTGCATTGTCTAGACTGTATGTCTGTTATATTCATGCTTAGTCTCCACACAGGGCTACATATAGTTCACAATTCGTCATATATGAAATTGACTCATGATCTCGTATCACGATAGATTCTAAAACAAAGTGTAGTCTCAATGATGGGCTTTGGTATATAGTAGAGCAGGCATATGATCCCAACTATTGAACACTCCTATATGCGGTCTAAAAAACCACTAGTATTTTCAGAAGTCGACCAATATGAGTCTTCATATATATATATATATATCTTTTTTCTGTTGATTCCCCTGCTTGAACCTTTTCCACGTGTACGGAGTTTTATAGAAAAACAACATATAAAGAAGCAGCATGGTATAGACTAGCTCAGTCTTCTTTGTTCCTAACCATGACCTTCAATATAAGCTCCCTCCCTTGTAAGGGAATAGGTACCTGAAAAATTCAAACACTTTAAATAAGACCCCATTCAAGAAAAAAAGAGAGGTGTGCTCTTGTTCGTATGCATAGACTTCATGGAGTCAATGTGGGGACGTAAAAGACTAGACTCATGATTGTTCATTATGTACTCGCAAGTGAGTATATGCACTATGGCACCAAATCCACATCCCTATATAGCAAATGCTCTGTAATATAGTAGTGCTAGACTTGGTTCCATACGTTTCCTGAGAAAAGACTACAGATGAGACTACATATGGCATCTATAGCTGGTTTACATGCCAGCCGGCCCACCAACCAACCATTAAGGCAGCCAGCCCTCTCATGATTATGCCTTAATAGAGAAGAGCTTGAAGGAACATGACATCTCTCTATTCCTTGAGTAGTGCATGACACAACATATTGAGGACTCGGTGCCCACCGCTGGATTCTTAGGATTAACTAGCTCTTTGCTAAGACGGAATGTCTTGGACATCATTCATGTAAGTTGTTGTTATTAGCGTGCACGCGCGCATTGACAGTTGACAGTTGGCCCTTGTTTACCAATTCATGCGCATTCTGCGGAGTTCGACGATGTTCCATCTTGCCGCAAAATTTTTGAACGGCACTCGAGACAATTTTAGCAAGTGCATACTTGGTGAAACAGCTTCGTATCAATAAGTGGAACCCTACTACAGAACATCAAGCCAGATGGTTCCAGAGAAAGTCTATATGCGCTAGCCATGTCTGTGGCGCCAGCCAGTTTCCCATGGCGACGCGCGCATGAATTGCAGATCCTCATGCCGTCGAATTCGTCTGGTTGGCCACTTTGGGCTGGCCAGGCTTAGCAAACAATCAACAAAGGGTGCCACGACCCTGGTTTAGGGCAGCCAGTGACATGAAAAATGTTTCATGGTGTAGTCTGGGAGGGACAACGAAGTCACCCATACACCATTAGGCTCTGCTGCAACTAATTGGCTAAGGTTTAGCTTGTCGCCCGCTTCTCTAACACCAGCGCATCCTGTCGCCCTATCCTGCGCCTCTTGCCTCACCACGCACACATGTTCTCTCACAGGGCAACTAGCCATGATGACGAGCCAGGATGGGAATGCAACGATGCGCTCTCATTTTGTCAATGGTTGGCAATGGCTCGGATATAAGCCACCTAGAGCCTCATTGAGTTATGAGGTTGAACTGTCGTTGGCTTGTGCCACAAGCTATTGTTTACGCAGGGGGATGCTAAGATGTCGTGTGCCCTATGCTTTACCGCCTTCATCAACCACAAAACTCTACAACAAACTAGGGGAGATCTAAAGATTAGGATTATAGATTAGTTATTAATTATTAGCACGGTCTTGTAGCCTGAACCTGTTTGAGCTGCAATACGTAGCCGTGGCGGCACAGTGGCAAAGGCAACAACAACGTCACTCTAAACGGTGAAAGAAAAAACATAAAAGGACATCAAAAATAAAACTCAGTCAGCGACTTTGAATATGACAGAATGCTTCTCGAAACACCAAATGGCATTTTACAAGTGCAAAACAGTATCCTGTAGCAAACAAAGGTCAGACATACGCTTAGTTAATCTTAGCGACGACACCCTTAACCTTAGCAAAGAGCTTCTTGAAGACGTTCTTCTTGTCCTCAGTGGTCTTAGCCTTGGAGAACTCATCCTTGGCCTCAGTGGCGGCGTTGATGATCTCGTCCTTGACACCGGCGACACCAGTAGAGGTCTTGTTCTCAGTGGACTCAGCAGTCTCCTTAGCCTCATCGGTAACCTGCTCGGCCTTGTTCTCAGTGGCCTCAACAGTTGGGGTGGTGGTCTCCTCGACCTTCTTCTCGACGTTCTCGGTAGCGGCAGACATTGTGATTGTGTAGTAGTTTTCCTTAGTTGGTAGCAGAAGGAAGGAGGGGGCCGTGGCGGGTGGCGCAGAAAACAAAGCGGGCGGGTGCCCTCGCCTTCTTATAGTGCTGCAGGTGCTCCACCGAATTTTTTTGCTGCCAAAACATGACGGGCGCATAAATTTGCTAAGCGCGCAGGGCCGGCCGCATCCGGTCACCGCCGCGGGCGAAATGTCGAGGGCTGGCTGGTGCTGGGGGGAATTAGTCACAGTCTTTTGCACCGCGCTGAGCCCTGGTGGAGAATGGTCACTAGAAGCATCAACATGGGACAGTTTACACATTCGACAATGGTTGTTGCGGTACCCACAGCTATTGTCGAGTAAGCTGGCAATGCGCGCGCCCTTTCAGGACCGATGATCATCACTTTCATCGTCCGCCACCACCTTCCATGGTCTCCAACCAGGCTCTGTGAGATCTGCATGATTGAAACATTATACGCTTGTGACGAACCAGCATTCTCACAGGACGCTGTTTTTTCATGCCAATGCCCGCACCGGTACACTCAATGCCCGGCGTTGAATATTTTGAATATACAATGTCGCAGATTCCAGTGCCTCAAAGAGCATGATGTACTACACGTAACCGCTTCCAAATATAGAATTACAACATCGATCCCTAGAGATAATCGTACCATCAGAGGAAATGGACAATTTACCTGGTAACCAGGCACCCGAGAACCAAGAACTGTACTTCTCCACGAGTCAGACCATTCACGACTCAGCCCTTTTCCCCCACCTCCCGGCCAAACCGGCTTTGATTCCTCTCTGTTTGCCTCAACAGGCAATTGATGACGGATGTGTCAAAAAAAAAAAAAAAAAAAAAACAGTCAAATTCCGCTCACGTGACTTTTTCCTTCTAGAATAGGGTATTTCCTTGTTTGGTTGTTTTTTCTTTGTTTCGCGAAATATCCCCATCCTGAACAATTTGTATATGTATTTGGATCATGTGCTCAATCAAATCTCTTTATAGCACCTAATCTTTTACGATCATCATCTACAAAACAATTCAAAAATGGCATTTCCAGTAATTGCATTCCAGCTCTACAATCTCAACGACTTTGATGTCAAGCTTTTCTCAGACTACCAGGAGAACAACTTGTACATTGCTCGCTTTGCCTTTGAAGAACACTACCCAAGCACAACTGACGAGGATGAAGGTTCCTCCCAAAGACCTGACAAGCTCCATCTCGTAAACATCGGTGAAAATAAAGAGACATTGAAGCAGTTCCCATTTAATGCTATGTACAAGAATGAGCTCGTCCATGTCAAGGTTGGAAAGAGTGCTCTTACACGGTCCTCCTTCTTGTTAAACCAGGAGTATAACTATCTTCTTGTACTCTATTTCGACACCCCTGAGACCGCCTCCAAGTTTGAAGAGTATCTCACAAAGCTTGAACTTCCAGTGGAGACAGCTGAAACATTCGATGAATACTACACAAAGAAGTTGGATGAGATCGACGCTACTATCTTCAAAGAGTCTAGAGGTGAGAAAAGACTCCAGAGAAAGCTCTACAGAGGCATGAGCACTAGGGAGGTTAAGTTTTTGTCTCGCTATGTTAAAATTATTGAAGAGGACGCCGGACTCCATCACATTTACATGAAGATCATCCATGAGTTTGACGATGAGTTCTTGCATTCGCAGAACGACAAGTTTGAATTCGATTCCACAACACAGAAGCCTCTCATTTGAACTATGTGATCCTCACGAAAGCATGTGATTACGAAAATATCCAACAAAGCATTATCTGACTCCATATTGACACTAGCCTTGCACGCGATGTCGAGAACTAATGTAGATATAAAGAATAGACAACTGATCCAAAACGTGGGGAAGCATCGAGTGCGCGCACATTTCCAAAGTGGTGTCTGGGTGTTACGGTCTCTCAAAAAAGAAAGTAAATTGGCGGCAGAGAAGATTAAGCCAACGCCAACATTAACAAACCCAAACAGTGGCAGACAAATAAACCCATCCAGTTCCTCTGTCATAATGAGCGGAGACCACGCCCCTAAGGACCCCGCTGAGGCGATGGGTGAGACTAAGATCGCCACGTCGGATGAGCTGGTGATTGGTTGCAAAGTGTCTGTTGAGAAGGATGGAGAGTATCGTATCGCTGAACTCTTGTCACTACGAATGAAGAAGGGAAGAAAGGTCTTCTATGTCCATTATGATGACTTCAACAAGCGTTTGGATGAGTGGATCGAGCTTGATCGTATCGATTTCTCCAAGCCGGTGACATTCCCAAAACCAGAAGCTCCAAAGAAGGATACAAAGAAGAAAGACACAAAGAAGGTGGCACAGAAGAAGAAAGATGTCAAGGAGACCAGTGCTACTCCTGGTGAGAAAGCTGGTGATGATGTCATGGACTTGGACAACTTGAATGTTCAAGGTGTTAAAAAAGATGATATTTCCAGGGAGGATGAAATTGAAAAACTGAGGACCTCTGGTTCCATGGTTCAGAACAATTCTGAAGTTGCTAGAGTGCGTAATTTGAGTAAGGTGATCATGGGGAAGCATGAGATTGAGCCATGGTACTTTTCTCCGTACCCTGTTGAGCTCACAGAGGAAGATGTCATATACATCGATGACTACACACTCCAATTTTTTGGCTCCAAGAAACAATTTGAAAGGTTCAGACAAAAGTGCACGTTGAGACACCCACCAGGTAACGAGATTTACAGAGATGATTATATCTCTTTCTTTGAGATTGATGGCCGTAAACAGAGATCATGGTGCCGTAACGTGTGCTTGTTCTCCAAGTTGTTCCTTGATCATAAGACATTGTACTACGATGTCGATCCCTTCTTGTTCTACTGTATGACTTCCAGAGACGAGCAGGGTCATCACTTGGTCGGATACTTTTCGAAGGAGAAGGAGTCTTCGGAGGGTTACAACCTTGCCTGTATCTTGACACTTCCTCAGTACCAGAGAAAGGGTTACGGTCGTTTGTTGATTGAGTTTTCGTATGAGTTATCCAAAAAGGAAGGTAAGGTTGGCTCCCCAGAGAAGCCATTGTCCGATTTGGGTCTCTTGTCATACAGAGCTTACTGGTCTGAGACTTTGATCAATTTGCTTGTTGAAAATGACAGCGAATATATTACTATTGATGAGATCTCACAAAGAACTGCTATGACGACAACAGATATCCTGCACACTGCACAAACCCTTTCCATCTTGAAGTATTTCAAAGGGCAGCACGTTATCTATTTGAGTGATCAGGTTGTTGAACAACACGAAAAGCTGAAAAAGAAAAAGAAGCACACCATCAATCCAGAGTTATTGCAGTGGAAGCCTCCAGTATTCACTGCTGCGCAGTTGAGATTCGGTTTCTGATGTCTTTGCTTTGCATCTCTGGGTTTGGGTTCTACAGGGTACTATTATTTGTCTTTCAATTTAATGACGTTACGAGTGTATGTATTGTTTAGTGTAGCAAAGTTTTTAATCAAATGGAATCGGCTTTGGCGCACTCTTTTCCATCTCCCTCGCAGCGATAGCACTCGGTACTTTGATACCACAACAATCACCCCAGGTATGCTGATGAGCAGGAAGCCCTTCCTCGGAATCATTATCATGATGCGTGTGATCGCACTCAGCTCCATGTGGCTCTCTTGCTGGTGTGCATCCTTCAGGTGCAACGAGAATTGATCCAAAGAAGAAATGTTGAATGATCGGAAGCTTTCCAAGAACCTCTGCGATGTACATCTTTTGCATACCTTCTGACACTTTCGACCATGTTTTCACGCCGCTAATGTCGTCAAGCATTGGGGAATGCCATCTCAGTGATGCAGTCTTTATAGAGTTGATGAAGTGAATACATGCAAAGTACATGTACTTCTTATGGAACATCTCCACCATGTCCTCATCGTGGATAGATTTTGGTCGAAGATGTTTGTGAGTGGAGAGTTGTGCTGCTCCAAAGAGAAAAGGTAAGAAGTGATAGTCATCGAGACCCCAAACACCATGGGATCCAGCAGGCTCGAGCCAATATTCCTTTTGAAGAAGACGCATCACTGCGATGTACTGGTTGAAAACTTTGAGGACCACAGCGGTGTCATCTTCCTTGGTAATAATGTTAAGCTTCCTCAAGCACAAAAGGAATGCAAGGAAGTTTAGTTCGTGCCCAGATCCATAGTCAATTCTTGTCCTATTCCCCCATGATTCGTTTAGGTATACCGAGAGCTCAACACTGGCATCACCATTGGGCTGTGTCAATATTGATGGGATGTGCTTCTTCATCAGTTCGACGGATGTATCCGTGATCTCATCGTAAACGTCTTTGAACTCGAGCTTTCCGAATCTGGAGGAGCTTTTATCAGCAACCGGATGCTTGTCAATAATTGCAGAAATATCGTCGAGCAAGTTCAAGAGCCCCTGTACGGATTCAGAGACGATGCACTCTGCATCGTTAGTCTTCCCCACGACAGACTTGGCGAGCTCGGCAACGAATTCAACAATATCAGCATGGGTCTGGCCCTCCTTCCACTTCATAAGATCGTCCTCTGTGACAATACGTCTGACTGGTTCGATAAATGACATGACTGCAACGGATCCTCTGACTGGTTCGATAAATGACATGACTGCAACGGATCCTGTCCTAACTGTCGTAAATCAAGCATACAGTAAGGTGGCGATGTTCCTCACTCTCTTCTGGGGAAACCCGCACAGAACGAGTTCGCGGAAGGGAAATGGGCACGTGACAAAAGCACTTACCCGGCCCACCAAATTGGAGCTGGCTGCTTTATCTCTCATTCAAATTCAAGCACGAGGCTCCCATAAACATCACCGCGAGGAGAAGCTCAGCACCACACCACGCACTAAGGGCATATATTGCATATATAATGTCGTCTGAGAGTGAAGAGGCCATTTTCCGTGAGTAACATTTGTTCAATTACGCTCATTGGTGCGCCACCGGGATACCTGGACTCAGGAGAGCTGTTTGGCTGCGCTGCTTTTATTGCCTCTCGAATGGTGATATAAAGGGCCGGTCTTTGAACGATCCTAGATTCTATCAATGATCTGGGCTTCAATTCATTCATAATCCAAAAATCTGATTGGAGAGCTTCTGGCTTGGCTCACCAGCTCCACTGACTTTTATCCCCTCTATTCTAAGCTCGGGATTCGCCGGCGCCCCTAATGACAATACTCCATCATGAACGCCTACTAACATAGACCACCAGGCTCTGCGGATATGTCCTTGGTCCAGCTCTACATCCCTTCTGAAATCAGTCGTGATGCTATTTATGCTCTTGGAGAGTCTGGTACTGTCCAATTCAGGGACTTAAACTATAAGGTTAACACCTTTCAGAGATCTTTTGTCAAGGAGATTAGACGTTTGGACAATGTTCAAAGACAGTACAGATACTTCAAGCAAGAACTTGACGAACGTGGAATTGAGATGAACCCAGCACCATACATTGATGATGACGAAAGTCCAAGTTCTCGTTTCTCTGTTCCAATCAAGCCAAGTGATATTGATGATAAGGTTGAGGCAGCACAAATTCTCGAGGAGAGACTCCAACAGCTTGTTGAATCCGCCGATGCTTTGGAAATCAGAAAGAAAGATATGCTTCAGCAACGTTTCGTCTTGAGTGGTGCTGCTGGTTTCTTCCAAAGGGCCGAGTCCACATTGGGTTCCATCGCTCCTGGTGAGAGCAACGATGCCGAGGCCAACCATATCACTCCACGCATCAACGCTAGTTACGTTACTGGTGTCATTCCAAGATCAAAGAAGAATATCCTGGAGAAAATTCTTTGGAGAGCCTTGAGAGGTAATCTCTTTATGGACACTGTGGAGATTTCTGAGCCAATTTACGACCCAAAGACCAAGGAGTCTGTTGACAAGGACGTTTTCATTGTCTTCTCTCTTGGTACAGAGATCATCAACAGAATCAAGAAAATCGCTGAGTCTCTGGATGCTGAAATATACCCAGTCGATGAGGACTATACCCTCAGAGAGGAGAAGCTTAAGGAACTCAATCTGACTCTTGCTGACCTCTACACAGTCTTGGAGTCCACCAACAGAACACTGGATACGGAACTCATTGCATTGGCTCAGGAGCTTGCAGTTTGGTCCCAAACTATTGCCAAGGAGAAGTCTGTATATGAGACTCTTAACTTATTTGATTACGACATCAACAGAAAAACACTGATTGCTGAAGGTTGGGTCCCAACTTCTGACCTGGACACAGTGAAAGACATCTTGCAAACCAACGACACTGGCTTGCAATCTGTGGTCAACATCTTGGAGACCACTAGAACACCACCAACATACCACAAGACAAATAAGTTCACAGCCGCTTTCCAGGCCATTTGTGATGCCTACGGTGTTGCCGAATACAAGGAGGTCAATCCGGGTTTGCCAACCATCGTCACTTTCCCATTCATGTTTGCCATCATGTTTGGTGATTTGGGTCACGGTTTCCTTCTTTCCCTCGTTGCACTTATGCTTGTTATCCACGAGAAGAAGATTGCCAGAATCAAGAGGGATGAAATCTTTGACATGGCCTTCTCCGGAAGATATATCTTGTTACTCATGGGTGTCTTCTCTATGGTTACTGGTTTCCTCTACAACGATCTGTTCTCGAAGTCTATGACAATCTTCAAGTCTGGCTGGGAGTGGCCAGAGCACCAAGTTGGTGAGACTATCTTTGCCAAGAAGACTGGCATTTATCCAATTGGTATTGATCCAGCATGGCACGGAACCGAGAATGCACTCTTGTTCACCAACTCTTACAAGATGAAGCTTTCCATTCTCATGGGTTTCATTCACATGTCCTACTCCTACGTGTTCTCTCTCGTCAACTATGTCCACTTCAAGTCCGCCATCGATGTCATTGGTAACTTCATCCCAGGTCTTATTTTCATGCAGTCCATCTTCGGTTACCTCTCCATCTGCATTGTCTACAAGTGGTCTGTTGACTGGATTGCCATTGAAAAGCCAGCACCAGGTTTGCTCAACATGCTCATTTCGATGTTCCTCTCCCCAGGTACCGTTGCTGAGCCTCTTTACCCACATCAGGCTAAGGTTCAGGTTGTCCTTCTCCTTCTCGCACTTATCTGTGTCCCATGGCTCTTGCTTTTGAAGCCACTCTACATGAAGAGGGTGCTGGATAGAGAGGCTGCTGAGTATGAACCAGTTGTTGATGGAGGTGAGCATGGTGCTGGTGAGACTGTTGCCCATGATGATGACGATGAGGAGCATGAGTCGCACAACTTTGGTGATATTATGATTCACCAAGTGATTCATACCATTGAATTCTGTTTGAACACTGTTTCGCATACTGCTTCTTACTTGAGACTGTGGGCTCTTTCCCTTGCTCACGCTCAGTTGTCTACAGTCTTGTGGACCATGACTATCCAGAATTCCTTTGGTGCCACAGGATTTGCTGGTGTTTTCATGACTGTTGCCATGTTTGCTATGTGGTTCTCCCTTACCGTGGCTATTTTGATTGTCATGGAGGGTACTTCTGCCATGTTGCATTCGCTGCGTTTGCATTGGGTTGAGTCCATGTCGAAGTTCTTTGTCGGTGGTGGTAAGGCTTATGAGCCTTTCAGTTTCAAGGTTGTGTTGTCTTCTGAGGAGTTCTGAAGTTGCACACTCATACACATTGACGTCCTTTTCTTATCATGTTGAGGGGTGCTTTGGTGTCACACTTTTTGTCATATAGATCTACATCAAACAAAAAAACAAAATTAATCTAAAGTTTCAAGTTTTCTATGCATGATTAAGGAACACACCTGTATTTATATAACACCAACAAATATTGTGAATATTAATCCCAGATCTTCACCAGCTGATCGGTACCACCAGAAGCAAAGACACATCTCATACTGTCATTAATCATTTCTTCGTCATCAGTCAATTTGTCGGAATCGTTCTCAAAGATGGATGGCGCCCATGCGATAGAGTTGATAAACCCATCATGACCTGTCAAAGTTCTAACACAGTCGCCAGTCTCCAAATCCCACAGCTTGATCGACTTATCATCCGAGCAACTGACCAAGATTTTACCATTTGGATGGAAAGCGAGGTCTTTGACCCATGACTTATGGCCAATCAATGTCTTTACAAGTGTTCCCTGAGGGTTTGATGATGGGATTGGATGATTGTGCGGTCTGATGATGGGCGCTGGTAGGAGCCAGATCTTAATAGTATCATCCCTTCCTCCAGTAACCGCATATTTGAAACCAAGCTTGTTGTATGTTTCCTTGTTAACATCTTCCATCGTGTTCAATTTATCAACGTACTTGTTCGAGATCATAGGAACAAACTTTACAGTTTCCACCACTTGATTATGACCAATCATAAGACCTAATCCAGTACCGGAGTCGCCATGAGAGAGTCTTACACTCTGATCACTTGATCCTGATAACAAATATTCTGATGCAGTGAGATCCAACGTTCTTACCCAGTCAGAGTGACCAACAAATGATTTCAAGCACCATCCAGATTTAATATCCCAGATCTTTATCGTAGTATCTCTCGAAGCCGTGAATATCACATTTTCGTTTTTGAAGACCACAGACGACACAACGTGTTCATGACCAGTCAATGTCCTAATCAATCTCCCCGTATGCAAATCCCACACTTTAACATAGAGATCTGATCCACACGTTACCACAACGTGATTATTGTTGTTAAATTCCAACTTTGCGGGAGAAATTGCTACTGCATTGACTGCCCTTGTGTGGGCTTGAATTGTACTGAGTGGTTGTACTAGATCTAAGAGGTTCCATACGGAGAATGTTCCATCGGAACAACCATTGATGAGTTGTGGGAGCTTTGGATGAATTGCCACGGCGGTAACGGTAGAGTTATTATTCAGCGTCTTTTTTACTTTAGAAGGAGCCCAATTGAACTTTGTAAGCTCAGAGTCACCATTGACAACGAGTGATGATGAGTTGTGTGATTGTTTGGAGAGTTGTTGTACTTGTGATTCCAAATCTGTGATCTTCTTCTGTAGTCTAAGGATGGCGGTCCACTTCTTCGGGAGAAGATCGTTATCGTCGGTAATGTTTGGAACATTTAGTTCAGTTCGTAACTGTTCTAGTGTTTGGTCTGACACTATGGGTTTCAAGTAGTTTAGAAGTGAGTTGTGAAGATCAGACCGCTGCCTTTCTGAGAGAAACGACATGTGTGTGTGTAAGCAGATGAGATGATGACGAAGGGTGATGTGGAGATGCGCGAGCGAAAGAGTGGTTGTTTGGTAAGCCGGCTTAAGCTCTGGGTATCAAAGCGGCTCCTCTTGGATTCAAAAGGGCGGTTAAAGAGTAGTATCAGCAGTATTGACCTAGATATAGTTCAATTGTGAAGGAATATTGGATATAGCTCTTAGATCTTTGTTGTCGTAATTCGAAACCAAAACAAAACATTTCGCGAACTGCTGCGGTGGAGATGCGTTGGTGCCCTGCAGGCAATGGGGCCGAATGAATACGTCACTTGTGCAAGCATTACTTGACTTCTTTGCTTTAGTGTTGGGTATATGTTTACTGGAACTAAATAATCATAAAAGAAACTAAGAAAAAGGGGCCTGTTTTAGCACAATTCCAATTTATTGGGGTAGACTAAATAACTGGATAAAGAAATATGTTCCTTCAAACCTTTTTGTGAACATGATTAGAGTTTTATTTTCATAAGTTATGCCACATTTCACAATATACTTGTTATTAATACGTTTATAAAGAAGTTTGAAAGAACGATTCATCTTTTGATGGAGATAAATATTTTTACAAGCATTATAAAGTTGTGATACTAAACAAAAATGGTGTCCGGGTGTATATATAAATCCAGTAATGTCCGGGTGTATCTCAGTGTGTGTCTACCGGCAGCAAATTGCCGGAATCAGTGCATCTCAAACACTTTATCAAACGGCTGAAGCCACAACATGTGGTGGCCAAACGAGGGTAGCGCGTGGCTGAGGAACCACATTGTGTCACCAGGGTGCGTTCTATGCCGTCTCGTTATGATGACTGTCGGGTCAGAAGACGATCTGGAAGCGGAAATGCAGCATCAGAAGACGAAAGAACGCACCATTTTAAAGAGATAGAAAGAGACAAGATAGAGATACGAGCGTTGGAAAAGCTGCAAGTTGAGTTAGAAGCCCGCCCGATCACGGACGGAACGAATATCCGGGGAAGACGTGATCGAGGGTCTAGCTCGGGAGAAGCGGGCTTTTTGTTATGTTTTGATTTTCAAAGGTTGATTAGAGCTCAGTAGGGGAATAATTATTACAGAGTGAACAATCAGAGACTTCAAATCCTTAAGATTGTGATGGCGATTATCGGCCCCGAGAGATCAGGGGACCCTTTGACAGCTAAGTCGCACGCGCGCGCTTGTGCACAACAGGCTGAGCACAGCGATGCCATTATACAGCGCCAAAGGTCTAGACCAACCTTCTCATTAAGCAAGACTTCCGGAACTGATAGTTAGTCCAACCTACATGGATCTACTCGACTTAGAGACACAATCTGGGGTTTTCTCCGGAGCGGTGGCTCCGTGCAAGCGAAGGACAGGCAGGCAGAAAAAAAAGCCTCTGTTGGTCCGGAACGTTCTGGCCGCAGCGGATTGTATCCGGAATCGGTCTTCCCGTAGCGCACTTTTAGCACATAACGAGCAACACAAAGCATCATGGGGCTGACTCCATCAGAACTTTTCACAATCTGCAGAACCCTTCCTTCAACACATTCCTTGATCCTGGTGTCTCAACTCCATAAACAGCGGCTGGCGTTTCCATTGAAAGCTCGTCCTGCTCCCCGCTGCGTGTCAAACCTTCTCCTTCTATTGTTCTGTGCAGAAGCATCTAACAGAACCTCTCTCTCTCATCTCTACGCAAGGCAAATACACCCAGTACCCGCTTAGCGCACCATCACCAGGCATTTGAAACCGGCCCGAACACTGAGAGCCATCAGTTGTCTCCTCTGACTTTAACATCTCTCCGCTACATCCTCTACCGCAACCAAGCGATATATCAGACCCGCATCCGCACCCACACACACTAGCATCACACACTCACCGGCCAGCTTGCCGTCCCACTGATTACAGCAAACGCACACAATGCATTTCACGCTAAATCACAATAATAGTAGCACCACAAGCACGGGAATGAGTTCCAAAAAATCGTTCTTTGGGCTCTCCCTCGGCAAACATGATGAGGACCATGAGTCAACCCGCACTACAAGGTCCACCTCTCTGGCTATGGAGAGCGACCATAGCAACCACGATGATGACCACTCACCGCATGACTCAAACCACTCTAACCACTCGAACTCACCGCCTGGAACACCCACAGGGTCCTTCTCTACGTCACTCGATAAAGAAAACCACCATGGTCAGTTCATGCAACCACTCAAACGTTTCTTCCGTCCTTCTGGACGCAAGAACTCATCATCCTCAGCATCATCATCACACTCCACTCGCAGCGCAGGCGCTGGTGCCTCTACCTCCACACTGAGTCTGTCAAAACACACTAATGATCCATTTGATATAGACGGAGTACTCGCTCAAAAATATGGCCATTTGGGTAAAGTGTTAGGTTCCGGTGCAGGTGGCTCCGTGAGACTTTTGACAAGACCATCTGATGGTGTCACATTCGCTGTCAAGGAATTTAGACCTAGAAGAGCCAACGAACAGGCTAAGGAGTATGCTAAGAAGTGTACAACAGAGTTCTGCATCGGTTCCACATTACAGCATCCAAATATCATTCAGACGCTGGACATTGCACATGAAGGTGACCACTACTATGAGGTTATGGAGTACTGCCCTATTGATTTCTTTGCTGTCGTCATGTCCGGTCGTATGACCAGATGTGAGATCAATTGTTGCTTCCGTCAGATAACAGAAGGTGTCGCATACTTGCATAGTGTCGGTATCGCCCATAGAGATCTCAAATTGGATAACTGTGTTGTCACCAGAGATGGCATTGTTAAGCTCATTGATTTTGGTTCTGCTTGCGTCTTCAAATACCCATACGAGGACAAAATCACCAAGGCCCAGGGTGTCTGTGGCTCAGATCCATATCTTGCCCCAGAGACTATCAACTATGTCAAATATGATCCTCGTCCCGTGGATATTTGGTCCATTGCCATCATATACTGTTGTATGACGCTCAAGAGATTCCCATGGAAGGCACCAAAGCAATCAGATCCGTCCTTTAGACTCTATTCCATGCCTGATGACCGTCCACACGACTATGCTCAGGCTGCCAAGGTTCATGCTGAGCTCATCCGCAGACGCAAAGAGGATAGATTGAGAAAAGAACGTGAAGCTAGAGAAAGGGAGATTCAAGTTGAGAAAATTACTGAGGTGTTGGATGCAACGCATATTCCAGGTGAGGAGTACAGACCACAACCTGTGCTTCCACCACAGCATAGATATGGATCATCTGAGAGTTGTATCACTCCAAGGGAAACTCCAACGCCCGTTAAAAATTCAACGAAATCGTCGTCAGCTATAAAATCATCAGATCATCCAAATACCACACCACCTCACCATTCACATAGCATCCATGGACCATACAGACTTATGCGTCTTCTTCCACACGCTGCCAGACCAATTCTCTCCCGCATGTTGGCCGTGGAACCACATGATAGAGCTACATTGAAAGACATGTTTGAGGATGATTGGTTCAAGAATATTGTTCCATGCACTGTACAAGACCACAAGTTGATTCGTGGTCCTGGTCATGTGCATACCGAGATCAAGGAGGAGGATGCCCACCTACAGTCCTATAAGGATAAGCAACGCAGCTAAATGAACCTGCTTTTTAATGATTGTTATGACCAACCTTTTGGTTTTCTTTAAATGCACATATACACACTTTTTAAAGTCTCATAAATGTAATATTCAGTAGTCTTTCTTCTCAGGAGAATGCTTCTGGACCCACCATCCATTGATGAGATGTGCAGTTTTGTTATCAATGTTTGTAAACTCGACCCATTCCTTGATTCCAAGATGATTCAAACCCAGAAGGCCAAAGTTTGTCGGAGACTTATCAGATTCCATAAGACCAAGGAAGAAGAAAAGTCTAATCCTGAGGTCGTGTGCTCCAATGGTGGCAAGGTCCTCAGTGACGAGATTGATAAGGTTACGATCCACACAACATCTGATGAGCTCGTTCTTATTGAGATTCCACAAATTTTGAGATGAGTTGATCAGGAAATGGTTGTCGACTTTGATTTCATGGAACTTGTGAGTCAATCGGGTTTGCAGTATCGTTTCTGGGTATAGTGAGATTGGAATGTATCTTGATGTGAGATTTAGGGATTTGGCTAGGAGACGCAGTTCCTCGGTGGTGAGTTTTGGAAGTGGTTGAAATGGCACCACACCTGATGAATATGTGGAAAGAGCCTGTTCCTTGCGATGCGTGGTGAGTGTGTCCTGCGCCTCCATGGGGGATTTGTAAATCTTTCTCAAAAGGCCAGGGAAGACACAAGTACTTGGGGCAATCTCGGGAACCAATGTGCATACAATTGGTGTCATTTCGGCAAATATCACAAGGATAACGGCAAACATTGGTACTTTGAAGAAATCACGTTCCGTTCTCAAAATGGTTTGAAACTCCGTTCTGGTGATGTTTAAAATAACGGAAGCGTCGGAGTTCTTCACCGCCTCTTGCTCGATTCTCTCGAGGGATTGGAGAGAAGATAGAGCCTGCACCAGATCCTGGCCATTCTTAACTTTCCGCTTAGCAACTTCACCTCTTGTAGCCACAGACTCAATGTAGTACTTGTTCTTTATCTCGTTCATGACCCTTCTGTTGCGCCAAACGTTTTGGATTCCAACTCTGTAAAAGTGGATCACCGAGAGGAAGTAAGCCTTGTACTGCTTCCACTTGAGACCAAAACCAGCCTCGCCTTCATGTGATTTGGCCACATCAGTAAACACGGAACTCTTTGAACGAAGAATTATTGGCAGTGTCGATGATGCGTTAACAGTATCCTCCTCTGGTTTAAGATGCGTGTGCGGGGCATGCCACAGCTTGTGCAAGATGGGGTTATTGGCTATCTCAGCCTCGAACGTCTCTCGCGACTCGAGGGCAGATGAGCGCGTCAAAGTCGACGACCAGCGGGCTTGTGGTCTCAGCAGCGACAGAGACCTCCGAGTAAGCATCAGTGAGAGGTTGAGGTTGGCAGTTCCAATGATGGTGATAGCGGTAAAGAAGAGTTGCTCCACGAATAGTTAAACTGTGGATCGAATGATCCGATGACTTCGCGAAAATACATGAAAATAATCGCGTGGGGAATATGAAAAAGGTAAACATGCAGACGCCACCGTTTGCTTATCGGCGGCTGATTCTCTCATCTGTCATCTCCAGCTGCTGGGCAAATGTCATGGAACACAAGAACAGAGAGGAGCTCTATGCGACCCGCAACGACTCTGAACATGATGCCTTCGCCGTCCAAATTAACTGTTTCGACCGGTACCAGGCAACTCCGACGCCCTTTGACAGGACAGAGCCGCCATCTGCACCGCCGGGATCGGGATACTACTACCACCATGTGCCAGTGGTACGGGTCTTTGGCTCTCTTCCCACTGGACACAATATACTAGTGCACATCCACGGTGCGTTCCCGTACTTGTATATTCCCTGGATGCGTGAGGATCCGTTCGAGCTCCAACTCCGGCTCGAGAGAGTGGTTGCAGAATCTCTGAGGCACAATAAGGACAACGACGATGATGAAAACCGAGGCCGCGGACAAGAGCCAGATCCCAAGGTCTTCAAGTACATTGCTCACGTATCTATTTGCAAGGGTACCAAGTTTTATGGATATCATGTTGGTCACCAGCTTTTCTTCAAGATCCATCTCCTCAACCCATCATATCTCAATAGAATTGCAGATCTTTTACGAGATGGTCATGCCCTAGGTAAAAAGACTGACGTCTTTGAAGCGCACATCCCATTTGGACTCCAATTCCTCACAGATTTCAATTTGTTCGGTTGTGGATGGCTTCGTTTGCAAGATATTTACATCCGAACCCCGATCTTATTCGACGATGAGCTCAAGACGCCAGAACTTGTGGAGTATATGATGGGCTTCAACACCACCGTGATCCCCAGAATTGGAAGAAGTGCACTTGAAATTGACACTAGTGTCCAATTTATCTTGAATCGCCTTGATCTAAAAGAGCGGGACCTACACAAGGGGTTTGCCGAGAAGCTGGGGTTGGTTGAGCTGAATGATACGGTGTACATTCAGAGTACCAAAGATCTATGGAAAGATAGTGCATACCAGAGACAAATCAAGGGTGAGAAGCCCTTCTCCACACCGGTAGATATCGTGAGGGACCCAACAATGTCGTTCGTCGAGGCCGAAGAGAATCAGAAATTGTTTGAATATGCGAAGGGGATGGCTACAAAGATTTCGAACTTAGACTTTGGATCATTTGTGAAGTCAAGTCCGTTACTAGACAAGTATCCCACCACATTTGAATCAATCACTGAGATGTTTTATGAGCCACAGTATGTCAGTGAAGATGAAGAAGAGGAAGAAACGACTCATGGTGAAATCATTGAGGATGAAGATGACGATGCATTTCGTGAAGACTACAATGCCGATGCACAGGCACTTGAGAACATCAGAGATGAAATCGAGGCAGAGGATGATGAAGTTGCAGAACTACAGGAGCAAGTATATGAAGGTGCTGATCCAGCGGTGCCCTCGTTAACAGAAGGGAACACAACATCTTTTGACGTCTCCGCTCACTCACAGTTCCTTAAGAGGATGTATGTCCTCAAGAGAACTTTTTCAAACGCATTCCCAGAACCATTACAGCAACCCAAGCTTGGACCTCATGAATCATCTACTGCAAGACACATCTACAAGAACCCACCACCTATGCTTCTCGATTTTGAGGAGGAGGGGCTACCGAACATCCAGTACACTGACCCATTCTACATGGAGGCCCCACCCAAGCCATTTGTATACGCTGGTAAGAAATTTGAACTGAAATCCAAGCTGCTTGAATATCTTCCGCCAGTGCCAATCAATGGAGAATTCACTGAGAACACACCGATTACCACCTCTGCCACTGTCGACCCCACACCGAAGTCTTGGAGGTACACAATCAAGCCACCATCTTATGAGGACGTCGAGGATCACTCATATCAGAGGCCAAGACCAATGACCCAAATAGATGTTAAGAGAACATTCAAATTTGCCACGCAGAAGTCTATTGAACGTCGTCCAGACGGATCCAACAACCTCACCGTCTTCATCGCAGAGGTCTTTGTCCCAACGCGTGGTGATCTCAACCCTAACCCAGCTAATGATCCAATCGTTGCCATTTCCTGGAGATTCATCAATGGAGATTTGATAAATGAAGGAGTCCTCTGCTTGCAGAAGTCATACACTAACAAGAGACTCACCATTGACGTCTCAATCTTTGATGACGAACTTGACATGCTCAATCACCTGGCCACCCTCATCTGCTCGTACGATCCAGACATCATCGCAGGCTATGAGGTCCATGCCTCATCATGGGGGTATATCATTGACAGGGGAAAGGTGCTGAATGAATTCAACTTCCTTTCCGAGATATCTCGCGTCACTTTTAAGAGTCACAGCAAGATGGGTGATCATTGGGGATACACTCATACATCTTCGATTCAGGTCTGTGGTAGGCACACTATCAACATTTGGAGAACACTCAAGGATTTGAATTTGGAGAAGAACAGTATTGAGTATGTTGCTTATCACCTGCTACATGAGAAGCTTCCCCATTTCTCCTACAAGTCACTGACTCAAATGGCTGAGACAGACTTCAATATTGTTGTGAAGCACTTGATGAGAAGGATTGATGTTGATTCTAAGCTCCTTGCATCTGCTGAAGTGATTTCAAGGGCGGCTGAGCAGGCAAGATTGATTGGTGTTGACTTCAATGATGTGTTTTATCGTGGATCTCAGTACAAAGTGGAGTCACTAATGACAAGGATCGCCAAGGCTGAGAATTTTTTGATGCTGAGTCCAAGCAAGAAGCAGGTCAGGGATCAGAAGCCACTAGAATGCATCCCAATGGTGATGGAGCCCATTTCCCAGTATTATAACTCTCCCTTGCTTGTGTTGGACTTCCAGTCATTGTATCCATCTATCATAATTGCATACAACTACTGCTACTCTACACTGCTGGGTCGTCTTAAGAACTATTCTGAGAAAGCGCCTAATCCTATTGGTGCTGGTAAAGTTAAAGTTCCACCAGAGCTGCTCAAGCTCCTGGAGAATGATATTACTTTGTCTCCCAACGGACTAATGTTTGCCAAGTCCTCCGTGCGGAAATCTCTATTGGCTAAGATGCTTGCCGATCTTCTTGATACTAGAGTGATGGTGAAGAGCACGATGAAGTTTCTTGATTCGAGTATGGAACAGCTTTACAATAACAGACAGCTAGCGCTGAAGTTGACTGCTAATGTGACATATGGTTATACTTCCGCCTCATTCTCGGGAAGAATGCCGTGCTCTGATGTTGCTGATGCCATTGTGCAGACTGGTCGTGAGACACTTGAGAGAGCTATTGAGCTGATTGAGGGGAATGAATCATGGGGTGCCAAAGTTGTGTACGGAGATACTGATTCTTTGTTTGTCTATCTTCCAGGAAGGAGTCGTGAGGATGCATTTGTTCTTGGAAAGCAGATTGCAGAGGCTGTCACTAGATCTAATCCTAACCCAATCACGCTGAAGTTCGAGAAGGTATATCATCCAGCACTTTTGATGGCGAAAAAAAGATATGTGGGCTATTCATATGAGCACTTAGACTCGCCAGCAAAGTTTGATGCCAAGGGTATCGAGACAGTGAGACGTGATGGCCACCCTGCCTTGAAGCACATTGTTGAACACTGCTTGAGAACACTTTTTGAGACCAATAACATCACTTTGGTGAAGAAGTACCTTCAGGACCAATTTTTTAAGATCATGAACAATGATGTCTCGATTCAGGATTTCTGCTTCGCCCGTGCTGTCAGAGTTGGAACATACAAGAACCCACCACCAGGAGCTGTTGTTAGCGAGAAGAAGATGGCAGAGGATGAACGTGCAGAACCACAGTACAAGGAAAGGGTACCATATGTGATTATCCAAGAGCCCAACTCACTGCTTAGAGAACGTGCGAGATCACCAGATGACTTTATCAAGAACAATCACAAACTCGATTCGGAGTACTACATTACTAAGACCATCATACCGCCAATTGAGAGAATTTTCTCACTTGTCGGTGTCGATGTGCATCAGTGGTACAACGATATGCCACGGCAGAAGAGTAAAGGCTCTATCTACAGTGTTAGTTGTGTTTCTTGTGGTGTGCAGTCCAAGAGTAAGCTGTGTCAAGCATGCCAAAGGGAGGAATTACAGACGGTTTTGAACATGAAGCAGAAGGTGAAGCTGGAACAAGAGAGGTGGAGGGCAATTCTTAGTGTTTGCCGATCATGTACAGGGGATGAGGCCGTCCACTGTGAGTCCCAGGACTGTTCTGTTTATTTTACGAGGGTCAGACAGGACAAAGTATTGAAAGAGCTGGAGGAGACGAAGATGCATGTGGCCAAGTTTCTGAACTGGTGATATAATGAGTTTAATGACCTTACGATCTATTTATTAATATTTATGTCTAAATTTATGAATGAACGATTACTGTATCAATTGTATTGATATGCCTGCACACCATTGAAGAATACTGATCTCCAGCAACTTAGATCTCGAGCTACTTAGACCACGGACTTCAAAGCAGCAACACATACAGCATGATCTTCATGATCCTTTAATCCACTCACTGTGATGACAGCAAAAGTGAAAGCTGGGTTGGAAGCAAGCTTGATTGGGAAACCACCACCATAGTTAGTGTACTCATTTGGGTTGAGTCCAACGGTCTGGAGAGTTCTGCCCTTTGCTTCCAGTTCGAGACCGTATCTCTTGGAGGCCTTCTCGAATCTCACCACAGTATTTCTTTTCTTTTGGATCCAAGTCTCATTATCTGGCTGGATTTCACCGATGTATGTTCTAAATAAACATGCCCCAGCAGCGGTAGTGATGTCAATGATGACGGATCTACCCTTGAAGTTCTCTAGGGCATAGTTACGTGCTGCGATACCGATGGCGAATGCGGTCTCGTCGTCGAACTTTGAAACAAGAAGAGACTTTTCTTGCTCTGAAATGCTTTCAATCGTGAGTCCAGACATCTTTTTCTTTAAACTCAATGCTTTACTGGGGGCACAAGAATGCCTCTTTGAGACAAAGGTAGCAATATAAGGGGCTCCCAGATCGCAGTTAGGTGGGCTAGGATGGTAGGGCCACTACAGCGATGATCAGCAAAAAAGAAATAAAACATGCGAATGAGGAAACTTCCAGTTTGGGACGAATGACACGAAAATCTGCACGATGCACGTTGGGGATGAGTTATTGAATAAATTTGAGATCCTCAAATCTTTTGCAGAAGCCGCAAAACTTACAAAAACTAAGCCACAGACCACTACTGGCTGAGCTTCAGCGTCAACTGTCCAAATTGTCTTGAGTTGAAGAGGGCATCCAGCGCCTAGAAACACCCAAATCAACCCACACCGCCACCCTTATCCCCGATCTATCATGACCATCGAGGAGCGCCCCACGGGGATTGAGATCTCGGACCTCTTCAACGTCTGCCAGACGCAATATGGTCGAGCCTGTTTTGCCAAATCATCGATAGACAAGGGAACTAAGGTGCTGTGCACAAATACAGGTATCGGCTCCACTATTCTCCATGAGTTTCGGAAGGAAGTGTGCGCCAACTGCTTCCACTACGAGTATGGCAAGTACGCGAAAGTGAAGCTCCCTAAGCCGGAGGGCTGGGGCAAGAGCAAGTTTCTTGGTGCTGGCTTGTGGTTTTGCTCAGAAGATTGCTTGGAGGAGTGGAAGGAGCAAGATCCAGAAGGGTTGCTCACAATGACCTACGAGGCCTTGCTAGTGCACTATCAGATGAGGATAAAGCACGTCTCTGATGAGGAGGATGAGAAAGCCAATAAGGTTGTCATCACTAAAGATGTGATCCATACGAATTGGAAAGCTATTGATGAGTGGGATATCAAAATTCAAAACATGAAGAAACAGAAGCGTCAGAACCATCTCCCTGCTTTGAATGAGGAAGAATACTCGTCTTCCAAATTTGTTGCTTTGGCTCTCTTCAATATCCTCAATCACCATCCATCTTATCAGATATTTGAAGAGCTCCAGACGAATGAGATCGAAAAGATCAGCAAATATCCCGTACTACTTAAGTCTCAGTCCTCTGTGTTCAAATTCTTGAGAATCACACTTCCTGAACCACTTCAACAACTCCTCACCACACAACTCATCAGACAGATCTTTGGTAGGGAATACGGAAACTCCTTTGCAATCAGACAGATAACCACAGATGATTCTACTGAGAATAAGGAATTTTTGGGGTATCTCATGTCACCTGAAGCATCCTTCTTCAACCACTCATGTCGCCCGAATCTTCGTAAGGAGAGATTCAGAAACCATATGATCTTCAAGGCCACAAAAGACATTGCCCCAGGTGAACAGCTTTGTATTGATTACTATCAGCTTCTTGATGAGCCATATGAGACCAGACAGAGGGATTTGGCTGCTAATTGGTTCTTTTACTGCAAATGTGATCGTTGTATTGAGGAGGAACATCAACAGCATCAAGCGAAGTGATCATTATTCAATAATGCCTCTTCCAACTCGGACTTGCTGACACTAGCAGCTGCATCTTGTATGTTAGTAGCGGTAGTCCCTAAGCATTAACAATTCTTAAAATACTTACATGATAAATTCGAAATTGACGATTCCACAGTGGTGGTTGTAGGCTCAGCCTTACTGGCTCCAACACGGAGCGGCGAAGAAAGTGGGGCCTTGGGCTCATATGGGACGAGAAAGGGGCTCATCCTCGTCGTCTTCATCAGTAGGAAGGAATTTTGGTGGAGCTTTGGAGAGGATACGAGAGCGTTGAAGAAGCATAGATCCGGCATTCACATCTTCCAGGGAGGATGAGGATGATGACTCGGATCCAGAGTCTGACTCATGGGATGGATCATCATATCTGTCCACATCTCGATCCGGTGGCGATAGACTTTTGGATTGTAAGTTCGATGTTGATATCCTGGCCGTTTTTGAGGAATCGAACATGTTAATATGACGGATGGTTCGTTCATGGCCCTTCACTAGTGTCTGGCGAGAACCTCCTTGGTCGGTAATTGTATCCCGAGATAATGATGCATCGTGCTCCATCCGACTTCGAAGCTGATTGAGCTCATTTTCATAAAGCCAGTATGCTTTTTGTTGTAAAAACTTGATAGGAACTCCAAACTGTGTGCTTCTTTTGATAACTATGTTAGTCGTGGCGTTGATGTGAGACATCGAGGGAGCTACTGCACTTACAGTGTTGACCCTGGGTGACCTGTGTTAGTATGCTGTCTTTAACTTAACATTAAAGAGCACAAGAACTCACAATTCACTTCAGTCTTCTTTGATTTCGAAAGTACGGCCCATAGTTTCTCCTCCTTGGCTTCGCTCCAGTTGACCTGAGATTAGGGTTAGAACAGTGGTCGATAACGGATCATCGGATAGACATCAACTCACACCCTGTGGATCAACGAATCCATTTCTGGGAACAGGAAATCTCAAATAAACAACCTGTCTAGGTGCCATCTTCTTCTTATCGGTGAATGGCCAATATGGGGAAGTCAATTATTGGGAGTCTACGTTATCGCCATTGTTTAACATTAGATTTTATTGACACGTCAATCTGCCACTTCACAAGAGGCATATCCACACTTCATTTTTTCTTCAGACTAACATCCTTCTTCTACAAGGAACGTGTATGGTCATCCAGCTCCGTCTCATAGAACCACTACCGTATTATAAGGAAGACCTTCACTGGGTCTGCCCGGAGTTGATTCCCCGAAGAACTGTGATGTTTGTGGCAAACTGTGGAGCGGGGATGGGCTCCGAAGCTCATACGTTATCGGGCATTCAATGAACTGTCCATCAACTTGATATCAGAAGCTACTATCGAAGGGCTCACTGCTAGTCATTGCTACATAGAGATTTGCTATTTGATACAT
The DNA here is from genome assembly GCA_022641835.1 of Petasospora fabianii. Lineage (NCBI taxonomy): Eukaryota > Fungi > Ascomycota > Saccharomycetes > Phaffomycetales > Wickerhamomycetaceae > Petasospora > Petasospora fabianii. Next base: position 572,820 of record CP048718.1, on the reverse strand, counting down.
ATATCACCCAACATTTGCACATTGCCCACTACAAGACACTACGTTTCCACTAAGACTTCCCCCGCAGATATGTCCGAAGCAGACGCACTCTCACGGGTTGGAGTCTTGAACCATCCACACGATCAAACATTTTCTAGTATACTTGATAGTGGTAAGATAAACGCAGTGAACTCTAGTCGCTTTTCTGGCAGAAGCGAGCTACTCGGCTTCAGACGTTTTGCCAGATCTGTTTGGAATGACTTCAGTGCAAGACGTGTTGATCCACAGACAACCATTGGAGCAGAGACAGTTGTTTCCAGAACTCCCATTATCTCTACCAATAATGCTAAGGCTCAGTTACAGATCAGGAGTCCTACTTCAGACGCACTGCTCGCCTTGACCCAGCTCCACCTGACGAAACCAATGAGGTCAGACTTCATCATCCCAGATAATCCTTGGGTTACACCAGAACTCAATTCCCGCTTTGATAGCATAGCAGTTGACCATGATGAGAGCATCGCATGTACGCTTTCAAACCCAAATCAATTGACAAACAGTACTGTACAGAGTCGTAAGGCGCTGTTGTGCGAGTCCAGCAATAACCTAGGCAACATTACACTCAGATACTCGGATCTGTTGAAGAACCCCGAATTTAGTCCTTCTAGTAGGGTCGTTCAAATTCGAAACTTGCCACACTTGGTTGGTATCAAGATGGTGATGAGTCAGGTGGCAGGTGGACCTTTGATGAAGATCGTTCTTTGCAGAGATGACAAGACACCTGTAACTCCACATAATGTTTACATGAAGCGGCCATTGAGAAACTGCACATTAGAGCTTTGGTTCATGAAACCTGTCGATGCGTATGAGTTCATGGCACACTGTAGCGCAGGAAACTTCATTGTTAATGGATTTCGTCTATTTCCTGAGTGGGCACCACCGCATAATTGTTACAGTGATGATAAGATGTTCTACCATGAGCCAGTGCCTCCAGATGTGAAGAGAGAGTTTCTCCGCAAAGACGGTTCCCGCTGCCTCATCTTGAAGAGAACGGTTCCAGTTCAGAGCTCACACTACAAGCTGAGAACATATGACCATCCAAACTCCTTCTATGTCAGAGACTTTGACATCAATGACGTGAGAATTGAATTCAGTGGATATGGAGATATCAGTGACGTGTGTCCGGTCGTCTCTCGGAAACTAGCCGTGTCAATTCATTACTTCGACATTGCTTCAGCAATGGCTGCTAAACAGCTGTTTGATGATCCATCTTCTGCATTGCACAACAAGTTCTACGGATGGTCCTTGCATTACCTCAAAGACAGCACAGCAAGACCATGTCCGAACATTACATAAGATCTTGTATTGTGCTGATATTAGATATTTTTTCTTGTGTGTCACCTGTACACATGAAATCTGTAGATCATAGGTCTCTAGTCATTACCCTTGACAATAAGGTCGGACCCAGCCCTCTGAGCATACTCTGTCCAACTACCATCGTATACTTGAACACCACCCTTGTTGAAGCCGACACTATCGATGGCAGCCTTGAGAATACAAGCTGTGACACCAGTACCACACATCACAATGACCGGTTTTTCAGGTTCTACACCGGCATTCTTGAGTACCTCAATCATCTGGGACTGATCAAGAAAGACGTTGTTATCATCAAGGACCTGACTGAATGGGAGGGACTTTGCACCTGGAGCATGACCGCTTGAAAGACCTGGTCTTGGTTCTGGATCGTCACCAGTAAATCTTCCGAATGATCTTGCATCGAGAATCGTATATTGATCACGCTTGCTTTTCGTTGAAACAATGTCAACGACTTGCTCGAATGAGAGTACGGCATTCTTGTCGAATTCGGTGGATTCGTATTGCGATGAATTATGAGACTCGGCCGTCTCCGCTGAGTGTTCGAGTGGGTAAGCGCACTCGAGGTATTTTGGGTAGTTGTTCAACAGGAAGACGTTTTCATGTCCGAAAGTTTGGAAAGTCCAAGCCACTCTTGGTGAAGAGAAGTTACCGACTTTGTCGTAAATCACGAGCTTATCTGTCTTTTGAATTCCGAGTTTGGAGACAGCAGCGTTGAAATCGGATAGTGAAGGAAGCATGTGGGGGTAGGAGGACTGCGGGTCTTTGATACCATCAACGTCGAAGAACCGAGAATTTGGAAGACGTTCAGTCTTAAACTCAGCCACCGGGTCTCGTGGGTTGTTTGGCATGTACCAAGACCCATCAACGGCAACTATACGGGAGTCTGCACGGGCAGTGGACACCATGCCTCTATAGGCTAGTGGAGTGAGCAGCTGGATTGCTCTTTTGGACATTGTGCGCCAATTGTCTATTTTATGGACTCTTGAGTGAATCGGAGCCAGCGGATTAGCTTGTGCGCCTTCAATTGTTCTTGATGATGGGGACGGGAGAAAACAGGTGTTAATCCCACACTTCTCGATAACGATGTCTCGATGTACGTGGCCGCGCGCACAACACCAATCCGCCAGCAGCGCATGCAGGACTACGGGGGAAAAGAGTTAGATTGAATCGTCTATGCACTTAAACACTTTTGAGCTCATTCGACATAGCGGAACGAGCCGAGAACCATTGCCTTGTCTGGGAGTCTTCCAGGAACCGGGATCAGCAGACCCATATTTTTCTTTTCGTCATCAACGCCGGTGATAACAGCATACCCGAGCACACCACTTCTGGCAATCACCTCTGGGTCGTCATTCTTGTCAGCCTGGAGCAGGGCTACCACACAATGCTGTAACATGGCTGCCGCGTTCTCCACTGGTTCCAAAATGGTCGGCTTAACCTCTTCTTCCTCACCTTCTCCGAACTCACCGATAGGAAGGACAGATGATACTATTGAACTGCTAGTCTCCGCTGCTGGCTTAAACACCTTAACAACACTGAAGTCGACATGTGCTGTATAAGGATTGAGTGGAGTCTTTGGTGTTCCGTAGAAGTACTCCTTGATCGCTCTCTGCTGAGTCTGTCTCATAAATGTCTCGTCTCTATCAACACATCCATCCGATTTTGGCACCTTGGCCACTGTGAGCTTTGACCCGAACCTCTTCTTCATATCCACAAACAGTCTCTCATTACCAAGTGTGATGACTATGTCCACTTCAAAATCAGATATGATATCCTCAATGACACCAGCGTCTTTAATGGTGAGCGGAGGTGTGTCTATGATGAGTCCACTCTTTCTCACAATAGGATCTTCGCTGGCTCTTGATCCAGCAGAAACACCGAGCTTTGACACACAGTGCTTGTAAAATTTCAAGTTCTCACGGATGTCAGTGAAACCGTAGTAACGGACATTCGGTTGTTTTGGATGGAGTGGAGTAACACCAGTTGTGTATGAATGACCCCATCCGTCTTCAACATCAAGAATGTCACTGATTGGGGCAGCAGAAATAGATCCAGGAAGAGAGAAGACACCATCAGCAGGATTGAGGTTGACAACCATCGGTTCATAGTCCATACGGTTGGCATAAGCAGCCAGGATCTTGGACAATGTGGACTTACCTGTGTCTTTGGCACCAAGAATGAGAACCCTTGGTCCTCTTTCCTGTTCCTCACGGATCTTACAGAGTGCAAAGTGAAGATTCATATATGCTGTCATCTGTGTTTCTTCTGAAGTGTACTCAGAGGCCAGTTGTCCTGTGTATTCGACTTTAGCTCCCTCATGCGAGTAGATGGCGAACTTTTGCCCCGAGAACTTGTACGGTGTATCGTTCGGTAGTTCGGTACCAAAGATCTCAGCAGTACCTTCTGTAACCTGGAAATATAAGTTAGTATGTCTTGATTGACTGCATGTAGGAATGGATACTTGCCTTTACGGTTAATGTTTCGTCAAATCCGACTTCTACTCTCCATTCTGAATTAGCACCGATCTCAACTACCTCACCTGAAGATGCCGGTGCCTGCTGTGGAACCTGAATTCGATGTTAGATTTCGAGCCTATATGATAATTGAAGGGAAACTAGCTTACTGGTTCCTGAAAACTCAAGCCTGGAAGGGACATTTGGTGTTGATTCTGCTGTCGATGAGTTGCCCCTGATAAAGGAAGGTTGGTCTTCGCTGTTTATTTTTCGCGCCCACCCGATGTGTCAACACAGTTCAAACAGACCAACTTAGTGTTGTCTCTCTCTTTTGTTAGTTGTCCAGCCACACAGCGGCTGTTCTAGGAAATTGAAAGATGCCACAATGACACCACACCGAAGGATCAGACAGCTTGATGACGCAACTGCCCGAGAGCTCCGTGCGCTCACGACGATTACCTCGCTTCCAGACGCCATCCGCGAGGTTCTCCACAATGCACTCGATGCCTCCGCCTGCCGAATCCAACTCCAAGTGGACATCGGCAGCATGAGCTTCACTGTCTCCGACGATGGAGCCGGTATTCATCCAGATGATATCTCCTCAGTGTGCCGCCCGGCACACACCTCAAAAACAGTCAGCGATGTTACGATCGGATACAGGGGTCTGGCGCTTGCTGCTATCGCATCAGTATCGAACTTATCTCTTGTCAGTAAGGTCGAAGACCACAACGGATCATATTACACGAGATGGCATGGTGGTGAATGTGTTGCTGAACCCCGCAAGATTGGAGACGATGTCACTGAGCAGAGACGGATTGTTGGACCTTCCGGCACAATAGTCAAGGTGAAACATATGTTTTATAATGTTCCCATAAGGCTGGAGCAACAGAAGAAGATCGCTGAATTTAAAGTCTTGAATGAGATCCGACAGGCTCTTTTTGAAAGTGTGCTTGTGAATCCTAAGATCAACATGACTGTACACCTCGTTGAGGGCGGAACCACTACGGGAATCATCGCTAATATTGTGGGGTGCAAGGACGTCTCCACATCATGGCAGCGAGCACTCAATTCGATCTTTGGTATCAGCCTGGATGGCAAATTTGTACAATCAAAAACAAGCCTTGATGGTTTCAAAACCACATTTCTCTTTGGCAGTCTGCCGGTCTTGACAAAGTCATATCAGTTTGTATCACTAAATGGCCCACTCGTCGAGGACGAGGAGTTGAAGCAGTTTATCAATCGTTCTCTTGCGAAGACATCATTTGGGGCATCAGAAGAAGATGTTCTTATATCTTCGATGTCCAGAAATGATATTTCGCCCAAGAAGGGTAGAAACCCTACAAAGACCGCCACCATTGTTGGGAACTCATTCAGAAAGCATGCTGTATTCATCTTGAAGGTTGACAACAAAGTTGACATATCATCTCATCACCTCAAATCTGGACAATCCCTCCTGGAATTGGAATCCGTGAAGACGCAGGTCGTATTTGGTATCAACAACTTCATAAAGAGGCTCTCACTTCGTGCTTTCAAGGCTCAAACCCCCAACAGATCAAAATCACCAACTCCCGAGCTTGCGCAAGCCAGCGATTCGGAAGAACGTCAGGATAAGTCCAAGGTCCAGCAGAATGTGATTGGAAAGGCAGCCTCTTACCTTGCTGTGAATTCGAGGATCAAGCTCGGTGCCTTGAGAGAGAAGGAGTTGAATGGTATGATGCTGACACGGCCTTCGGAGAACTCAGACGAGAAACTTCCAAACAAAGCAGATCCTCTTACTATTCAATACTTGATTAAAGGGCCACCACTATTACGTGATACACATGACCAATTGTGCCTTCCGACACATCAACATGAAGAGTTGACATTGGACCAATTGCGGGAAGTTAACATTCAACGTGACTTGTTGAGTAATTGCACTGTGATTTCACAGGTGGACACCAAGTTCATACTCTTGAAGGGCCACACTGGACAGGGATCACTATACCTTGTTGACCAACACGCGTGTGATGAGAGGATTCGGGTGGAAGCTCTCTTCAAGTCCTTCCATAACGACGCGCTTGAGAACAGTAAAGATATGGCAATTCCAGTATCAGGAGGGCCAATCTTCATGAGGGCAAATCAGACCATAATCGAATTGCTGAATCAGTTCAAGGAACAGCTTTCTACATGGGGGATCAAATTCAAGATCCATGGAGGAGGCGACGATGTTCAATTGACCCACCTTCCAGAGATCATGCATGTCAAGGTAGATGGTGATAACACGTTTATCAGCAAGTGTGTTATTCAGTATCTCTACGATTTACAGAACAATACAAAGTTGAAAACACTTTCGGATGATTGGTGGCTCTCCATCCAATCGATGCCACAGATCTTGGTTCAACTCATAAACAGCAAGGCTTGCCGATCTGCTATCATGTTTGGTGACCAGCTATCGCGTTCAGACTGCGAGCTGCTTGTGAGAGACTTGGCCCAATGCAAACAGCCCTTCCAGTGTGCTCATGGAAGACCTTCGATCGTCCCAATATGTGACCTTGCTGAGCAATACTCAATATGAGCTAATGAATTAATGACTATATTCCCACCTCTGTAAATCTGATCTAAAATCAACCGCTACTGTCGGCGTATGTTATCTAAAAGTGACACAACCAAACACCACATCTCCACGGAGGAATGTGGAATGTGACTGTGACCGTTTGCGCGCGTTTGTAATGCCGGCGTTGCCCTAACACCCGGACATTAAAATTGAAGAGAATGTGTGATAATGCTGCGCGAACCACTAGGGCTTCACGTGACTTTAGGCTCGTCCGCACAAACAAAATTTTGCGTGGTTGGGAGTTGACGATGTGCGCGGCAGGAAAAAGTTGAAATTTAATTTAGTGAAGAGACCACCCACGCACAACATAGGAGATTCACCACCAACACTAAGACACAGCAAAAATGGGTAAATCGTATGTGATATAGTCACCGAGGGAGACGTTCATCAAGTTCTATGCATTCAGAGGATCATAAAGACACAGACGACACATCGTGAAGCCATCTCAAACCTCCACACAGCCCATACACATGGAATATACCAAGGGCCACACACAACTGAAAAATCCAGATAACCCAACAGATCAGGACATATACCCTTAGTCCTAGCCATCATCACATTATTCAAGCTCGAATCCATGACTGGAGTTGCCATGTCCGCATTTATACCTACATAGCAGTTTGAGGGCCCGACACGACCGGACCTCGAGGCACAGCTCAAAGAACTGGCACACAGACAACATAATCAAGGTCCTTCGAAATATCAAGAACATGAACTGAACTATTCCCGATTCTCTCTCTTTGAAACAGGAAACTAACATTTTATTCTAGTCGTGGTTACAGATCTGGTACTCGTTACGCTTTCCAGCGTGACTTCAAGAAGAGAGGTACCATCCCACTCTCTACCTACTTGAAGATCTACAAGGTTGGTGACATCGTTGACATCAAGGCCAACGGTTCCATCCAGAAGGGTATGCCACACAAGTACTACCACGGTAAGACCGGTATCGTCTACAACGTTACCAGATCCTCCGTCGGTGTCATCATCAACAAGATGGTTGGTAACAGATACATTGAGAAGCGTGTCAACCTCAGAGTTGAGCACGTCAAGCACTCTAAGTGTCGTCAGGAGTTCTTGGACCGTGTCAAGGCCAACGAGGCTAAGAGACAGGCCGCTAAGGCTGAGGGTAAGTCCGTCCAGTTGAAGAGACAGCCAGCTAAGCCAAGAGAGGCCCGTGTTGTCCTTACTGAGGGTAACATTCCACAGACTTTGGCTCCAGTTGCTTACGAGACCTTCATTTAAACGGGTTAATTTCATAGGTGATTGTTTAGTGTACAAAAGTTTATTCTGTAATGTTTCAGTGTTCAGTGTAGAATCAGCTTAGGGCTACAAAATATTCATGTTCTATCATGCAGTCATTAATGGAAACAGCGATTTACTTATTCAGCAGCTGGTTGTAAGCTCTTCTTTGATCTTGGTGTCAATCTTCTCGATGGATGCCTTTGCATGGGCCATGATGTCTGCGTGCTCGATGAACTCACCAATCTCCAACTGCAACAACAATGACTTCCTTATTTCGTCAAAGTATGAGATCTTGTTTAGGCCGTCAACAGACACTTCCAAAGAATGGATGATTCTTGTCAACACCTCTACCCTCTCATCTTCGTGGTAGTATCCCTGCTTAAAGAGCTTGATTTGGACATCAGCAAATTGTTGATATGCCAAAGATTTCAATTCACAATCACCAGCTTGCTCAAACTGTGGAAGTGCCTCCGAGATCAACTCATTGGCATCGATGAGTTCGCCCAACTTAAGCAAGATTGTGACCAACTGAATAATGGCATGAAGTACAGAGTTTATGAAGCCACTGTTAGCAGCGGAATTGAGACATTGCACACACATGGAGAGCCCACGGGCAGGGGAGGACCCCTGTGCTATTATTTGGCATTTCAAGACATTGAAGGCACTGAACCAAAGCTTGTTCGATTCATGCGATGCAAACTCGTTCAACTTTTCGGAAACCATTTGGAAGGCTTTTGAAACATTACCTAGCTTGAGTTCAAGCTCCACACAAAGCAAAGCCAACTCTGAACTCAAGTCAATACCGACGTGTTCTTGTGCTTCCAGCTTGGACAAGTAAGCCTTAGCAAGATTATATCTTGACATCCTCAAGCTCTGACGGGCTTGCAAGATTAGTCTGTGGCCCACGAGTGTCTTTGTGAGACGGACATCACCAGCCACGAGGGATTTCTGGTCTTCCAAGATCTTGAAGCAGGACTCAATTTCACCCTTTGTAAACTCAAGATGGGCTTTTCGTATCATGACCTCCACTTTTTGGGACATGAATGTACTGGAATCGAGAGCAATCTCTGTGTATACGTCACTCAAGTCATAGTTACCAGCACGTAACCAGAATGACGATGCGAGGCCGCAGTAACTGATGAAAGCGAGTAACTTACTCTCACCCTTGACAGAAATATACATGGCTTTAGTCAAGGACTCAAGGATACTGGTCAGTGAGCCGCCATCCAGCATCAATTGTGTGGCATCTGATTGGTATGCGATCGAATGGAGAGATCCACTCGTCTCACCTGCCTTTGACTTGAGGAATTGAAGAAGTTGATCGTTGGATACGTAGAATTTATGCTTAAGAGATGGCCTGTCCTTGAGAAAGTTGTATATCCAAGTGAGAAGAAAGTTGAGGCATGTAAGATCCTTGTTTTCACGAGCAACAGAGATGGATTCTTCAATAGCACGAATGGCTTCACCGTCGCAGTTAAATGAAGCATAGAGGGATGCGAGGGAAAGCAAAGCGTAGTGGTAATATACATTAAAGCGATTGCTCATCATGTAGTCAAAGTAGCGATGCAATGCATTGAATGAACCTTCGAAGTCAGCATCTCGAAGGCATTCAAGATAGTTGATGTAGTGTGTGGATGGTATCTTTCCGTAGTCAGATTGAGACATTCGAGTCAATATATCCTTTAAATTGGGATTGGTTGGTGTCCCGTAACTCTCAAATATGTGCATCTGGTAGTTTAAAAGGATAGACAAGTCATTTTGCGACACCAATTTTGTATCTTTCTCATGTGTTTCTGCCTCATGTCCCAGTCGATGAAGGAGGGATCTCAAAAGTGTGGGGTCATCTTCTGGTTTTGTTGAGCCGAACAGGTCATTCATGGGCGTCTTTTCTCCTACTCTCAAGTTCCAAAGTGGTCTACTAGGTTCCCTGAATGAAGTGAACGAGTCCCACAATAAATTTGCCTTGTCAAATTCTAATGCTTCGAAGGCATCGATACACGAGCTGACGAATTTACCTAGGAAACTGGAACGCGTAAGCAAGTATCTTGGGATCTCGTTCTGGTTAGAGTCTGCCATGAGCAGTCTTCCTTGAGTGAGATTTGTGACAAGTAAGCTCTTAGAACGAATGATGAAGGAGTGTAACGAATCAAGGGACTGAATCGTCCAGATGGCATGAAGGACTCTAATTTCGATGTCATCAGCATGCTGAACTCCATTCTCTGAGTCACTTTTGTTACAAGCCTCCCTGATACGCCTTATGATCTCTTCAAATGTTGGTACAGTCACTGATGCGACCTCTGTATCGTGGATGGAAGGACCTTCGATGTACCTAACAATGGTGGCCAAGAGAGGTCGGTGTGTCTTCTTGGGAAGGATGCCTGCACAATAGGCAGCAATGAGCGCCAATATGACAATTTTGTCGGGCGATAGAGTCGGCGTGAGCACGACAACCGTCTCCTTGGTCATTGTGAACGATGTGAGACTTCCAAGACAACCTATTGAGACCAATACTAGATGTAATAGTATATCACGGAGCACTCTGTTTACCTTTGGGTTGACGCGGGAAGCGGGAATAGTCGCGTGCGATCAAATCGGGAAATATTCGCGACGCACCATATCGGACGCGTTCGCGTAAATGATTTCGCGAAAAATGGAGAGAGAGAATCGACCCCAGCGCGGGTGCTTTGTTTGTTGACATTTCAAGTGCGCTTCTCTGCTTCGACTACGTATATAGCGGCTAACTATAGTATATACACTATTCTGTTTTGTTCAACTTACCGACACAATGGTCTTGGTCGGTGCTCTTGCTTCCATAATGCTTACGGTGCTATTACCGTTTCTAACGGGGATCGTACCCGTCTCTACCGTGCCGCAGCTTATGAGCGATACATTCAGTAAGCAATCCGCTGTGATTCACCCAGATCCAGATCCTGTTTACTAACCATTACACTTTTCAGACCTATTCTTATATGGCACACACCAGGATGAGATTCCATCACACGCCAATGCACCAGCACAATTACCCGCGGTATCGACGTCGACTCCAACATCGACACAGACTCCAGTCTCACCTGTCGTTGATGCTGTTGATCTTCTCCACGATTTCGAGAAATTCATGATACACAACAAGCAGCGTGGCAAGGAGCACGTTGTGGAGATATATAATCAGTATGTTCCACAGCAAGTTGCAACATATGTAAACACGTCGTTCTCGTACTGGAAGACACATTCAAGCTATAAGGTGTACAGGGAGCATGAAGGGGTAATCAACAATGTGCTCTTGGTTCTGGGGCTCCTGATCACATTGAAGGTTATCGGCTCATTCCTGAAGTTGATCTTCGGCCCAGCTGCGCTGGATGACCCTGATGAAGATGAAATGGAGAAAACCGTCGGTGCTGTTGTTGATAAAAGGGGATACATCAAGAAAGAGTACACAGAATTTGAGACGATCCCTATATGTGTTGGTAAAGGTGATGAGGAGGAAGCGCTTGTGATGCAGAGCTATGCCAAGCTAAGATCACAAGCGGGATCTGAAAGTGTAATCTTACAGGAACTGAACAAGAAGAATGTCGATTATCGTGTCAATGGCTTTACAGGACCATTCGGAAATGGCAATGGCAATGGCCATAAGTTCGAATTGAGCATCATCGATGGATCTACACCTCTCAGGAGTACACTAGAGGATCCCTATACTTCAACGGACACGACTTCTACGTCCCATTCTGGGCTGTCATCTCCAATGATTGCAAAACAACATGATCCATTTACTGTGCTGATGGAAGAGAAGCGGAACAAGTCCATCGTGAGTATCCAGGATGTGTCGTACTCGGGCTCACCAGTCAGCACAAAATCAAGATCAACGAGCCCAGAGGACTCTTTTGAGAGAGAGGAGCGCGTGGTTGATAAGTTATTGTCACGGTTGAATGAAGGCGAGTCTGATCGCCAAGTGGAGAGACCCTATACCCCATCCAAGCTGAGTATGAGCAGTTCTTTAGAATACTCTCCATCCAAGAAGCTCGTGTTTAAAAAGTCCACATCGATACTAACTGCGCATCCAATCACATCCGTTGCTGAGACGAGTGTTGGAAGCATCACGAAGGAGGATGTGTATTCGAAAGAATTTTCGAGCGATCACAGTTCTGATATCTTGTCCCCGTCGTTGAGAAAGAGTCTGTGATGATGGAAGACTACTTTTCTCTTCATTTTGCTATGTCCGTTATGCGCTGATGAGTTTGCTTTTCCCTAATGTTTGTTATCAATTTCCTTGCTTTTATAACCCAGTACGGGAGGGCATTGAGATCCCTTTGCTAGTTTAACTTAATTCGTTCAGGTTTCGTAATGCATTAAATGTCTTTGAGCTGGATATCATAATCACATCCTTAGAATGAGGATCAACATGGCAATATATGACAAAACAGAAACTAGCGTTATTCTTATGACTATATTCCCCGATGTCTTGTAATATAGCGTTTCGTTCGTCGGCTCATAATAGTCTACCATATCATTCATCCGAGTGACAGATATAATGAAGATGGAACAACCGTATACTGTGAATACAGTAGCGATGGGTAGGAACTCGTAGGAGAAGAGCTTTGTCACCATGAGACCTAAAGACGTCGGTTAGCATGATCTCTTGGTGCTTTCTTGATATCTTCTTGGTATAGAAGTAGATATGATACTCACTGAAGACGAGAATTGCAATGGACGCACGTGTATATGCGCCCTCATAGGTTCGTTGGTAAGCTATTTGTTAATGGTTAGTACGGAAGCACATGCTCATAAGGGGAGTACTATGATTACCAACCTCTAATGTCAAGCTTCTGAGAATCCTTGAAAGATCTGAAGACGGAGGAGCGTCTGGATGGAGGTTCTACCTCGTTCATGATGTGCCAGTTGTTCGTCGTCTAATGTCCGCAGGGCAATGAAGAGCGGACGTAGTGATGAATAGTTCTTTCTGTGCATTTGCTGCGGCTGCTCGCGCCGCAGAGCGGATTTGCTATTCTGGACATATCTCCGGGCTTAAGAAATGCCATGTAAAAGCCTCATTATAGATAAACAATTATGCATATCAGGTCTGTGCCCAGCCCCGAGGGATCTCGCTTGTCTTGGTGACCGGCATTTGACAGGGGATATGATGAACCGAGAAGCGGTATTAAATGGGTTGCACTACAACAATAGAACTGGGCCACAAGTCACTTACACAAGAAGGTATAGATCTAGCTCTCTTGCAACGTTACAGCTGACGGAGCGCGGACTTATCATCTTTTCCAACAGTGCAGCTTTGATTTAGGTCGATGACCGGAAGGGGGGACTGTAGAAGACGTATTGCGCCTCAGTGTAGAACAGCTTATCTTCTCTACTATCAGCAAGCTAGATGGCGATCAATATCCAGTATCCTTTTCTCCTGGTGCCGTATGCGGGGACCCTCATGGCCCCCTATCTAGAAATCGTACCGCCTACTGTACATCAAGTTTGCCACCAGTAGTGTTACCTTACATACCGTTGCATATTGTATATATACGAGCACATCATCGCCCACACAGAATATTATCAGAATGCACTCAATTCTGTAGCAATCCTTTAAACCATGGCATACGACGATATGTCTTCCGATGGGGGGTCCACCCGTCAGGGCTCCATCCTCTCTAAGGGCCATGACAGTGAGCACGAGGCACAAGTTCAGGGAGACCTTGCCCCGCCTCTGCAGCAGCGTCTCTTCACGAGATTCCTACGTAACAAGAATGTGCCTTCGATCCCACTCGATTCGGAACGTACTACTCTTCCTATGAACACCACCAACATCTTCTCTCGGATTTTTCTAACATGGTTGATTCCGCTAATGAACGTTGGTTACATGAGAACTATCACTCAGCAGGACATGTGGAAGCTCGGTGATGACATCTCCACCAATCACAAATATGATGCCTACAAAAAGCACCTCGATGCTATAATTAAGAAAGCTAAGACCAATGATCCAGATAGTGATGATTGGCCAAAAAAAGCTCTTTACTTTGCCGTAATTCGTACTTTCAAACGTGAGCTCACCTGGTCAGTCTTGCTAAAAGCCATCGACTCGATCTTCACAGTCTTGGTTTCCTTGCTAATGAAATACTTGATCATTAGTATCCAGGACTACTCTGAACAAGGTGATGATTCTGCCATCAGACGTGGAATCGGCTGGTCCTTTGGTGTCTCATTGTTCCTTGCAGTATCTATCATAACTCGTCAACACGCATTCCTTCTCGCAAACAACGTCGGAGGTCAGATCAGAGCTGTATTAACCAAAGCACTCTTGGACAAGAGTATGGTTCTGGCCCCGGATGCCAAACACGAGTTCCCATCCTCTACAGTGTTATCTTATCTTGGTGTTGATGTTGCTAGAATCCAGGAAGGTGTCCGCTTGATCTGTTTCTACCCAGCGGCTCCAGTCGCTGTCGCCATTGCCATTGCTCTGTTGATTATCAACCTTCGTGCTTCAGCTCTTGCTGGTATCGCTGTTTTCTTCCTCACAACCATTGGTGTCGTGTTCCCTGTCCAGTTGTTCTCCAAATATAGAGGAATGGCAAACAAGTTCACTGATAAACGTGCATCCATCATGAGACAGATTCTACAATCCATGAAGATCATCAAGTTTTACGGTTGGGAAGATGCTTATGAGAAGCTTGGTACCTCCGTGAGAGCAGAAGAGATGGTCTGGGTTAACAAGATTCAATTCGCATTCTCTATGATGTTTTCTACCGTTATCAGTACCATTTCATTCACAACATTGTGTGCAATTCTTGTTGCCTATGGCGCCAACGGTATGGGTCAGGCTGCGGCTGTCTTCTCTTCATTAACACTGTTTGAGGCTCTCACTTCTGAGCTGAGCACTGCGGCATATGCTCTTCCACAAACCATCGATGGAGCTAAATCTGCCACGAGAATCTTGAAGTTTTTGCAGTCCAAGGAGATCAAGGAACAGCATCCTTCCCGTGATGTGGTCTCTCGCAATGCCTTAAAAGGTGATGCCCTTAAGTTGGATAACGCTTCTTTCGGATGGCTTGAGTTTGAGGATGTGGGAGAACCTGCTCCTATTCCAAAGCAGACCACACTTCAAAAACTCTTGAGAAAGAAACCACAGACACCACCACCCATCAAGACCACAACATCCCACACCAAAACCATCATCAAACCCGTCACGCTCTCAATCAAATCTGGTGAATTTATCGTTGTCACCGGTCTCACAGGTTCCGGTAAGTCCACCTTCTTGGGTGGCCTTTCAGGTCTTGTTGACTCCATTGAGGGTTCCATGACCATTGCTGGATCACTCCTCCACTGTTCTGACCCAATGGTTCTCAGTGCTACCATCAAGGAGAATATCTTATTCGGATCCCAATATGACTCAGCAAGATACCACAACACATTGAGAGTCTGCGCCCTTGTTGATGACCTAAAGATACTTCCAGCTGGTGATATGACCGAGGTTGGTGAACGTGGTGTCACGCTCAGTGGTGGTCAAAAGGCTCGTGTCAACCTGGCTAGGGCTGTCTACGCCGACTGGGACATTGGTGTCTTTGATGATGTCATTAGTGCGGTTGATGCTAATGTCGGAAAGATTATCATTGATCAGTGTATGCTCGGCTGGCTGAAAGACAAGACTAGAGTTCTTGCTACACATAACTTGGCTGTTATCCCAAAGGCTGACCGTATCATATTCGTGAACATGGACGGTACCGTGGACATTGGAACCTTTGAGGAGCTTCACTCTCGTAATGAGGAATTTGTTTCGTTGATGGAGCACAAGAAGGATGCTATTGAGAGACCAAGGGATTGGGCTGAGGATTTCATTGACCCTGTTGTGGAGCCACCTGCTCCTTCCAAGAAGACAGACTTAGCCAAGCTAGGTGCTTTGGTTCAGGACGAAGAGCGCGCTCTTAACAGTATCCCATTGAGCCTTTACTATAACTTCTTTGTCGCTGGTCTGGATGGTTGGCGTGTTATGATATTACCTCTGGCTGCTATATCGCTTGTGCTGTCTACTTTCACCGGGATATTTGCCAATGTCTGGTTAGCATTTTGGATCGAGCAGCATTTTGGTAACAAGGTTTCCTCCACTGGGTACATCCTTGGATATGTCTTCTTCAACGTTACCTACACTCTCACAATGGGTGCATTCTTTTTTGCTTTAGGATATTTGGTTGCACGCTCATCTATGGTGATCAACCTCAAGGCACTTCACAGTGTCTTGCACACTCCAATGTCCTTCCTGGATTCTACTCCAATAGGAAGAGTCGTTAACCGTTTCACTAAGGATGTCAATACTGTTGATAACGAGGTCACAGAGAACGTTAAAGTTGGATTCTACCATCTTGCTCAGACCTTTGGTATCTTGATCCTTGCCACAGTATACATCCCTTGGTTTGCCATCTCAATCCCATTCTTGGTTATCATTTTTGCCGTTATTGCTCACTACTATCAGACGACAAATCGTGAAGTCAAACGTCTCGAGTCCATTCAGCAATCCAAGGTGCTCAACAACTTCAATGAGGTGATGAATGCTCTTACCACGATCCGTGCCTACAAATCGTCTTCAAGATTCATTGAAAAGAACGACACACTACTGGACTCCGTGATGGAGGTTGTTGTTGTTAACAATTGTCTCAACAAGTGGAATGCTCTTGCTGTGGGATTGATGAGTGCTGGTGTTACACTTTTGGTCACATTGCTTTCTTCGGGCAGGGTATTTGGTTTGAATCCTTCTTCCGTCGCCCTATTGACTACTTACATGATCCAGTTTTCAGAATTGGTGAGTCACCTTATGATCATGATAACAAACATTGAGAACAGTATGAACTCTGTGGAGCGTATCATGCATTATGCGACAGGTTTGGACCAGGAGGCTTCATATAAGACCGATGATGCTCCTCTGGCAGATTGGCCAAGTAAGGGAGAGATCAAGTTCAAGAAAGCTAGTTTAAGATACAGAGATGGACTGCCTTTAATTTTGAAGAACTTGAGCTTCGAAGTTGGTGAATTTGAGAAGATTGGTATCTGTGGAAGAACTGGTGCTGGTAAGAGTTCGCTAATGACTGCGCTATTCCGAATCAGTGAGCTTGAGTCTGGATCCATTGAGATTGATGGTGTTGACATATCCAAGATTGGGCTCTTCAATTTGAGATCTAAGATGTCTATCATCCCACAGGATCCTGTTGTATTCAAGGGAACCATTAGACACAACTTGGATCCGTTTGATGAGAAGACTGATGATGAGCTTTGGGATGCA
Organism: Petasospora fabianii; assembly: GCA_022641835.1. Taxonomy (NCBI): domain Eukaryota; kingdom Fungi; phylum Ascomycota; class Saccharomycetes; order Phaffomycetales; family Wickerhamomycetaceae; genus Petasospora; species Petasospora fabianii. The sequence goes on along the minus strand of CP048718.1, from coordinate 555,917 downwards.
CTTGAGCGTGCGGATTTGAGTTCCAGAGATGGTGAGAAATACTCCAAGTTCCATTTGGACGCAGTTGTGGAGGATGAGGGTGGTAACTACTCTCTTGGTGAGCGCCAGCTGATTGCTTTGACAAGAGCCCTTGTTCGCCATTCTAAGATCTTGGTAATGGATGAGGCTACTTCAAGTGTTGACTACGAGACCGACGCTTTGGTTCAAAAGACCATCGCCAGAGAGTTCAAAGATTGTACCATTTTGTGCATTGCTCACCGTTTGAAGACAATTTTGAAATATGATAGGGTACTTGTGATGGAGAAGGGTGAGTTGGAGGAATTTGGTGCTCCATACCAACTGTTCAATAAGGGAGGAAGATTCCGTGAGATGTGCGCCAGTGCTGGTATCACAGAGGCTGATTTCATTTGACTGCACAGCTGAACTGTCAAACTGCATGTATATAGTCCCTTTTGAGTGTCGGACCGCATGTAAATAGTATTTATAAATGTCGCTAGATTGCATTTATAGGAGTGATAAATCCACCGAACAGCTCAACCAAACGCAACCACTGTACAGTAGCTCACAACGAGCTCACGATTGACAGCAAAGTGTCTGTAGAGATGGCCCACAATCTCGTCGGGACTTGGGGCAAATGAGTTGTTTACATAGCAGTACAAGACATCATTCTTGTCGGGTAGCTTCTTTTTCAGTTTCTTTGTGAGGAACTTTATGAGCGTAGCGAAAGGTTGATGATAAGATATCTTGAATATATTAGGCGTGAGCTCCGGAGCAGACCCAATGGCTTGACATCTGATAGTAATCTTTTCATTATTCGGTTCTGTAGCCCTTGAGATGACGCGGGATGAGTCCGGAGGAAGACGGGAAAGCATCACGGAGGCTGAGAGTGTGACTTTGGTACAGGGTAGTTCTTCATTATGGATGTTGGCATTGTCACTGTCATTGTCATCGTCATTATTGTCTGCGGTGTCACCGGGTTGTACAGAGCCAGAACGATTCAGCGATTTTCGGGACAGTGAGGAAGGTACTGGAGACTGTGACCGCGTAGGATTTAGTGAGTCTTCAGACAGTGGGGTATGAGATATAGATTGGGCTTGGGATGGAGAACCTTCGCCACTGCTTGATTCTGACTCTGAGACAAGAGGATCGTAGGACATGGTAGGAGGGTTAAGCTGACGAGCTGTTCAATTCTTATGAACTGAGATTTTGGCAGTGAAGTAATGCGTTGAAAAGCGTTTTACATGTTCCAGAAGCTGTCAAAAAGGTTATGATATCACCTTTGTTGTTGTATTGGTCGTGCCGTAACCATACTCTCTCCATGGCTGCCTGGGGTCTCGTCTCGGCGCGAGAACCCTAACCCCAGATATCAAATTCGACTTCGTGGCCAAGTTGGTTAAGGCGCACGACTGTTAATCGTGAGATCGGCGGTTCGACCCCGCCCGAGGTCGTTATTTTTTTTATCCAAGATATATAAATATTGGCTGCAAATAAGATGGAATTAAGCGAGTGAAACCATCACATCTGGGGTATGCCCAATGCGTAAGGGAGTTGATATAGGTAGAGTTATTTCACGAACTACGATAAAAGAAAGCCCAAAGAATAAAGAAGAATTGAAATCATGACTAGAAAGTTCAAATAGAAAGATAAAAAACATGCAACCTCAACATTTCACAACGGGGGGACCCATCATGACAATTTGATCCAGATTCCATTAGCAGCGTACGCAAACGAACTCACATCACATGAGAATACAACAGGAGTTGGTCTTCTTGGCTTGCTTATAGAACATCTTGGAGGAGGAGGACAATGCCTCACTCTTGTCAACCAAGGAATCCAACTTCTCGCCTCTCTCCAAGACCGACTCAATGGTCTTATGCAACACAACCTTTGTCTCATCCAACTCGGCCTGGACACGCATGATGGAGTCTGCCTGGGATGGATCCTGGTACTTCTTGATGTATGTCTCAAGCTCGGGCATGCCAAGCGAGGAGGAAGCCTCAGTGGCGTTCTTCCACTGGACTGGTGGGTGGGCAGAGATGTACTCATCGAGAACCTTGTTGAGAAGAGTATAAGCGGGTCTGACAGGGTATTCCTTGTCTGTAATGATGATACCGGCAAGACCTTCAGAGCGAGCAAAGGCATGGCCGACGTAGTTACCCTCCTCAACACTCTGTCTCTTGCCTGCCTCGGTTCTCTTGGCAATGGTTGTTGAGAAGAATGACATGAACTGACCAACCGAGGTACGCTCAAAGAAGGAGAAGTCCGAGAGGTCCTTGGCGGAGGCAAGCTCCACGGCGCTGTCGGCGTCGGAGTTCTTGAGGACACCGATGTAATAGATCTTCATGGCTTGATTGACTGCTCGTCTGTGCGCTGTATTGTGTGGCGGCTCCAATGATAAGAGCTTCGTGTCTCACACTATGTTTTGGTTTTGACCGCGAAATGTTGATCCCTTCGATTGCGGTGGCAACGGCAGAAGAAATGTACTAGGGCGTGTGGCGTGGGCGTACCAGTATTTTTTGCCCCGAAGACTCGAAATTTGTCATCTCCGACTCAACTAAAGTGAATTGGAAGGTGTTTAAAGCACAGCAACCCCCTATTCACCGCTCATCCACATCACTCATCATAATGCAGAGAACCATGTTCACACGTGCCGTGGCCTCCGCTCGTTTCGGCGCTCGCAGAGCCCTCTCCAACTCCACTAGATCTGCACAGTCGTCATCATCTGCCAGATGGGTTGTACCAACCTCTCTTGTCGCTGCCGGTCTCACAACTTACTACCTTACACAACCTCTTGCCCTCGATGCCAAGAAGCCAGCCGTGAAGGAGACTAAGAAAACTGAGGAGCCAGATGTTGAGAAAAAGTCTGAGGAGAAGAAGTCCGAGGATACTCAGCCAGAAGTGGCCACCAATGCCGATGGCGACAAACCAACAGGAGAAGGTGAGCAGCAAGGCGAGCAGCAGGCAGCTTACAACCCAGAAACTGGTGAGATCAACTGGGACTGTCCATGTCTCGGTGGTATGGCCCATGGTCCATGCGGTGAAGAGTTCAAGGAGGCCTTCTCTTGCTTCGTCTTCTCAGAGGCTGAGCCAAAGGGCTTTGACTGTATCGAAAAGTTCAAGAACATGCAGAACTGTTTCAGAAAGTACCCAGAAGTCTACTCCGAGGAGATCAGAGGTGAGGAGGAACCAGTTGAGGACTTTGAGATCCAGGAGACCGCAAAGCAGATTGCTATCGCTGATGCCCCAGGTGGAACTGTTTCCGAGGTGGTCGTTGAGGACGTTGTCGTTGATGTTCCAGCAACTAAAGCTGAGGCTCCAAAGACTGAGTAGAAGATTAATTCTTCTGCTTGATTGCATTACTAAAAGAGAGACTTTTTATTTATCATATTACTATTAGTTGGCCCTGTATATACTATTGTCCATAGAGACATGATTGTCACGATGTAACTACGTCATTTATAATCGTAGTTATCATTTCATTAAAAGTGTAGTCATAACATTCCCATTAAACACGGGCATCCAAGTCTTCCAAAGAAATTGGTTCAAAATGATCAGCAGCCAATTTTATGAAGAGCACATCCTCTGAGAGATACCCAACGATACCACCTTTACCATTTGCGTCACGAGACACCCTAAACAAAGAACGACCAGTTGAGAAGTCACTGCTCAGTGAGGACAAGAAGAGGTTGTGTTCAGTACAGTAGTCTTCCACAACATCTTTGAAAGATACATGAAGCCTGTGCACCGGTATACCCCGAGGAGAGATAATGCTTTCTGAAGACGGTAAGTCCTCCTTGGAGACGATCATATCAACGGCCTGCGATTTGGTGAACGATTGGTGCACAGGAGCAAGCACACCCGTATCAATGAGCTTGTTTATCATGTCAAGTCCCAATGACAGCTGTTCTTTGACAAGTAAATCATGTGACGGGATGGTATCAAGCAAGATCTGGCTCCATTGGCTTACTGCATCGGCGACAGAAGAATATGAGGCACGAGCTTTACTGGCGTGAGATAAAGTGTGGTATAATGCTCTTAACCAAGAGTTCATAATCGCATTTTTCACAAAACGTCCCCCCATACCATCGTCGAGGTGATTGAACCAAAGTGACCAGATGGTAGAGATGGTTGGATCAACAACACCATTGAATCCCCATTCGACATTCATCAACAAACCAACTAAGCGAGGCAACAGTTTGCCCTCAATACCTTTCTTGAACTTCTCATCTCCAACAATCTCTCTGTATGATTTTACACCATTAACTTCGCCATCTCCGATATCCCACTCCATGAATATCTTTTCGAACTTGACTGCAAACTCCATCTCAATATCCTCGGCATCACGAAGATATGGCAGCCATTCAAACACCCAAACATATGGTGGGTCTTCCAAATCCTCCTTGACATCCCATTCTCGGATGGCAGTCACAATACGTGGGAGGACCCTCATCCTGATAAAGTGTTCGATGACAGCAGGATCAAGAACGGCTTCCCAATCGAGAAGTAGTGTGATGGCCAAGTTTGGTTGTGTGATTGACCATGTCGAAAGTGCCTGTGTAACTTGTGGCTCCCAGAGAGTGTATACTAATGATTGAAAGGGGTCCAGTTCTCCATAGATCTCAGGGAAAGAAGGGAGAGCGGTCTTGAGGTGAGTAAGTGTGTCAAGAAGTGTCGTGTCTGTGATATCGAGCGGATCCCATTCGGCAAAGATTGTGGTGATGAGTGGAGTTGTGGCGAGTATTAGTGTTTTTAGTATGTCATACTCTGGGAGTGTTTCTGTGACTGATGTGTAAAATGCTATTTGAGACTGGATCTCTTGAATGATGAGCTGAAGTTTTTCGAGTTGCGTGACTGGCGACTGAAGAATGGTATCAATTGTATCGAGTCGTTCTTTCAATGCGGTGTAAAGGTCGATTCTCGCTTGGTCCCCTTTGAGTCTATGCTCCAGTTGCTGCTGTTCAAACTCTGCCATCTTGATCGAAGCAACGAGATCGGAAAGCTCATTGTTCAATTTGTCAATTTGAGACGTCACCTGTTCGATCTGAACGTTACCACCTTTCTTCCTCAATTCGATGAAAGATTTCTTTGCTTCGCTCGAATGTTCATCACTAAGCCTCTTAATACTCTCGGGCACTTTGACAACACCTAGGCTTTCGATTTCGACAATGATCTGGAATAGTGACTTCTTGGGGACTTCCTTATAGTACTCTTCATCGTCAGAGCTCTCCTCCTCACTTAAATCATCAGGATCAAGCTTGCCACTTTTCAGGCGCTTCTCTCTTGATTTCTTCTTTTCAAGGTCAGCACCAATCCCGGCCCCTTGACGGTGTGTACCCAAGTCAATCGGTTCAAGACGACCCTGGAGGTTTACACCGAGACCCTTCCCTTGGACCCAACCCATTTTCTGCAGAAGTGTGGCACCGAGACCATACTTTTTCCCACTAAATAGGTTATGCCCCATTCGTGTTGTATTTTTATTAGATAGAGCTTCAACCTCGCTGTATGAGAGTTTTGGTGTTGTGGTGTTTGGCGGTGATGGAGGTGATTCTTCGCCTATCGAGCTCGGGAGCGGTGTTGTGGAAGCCTTGGTGAAAGACATTGGTGTATCGAGTGTGAATCCAACATAGTTGCGTTGTTCATTGTTATGATTGAAGTGTTCTATGGGGCTTGATGCTACTTTAGGATCGTTCTGTGGTGGCAGTGCGTAGTCGTCGTAATCATCTGGGAGGTAGCCATCTCGCCTTGTTTTCTTAGATGCGTTGACATCGACCGGTTCCTCATGGTAAGTGGTCGGGAAAGTCTCTGTGTCGCCCTTGAGAAAGTCAAACACGTTCAGCTTCCGCTTCCTCGACGCACCTTCCTCCATCGTATCGTGGTGTGTTGTCTCTAGCCGTGTTTGACATTGGGACGTAGTTCTCCGATGACTTTTCGTGTTGATGTTTTTTGTCGCTATCAATTCTCCACATTTCACACTTCACACTTCACAACCACAACTACATTTTGTACCAACTTACGTTGAAGACATGTCACAGCTAGCACAGGCTCAGCTTTGGGCCAAGGACGCCGCTGAGAAACTCCACATCGCCGAACGTGCAGGAGAACATGCGAACTCGCTGCTCGTACACACTCAAGAGGGACTCGCCCGTGGCGATAACGACCTCGATAGGTGTGTCTTCATTTTGGACGCTACACAGGGTCAGCTCTCTCTACTAGACACAGTCAGAGCCTCTTTGAAGGCTGTGCGGGCTGACACTACTACGAAGTTCAACGATGTGAGCGGGATGGTGGAGAGTGCCCTGGATGATGTGGAAAGCGTGTTTGCACAGTTGAAAGACGTGACAGTGGATCCGTCATTGGGGCCACGGCAGGAGAGAGGAAGGGCAAGAAACGTGACACTGTATGACTTTGTCTCAAGCGAGATATTGGATGTGCTGCGAGACTCACAGGCGGGACTTGATCGTGCCTACAATGCCCTAGAACTTGAGGTTGATGAGCATGAGAGAATGATGCTCCAAAAGACGAAGCAGTTCACCCAGGATTTGGCCGTGCTAGAGGAAGAGATCACCAAGGTTTCGGAGAGCGAGGAAAAATGGATTGGTGAAATGCTGAGTGAGATCCATGGGCTTGAGGAGGAAATTGCCGGTTTGTTGGAGTCGATAACGGCGCACTACGATCAGTGCCTTCGAGGCGTTGAAGTGGCCGAGGGTCGTATCACCCGTATAACGCAACAGGAGAAGACCGAGCTGTTTGCTGTCTTAGAAAAGGATTTCAGTGAAGTACCAGATGTGCTCACTGATCTGGAAGAGGCTCTGGGAGACATCCAACAACGTTGTACAAAGATTGAAGAGCACTTTGCCGGACAGGGCACGCTGCTGACCCGCATGAGGGGGTTCATGTCCCATCTCACAGAATATGGTGAGAAATCCTTAATGGAGACGCTTCAAATGACAAGAAAGCACACAAAACACTTTGAATCTGCTATTCAACTGGTCCATGAAAGTTGTGATGAGGCAAGAGAGCTGGTCTCTCACTATCACCACTTCTCACGCTCTTACTATGCCCTCCTCGTTGAAGTTGATCGCAGACGTGCTACTCAGAGCTCAATGCTCAAACTTATGGAGGAAACACAGAGAAAGTTGGAATCATTGCAGGACGATGATTTCCGCCACCGTGAAAGCTTCTTAAAGGCCAACGGTGCCTTCTTGCCTAATGATATCTGGGATGGCTTTGGGAAAGATGACCCGCTTTACCATCTTGACTTCAAGATTATCTAATTCATATATGTGCATCTGTGATTAGACTTTTATGTACATGCAATTGATGATACCTTATTTATACTCATTCTCCATCTGAATGAACATGTCCCTAACTTCATTAGGCTTCATCTCCTGTGGTTTTCTTTCGTTCGACTGTCTGATTGCGACAGTCCCATTCTCCACTTCTTTGTCACCAATCATTATGACATAAGTGTATCCCTTCTTGATACCTTCCTTGATTCTGTTCCCCACGGTTTCATTTCTCGAGTCAACATCGATATGGAAGCTCTGGTGTACCAGTCTCGTAGCATTGTCACCATCGTCACCATTGACAACCCTTACCATCTTCTCTGCATACTCAACGTGCTTGCCACTCACGGGCACAACAAGAGCCTGGCGTGGACTCAGCCAAAATGGCCATTTACCATTGTAATGATCAATCAAGATGGCCAAGAATCTCTCCAGGGATCCAAACACAGCACGGTGCACCATAATTGGCTGTTTACTCACACCTTGCTCGCTGGTCTTATACTGAAGGTTGAATCTGTGGGGTAACTGGAAGTCCAACTGAATAGTAGCAGCCTGGTGTTCCTTCCCCGTGTGATCTTTTAACACGATATCAATCTTTGGACCATAGAAGGCACCATCACCTTCATTCACAGTCCATGGTTTCCCCGATGCCTCGAGGACGTCTTTCAAAGCAGCCTCTGCAGCATCCCATTCTTCAACTTCTCCAATGTGCTCTTCAGGACGAGTAGAGAGGAGCAATTTGTACTGTGGGATATTGAAGATTTTATAAACTTCATCCACCATTTCTAATGAGCTTCGGATCTCTTCACGGATTTGATCGTGTGTGCAGAAGATGTGACCATCGTCTTGATGGAATCTGCGTACCCTTGTGAGTCCAGACAATGAACCACTTGATTCGTTTCTGTGCAATGATGAGAAGTCCGACAGGCGAAGTGGGAGTTCCTGATACGATCTATCAAATCTTCCAAAGATCACACAGTGCCCTGGACAGTTCATAGGCTTGAGTCCATACTCCTCCTTCTCCAAATCCGAACCTTCAACACGGAACATGTCCTCATGGTAATTCTCCCAGTGACCCGATTTCTCCCACAGTTGTTTACGATAGATCATCGGTGTTATCACTTCTTCGAAGCCAAACTTGCGCTGACGGGCCTTCATAAAGGACAAGAGCTTGTTGAATATCCTGGTGCCGTGAGGGAGGAAGAACACGGAGCCAGGTGTGACTGGATCGATCATGTAGAGCTGCTGACGGGTAGCGATGGAGAGGTTTGTGACGGCAGTGGACTCTGCCTGTGACGAGACCTTGGTGGAGCACCACCGCACCGATAGAGGCAGCGTCTGCTTCAAACGATGAGAGATCATCATTTGCTGAAAAACCGGAGCCTACCAAGAGACAATCTCACACAAAAAACACAAGTATAATCTCCTCTTCCTCCCTCCATAAGAAGATCTGATGATGGAAAACACCCACACACCAATGTAGAAAACCCGCGAAATCAAAGCAGTGGACGAGAAGCATAGACGTTGTCAAGTGCAGGGAAAACAACCCGGTGCTACTTCACAGACAGTGTTTCCTGGTGCTTCACTTGTGTCGTGTATAGGAGATTGTCAAAAGAATAACACGAATGTCCGACGCTCTTACGCTACTCAAGAAGGAGCTCAAGTCTGGAAGCGCACAGCTTCTCGACGCTTCGGGATCTACAACAGATGATATTGGCGTTGCCACCACTTTGCACCTTACAAAACTCGATCAAAAGTTCTCATTGGATGAGCCAACGATATACAGTGTTGCTGACTCCCCAATCTCATTGAAAGTGGCGTATTTCTCCTGGCTGAACAAGGACCTCGGTCGTGAGGACTTCACCAATGCCGCCAATGAGAAGAACGTTGAGCCACTAGGTTTCGTGCACAGATCTGATCTCTGTTCCTGGTTGGACGGATCTAAGAATGAGTTCGAGTTGTCCTCAGGTACTCAGAGCAGCTCTGTTGCTAAGGATGAAGACGTTGTAATGGGTGATGCTAGCGCTGGCAAGGAAGTGGATCCATTCTTGAAGTCAGTGCTGTCTAAGGAACGAAACATTGTGGATCATAACACCTCTCTACGTGGAAACAAGAACGTGGATTTCTCAAATGCCGGTGAAATTTGCAAACTAGTGTATCTTCAAGAGAAGAAAGGATCCAAAAGAGTCACTGAGCCAGAATCATCTTCATCATCGAAAAAGTCAAAGAGACCAGTCACACCAATTATTCTTATCTCTCCATCTGCTTCTGCCCTCCTCACAATGGCCAATATCAAATGCTTCCTCGAGCAAGGAACATACATTGATCCAAACACTACCGACCCAGAACAGCAAAAGCTTCTTAATCACGCAGACCTAACAACAGTGACACACGTATTCCCACGTGTCGGTAAGCTCTCCTTCATGATTGTCAACAACACAGACAAGTTCACCAAGAGTGAATACTGGGATCGGACATGCGCCGTCTTCACAACGGGCCAGACATGGCAGTTCAAGAATTACAAGTGGTCGAAACCTTCTGAGCTGTTCTCCAACCTCAAGGGATACTACTTCCATTTCGAGAAGGAGCCAATCCCATCAACTGTTAAAGAATGGAACGTGGAAGTGGTTGGCCTGGACAAGTACAAACGTTTCAAAGACGCTGTGGTGCTCAACTCGTTCTGGGACTCCCTGGAGAGGGCCTTAGTGGCCAAGGGTATCAAGGGCCAATGAGTTGGCGCCCCTACCAGAATTGTATAATAGACGGGTGCTATTCAAAAAGACAAATACGAAGAACACCAGCAACTTGCTTCACTGTAGACCATAGCGAACTGAGTTGTTTGCTTAAAGCTCCGCTGAGAGCCCAACTCAGCTTCTCCAGTAGTTTCATCGCGCACGAAATTTTCCGGGGATTATACAGAGATTGCACGTTGATGACCTCATAAACGAGCTCTCCACTAGCAATCACAGGCGTTAGACTTGTCACCATAAAGACAGGATGTCTCTTCTGCGACCTCTAAGACCATTCGGGTCTCGTACTCCGCTTCTCCATAGAGTTTTAAGTCGGAGGACGACACATGCAGCGTCGGTGGTGCTACGGCCCCTGATTCTACCACATCAGCCATCTCAGCTGCTAACTGCTCTCCATAATCATCAATCGTTCGTTAAATCTCGACAATACAGCACACAGCCACCGTCTCAGTCACCTCAACCACCTCAGAGTGGCAATGAAGATCCAAACAAATCGCATATGCCCCGTACAAAGGAGGAATGGCTCGCACGCGCCACCTCTTTTTGGCAACGACTTAGAGTCCGTTCTAAATGGCTACTCAAACGCTCTATGAAACCTTTCAACATTGATGATTTCAGTGCCTTCTTCTCATGGATCGTGGTCGGTAATGTGCTACTCATTGTGCTCGGTACGACTACTTTTGCATCACTATTTCTCCTAACGATGAACACCGTCTTTGCTCAAGAACTCGTTGCTCAGACATTAGGTAATTTTATCACCAAGAACTCAGGTCTCACAGTGTCTTTCGAAAGTGCAATTGTACCAGATTGGAGAGAAGGTCGACTAGTGTTCCAAAAATGTTTCGTCAGTAAGAGACCAAAGAATAAGAGTAAGACGGTCTTTGCTAAAGGTTCGCAAGCGGAGGCTATTGCTCAAGCAGCAACAGTGAAGGAGATTGATGCAAATGACCCAGACTATGATGATGGTAATTATACTCAATATGACTTAACGATTGAGACAGTGAGCTTGTCGCTCTCAGTGCGGAAATTCTTGAACGGTAAAGGAATTGTCGAAGAGATGGAAGTCCATGGTATGAGAGGTGTCGTTGATCGTACACACGTGCATTGGGCACCGGATGATGATGCTAGAAATTACTTGAACGTGCACAAGCCTGGTGATTTCGAATTTGAGAACTTCAAAATGACGGATGTCCTGATAACATTGATGCAACCAAATGGCTTCAGACCATTTAACGTCAGTATATTCAATTGTGAGTTACCCATCTTGAGAAAGCATTGGTTGTTCTTTGATTTTTTGAACGCTACCAACATCTCCGGTGCCTATGATGAGTCTCTTTTCACTATCCACAAGAGACAAAGAATTAATGATTTCAATGCTGATATGAACGATGGTGGCACTGGCCACTCCCCATGGAAAAGAGTCACTAGATGTCGTGTTGACTCGTTGAACGTTGATCACTTGAATGCTGGCATGGAGGGACCATTTGGCTGGATCACCAGCGGAGAAGTTGACATGATTGGGGATATAATGGTTCCAGAAGATGATGGAATCAGTGTCTCCGAGGTGATTCATTCTCTGGCTGACTCCATTGCTAAGGAGGCACGTAGAGCAAAGCTCATCTCAACTTACAAGCAGAAACCAACACCAGAGAAACCGAAAAGCATTGAAGACGATGAATCAGATCCATCTAAGTACTTTGTTATGGATTATCAACTCACTCTTCGTAACCCAAAGGCTGCTGTTCCAATTTTCACCGATGACATCTCCTATGTGAACAACGCTCTGATCCGTCCAATTGTTAGCTACATCAACTCTCGCAAGTTTACAATACCTATAAAGTGTCGCATTGTGAAAAAAATCGAAGACTTTGAAGGATCATGGACAGTATATGACTCCATGTTCATGGATGACATCTCCATTGAGGTGTACGATGCATTTGCCAATTATGTCGCTAATGAAGAGGTCCGCACTCTAAGAATGAAGAGAATTGGGTTCTGGTCTCTCCAGTTGTTTATTCAGCTGCTCTTAATGTCTCTCGGTGCCATTGCATGACAAATGGAGACTTGTATATAGGAATGACTTGTAACGATAATGATATGAACGTTGAAATGAATGATAATGGAGTCACTATAGTGAAAGCTAATGGCAACCCTGCACACGAGCATTCGGTGTACCGGATGACCGAGCATCAAAGGGGAAACTCGCTTCAAGCGCCACAGAACTCTCCCTCTGCACAAATGACTCATCAAACCTCATCAGTCAAGAGACAAACCCCCCATACAAAACATAACTTGCTCTCTATTACACCAAGTATATTTACGAACATGCCGTTCAAACGGCCGGCAGCTATTCCTTATTCGGCCGTCGGAGTAAACTCTTCAAACTGCGGACTTCAAATGCCAATTAGGGAACTATCACCGGGGCCACGGAGGTTGCGGACGTTAGAGTAAGCATAAATAGTTTATATGAAGATCCATAGTTAGTGTTTCTTTGTATCTGTTGAAGTGAGATCCAGCCTATATCAATAGCCACAAGTATCCATGTCGTCGTCCGCACAGCCCAAAGCGCATGCCAAGTCCGCAGAGGAATCAATAAGGGCACCAGAAATTCAAAGGAGTGACTCAGTACGAAGTGTGGAGCTCGATGGACATAATGCAAATGATGAGAATACCAGTATATCACCCAAGTCAGATGAGTACAAACCACCACATACTGTTTTAACAGTGAATGAGAAGTATGTCTTGGTCTTGATTGCCTCTTCCGTATCGATATGGTCTGCGATGGGATCACCAATCTATTATCCTGCCCTTGGAACCATCGAAAAGCAGTTTGACATCTCAGAGGAGATGGTTAACATTTCTGTTGTCGTTTATTTCTTGTGTCAAGGTACCTTCCCAACAATCTCTGCTGGGTTGGCGGACATTTATGGAAGAAGACCCGTAATCCTAGCATCACTTGTCGTGTTCATCGGTGCATCCATTGGTGTTGCTGTCACTAGAAGCTATACTGTTCTTTTGATCTTGAGATGTATCCAGTCCGCTGGTATCAGTCCCACTGTGGCTGTAGGGTCTGGAGTTGTTGGTGATTTCACTGAAAGGCATGAGAGGGGTTCTTTCATGGGTATCCAAGGTGGTCTTACACTTCTTGGTCAGGCTTTTGGTCCATTGATCGGAGCTGGATTGATTGCAGGTTTTGACTGGCGAGCTATTTTCTGGTTTCTCGCAATTGGTGGTGGGTGCTCTCTATGCATTACTTCACTCATTCTACCAGAGACCAAGAGAACCATTGTTGGTAATGGGTCCGTCAAACCGAGAGTGGCGATCAACGTTGCCCCAATCCTACTACTGCCATATTATAAGAAGAAATGGAAACTTGATGATCCTGATTATGGGACTGTCCCTGCTGGTGAGAAGCCCGACTTGCTTGCTCCGCTCAAGATCTTAGTCAAGCCTGAGGTTATCATTTGTCTTATGAATGGTGCTATCCATTTTGCATGCTGGACTGTTTCTCTCACATGTCTCACCACACAACTTGCAAAAACATATGGTTATAGCGTGATGACCATTGGTCTATGCTATCTTCCAGTTGGAATGGGTGGTCTCATCGGTTCTGTTGTCTCTGGGAAACTTCTTGACTTGAGCTATCGCAAACTTCACAAGATTCATCTTAACAACATTGAAAAAGGGACGATACCAGCCAATACTCCATTCAACGTTATCAGATCCCGAATTGTTGTTGTTTTCCCCTTTGTGCTCCTTGGTGATGGATTTTGCCTTATTTATGGTTGGTGTCTTTATAAACATGTCCACATTGCCGTCATCTGCGTCACGAGTTTCTTCCTTTCCCTTGGTTGTCTTTCAGTGGTGAACTCCAACATGACGTTAATGGTTGATCTTTACCCATCACAATCTTCAGCTGCTGCATCTTGTGTGAATTTGACTCGTTGTCTTATATCAGCACTATTTGTTGGTGTCTTGACATATATGAACAGGGCCATGACTGTTGGCGGTACTCTTACATTCTTGCCAATGACCGGTGTGTTATTTGCAATATCGTTGATCATTCCAATGAAGTATGCAAATAAGTGGAGAGAGGCTAGAGAGTTGAAAGCTGCTGCTAAGGCTGATTCCAAGGCTGATAAATGAGAATGTTGTAGGTATCAATTTATTCTTTATTGTTAATGACTAATAACTTGGTCTACACCGGGAGTGGTACAGACTGAATACATATATTTATAGATAAAACAAACTATGCGAACTTCGTATCTACAACTGTTGAAACAATAATACTCAAACAATTAAATCAAAATGTATACTATAAACTATATTAGACAGTAAATCTAGCTGTACCGCTTTTAAACTCATCATGATGAGCAGCAGCCTTGTCTTCATCTGAGAGTTCACCCATATCAATATCCTGACCTCTATGAGTAATAATTTTCCCCTCTTCAACCATCTCTTTTCTTTCATCTTCAGACATGACGTAGTTAATGTTTGCATGTCTGTTTTCTGGTCCGATAAAGATTACAACGAGCAAGAAGGCAAACACTGCACCAACAAAGATCGCCATAACTTTTGAATAGTTGAAAACATCATCTTTCTTGGTACCATCTGGGTTGTATAATGGGAATCTTTGACCAATTGTGGTTTCAATGGTGGAAGAAGCAGATGATGCCAGATTACCAAGTTGATAAGCGACACCAACGACAAATGCTCTAAATTCTGGTGGAGACAATTCAGACAAGTGTACAGGAGCAACACCCCAAGCACCCTGAACCATGAATTGAAGGAAGAAAGCACCAGCATTGATACCTCCACCACGACAAAATGCCCATGGGTAAATTAAGGCACCACCACAAACGCAACAGATCATGACAGATAGACGACGTCCTAAGAAACCGGAGAAATGACCAATGACGATACCACCAGCGATAGCACCTAAGTTTGCGACAGAATTTGTAACTGTAGATCTATCATCACCAAAGTTAAGCTCCTTAGTGAGCATTGTGGGGTAAAGATCCTGAGAACCGTGTGACATGAAATTGAAACCAGCCATCATGATAACCATGTGAATCATTTTGAGCCACTCTTTTTGGAATGCCTTCTTAGCATCTTGAAGGAATGACGATTTCTTGTTTTGTAAATGAAGTTTTTGTTGAAGGAACTGATCAGTTTCTGGAAGGAAAGCTCTCCAGATGCAAAAGAGCACTGGAGGTCCAGAAGAGAACCAAAAGATAGCTCTCCATCCCTTTGGAGAGTTATCAACGATGGCTCTTTGGAAGACAACAACTAGTAAATAACCAAATGCGTAACCCTGTTGGAAGACACCAGAGAGGAATGATCTTGCTTGGGTTGGAACACCTTCAAGAGCTGTAGCGGATGCAAGTCCATACATTGAACCCATAAAGATACCAAATAATGCTCTAACACCAAGGAAGGCAGGGTATGTATTAACAAACCCAGTACCAATTTGAATAACAACCAAACAAGCCAAGTTGATAATGAGTGGCCATTTTCTTCCATATCTATCACCAAAGTAACCAAAGATAATGGCACCAACGGATCTAAGCATAAGAACCAAAGTGATACCCCAAGTGATATCCTTAACAGGGCGTCCAAAAGTTTTAGACATACCACTGACGTTAAGGGACATGGCAAAGAAATCAAAAGCGTCCCAAGTCCATGATATGAAACCAATGAGGAAGAATTGCCAAACTCTCCAATTCATTTGACGAAGTCCAGGTAATGGGTTAACATTCTTGCGTTCAACTTCCCATGTCTCACGAGTTGGTAAAAGAGTTGTGAAGCGTGTCTTGATATAGTCCTTGCACTCAGCAGAGGAAAAGGTTCTAAAGCCCATTATGTGAGCTTTTGTAGTTTATATAGAAGAGAGAGACTGAAGTAAATACTGAAGGAAAAGACTAGAGGAAAGACATATAGAGCGAAGATGCGGATATTTATTCACAGGGCAACAGACGGCCAATATCGGGGGAGTCATTCAGTTTGTACTGACAAACTGAGGAGTCAGAAATATCGGAGAAGTCAGGAACGTGTGATAGTCAGATCGGCGGTAAAATAGCGGCAGATAATGGCATCCGGTGCATAACTTCTTTTTTTTTGCTTTGCTATAATGTATAAGTGGGGGAAGTCATTTTTGTTGGGCTAACTCTCTATCTCTCTCTCCATCTCTGTCTTTCTCTCTATGTCTCTAGCTATCGGTAAAAAAGGGGGTAAGTTAAGCACTAAGCAACAGCCTTAATGTTCATACTAGTGTGTGTTGTGAGCATCTAGATCTCGTGGCAAGTGAGTCTATGAGTCTATGCTGCAACGTATCGAGACGCGGAGTATAGGCTTGCGCGTAAGGCTGATCAACGTCACTACATTCTCCATCAGATGTAATATTGTATATAGAACGACTGTGTATTAATGAAATATTAGCCGGGCACAAGCGAAACACAAGCGAAACATTAATGCCAACTATACATCACCGGTGCCTAATTAGGAAGCACTAGGCGCCCCCCTCTTTGCTCGTATGAACTACTTTTGTCATACTTCCTCGCAATCTTATTCGGATCTGTTGCGCTGGTGGAGAGAGCGGAGAGATGACTCGTGCGCGGCTATCGGTGTGGGGAAGCGGAAGATCACAGTTGGGAATGCTCATTTGCGTGACCAGTTATAAGGACGAAAGGGTTGTTTGCCGTCCGATTACATCCTAATGTTTATTGGAAAGGCTGTATCTGATGATATCACAGCAGTACAGTACAAACCACTTTCAGTTCGAGGGTTTATAGATCTCTATTGTTATTGAACCCCTTTCTTGGCCAAGGGCTTGGCTTTCACTTTTCTTAGTCCTCTTTCCATCGTCTCTCTCTCCGCCCCCTCCCCTCGAATCCTTTGGCCACCCCCGCAATCTTGGCGCGCCGTCGTGGCTGTACCGTACCATACTTCAATTGGTAAGGGCACTCTTCTATCCAGCCAACTCCGTCTTTCTCCGTATCTACTCCACTTTATTACTATGTTATCTATCTCGCTTAACTCTATTGATTTCCTATCTATTTGTCTCTATAAACATTTCCTTCCCGAGTCTATTCTTTAATTCCCATCCAACTCTTGTTCCTTCTTCATCATATCTCTCTTTTCTCTCTCCTCTCTCTCCATACCCCACTTCATACCATACTTCATAGGCACAAGTAACAAAACTGTTGATATAACACCTAACCCAGCCATTAAGGTAAAAGTACCACCAACTGTCAACTTATCGTTCATACTCGTCAGCACTGCAACAAATAACGCACCTGCCAAACATCTTGTTAAATTCACAGAAGATGAAGCAGCAGAACTCTTTGATGGATAAAGATCAATAAGAAGTGTCATATTGATACCAATCATCGCAATACATCCCATGCAAACACAAAATTCACTTACAAGTACACTTGCAATGTGTACTTTTTGGTAAAGACACCATCCAAACATCACAGTGAATCCATCAGTGATCACTGTATATGGGAAAATCACCAAGATTCGGGATTGAACAATGTTAAAAGGTGTATCAGTGCTAATGGCACCTGTTTGTCTCTTGTACTCATAACGGGCATATCTGCGACGATATACAAAATCAAGAATACGTCCACATACAAGAGATCCAACAAGTCCACCAATACCCGCTGGGAGATAACAAAGACCAATCTTCATAGTGGAATAATGGTAATTAGTAGAAAGTTCATGTGTCAATGATGTTAAAAGCATCGTCCATATACCAAAATGAATTGCTCCATTCAACAAACAAATAGCAATCTCAGGGAGCAAAATAATCTTGAAAGGAGCCAAATAATCCGGTTTACCCCGTGGCTCAAGTGTTGACACATCAGGCAAATCCAAATGCCATCTTCTCTTTACCGAGGGGAACGACAACAATGGTGCCCTATTCATTAATCTTGACGGTATAATGGATCCATTCCCCACTATAGCCCTCTTGGTCTCTGGTAATAACACCGAAATAACAACTAGTGTCACACCACTACCAATAGCCAAGAACCAAAAAATGGCTCTCCAATCAAATCCTGCAATGAGTCCAGCACCAATAAGAGCACCAAAAGCCTGTCCCATTAGTGTTAACCCAGACTGCAACCCAATAAACCCACCACGCTCATGTCTCTCAGTAAAATCACCAACCATACCGGAACACACAGCAACTGTTGGTGCGATACCCGAAGCCTGAAAGATTCTAAACACTAACAATAATGCATAGTTGTTAGTGATGGCGATAATGATTGATGATACAATGAATATCAACAAACAAAGTATCAATACGGGACGACGACCATATGCATCTGCAAGACCACCGAACACAGTAGGTGCTATCCCTTGAAATGCAAGGTATACCACAACTGAGACGTTAACTAGTTCCTCACTGATGTTGAACTGTTTCTTTAGAACTTGTAACGCAGGATAGTAGATCGGAGCACCAAATGAGGACCAGATTGATACAGAAGCGGATAGAATAACTAACAGATATTTCTCGGTATGTGAAAGGACAGTAAATGGAGGTGAAGGTGACGGTGACGGTGAGCGAGATGTGTCATCTGACAAACTTTGGGTGTCCGAATCAAGGGCATTAGTCAAGCTATGTGTAGCCTCGGGCTCAGTTGTCGTCTTTTCACATGCTGTAGATTTGTTCATATCTGATATATTGTAACAGTTTCATTCATGAGCTCACGTATTAAAAGGGTCCTTGAGAAAAAAGAAGAGTTGCAGGGGGGAAGGGGTACTAGATAAGCTTGATTTTTTTTTTTTTTTTGTCTATGGCATCGCAAGATGGGCTCGGATGTAGGCATCCGTGGAATCACTCTCCTTACTCAAGACATTATTTAACATGCCATGATTGCTCAGGCCACAACCAAGTGATGATGATTACTTCTGGTCTAATGGCCTGATCTACAAAATCGCTTGGCAAATGTTGATGGGGATGTGTACTATGATGACACTATGCAAATTGGCTACTCAACTCCTTTAGCCTCAACTCCAACTCATCAATCTTACTCAACGAACCTTGGAAAATAGAAACAATCTCAGGATGTAGCTGACCCTTTTCACAACCACAGTACTCGTCATACTCCAAATCCACTGACGTAGATGTAGAAGTTCTTTGTAGTGATGTGTTGGAGTTTGTATATGTAGAATTGGTGATATTTGACAGATTGGTTCTGTGAGGCTCTTCAAGAACAATAGGACTCTTCAACCCTGTCTTCCCAGAACCTTCTCCATCATCAATATCATCGTCATCTCCAGAATCACATGTGAGTGTTATATCCCTTTCCTCGTCAGACGCTTCCGCTTGATCTGTGTCTTCATCTTCATCAAGCGTTGCCGTTGTGTTCAGCTCATCATTGATCAGATCGTCTAACATCTTCATACTGTTGACAATATCTCTGGTACCTTTACTCTGTGGAATGTTACCCTTCTTCTCATACTCCAATCCAGCAGGAGAACCTCTGAATCCATCATAAGCCTGAGGTGGTTTCCTCTTGTATTGATCCAAAGGTGGTGTATTGCCCGGTGAATCAAATTCACTCGAGCTTGGTGAATATGTGCCAATACTCCCACTGTTATTCTGGTTTGTGAAAAATGCAGCAGTTGGTTGTATCAGTGGACTCTCATCAATGTCAGAATCACCGAACATTTCACGTATGGCTGGTTTAGGCTTCTTCTTTAACGTGAGTGGTGTCACGTAGTAGCTCTCCGATAAAACATCGCTGTTCGTTTCGATATCATGGCTTGATTCCTCGTCTTCTTCGTCGTCATCGTTGTATGCATGCTTGTCGTGATAGTAGTCGTTATGTTGTGTCTCATCATCTTCGTCTTGTTGTCCATCTAAATGGTCATCATCATCGTCATCATCGTCAAAGTCGATGTGATCATCGGGCTCAGTGACGGTGATTTGGCTTGAGAATTGCACGCTTTTCAAAACGTCACCTTTCGTCTTTGCCGGGAACTGTTCTAGATTCTCTTTTGAATTCCTTTCCAACTCTTCGTTCTTCCAACAGTTCAACCGAGCAAGTCGTTCATGATACGTTTCAAGACACTCCGCGGGGGCGAAGCCAATTTTCCCATCAATATCCTTCCGTACAAGCCACCAGTATGAATCCTGGTCGTTCAGTAGCACAACTGCATCGTCTCTATCAAGCTCACAATGTGAAGGATCATCACCACTAAATTCGTATAACGCGTACAGCTTTCCTGGTTGTAGATCTCGTGGTGGCGGTAGAGGCGATTCAATAACGTAATCGTTGAAATCGTCATCTTCCTCGTTCCCATCAATCTCCAAGTTCTTCGTTCGAATCCGAAGAGGTTGTTCCGGTTTAGCAGATGATTCAGTACTGGGCACTGGAGTTGGATTCTTATTTATCACAACACTGCTTGATTCACTGGCGGCTGATGATCCAGTAGAAGCAACGCGCTTCTTCTCTGTGAGCGTGTCATCTCGAAGAAGCTTACCGCCCATACCTTGCAGCAGGGTCTTCAGTTTGTCGTCTGTCATGTGTTCAGTGTGTGAGGAGTGTGAATAGGGTCTCGTGTCTGGGAGTCTTGTGCTTCAATCTAGTTTTTAGGGAGGTAGGTAAATGTAAGGTAAGGCAGTGCGGTAGAGTAGGAGACGATAGTTCGGTGCTCCTTCCTTGATGGAACTAATGTGATTGTTTGTGTATCTATGGCAAAGTGGAAACGAGAACCAACTCGAAACACCAGCTTGTCGGCGTAGTCTGTGACTGATGATGTCGAAATCCTTGTCAGAGGTCTCAATTTCCAGATCGTGGATTTTTCCCCTTCCAAAACTTCACAGGCGCGCTCATCAAATTTACGCGTCGACTGCAGAGAAGACGCGTCGTGAATTTCAGGAAGGACTTGACGAGCCAAGCGCTCAATATACATGTGATTGTTGTTCTCTTTAAGATCATATTGTCTCAGGAACCAGTGAAGGTGTGAATGGTGCCCACCCCTCGGATGTTGTGGAGACGTTTCGTGTTCGCTTCGTGTTCGCTTCGGTAACTCCTAAGCAGGAACTTCGCCTATGCGACGTGCCTACAACTCGCATCCACCTCTCGTCTGCGCCAGGCACCAGGTCCTTCAGTCCTTCATGGTCTACATACAGATCACAACATAATACATCCTTCTTACACGAATCACAGGTCCTTCTTATCATAAACATTGTTAAAATGGCACCACAGACATCATGCCAAAAGTCCAGTAGGGGTCCTTTTCATAATGGTGTAAACTAAGAACCAGAGCACGACACCAACAAGTCTTTGGAGATCAAAAGTCTTCAACCCCACAGTGTTGGCATAGAAGGACGACAACTCATTCGTATGCTTCATTTCCTTGTCTCCCTGCTCTGTGCCTCCCACTGATGGGGTTACGACATCCTACTCATGCTTTGTAGCACCAGTACTTGTGGATTCTCTCAACACCTCCGATTCAGCGTCAACCTTATCCTCATTCTTCTCTGTTTCCTTTGTTACATCCTTGACAACTTCATCGCGCTTCTTGAGGTACTCCTGCTGTTTGTTAGTTCTAATCTTGAGCATAGTGTTCTGAGCGGTACCAAGGAAGAAGTAGCACACGGTAGTGAAGACAGTCCACAATTCCACAGGGACAAACTTTTGACAGAATGCAACAGCAATAGGACCAGTGAGCCATGAGGATTTTAACACTGTCAACAGTGATTTTTTCCATGACTCCTTAATGTTGGCAATGGCTCTGTTAATCTCCTCACGAGAGATGGACTGAATAGCAGGTTTCATATTCATGAGCGCAACAAAGGCAACAAAGAGTGTGCTTGCAACTGGGGTGATGGTTGCCATTGATGTAATGATCTGGAGGATCTTCTGACGTGGTGAGAGAGGTGGTTTAAAGATCTTATTGAGCCATTGGTATCCATAGTGAGACACTGGTGTGGCAACGATAAAGGAGTAAAGAGCGAACAAAACAAGCTTAAAGTCCACTGGATGAGTGATCTTGAGATTCTTGATCTGAGTTATGTTGAGCTGGCGGGATACCACTCTTGCAATGATCTCATTGAGCACAGCGAGAGCTGCACCTGTGATAGACTTTGTGAGAAGAGGATTCTTCTGGAGGGCAAGGAGGTATCTTGCCGAAAGCGGCAGCGCTTGTGGTTTGGCCATTGGGTATGCTGTTGATTCCAATGTTTATAGGATGTGATATCTATGTAACACGGGGGTAAGAGGGGAATATTAATTCTTATAAAAAATCTGGTCTCAAACAAAAGGTTTTAAATCACGCCTGGGGATTTGCCGACGGCTGTAGTGCTGGACCTCGGTGTTCTGCGGGAGGAGAGACGCGACGTGGAGAGCGAGCGATAAAGGGAAAAAGATTTCCGAGGGATATCTTTATCACGTGCGTCGCCCTCGGTATAATTAAACACCCAATGAAGTAATATCCGGCTCATCTACCACCGGATATCAATTTTTTTTTTTTTTCTTTTCATCCTGGGCTTCGCGATGGGGCATAAAAAATTTTCTGTAGGCCCTCTATCAGAAGCATAGTACAAGGTGAAGTGTTATTTCGTTTCACAAGGATTCATCCCCTGTTTCACACAAAACTACACATATAAAAGATGGCTTTCACTCCAGGTGGCAGAGGCGGTAGAGGTGGTGCTAGAGGCGGTGCCAGAGGCGGTTTCGGCGGTGGCAGAGGTGGTGCCCGTGGTGGCTTCGGTGGTGGTAGAGGTGGTGCCCGTGGTGGCTTCGGCGGTGGTGTGCCTGTGGTGCAGAGGTGGTGCCAGAGGGTAGAGGTGGTTCCGTGGTGGCAGAGGTGGTGCCCGTGGTGGTGCTAGAGGTGGTGCTAAGGTTGTCATCGAGCCACACAGACATGCTGGTGTCTTCATCGCCAGAGGTAAGGAGGATTTGCTCGTTACCAAGAACATTGCCCCAGGTGAGTCCGTCTACGGTGAGAAGAGAATCTCCATCGAGGAGCCAGCTAAGGAGGAAGGTGCTCCAGCTACTAAGACTGAGTACCGTGTTTGGAACCCATTCAGATCCAAGTTGGCTGCCGGTATCATGGGTGGTTTGGACGAGTTGTTCATTGCTCCAGGTAAGAAGGTTCTTTACTTGGGTGCCGCTTCCGGTACCTCTGTCTCCCACGTTGCCGATGTTGTCGGTCCAGAGGGTTTGGTGTACGCCGTTGAGTTCTCTCACAGACCAGGTAGAGAGTTGATCGGTATGGCTAAGAAGAGACCAAATGTCATTCCAATCATTGAGGATGCTAGACACCCACAGAAGTACAGAATGCTCATTGGTATGGTTGACGCTGTCTTTGCCGATGTTGCTCAGCCAGATCAGGCCCGTATCATTGCTTTGAACTCCCACTTGTTCCTTAAGGACCAGGGTGGTGTCGTCATCTCCATTAAGGCTAACTGTATTGACTCTACCGTTGATGCTGAGACTGTCTTCGCCAGAGAGGTTCAGAAGCTCCGTGAGGAGAAGATCAAGCCACTTGAGCAGTTGACATTGGAGCCATATGAGAGAGATCACTGTATCGTCATTGGTCGTTACATGAGAAGTGGTTTGTAAATGGCTTAAATTTGTCATTTCCTACTTTTGCATCTACACTTTTATGACACTTCATCTGCACTCTGACACACCAACCTACTTCTGCATTTCATCACACAAGATATGACCACTTGAATGTTTTATTACCCCCTCACCCTCCTCAGTTTTCTCATTTGTCATTTCAATATCATCACCACTGATTATCTTTGCTGCTTAAGAAGATATTCCATCATCGCCACCCTCACACGTTTCCTTCCTACTAAAAAAATTAAGGCATGTACATTAATAGTTAACTTTTTATCTTCTTTTATACGAAAGCAATCTGTTTTAATCTGGATCTAAGCTAATCCAATCTATCAAATATGTATAATACGATTCTCTTGTGCGCTAAAGCCGAATCTGATCTGTCAAATTCGCGGATTTCCTGTCCAGCTCCACTTCCGCGTATTTACATTTCAAGACATTTTAACTTCACTTTACTTTTTTACTTTTATCCTCCACCCTTAGGATACCACTACGGTAAAAGAAAAAAAAAATAGAGAGCAAAAGAGTAACTCTGTACATCAGGGAACCCAGAGGGTATACAGCAAATATCACACAGCGCCACTATGCCACCACCAGAGGTTATTGAAGTTTGCTCTGGGTCAGAAGGAGAAGACGATATCCAAATCTTGGAAGCTCGCCCCATCACAGACAGTCGTCGCCAGAGGTCACCCACGCGAGACACTCGCCACTCTCGACGTCTTGTGAGGTCTTCAGATGATGTGGAGATCGTGGAGGAGAGACAGGTTGAACCTGCCTTACACGAGGAGATATATCTTCCAGATGGGCCTCATGCTCTACCAACCACACGGCCTCCGAATAGAGAGAATGCATCGTTTGATCGTCGGAGGTCGACACGAAGAAGACAACAGATGCGTGACAGACGTGAACGAGAGAGACAAGAGTTGGAACGAGAAGCACAAGAGTTATTGCTCGATGAAGAGATACATCGTGGACACCAGCCGTTTTGGGTAGGTATTAGACAACCACTTTGGAGAGGTTCTTTTGATGGAGCACAACAAGCGTTAAACAGAGTGTGGGTTGGTCGTCAACCAAACCGTCATCAAGCAGAGCGTCAAGGACTAACTTTTGAGATGCTTAACGACCACTTTAATCATTTGTTGTATGGTCAGCAGCATGCTGATGCTGGTGATGCCATCCCACCAGACGTCATGGCTGCCATCCAAGCCAGTGAAGAACGTGTGATCAACAAGAAGATCGAGGTCAACTACGAGGCTACCAAGAAAGTTCAGAGTGACATTCAGGACCGTATTAATAACATTAAGGAGCCATATACATGTGCCATCTCTGAGGATGAGGAATACGCTTGTGTCTTGTGTGGTGTTACACTAGGTGGGGGTATACCTTCTGACTTCGCGCCACCAAAGCTTACGAAACCGCTTGCTGCCCTTCAAGAGAAAAATGATGTTCAAGCACCATACGAAGCTATGAAGCTGGTAACCGATGTCGATAGAGACTTATCAAAGAGAATCTTCTCTGCTCGTTGTGGCCATACGTACTGTGGGAGATGTGTTAAGAACATTAGCAACGTGAAGGGCTCCATGAAAGAAGTGAGAAAGAAAGGTATCAAGAGAACTGATAATGTGATTGATAACCCATTCGTTTATGCACCGTTGAAATGTGTCGGTGGTGACTGCCAGCAGAGACTTGGTGGGCGCACTGCATTTTTCGAACTCTTCTTGTGATGACCACTTCACCTCACCTGTATGTTTCATGTCCACGCCCACGATACCCATAATGCATTAATTCTAGAAGATAATTGATCGTAAGTAATTCATTCATTGCATAAAGTTAGAAATAAGTCATGATTCATAAATCGTATTAGAAAATATATCAGTTCATAGCAGCTCTTTTGTTCCTGAACCCACCAATACCATGGGCTGTTTCTTATCAGAAGGAGTCTCTTCAGTGGACAAGTCAGAGTCGACTTCCAAGCTCATCTGATTGAGATCTTCATGAATTGTATCACTTTCATCTATCACGGTGCACAGTTGACAACCGTCAAGATAGTATGAGAGGTCCACTTTTGAAGGTTTGCCCACAACCCTCTTCATTTCCCCTTCATTTTCCTCATTTAAGACATGGTTGTGGAAAATCACCTTCATATCACCGAAGATGTAGAAGGAACCACCAACGTTGATGAAGTTGACGTGCATTGTATAATCATCGGTGCTTTGTCTGATAAACACCTTACATCCGTCTTTCAACTTTCTCACGTTGTAACGCATAATGACATGTCGTAGCAAAGAGCCTTCAGCATTGCAAATCATCAACTGGATCCTACTACGAGCTTTCACCGTAATACCTGGGAACTTATCACACCCGAATCCTTCGTCACTGAGATCGATTGTACCAACAAAGGGAGATGACGAACCGTCTTGCCATGTGTAGAATTTTGCCTCGAATGACATCTTGATAGCTTTGGTTGTGGAGACGCCAGTTGATAAGACGGCCTGGAACTTGTATGGCTTCGATTCCATACCGGACGTCATTCCGTGGAGGAGAGACTCCTGCATTGAACCTAATAGATTGTTCAACTTGTTAATCTTGCGTAGTTTGTTGGTGACTTGAGCGTTGTGCTTGCGTTCACAGCGGAAACACGGCTTGAAGACGGGGTAGTCAAGTACCCTGACGTGTGTAGAGTCACTGGAAAGAGACGAGCGTCTCCGTGGGGCAGATGTGGGTACCGGAATAGGCATATCCTGTATTCTTCCAGGTGTGTCAAAGGTATTGTCTAGCCTCTAGGTGATTCTCTAGTTATCGTGGATGAAAGAGTCAGAAGAGCCAAAAGAGCCAAGGGAAAAGAGTGACACATTGTGTATTGCTTTTGATATGCGGGTGATCACGCCAGGGCTGCACAACCGTCAATTCGCGACATTTTGAACAGGGGCAACAGCCGATATCTCAAACAAGCGCCTCAACAGAGAAGGATAAAACAGGTCAAATCTTGGATTTGACCTCCTAAGATCCCACCCCCATACACTGCTGTGTAGACACAAAAGCCCTATTGAGATCATGCGGACAGCAGTCGTTACCCTTGCCCTGTCGCTCATCGTGACGGGGTGCCTCAACTCCATCTTCACGAAGTATCAGGACAACCAGTACGTCGCCCCGGATCGCAAGTTCGAACAACCAGTGCTACAAACTCTCCAGATGTTCATCGGTGAGGCTGCGGCTTTCCTGTTTGTTTTGGCCAGGAAGTATAACGGCAATGCCTCGTCTTCCTCAGACTACACCCAACTGCCAGGTAGTGGCAAGCCACAACTGCCACGCGCAAAGAGTTACCTTCTTGCCATCCCGGCCTTTTGTGATCTTCTCGGAACCACATTGATGAACTTGGGACTAATGTACTCCCCTGTGTCTATCTACCAGATGACTAGAGGTGCATTGATTATCTTTGTTGCCCTCTTCAGTATCACTTTCCTCAAACGTACCATCTCCCGTGTTGAATGGTTCGCACTCCTTCTTGTCGTTACAGGTATCACCATTGTTGGTCTTAGCGGTAAGTCCAATGCTGGCGCCGAGGGGGTAACTGAAGCTCATCCAAAGGTCTTTTTGGGTATCTTGTTGATTCTGCTGGCTCAGGTTTTCACTGCTACCCAATTTGTTGTTGAAGAACACATTGTTAACAGATGGACCGTTGAGCCACTCAGTTTAGTTGGTTATGAGGGCACTTTCGGTGGTCTTTTGACTTTCCTCGGAATGCTTGTCGGTTGGATCACATTTGCCCATGGAACTAAAGGTCCATTTGACTTGGTTAACTCTTGGAATGACTTTATAAGTAATGAAACCATTATTTGGTCGTCATTTGCTATCATGTGCTCGATTGGTCTTTTCAACTTTATCGGAATTACATTGACCAGTGTTCTCTCTGCAACCGCTAGAAGCACAATTGACACATGCAGAACTCTTCTCGTGTGGATAATCTCTCTCTGGCTTGGCTGGGAATCCTTTGTATTCCTTCAGCTTGTCGGCTTCTGCTTCCTCGTTTTTGGAACATTGTTGTTCAACGGTGCTATCAACATTGACAAGTACTTGCCATCATGGCTCACCGCTGACAAGTCAACAGTGCGTATCATTGACGTTGTCGATGAACAGATTGAGAGACAATAACTACGTATAGCTAATATCACTAGTCTTGCATTCACAATTTATTCGTAGAACTGGCTCTTTCTCCCTTATATAACGTGGAGAGGGCACTTATGTGGCCCATTACCAATATCGCGAAATTTGGGGCGCGTGCTATCGGACCTTTCGCTTCTTAAGCAGGTGCAACCCAAGACTTGCCCACCAGGGAGATTAGTCTCTTGCCTTTGCAATCACCAGTACATGCTCAAGCCATTTCAATTGGCTCCAAAAACACAAACTTACGAATACAATATGGACAACGAAAGACTCTTCAGATTCCAGCCATTTAAGCTTCCGAACTCCACGGCACTCAGATCGATCGGTGTCTATCTCAGTGGCGGCCTTGTATGTCTCCTTCTCCCCTTCTCTTGTCTCAAGATCAACTCGCTAACAAAGTTTTTAGTTTGCCCTCGGTGTATGGTTCTTTGTCGATGCCGTTGTTTACAGTAAGACCGTCAATGCTTCCGATGTGCATGTGACGTTTGTTGACTGGATCCCAATCATCTGTTCATTCCTCGGCATGCTCGTTGTCAATTCCATTGAGAAGAGCAGACTCCTCAATGACGCACTTGGTAATGGTGGTGGCTTCGGTGGATCCTCATCAACAGCATGGGCTGCTCGTGTCCTGCTCTTCTTTGGCTTTGCCCTCCTCGCTGGTGGTATGGCTGGTTCTGTTGTTGTGTTGATCCTCAAGTTCTTGATGAAGCACTACACTTATCCAACTCTTGGTATGGGTGTCCACAATGTTGTCGCAAACGCTTGTGTAATGCTCAGTTGTGTTGTTCTTTGGGTCTCGCAGAACATTGAAGACGAGTACTCCTATTCTTTGGCTCTTTAAAGGCTGCTTTTTTGTGAACTATCATGACATACATATGGTCACCAACTTTTAAAAAGGTGGTACAATGCACTAACGACAAACTGATGTAAACTTTTGCGTAATCATATTACACCGTTGATTCAATCAATCATTTAAGAAACAGAGGACAAATATATTAAAAGAAAAAAATGAATGGAAGCAACAACAATAGCAAATAAAAAATGGCGGAAGGTGGGTAACACAAACCTGTCAGAAGGCACAGCCTCACTAACTTCTATCTTTCATCAACAACGCATCCCATAATAGTATGTCATCGTGTAGCACTTATGTTTGAAGGTGATGGTTGATCGTTATTTAAAATCAAAACTCAATGGGCCTGTTATACAACAACCTTGTCCCTCAAGTCACCAATGACATCGAGTTCAAAGCTGCTGAAGTTGAATAGCTTTGGAAGTGGAGCAGGACCTGGAGATCCTCTTGGAACAAACTGACCATCATGTCTCAAATCATCAAAGAACTCATGTGCCAAAATCCTTCTCGGACTTAATCTCTTCTCTGGTTCGTAAACGAGCACCTTCATCAACAAGTCAACACATTTGTCACCAGCATTACCGAGCACTTTCTGGAATCTTGACGAGGCCTTGCCATTGAACAACGGTTTGGAGAATAGAGGGCCATTGTACTTTGGATTGGAGTTGAAGATAAATCTTTTGTCAGGAGGACCCAAAAGCTTTGAGATCTCTCTCAACTGTAAGATCGGATCTTCACCTTGGAAAATAGCCTTCCCGATAAGCATTTCAGCAAGTACACATCCTAATCCCCAAATATCGATACTTGTAGAGTAGTACTGTGATCCAACGATCAATTCAGGAGCTCTATAGTAACGGGAACAGATGTACGCGACCGATACTTGCTTTGGTTCAAGTCTCTTGGCAGATCCAAAGTCACAGACCTTGAGCACACCTGTTGCTGGGTCCACGAGGATATTGGATGGTTTGATATCTCTGTGACAGATTCCTAGGGCATGCAAATAGAGCATGGCTCTGGCAAGTTGGTATGTGTAAAGTTGGACATGTTTCACTGGCAACTCCAATTTACTCACGTAGTAACGACGGATCTCCAGTTGAAGTGTTTCTGGAAGACACTCCATGGCCAAGTGTAAATACACTTTACCATCTTCTGGTGACTTGTGAGTGAAGAAATACTCTAATGAGATGATGTTTGGATGGTTGGTCAACCTCAATATTTCCAATTCTCTACTCTTGTATTCTGTTTGTGCCGGCACTTTTTTGATGGCATAGGGGCCAATCCAAGTCTCTCCATCTAAGAGTTTTGCTTGTGAGACGATACCGAATGCACCTTCGCCAATCTTCTTGTACTGCTTCACGAGCATCTGTCTAACGACGCCCGATCTGTTGTGGGTCACGTCATTAGCAAGGAACTCGGAACCTATGGATGTCGATGTTAGTACTCCTTCACGTGTGAGCTGGGTGTTACCAGCTATCTCATTGAACAACTTACTTGTAGACATGATGCCGGAGTGTTGTGAACGATGAAAAAGGAAACTTGGTGACTGTCAATGCTGGACAATTGATGCGGTCTTGAAGGGATGGCAAACAATGACGCGCTCGTGTTTAGCAAAGAACAGTCGAAGTCGCGGAATGCCCAGAGATGTGCAAAGAATGATGTGTTCAAGCAAAGGGAACGACGTAGTTTTCACCTGTGTGAGTGTGTGTTTGTTCTCTAGAGATAGAGTGGATCTGAGTGCTGAATGGCAGCTAAATATAAACGGTTGGGCCTGTGGCTCGACGCGATCGTGACGTGGCGGAGTGTCTGGAGGCGGTAGCGGCAGATCTCAGAGACGGTGGTGAGCCAACGAGTTACTAGTGGTGGAAAGGGACAGAAGACGGGAGGCTTTGCCTGTAAACGGTGCTAGCTGCTGTTGAACGGCGGTCTGTTCTGGCGTGGCGTTGTTGTGTTTGTGCTTGGTATCCACCATTTCCTGGCGCGCCAAATCTACAGCACTGGATGACGGGGCCAGGGCGCGTAACCGCATTCCGGAGTATCTGGACTCCGTTAAAGCCGGACCAAAGCACCTTTTGGTCAATTGCGTCTCTGTTTGATCTTGAGGTATCTAAGTAAATGATCTAAAACAGATAAGGCACTGCTAAAGCTGTGAATATCGTGTCATCGTCTGAGTTGGCCTACCCCAGTACAACACTACAGGCGCGCGCGAGTTGAGGTAACACCACCCAACAACTATTTTGTTTTGCACAGCTTTTCACCTCAACAACGGAGACAGTTTCTCGTATAGCGATCCATCAGCCATTCTGGATTTATAAAAACAGAGTACTCGCAGAAATCGACCCAATTCCTTCTAGTAGTCCAACTGCTGCGCAAGAAAGACAATTAATGTTGCAGTTGGAGGCGCCCTGGCTCAGATCGACCCAATTCGCGCCTACGAATTTTTCGATCACCAAGAGAATAATCAACGCATTTGATGCTCTTACGAGATATCTCTTTTGCTCATACGACACTGTTACCTGACTGTCCCTTTAATTATGCTCGCTAGACTCTTTCCTACAAGGGTCATGGCCACAGGCCTGAGAGCAGGTGCCTTCATGCCAAGAAGTAAGTTCATTACTCGTCTGAACATCAGAGAGCGTCGATCACTAACGTCATCATCAGCCTTTTCCACATCTATTATCAGAAGACAAGAGGACGCTTCTGACCTCTTAGATGCTGCTGCTAAGCAAGCCAAGACAACACCACAGCGTCTGGCCAACATTGTTCCTCCGTCGTCACTCTCTACCGCTTCTGAGATCATTCACAAGTACATCCTCTACTGCAACTTCACTAAGAACAACACACATCTTACCCTCACAGCCCTCACGGAAGACCCACATTACCTTCAAAAGAACCCAAACCTCTCTTACAACGAGAAGGTGCTTTACTACTATAGACTTCCACAAAAGGTGAAATTATCAGTATCTTCCGGTCAACTCGGTTTCAGAAAGAGTGCCAGAGGTGAGTACGAAGCCGGTTTCCAAACCGCTGCCAAAATGTTCTCCCTAATGGAAGAGAGAGGCTTCCTTGACAAGAACGTTGAGCTTACAATTAAGAACTTTGGTAAAGGTAGACAGGCCTTTGTTGATGCTCTCAAAGGTAAGGAAGGTGACCATGTGAGACCAAAGATCACCAAGCTTAGTGACAACACTAAGCTCAAATTCGGTGGTACAAAGTCTCCAAAGATCCGTCGTCTCTGATCACCGTTATGATTGCTTTGTATATATCTCTTTAATGACCATTCACGCATGTGTAAATATTCTGATCTCCTGCAAGATAGCCCCTAGCGATAAAGATACAGATGTGTACAGTACCGCGGAGTAGCCTCTGTTGCCCTGGAATATTCACGTGACATACTTTTACAACCCTAACTGTTTTTCCTGCATCCCCATAAGCGCTTTTCAAAGTGTGCGTTTTATGGTGTCCGGATGGTCCGTATGTCTAGCGTTCCACTAGCCTTCACCGCGAAGACAGCAAAGGTCTCCCTGCGTGGATGTACCATTCTCTGCCTAGCTCGCGAAAGGTCCCCGCCTAGCGAGCCCTCGCCTCCTTTCGGCGCCCCTCCTCTAGGCAGGAAGCGCGATGGGAGGACTGCGAAAATTTTTTGACGCTTCACGGTGCGAAAACAAAAGTGTTGAAATTTAAGAGTCTCCCATTCACACGCTGAAGAGGGCCTTCGGTTTAGCAACACCACAACAGATCAAAATGGCTCCATCCAGTAAGTGAAAGACGAGCACAGGATGATACGACTATACCGTTATATTGAAAGACTGGACACAAGAGCGCTGTCTATCCCACATTGCCATCCGATATCATCGATCAAGATTCAAGACACGACCCTACAACAGTAAAACGACAAAGTACGACCCACAGACTCGTACCAAAACATCAAGCTCACTCTTTGGCATGCTACACATAGGCTAGCTTTCATTCCCAATCATAAAATACTCAACCAAGTTTCGCACGGAAATCTCTGTCTCTGGCGTTAAGTCTCCAAATGCCCACACAAAGGCCACCAAACTATGCTAGCAGAGAGCTCTATGCTGACACACGGGCATTATAACAGCTTAGTTACATTCCGGTCTGTGCTAGAATATCACTATTCATTTCTCGGATACCACCAATCTTTCAAATAACGTCGATATCGTCCCTGTCCAAAATTATCATCATACCCCCAAGAATTAGTACTAACAACTCTTTTAGCCAAAGCTGCTGCTGCTAAGAAGGCTGTCGTCAAGGGTTCCAACGGTAAGAAGGCTTTGAAGGTCAGAACCTCTGCCACTTTCCGTCTCCCAAAGACCTTGAAGCTTAACAGAGCTCCAAAGTACGCCAGAAAGTCTGTCCCACACTACAACAGACTTGACAACTACAAGATCATTGTTGCCCCAATTGCTTCCGAGACCGCCATGAAGAAGGTTGAGGATGGTAACACCCTTGTCTTCCAGGTTGACATCAAGGCCAACAAGCACCAGATCAAGCAGGCTGTTAAGGAGCTCTACGAGGTTGAGGTTGCCGCTGTCAACACTTTGATCAGACCAAACGGTACCAAGAAGGCTTACGTCAAGTTGACCCCAGACCACGACGCTTTGGACATTGCTAACCAGATTGGTTACATTTGATCTTATGAACTAGGTGTTTAACTCAGGGCTTTAATTGTACAAAAGATGTTTAATCCGGAAAAGTAAAAAAGGATTTGTAGAGGTGTGATTTGAGGAATAACGAACCGACTACAACTTGGTAAGATAGCCATGGACTACTGATCCAGTTCTGTAAACTTTGAGCCTCGTGAAAGAGCTTAGAACAGCTCTAACTAGCCCTTCAAATTTTAAGTGGCTTACCTTTCGGGTCACGTGAGTTTCACATGACTAAAAAAGGGACAATGCGATGCCTATAACAGTCGTGAGGAGTCCTTCCTGTACCAAATGCTTAAGAGAATTGTGCCTTCATCCTTCCTTTGCGCACAGACAATATACGTCCTGTCTTCTAGCTAGCCAAGATGTAGTGGTGATAGTTATGGTCATACTCTACGATCATGGAGGAGCGGGGTATTCTGGTAAACACATGTGGCATGTGGTGCCACATGAACATCTCTTCAAGGGCCCCCTATCCAGCTAATCCCGGCTCTAAGGAGTGTAAAGTTCGCTCTTGGCCCCCACATCTAGTTAACTGCTCTATCCCTTCTGGCGCTATGGGGACAGACACAGACACATTTGCCACACTGGGCTCCTGTCTCTAGCTGGGCTTCAAGACCTCTACGCATGGCCCTGCATGCGCACGCCCTAACTCGTCTCACCAACTAGACATAACACTGGAAGCATTGGCACCAGACGTCGAGTGGCTCCCCTAGGTGGTTCTTCAATCTGATTCCACTAGGAATGCCAACTCTTAAATCGGTGTTAGTGGGAGCTGGCCTTGTAGTTTGCCGTCTGTCTCTGTATGAGAACTAGATCGGGCAAACAACACAAACCCCTAACTCAAGAACGGCAGAGAATGCGGACAAGTGGTGCTCTCCCAATTGAGCCTATTGCCTTCCCAAAAATGCTGCCAAGTTCTCGACTGTCATTTCCTGTGTTCAGTAGCAACGTGTAGAGGCCACTCGTACGGGCTGTTCATCAGCCCCGAAACGATTATCATGGAGTTAGATCTTAAGCCTGCGCTACGATACCAGTCAAAGATACAACAAAGATCTGAGATTTAGATATGCAGGAGCTGCTATTTGAAAATGGACTCCACATCATCAGTGAGGATATGTCCATAGCTTTACGAGTCATGGATGTGAGCATTGAGGGGGATTGGCGAGACGCCACTTCGACAAAAAGACGGCCGTACTGATCAGGAGAGCTCTGCCGCATCAACAGGTGTTTCACTTTGACAATCGGGGTTCAGTCTTCACCTGAAAGAGGTAAAGGGACTCTGAACCTGCTAACTCGGTGTTCGGTTTGTACATTGGCATGCGTCTACCGATGCATCTGCATGGGGAGGGAGCAGAGGTATGGGGGCTGTTCAGGGTCCAAAGTACGCATCTCCAACGATGGAAGGTACCAGTGAATTGAGCACTGAATTGTCTCTTAGCAGCTATTTAGCATTCTCTTTGAAAGTATCAAGAAAGTCCATATTGTACTGTTTGTAGTCGAGGAACAACGATGAGTCGTTTCCTTTCTCTTCGGCTTCAGCAGCTCTACCCTCTGTCAAAAATGCATCTTGTCAGCGCACGGACTGCCTGTCTTTGCATCACGGTATTCTTGTGTAAACAATCCTAACATATTCATACCCTTGTCACATCCCGGGGTTGGCATTATACTTAGCTCATGAAATTCTATAAGAAGGGGGTGTGATTGTCCAGTTTCCCATCACACATTGGCCTCTTTCTATCTATAACAAATCTACTAGAATGAAACTTTCTTCGTCACTCGCTATTGCCATTGCCTCCACCTTCGTTAACACAAATGCAGTTGAGTCTGGTCTCTTCAAACGTAAGGAGTCCCAAGATGTCGCAGCTCCACAGGTTTTAGGTCTGGACTTCACCTACGGAGGTCGTGCCAGTGACACCGTTCACCGTCTTGAAAACACGCCACAGGTGATGGACGACAGTTCTTCTTCTGAGGAATCTTCTTCCTCTGAGGCTGCTGAGTCTTCCTCTTCTGAGGAGCAGTCTTCTTCTGAGGTGGTTTCTTCATCTGAGGCTGCTGAGTCCTCTTCTCAAGAGGAGTCTTCCTCCATGGCTGTTGAGAGCACTGTTATTCAAGAGGACATCAGCACGACCACCATCACCATCACTTCCTGTGATGAGGAGTCTTCTTGTACAGAGGATGAGATCATCACTGGTGTTACCACTGTTACCACCACCATCTCTGGTATCATTACTGAATACACCACCTACTGTCCGATTCCAACCACTGAGGTGGAGAACCTCATCTCCACCATGACCATTAGCATCACTTCTTGTGATGAGGAGTCTTGCTCCGAGGATGAAATCATCACTGGTGTCACCACTTCTTGTATCGAAGAGTCTTGTACCGAGGCTGTTATTACCACGGGTGTCACCACACTTGAGGCTAACACTGATGCCGAAATCACCACCTTCGAAGGTGCTGCCGCTGGTGTCTATGCTGGTTGGGTTCTTTCCGCTATTGCCATATTCCCTGTTCTCTTGTTTTGATATGTGACATATTAAGTTATTGCTCTTATTTTTGATTTCGTTTTCTTACTTGATGGCATCCCTTTGTTTCGACAGTGACCCACATCTCTCAGGGTTTGCAAAAGCTTTGCTGTCCCAGTTCCTCGTGACTTCATGAATGAACAAACGGTCAGCGCTAATCAATGTTAACTATATTTTGGTTTTGTAGTTTATCAGGTTGGATTGAACAGTCAATGACTAACATTTATGTAGCTATTACTTCTTTGTCGGTGGATCGAACTAGGCTTATGCGCAATTGTGATTTTTATTGTACTGCGCGTATCCTGAACTACAACACTGAAAGATCTTGGACATCAATTGGAAAAACGCAAAGAATAAATAACCCCAAGGAAGTATATAATCATAACCAATATAAACATTTTTTTAAAACCCTCAACGGGGAGAAACAATACCCTAAACCCCAAAAAACACAATTCGTGACATGCGCAATCTATATGCTAGTGTGGATCATGCATACAGCCTGGCAGCACGCTCAGGCACCCTTAATGAAATCGACACCCTTAGCGATGGATCCCTCGAGCGTGTTGAGGGCCTTAGCAAATAGCTGTTTCTCGTGATCAGACATCTTCTCAAGGATTGAGGCATCAACACTCTCAATACCATTAGCACCTAACGTCACTGGCAATGAGATAAAGTGCACGTTATCGTTACTGATAAGCGCTTTCGCGTCAGAGACTCCCGGGATTTGGTCATCCAAATAGACAAAACTTGAGCCAAGTTTGGAATCAACAGTTTCACCTGCAATGGCCTTCATAAGTTTCTCGGCAATCTTGAAACCGGAGTAAGCCATAGAGAGTGTAGCAGAGCCGGCACCCTTCTTAGCCTGGACAACTTCGTCACCACCGTACTGTACTCTGTGGACAAGGGCATCACGCTGCTCTTCGGATAGGGAGTTGTAAAAGTCTGATGGAGCACCAACGGAGAAAAGAGGGACAATAGTCTCGCCAGAGTGACCACCGATTACCGGGATGTCCATCTTAGAAGCATCGAGTTTGCCCTCAGACAACTGTGAAATAAAAGTGTTGGCTCTGACAAGATCAAGCGTTGTGACACCAAAGAGACGTCTGGCATCAAAGACACCATTCTTCTTCAATACCTCAGCAAAGATAGGAACGGTAGAATTAACTGGATTGGAGATTACGAGGACGTGTGCCTTAGGAGCGAAAGACGCCACCGCTTGAGCAAGATCGCGTACAATTCCGGCATTGATAGCAAAGAGGTCATCTCTAGTCATTCCAGGTTTTCTTGGGACACCTGCTGGGATGACAACGATATCAGCATCCTCAAGAGCATGCTGAAGACCATTATCAGCTGGGAGATGTGACGAGATGGTTGCGTCGGTGTCAATGTGGCTCAAATCTGCGCCGACGCCTGGTGCGTTAACAACATCATAGAGGGCGAGCTGTGTGACGTATGGAGAGAGCTTGAGTAAAAGGGAGAGTGGCTGACCGATACCACCAGCAGCACCGCAAACTGTTACCTTCATTTTTTTATATTGTTTGTTTTGTTTGTGTACTACAAGAAACACCGCTATCTAGTGTTAACTCGGCAATAGAAGGTGGTGGGGCGGCCTGGCGCTTTTATAGCAAACCCCCTAATGTGTCTGTTTTTTTCTGGGGCGGTCATCTCTGTGTGACCCAACGACCGGCACGCGCAGCACGGACAGCGCGGGTGGGCACAAAGTTCGCTCGGCAGCACTGCAGCACTTGTTAGTAGCCCAGGCACCCCACCGGGGCACAGTCTGGTGGGGGCACAGGCTCATCGCGCTCCCAGACGTATACACTATCACAACTTTAATTACTTACCTCTTAGTTAAGCGCTAATACAAGCGCTGGTGACCAGAGAAAACCCGCCCTGGAATTCCTAGCCTAATGCTAACGCATAGGTCTTCTCTACTGCGGCTCAGAACACGCCGTGCTCTTAAAACACGGCACAGCGGTACCGCTCGCGGGTCCTCTTCTCCTCCTCTTATTCGAGAGTTGATGGAGCGCTCCCACCGCCACAGCGGCTACGCCAACGACTCCAGCGGCCCACGGACAACACAGCTCCATCAAGCGTCTAATCGATTCTGAGCAGTGTATAACTGGGATCTGGGTGTATTGTGATGGTATATTGGGGGAAGGAATCTGCTGGCTTCAATCTTGGTTCGTTAGCGCCCGCCATATGTTATAGCTCTGTTCATAGTTTGAACGGTGATTAGCATCAAGTTCTGGCGTTGGTGGACATCCACTTCCACACGTCTTGACCCCAAAAGTGCCCCTTGTACATCGCGAGCTCTCATCGTAGAACACCAGAAACCATGGCAAGGCACGAAGTATAGTGAGTATGGGATCAGGCTTGACACAAAGAGTATTATGACACAAAAGGATCCAGGTGCCCTCAAGATATACTATCGTGTCGGACTCCCGCATAGCAACGGTCTACAATTCGGGAAATGTGATCACATGCCATTTTGAAGCTTTACATATCCCGAAAAACCTGATTAGAAAAGCCAAGGTCTTTGATAGGAATTTATCTGCTAGATGCCCAGCCCATGTGGTTTGATTTGTTCGCCCGATTGGATTTTGAACGCGCGCACGCTCCCCACGTTCTGGTGATCGCTCACATGACACATAAAAACCATTCGGTCCAGAGCACGTTGTTTTCCGCAACGTCTCTCAATGGATGACGTGTTTTCCCCCTCTATTTCCTGCCCATCCAGTATGCCCAAGCAAACCTTTCTTTGTCATCAGCTAATGACAGAACTTCCAAATCGTGGAATTCCGACATAGATGCATGTATCGGCATTTGACCTCTCGGAAAGAAAACCGAGAAACCCACATGGGACCTCATCACACACGTTGTTACTCCCCCCTTGCAGATTTGACATGCTTTTGATCAGTAACAGGTCTTCAGATCTTTCATATTGATGCGTGTCACTGGGGCTTGATGTCTCATAACAAGAGCCATCACATCAGCCCCTACTCCAATTAATCAATTGCCCCCATTGAACTCATCAATCCCATCATACATGATAAAACCAGTTCCCCACATAGGCCACACAGATAAACCACACCACACTGATCTGCAATCTTAAGATCCGTACTGCATCTATCCCTAGGTATCCGCACATCACCAACAACACTCCACACGTGTGCCATCACCCCTTCACATAGCAGATCACATCAAGATTCTTTACCAAATTTGGCAATTGTAACTGTTCTTCTCTGCCATCTTGCTCCCTTTGTGCTCACATGCACCCCATTAAACACCCTTAAGCCCATGTGTCTATATCATAGCCGTCTCTCACACACCCACACACTCTCTCTCGCGGCTTGCTATATAACTTCCTATTTACCCACCACCCTCACTCTTCAAAGCTATGAGATCGTTACATTCATACATACATATCCACTATGCAGCTTTCCCAAACCACCATTTTGGCCCTTCTTGCCACTCTCTCGCAAGCTACTACCATCCGTTTACACAATTGGAATCTTCGTTATGACTCTAAGAAGGATGGTGTTTCCCTTTCAGATACCATCTCCTCTCTTCAATCCTCAGCTATCCCAGATGAGACAAACTTCTCATACTACTCCGACTATACCGAGGAGACATGGTCCAAGAGACGCATTGGAGTCGCCAACGAGGTGATCTTTAACAAGGATGATGTGTTTTGCGTCAATGAAGCTCTTAAGAGACAAGTTGATGATTTGCAAAGTTTGTTGAATAAGTATGATGACAGTGAATGGGGGTATGTTGGTCTTGGTAGAGATGATGGTAAAGAAGCTGGTGAATATGAGGCAATCTTTTATAAGAAAGGTACCATGTCAGTGGAGAGCTGGTATACTGTCTGGTTATCAAACACTTATGACGTTCCAAGTAAGTATCCAGGTGCTGGCTCTTACAGAACTGCAACCATTGCTCACTTGAAGACCAATGATGGTAAGAAGTTCACTTTGATCAACGCTCACTTGGACGATAAGAGTGATGATCAAAGAAGACTCGGTGCTAGTATGTTGAGACATCTTGGTGCTTATGAGTATGTTAACTCGGATGGTCCTGTTTTCCTCGTTGGTGACTTTAACTCTCATGCCGATGGTAATTCCGATGGTGCCTACTTGATCTCCACTGGTGCTCTTGATCAAGTCTCCATGAACAGCACCTTCACTTCAAACTTTGATTCACCAATTGCCTCCACTTACACTTGGTCTGATCTTGTCGGTGAGGTTCCAGAGATCTCCAGATCGGGTCACTGGGGTACTTGGGCCGGTTTCAAAGCTTGGGGTGATTGGTCATCCTTAGGTGGAAGAATCGACTTCCAGTTCGGTGGTAAACCAAACCACGATAACGTTGAGACCAAGTACTATGATGTCAAGAGATACAGAGTCTCCGAGACTTTCTATGATATGCAGTTCCGTCTCTCGGATCACAGACCTATCATTACTGACATTGATTTGTGAAGAGTGTTGACCCGCTTCTTTGATTCTTCCTTTTTTTACTTCTTCGAGCACATTCTCAGTGATGGGCTTAATATTTCGTTCGGACTGGTT
This sequence comes from Petasospora fabianii, assembly GCA_022641835.1. Classification (NCBI taxonomy): domain Eukaryota; kingdom Fungi; phylum Ascomycota; class Saccharomycetes; order Phaffomycetales; family Wickerhamomycetaceae; genus Petasospora; species Petasospora fabianii. The sequence continues at coordinate 515,515 of CP048718.1, read as the reverse complement.
CCTTCTCTGATATTCAGTTTTGAGAATATCTCGCTTTAGATTCCTTTCTACAATAAAAGTATGTCATTTGCTTTGCTTCAAGACCATTAGTCACAAGAGTATACCACAATAGCATCACCATGCATTTCTAGGCAGATCACGTGAATAGTACGGACACTGACCCGAAACCCACTTCATTTAATTATCCAACTTCCCTAAGCGATAAATAGTTATATCTGTGTATTAGCAAGATACTTGATTGTAGAAGGGATGTCGGGCCTCTACCTGACAAAACTCATGGAAACCATAAGCTAAGAGAAAATAGGAGTGACACCTCCAACCACTGTATGAATTCTTAGGTTACAGCATCGACATTAACAAACACAATTGAGGATGACCCATATTAGTGCTAACCCTTAAGAAGAAGCACATATGTCTTGAAAAGATTTTAATTAAGAAAATTGACAAAATGAATTTATTTGAAAACTAATTGCTTAACTGAAATAAAAGAGGGTCCCCTTTTTACGAAACAAAGTTCTATAAAAGTAACTATGACATGACAATTAATGAGATTTGGGATTTTAAACTATATCTAAATATACCCTCGAATTTTCCATGTATTTGAATATATCATATTATTTCTGTAGCATAGAGTGTAACTGAGCAGTAACCATATGTATATTAAAACACAACATTGATAGACTGAGGTGGTGTGCGGGTGTATGTTCGGATGTTTCCTGACATTGATCCAAAAGTCCAATTAGGTTACTCAGCAATCTCTATAATCGACCTCTGGATAAGCTACGTAACTGATTAGACAGTGCGCATGCTTGCAATGTATGCAGTGATGATCCAGAGATCCAGAGAGAGAGGCAACTCTATCGAACTAAGCCTTTTTAAGACAAGCGCTTACTTTTTTCATTCACCAGCAACTGCATGATCCGCGCAACCTGAGGCTGAATGCATGTGGTATCATTCTGTCGAGATAACAGGTTGCTCTAGTACTCAATTGATTAGACTAAGACCGGTGATCACCTGATTTGCAATGTCCAACGATAGGAGTGGAGATAACTCTACCATAGTTCGGTCGGCACGCAACGGCACATACTGTAGAACTGTTACTCCAACGTTATACACTCAACAGAGACCAAAGCAAAAAATCTCGCCTGTCAGCTGCGCTGCCCTCCTGCGTTTCGTTCCTTTTTTTATTTTTTAATTTTCTCTCTTCATTTTGTCGCGTTGCTCCGTCGGAGATTTGGGCTTGTTTTGATAGGAGTTAACGATGGGTAGGAAGGAAAACACAGTGCTGGCGAATCAGCACTCACGAGATGGAGCTGACGGTTAGGAAATCTAGTGTGGATTTAGTGGGGATGGCGACTACTGTAGAAATAAGAGTAGCTGCTGCTGACTCTGTGGCAGACTCGGGACATACATTGAGGCTGCCTACTCGAGCCACCGCGTATTTTGCTCCCCCAGATGTTGTTACCCCCCAAAATCGCATAAACGGGTGGTGGTTGTGATTATCGGGACTTTGTCCGGATACGGACGGAGCCACCTCTTATCAAAGATGCCTCGCGGTGTCCACAGTCGCACAAGACGGGGAACAGGGCCATTGGGGGGACAGGGGGTGTGGATAAGGCGAGATAGCCGGACGTGGCAACATGAGGGCAATCAAAGATTTGCTGCAATGCTGCATTGAATGTTTAGTAAGGCTTGGGTAATAGTGAACGGGTAATAGTAGTAATTTTTCTTAGCCTTCAAGCTTCAACGGTATCAATGAGTGTTTTCTCGGACTCGGTAAGGCCCCAATCAAAAAAAGCAAAAAAGTGTGGCGTCGACTTTGGAAGCCGAATCTCCAACTCCACATCTCTCCCCTCTCCCCCTACGGCATCAACGAGGGAACACAACGCACGGCTGCGCTTGGCACTATCCACTGGCATGGGTCACTCCAATTTCTCACACGCACTTGAACACAATGTAAGACCTGCAGATATGTACGCTGTGTAGAGAGCCCATTGATATTCGAACGGCCCCACCGTCGGGCGTTGCTGTAGTGATTACTTTTTTTTTTCTTTTCTGCTTTCCTGCGAACTGGTATGTCCGGGTTTCCTGCCAGGTAGGGTCTAGCGACTCAGGGTCCTAAGGGTGCAGGGTCCTAAGGGTGCAGGGTCCATGGAGACACATGGAGATGTCTTGTGTGTTGAACCAAGAGCCCAGAGATTAGAAGGCTAAGAATTGCTAAGACTTCTTAGACTCTACAGCTTCAACATTCTCCGGGATGAACTAGCAAAAATCCCGACTCGTATCCTTAAGACAAGGCACTTTTGGGCAACGCGTGCCCAGACTTTTGCGGTCCTGTGACACGCAGCTTATCTTCGCCCAAGCGGGCCCGCCTGACTGCCACACTTGAACTTCCAACGGCTGATGCTCGATAGAGCTCAGCGTGTATAAAAGAAGCCCCACTCCCCACCTCCTTGGATATATATACCGCCCCGCATTTAATCTTGTCTCCGTAGACCCTTAAAAGAGACTCCCCACGCGTCGCCCTTTAGCATCATGGGTAGGTAAACTACTATCCTCTATGTGTCTTATATATATACTAACAATTACCGCCCAGCTCTCACCGACGCGCTCAAGAACAGGTTCACCTCCACTGTGACCCACACAGACAGCGAGTCTGGCGGTAACAACGATAGTAAGGATGACTTGGCTAACAAGTATGATGAACTCGAGGAGTACAATGAGAAGTACCCTGAACCAACAGAAGAAGAGTACTCTACACTTCCACACGTTATTGGTCATGCCCCATATGCTACATATCTCATCTGTTTAATTGAGTTTGCCGAGAGAGCATCATATTATGGTGTCAAGAACAGATTGAATAACTTCATTCAATTACCATTGCCAGATGGTGGTAACGGTGCCGGTGCTCCACCTGCTGGTGATCAGCAGAATGCCGGTGCCCTCGGTCTCGGTTTGCAAGTTGCATCCGCTTTCACTTTATTGCTCACCTTTTTAGCTTATTTGACTCCATTGTGGGGTGGTTACATCTCTGATAAGAAGTGGGGTAGAGTTAAAACCATTTGGATTGGTGTTTGGGTTGGTGCCATCTCTCATATCATCTTGATCATTGCTGCTATTCCTTCTGTTATCTCGGGTGGTAAGGCCCTAGCCCCAACCATTATCGCTATCTTGACCTTGGCTCTCGGTACAGGTATGATCAAGCCAAACTTGTTGCCATTGTTGTTTGATCAGTATGAACACAAGAGAGATGTTGTTGAGACTAGAGAGGATGGTACCAGAGTCATTATTGTTAAAGAGGCTACTCTTGAGAGAATGACCCTTGTTTTCTACTGGTCGATTAACGTTGGTGCCTTTTTGTCCCTTGCCACTTCTTACTGTGCCAAGAGAATTGGTTTCTGGTTGGCTTACTTGATTCCAGGTATCATTTACTTTATTATGGTTCCAGTGCTTATGATTTTGGCCCCAAGATTGAAAAAAGAACGTCCAAATGGATTGTCTATCATTGAAGAGTCCTTGAAGGTTTTGAAATGGGCTCTTAAGGGTAATTTCTTGAGAAGAAGAAAAGAGGGTACTTTCTGGGAATACCCAAAGCCAACTAACATCGTCGCTCGTGGTGACGTTGCCTCATTGGAGGAGGTTACCAAGAAGGGTCACAAGAAATTAACATGGACTGATCAGTTTGTTGAAGATGTTAAGGTTACCGTTGATGCTTGTAAGATTTTCTTGTTCTTTGTTATTTACAACATTAATGACACTGGTATTGGTGGTATTCAAAACTCTCAGGCCGCTTCCATGACCACTAATGGTGTTCCAAACGATTTGATTGATAACTTCAACCCATTGACCATCATCATCCTGATCCCAATCTTGGATTACGTTATTTACCCATTGCTCAGAAAGTGGAAGATTGAATTTAGACCAGTCCACCGTATCTTCTTTGGTTTCATCCTTGCAGCTCTGTCTCAGATGGCTGGTGCCATCATCCAATGGCAAGTCTATGAGACTTCTCCATGTGGTTACCACGCCACTAACTGTGATGTTGGTACTCGTGTCTCTCCAATCTCCGTTTGGGTTGAATGTGTTCTCTACATTCTCCAGGCTTCTTCTGAGTGTTTCGCTAACACTGCCGCTTATGAGATTGCATACACTAGAGCTCCAGAGCATATGAAGGGTCTCGTTATGGCATTATTCTTGTTCACTCAGTCCATTTCCGCTGCTATTTCTCAAGCTTGTGTCTCTGCCTTGATTGACCCACACCTCATCTGGCCATTTGTTGCCTGCTGCATTGCTGGTGTTCTCACCGCTGTTTGGTTCTTGATCAAGTACCGTAAATTGCACAAGGTTATGGAGGCTGAGAGAATTGTTAGGGAGGAGACTTTGAAGCAGAACTACTTGAACTACATTAACGAGAAGAATGCCGGTGAGGTTTTGGTCAAGGGTGAGGACTTGGCTTCTGTTGTTTCTCAAAAAGAGAGAGCCATTGAGGACTTCACCCAAGTTCAAGCCATTGCCAGTGCTGCTGCCTTGTCCAAGAAGTGATGTGATGTGATTTGTTGATTTGATGATTGTCCTCTATATACATTTTATGCATGGGGTGAAATTTTCGTTTCTATTCTTTATGCTTTTTTTATCTTTCAAAATCTGTTGGTTTCAATAATGCTAAAAGATAAAGGACAGGGTCCTTTGATGTTTATCTTTACAGTAGATGGATAGATTTTAAGATAAGCTTATCAACAGCTTTCTTTTTTCACCGGCTCATTAGCTTAGTGTCGTGCGAAACGATCTCTGGATCACTTCATCCAATAAGACACTAACAAAGACAGCTAATCAATCGATTAATGCCAATCACGTGTCGATCGTGGCTTGGATAGGTTTAGTGTACCTCATCTCGCGGGGTATGGGTCGAAAAGCCACGCCCCGAGACCGTTTCGAATAATAAGCCAGCGCATCTTTATGCACGTGAAGCTCGTATTAGCTTACAAACCAAACAGAAAAAACTCTCGGCAACGGTCGTCAGGGGCCGGGGAAGCCTCTGATTATTTTAAGACTCGAGAGGTAAACAGGGGATATAACTCAAAGTGCCCTTATACTGTTGAGTAGTTTTTAGGCTTGGGCAGTAAAGAGAAGTGTGGCACACGACTGTTGTGTCTATGTTCTTGTGTGTGTGCCGGTAATAGATGATGCGCGAGCCGGCATCCCAGCTGCCAGCAGCAATAGGCACCGTTGCAAGCGTGGCCACTGTTGATGCCGTTCATGAGTCTCGCTTCTACTCCGAGGTAGGAATGGGGCGAGTGGGGCCTACAAATTGTCACTGTGGACGCCACAGAAGCACGAATATGTGGAGTTAACAGATTAGAGCACTGAATGACGCCACAACGGTGGGAGCTTCTTTCTTTTACTTTTAGTAGTGCTTCAGGTGGTGTGCCCCCCGGAGTGCTGACTGGTGGTCGGACCGTTTCTTTTGCGGACGTTTGCCCGCGTCCTCTTCTCGTCCCGCTCCCAGCACCAGTGAAAACATAACTGTTCTCGGTCTCGAGATAAGTGTTTAGATTCGTTATCATCGTTTTGATTGTGGAGTTGTGTGGAGTTGTGGCAGAACTGGAGAAAGCCACACGGCACTGGAAGCTTCACACTCTCTTCCCCCTAAAATCCCACCCATCCCAGACGCTTTGCCCGCGATGTTATCAAATCGAATGGTGTCTTTTACAAAAAGAACTGTAGTATTTCGATACACACACGACATTTGGAGAGCCCTAGCTGCGAAGCTCGTCCTGACTAACGGTGCCGTACATGTCTCTTCCGGTGTTTCAAGCCGATCTCTCTATCTATCTTGCGGCAGCACACTATCTCTCCGCAGTACGCACAACGCATAACGCAAAACGCACAACGCACAAGGCACCACACGTCACGGGCTCTCCTCGTTTCCCGAGTTCCGTGGTGGCTCGTACTCAACACAACTTTTGCCGTCGGTGGGTAGGTGTCCTGCGGTGCCCACATATAAATACCTTCTCACCCCAGGTCTTTTATTCAACCACATCTACCGTGCTTCTTAGTCTACCTCCTCGTCCAGCATAAGCCAAGACTTCCAGAACAATGGGTAAGTCAACTCCCCACCACCAACTACAGTTGTGCAGCTTGGCAGATATTCCACCCTTCGCTGTTTTGAATATGGTTTTTCGGCCAAGACATATTTCTTCCACCAAACTCTTATCTCTGCAGCGTTGCGAGCACTTCTCTTCTTGGCAACCGATATGGATAGACCAAAACTAACACTAAAATAATAGCTTTCAAGTTCATGGACAGATTCTCTGCGGAGAAGAAGACAAATGTGACTGTCTCCGAGGATGGCAACGTCGAAGAGCTCCAACCACAGCTAACCTATGACGCCCTCAAGGAGTACAACGAAAGATACCCAGAGCCAACAGCTGAAGAGTATCAAACACTTCCAAAGACTATGGGTTATGCCCCATACGCCACTTACTGTATCTGTCTGATTGAGTTTGCCGAGAGAGCCTCATACTACGGTATCAAGGACCGTCTTGGTAACTTTGTCCAATTGCCATTGCCAGATGGTGGTAACGGTGCTGGTGCTCCACGTTCTGGTACCCAGGATAATGCTGGTGCCCTTGGTCTCGGTTTGCAAGTTGCCTCTGCCGTTTCGCTCTTGTTGACTTTTATGGCTTACTTGACACCACTTCTCGGTGGTTACTTGGCTGATAAGTCATGGGGTAGAGTTAAGACTATTTGGTGGGGTGTTTGGATTGGTGCCGTTTCTCACATCATTTTGATTATTGCTGCTATTCCATCAGTTATCTCTGGTGGTAAGGCCCTCGCCCCAACTATCATCTCCATCATTTGCTTGGCTTTCGGTTCCGGTTTCATTAAGCCAAACTTGTTGCCAGTTTTGTATGATCAGTTCCCACATAAAAGAGATGTAGTTGAGACTAGAGAGGATGGTTCCAAGGTTATTATCGTCAAGGAGGCCTCCCTCGAGAGAATGACTCTTGTTTTCTATTGGGCCATTAACGTTGGTGCCTTCTTGTCGGTTGCCACATCTTACTCTGCCAAGAGAATTGGTTTCTGGTTGGCTTTCCTCGTTCCAGGTATCATTTATTTCCTCATGGTTCCAGTGCTCATGCTCTTGGCACCAAGATTGAGAAAAGAGGCCCCATCCGGTATCTCTCTCTTGGAGGAGGCTGGTAAGGTTCTTGGCTTTGCCCTCAAGGGTAACTTTATCGCTAGAGTCAAGAAGGGTTCTTTCTGGAAGTATCCAAAGCCATCTAGCATTGCTGCTCGTGGTGAAGGTGCCAAGCTCGAAGTTGTTAACAGAAAGGGTAACAAGAAAATCAACTGGACTGACCAGTTTGTTGAGGATGTCCGTATCACTTTCGACGCTTGTAAGATCTTTTTGTTCTTTGTCATCTACAACATCAATGACGGTGGTATCGGTTCCCTTCAGAACTCTCAGTCTACTGCTATGACCACCAATGGTGTTCCAAACGATCTTATCAACAACTTCAACCCATTGACCATTATCATCCTCATTCCAATCCTCGACTATGGTGTTTATCCATTGCTCAGAAAATTCAAAATTGAATATAGACCAGTTTATAGAATCTTTACCGGTTTCATGCTTGCTGCTATCTCTCAGGCTGCTGGTGCCATTATCCAATGGAAGGTTTACCAGACCTCTCCATGTGGTTACCATGCTACTGAGTGTGACATTGGTACCGGTGTTTCTCCTATCACGGTTTGGGTTGAATGTGTTCTCTACATTCTCCAGGCCTCTTCTGAGTGTTTTGCCATGACTGCCGCTTATGAGATTGCCTACGCTAGAGCCCCAGATTCCATGAAGGGTGTCGTTATGGCTTTGTTCTTGTTTACTCAGTCTTTGTCCGCTGCCATCTCTGAAGCATGCACCGCTTCCTTGACTGACCCACACCTCATCTGGCCATTTGTTGCCTGTTGTATCGCTGGTGTCTTGTCCGCCTTCTGGTTCTTGTACTTGTACCGTGACTTGCACATTGTCATGGACAAGGAGAGACTGGAGAAGGAGGAGAAGATTAGACAGGAGTACTTGGCCTACACTGCTAACGAGAAGGACACTGACTCTGATGTTCTCGTTGGTAAGCCAGAGGATGCCCTCCATGTTGTCTCTGAGCAGGCATCGATGCAGGATCTCACCGAGGTTACCAGTAACGTTGCCGCTGTCATTTCCAAGAGATGATTGTTATGTACTTCAAGTTTTGGTTTCTTTGTTCACTTTTAATCTAATGATTGATTTTCCCTATTATACATGAATGTTAGTATTAATCTATAGGCATAAGAGAGAGAAAGAGAGAGGTTCACACCCGGACACCCCCAGTTCCATCGTGTCCGCGCGCGCCTCTCGGATCAACAGCTCAAAACACAACTGATCTTATGGACTGTGAGCAGGGCGGCAAGGGCGGCAAGGGCTTATTGTGCGGGCACAGCCGATCTAATATCAATCAGCATGGCACAGGTCAACGGGAATGGCAATGGGCTAAAGAAGGTGGCGCTGCTCAGCGAGACGGACACGATGGGCATTCTCAGCTCAAGCAGCTACTTGGACCAACTTGTACCCATCATCAAGACACATCTCAAGAATAACTCCATTGGCGAGCTCTTGGAGACGTTGCAAGGCGAAGCGGCAAAGACTGACGATCGCCTGGCCAAGACCATCAACGACAAACAGGACAAGATCTCCCTCTCTGCGACAGACATTGCCGGAATCACCAAGAATGCCGCCAGCATGAATGAACAGATTCTGGATATCAATGACCATTTGGCCAAGACATCCAACATGACATTCGAGAAAAAGTTCCAGCTCCTGGCTTTGAAGAAAAACATCAGCAAGATTCATGAGTCAGAGATCCTCATCAATAAGATTCTCCAGGTGTTGGAGCTCACTGATAAGACACATGAGCTGGTCAAGAATGACAAGTTCTTTCAGGCTCTTAAGAGCCTGAACGATTTGAACTCCCTTAGCAAGGAATTTGACCGGGATTTCATCTTCTTGAACAACATCAATGCATCTGTACCCATCTTAAAAAACCTGATTAGGGATGAATCTCTCTCATTACTAAAGAAACGACTGGGTGGGCTGGAATTGAAATTTGAGCCTTTGGGTCAAGCATGTCGTGAGTGGTTCGCCATGACTATCGCTAGATTCAAGCAGTTCAAAACGACAAACAAGGAGTTTGAAGACTATAAAGTGAACTCTCCAGTAGAGGTGAGTGTGAGGGGACTTTACTTGGGCGCGGAGAGCACAATGCCCGACCAAAGTGACTTCATTAACACAGGGTTCATACATGATACACTGTTGATCTTCAAAACTCTCAACCAGACAGACTTCCTCAGGATGGAACTCAACAAGGAGATGAATTTGAGACGTGACAAGATCTTTTATCCATTCATAAGCAGTGATAGCAAGAACGAGGCGTTTGGCAAATACATTAGAGATCCAAAGAATTTACAGTCATTCTTGGACAAACTCTCAGGTTATCTCATGTTCCACAAATCAATATCAGACAAACTTCCAAGCATAATAACCATGAAGACCAATGATCTCTGGGAAAACCTCTCGGCCAAGATTTATCCACATTTGAAGAACCTTGTTATGAATGAGATCTTGGAGTCAGGTGCCTTGGTCCAGGTCAAACAGATAATCGGAAACTTCTACCTCACACTCGAACATCTCCAATTCAACACTGATCACATTTACAGCGTATTAGTGTTATCTTTCAAGAAGTACAACCAGATCATCATCCATCTGTTTGGAAAGGAATTCCGCAACACGGCACAAGAAGATGATGCTACCCCAATGTCTATCTTTGATCTGAAGCTCTACAAGAAGATCTCGCATGTTTGTTGGTACAAGGATGAAAGACCAGATAATGAACTCACATTCCCACTCATGTTGCCATTCAGTGCTGTGTATCCAATGTCATGTGCCCAAACGAGAAACTTTGTCGCTAATCAGACTGACTTCCTCGACGCATACTTCAAGTATGACTTGAACTCACTAAACAGGTTTATCGTGGAAAATGTGGATCATGTTTTGTTGGAGGTTATTGATAAACATTTCGAAGACCTCTTGGGTGATTCCTTATCTACGGAAGAACTGGCCCAAAACTTGATCAATCTTGAATATTTCCTCATCATGTCTAAGGAGATGTCGAAATTCTTATCTGATAAGTATGAAGTGCCTATCACCTTGAAAGCGGTCGATGCGTTCTCGGAGACTAGAAAGAAAACAGAGGAGAGTTTGTTTGCCATGCTTGATAACAAGATTCTCGATTTGCTGGAGATGGCTGATTGGGATTGGCAAACAAAACACGTCAACAACGAGACATCGGACTTCATCACTGATATGGGATTCTTCCTTCGCAACTTGTTCCACTCAACATTGATGAAACTTCCTCTATCTATCAGAACGCTGTTGTTGTATCGTGTATTTGACCTCTTGGCCGGTGAGTTTATGAAGGAATTACAAGCACAACCCGCTGTCACGAAGGCTGCACTGACAAACTTTGACATTGATATTTCATATATTGAAAATATCACGCGAGAACTTAATCCAACACAGACTTCCAGACCTGGCACTAACAGAGAATCGTTGTTGTCCATGTTTTTGCAGTTGAGACAGAGAATCAACCTGATGAAGATTGGTCATTTGGAGGAGTACAAGGACCAGCCTACACGTATGAGACAATTTGACCAGATCAAGCCAGACGAGGCTGTTCAGCTTGTGAACAAACTGCGTGATTGAATGAATGATATGTCTAGATTATTTGTAGCTGTTATTGCTAGCTCCGATGATCTGCGCGCGCCCTCCAAGGGCCCTCGATTATCGAGGTAACAATTTTCCGGAGATGATGATGTCTCATCCAGCTCATCACTTTGTTTACCTCAAGACAAGACAGAGAGGATCAAAGATGGGTGAAAAGAGAAAGAACGATGGTGGATCCGGTGCAAACCGTAAGAAGTACAAAGTGAACAATGGGATCATTGACCCATCCACCTCTGGTGTGTACGCAACATGTCATAGACGTAAGGAGAAGCAGTGTGCTGCTGAGTTTAAGGAACTTCTCGAGGAGGCTGCTGAGGAACTGTACGGTGATAAGATGAGAGAGGAGGACAATGAAGACAGTGATGATAACGACGACGAAGGTGAAGAGTTGAGTATTGAGGAGTCTCTGAAGAAGGAGCTGGAGACTCTTAAACAGAAACCAAAGAACAAGAAGGAGAAAATCAGACACATTGACCTTGGTTGTGAATGTGTCGTTTTCATCAAGACAAGGAAGCCTATTGTCCCAGAAGAGATTGTGGCCAAGATTTGCAAAGATGCTACAGAATCCAAGACCAAGAACACAAGGTTCACACAAAAATTAACACCAATCACGTACAGTGTTAGTGCTACGATGGAGGAGGTTGAAAAATTAGCCAAGCGGGTTCTGGCACCACACTTCCATAAGGACCAAGGACAACAGCCACATACTTTTGCCATCAAGGTCTCTGCAAGAAATTTCAATTCGATTCCAAAGGGTGATATTCTTCAAAAAGTGGCACAGTGCGTGGGTAAAGATCATGGACACAAGGTTGATTTGAAGAAGTATGAAAAATTGATCCTTGTGGAATGTTTCAAGAATAATATCGGTATGAGTGTTGTTGATGATTATGACAAGTATCAGAAGTATAACTTGCAACAAATCTTTGAGAAGAATGCTGGTGATGTGCCCTCTGGAGATTCGAGAGTGGGTGCTTCCGGTGTCAAGAAGGAAGAGAAGAAGGAAGAGAAGAAGGAAGAGAAGAAGGAGAAGGAGGAAGAACAGACTACAAAATCTGCGTAAATCATTAGTGCATCATGTAATATCATCATAGCTTACCGAATCTTTTTCATAGAACACGCTGTAGATAAATTGTTGGCTCTTCCCATGAGAGCCAATCACCGGTTCTATTCGGGATCAATCCCATGTTGTTCAACTTCCATACACCAATACCAATAACGCACAATTGGAAGAATAGGTATGTCAACTTGGCCAATTTCAAATCATTACTAGTCTTTTCCGACTCCAGGCCTGTAAATGCGGTATTGACAGCGATGATTGCAGAGAATGCATTAGAGAAAAGCATGAGTGTCATTGTGATTGGGATGATTTGTAACGAGTTTCCGGACATGTAACTCATGAACAAGTTCATTGGAATCTGCTTTGCAGGTCCTGTGGCAATTTCCCATGCCTTAGTTACTTTTAGGGCATCAATTTGTTTCTGTTGAGGAGCTGGAGTCACTGTGGTGTTGTTCTTGCCCCTAGTTTGGTCTTGGAAGCCCTGTGGAGACTCGACGCGCTCGAGAGGTTTACGTCTTATCGGTGTGGTGAGGTCCTGGTACCAGCTCATTTTAGATTGAGTTCTTTGATAGGATGAGAGTGGTTGATTGGTGACGACGTGTATAGCTTTGATTCGAAAGATCACTCTTTTCCGCAGGTGACTTGGTGAGATCTCTCCGGCTCGCGGAGGCTGATTATGCCGGTTCACATAGTTTGGATGTGATTGCGCTTTAATACTATGATATCCATTTAAGTCAACAAGTGTACCTTATTAAGACCCTTAATGACTATGGTTTAATTAAAACACATATAAAATAGCAATGTGTAGTGGATCTTATATACTATTAAAGATACATTTGGAATCAACCAAAGGTTACCCTGTCGGCAGATTTGGCGTTCCTCGAGACCCCCTCCGACCACCATCGTCGCTATTGATCTCGAGATGATCTTTATAAGAACTGCCAAGTCAAGGGTCTACTAGGTTATCCGTTTTGATTCAGCAAACAAGGGATATCTTTTGCAATAACGAGCTACAACACTCAATAGCTGAAAATTTTGCCACCTCCGTGATATTTATATTCGCATTATAAGACGCGGGCATCCCCTTCGATACATTTAATAGGTTACACACATTCGTTTTTATCCTTTCACATAATCTCTAAAACCACATGATGGTATCCCAAAAGAAGTCTTTCAAGAAGAACGATACACCACTTGAGACTCCAAAGTCTCAAACTAGTGTTAAACAAACACCAGTCACTCCAAAGCCAATCGTTGGTGGTTGGGCAGCAGTTGCCTCTTCTAAATCAGTTTCACAGGTGCCCAACACGGGTTCTGGACCTCGATCATCATCTTCAGGGACCAGTATGAATGAGAAGGAGAACATTAATCCATCTAAAAAGAAGAACGAGTCTCAAGGAAGCTCTATTGGATCACGATCTAAGAAATCACCACCTCCAGCGAGTGCATCAGACAAGAAGAGACAAGGCAAGACTCCAGCACCAGAACCACTAAATGGGTTTAACAGAACACAGATAAAGGATTTCTTGCTACATAGACTAAGAAGCATGGATACATCACCAAAGCAAACGCATGATTCACAGTCAACGAAATTGAACAATAAGAAGAAGAGTCATGAGAAGGATGTTGTATTCACAACTTTGACCAAGGCACTGAATCATTAAAACTTTCTTCTTTGACTAAAGAAAAAAAAAAGAACCACAATAATACGAAGGAAGGCATTTGCAACTAACAAGCTAATGAACTGCATTTGATATTACAAGATATGAGTATTGTAGATCCAGAAGAAGAGAGAAAAGCCTGACGCTACAAATTGGTGGATCTCCCCAGTGTCCTAGTATCCCAGAAGTCACGTGATATTCACGTGCACGCTAGTCACGTGATCTCATTTTTCTCTGTTCTTCCGGTTTCAGCAAACAAAGGACAAAGTTTCTCCGGGGTGCTTCTTCTGGTCGGGAGCCGGGCATGCGCTATGGATCGGAACAACTCATGCTTGAATCAAGTGGGTGTATTTGTGATGCATTGGTGTAGACAACAATAGCTAAAGTTTATTAGCGGGTTTCCCGGCTTGAGAAGCGTGGGGAAATATTCCTTGGTGCCCGGTGCTTATTACGCGATAGGACATGAGCCCATAGTGTAGTGTTATGGAGCCCTGGTATAAACCCCCGGGGGCCGGGGGTTAAGCTCTTAGACTTGACAGTGTGTCACACTGTGTAACAGTGTGTTAGGGTAGTTTATGTAATCTATTGTCCCATGACCTGTGCAAGGGTCATGATGTATTCATGTGTATTATAATATTCAATGAGGGTCGTGTCATCGTCCGTGACACACATTTGCGCATAGATACCGGATCAGTAACCGGATCCCTTGTCTGTACACTTCCTTATTGCTGGTGGAGTGGAGAGTTTTACACTTTTGCCCGCAGCTGTCACACGGTTGCGGATCGCCGAGTCTGTTTGCCCTAGAGCCTGGAGATATCTGTACCCCGGGGCCGGGGGAGGCTGGGGAGACTGGAGGAGACTGGGGGAAAAGCAATGAGGTCTGAGGGTGGGGAAAAAAGAGAGAAATATGTAGTAATGTTAGTGTTTATATGGCCATTTTGTTAGTTATATGATTTATATAGAGACTAAGGTAGTCAATTGAATTTCCTAATAACATATTAAACGGTTATTGCTTGAAATCAATGGCCCCACTAGCTCCCGCCGCCCAGGCGCGCAGCCCCGGGACCAGCCGGAAGGGAAACCCCACAGCCGGCCGCGCCCCGTATGGATTTGAAAAGGAGCCCATAAATCCCACACATAACTGTTATAAAGCGGATTTGTCTGAATTTCTGGGATCCGAACTATAAAAAGGGCCGAGCCACCCCACCTTTCCCCTTTTGCTACTGTTGCAATGCCCACATACGCAATAAGCGGTACAAAGCGAAGACTAATTAACACAATGTCCCATAAGGCCTCCGAAGAACACCACGTCGACACCGACGTGATCACCCTCTCAAGATTCATCCTTACATCTCAAAAGACAGTGGCTAAGGACGCTACCGGTGAACTCACACTTTTACTCAATGCCCTTCAGTTTGCATTCAAGTTCATTGCCCTTAACATTCGTAAGGCAGAACTTGTTAACCTCATCGGTCTCGCTGGTGCCTCCAACTCCACAGGTGACCAGCAGAAGAAGCTTGACGTTATCGGTGATGAAATCTTTATCAATGCAATGAAGGGATCTGGTAACGTTAAGGTCCTTGTCTCTGAAGAACAGGAGGATCTCATTGTCTTTGATGGCCCTGGTAACTACGCTGTGGTGTGTGACCCAATCGATGGTTCTTCAAACTTGGATGCAGGTGTCTCTGTCGGTACCATCTTTGGTGTTTACAAATTGCTCCCAGGGTCCAAGGGATCCATTAAGGATGTTTTGAGACCTGGTGTCGAAATGGTTGCTGCAGGTTACACCATGTATGGTGCTTCTTCGCATTTGATGCTCACTACTGGTCAAGGTGTCAATGGATTCACTTTGGATACATCCCTCGGTGAATTCATTCTCACACAGCCAAACTTGAAGATTCAGGATAAGAAATCCATCTTCTCGGTCAATGAAGGTAACACTTGCTACTGGCCAGAACCTGTCCAGAAATTCTTTGCCGATTTGAAGAAGCCACAGGAGGATGGAAAACCATACAGCGCAAGATACATTGGTTCCATGGTTGCCGATGTTCACAGAACTCTCCTCTATGGTGGTCTCTTTGCCTACCCAGCAGACTCAAAGTCCAAGACTGGTAAGCTTAGAATCCTTTACGAGTGTTTCCCAATGGCATTCCTCCTAGAGCAGGCTGGTGGTAAGGCTGTCAATGATAAGGGTGAAAGAATTCTTGATATGACACCTAAGGCTATCCATGACAGATCTGGTATCTGGCTCGGTAGTACCGGTGAGGTTGACAAGTACCTCAAGGTTATCGGCAAGTAGACACCCCACATACTACACACCATCAGCATGCAGTATAACTGATCTTACACTTGCATTAACTCATGTCTTTACGATGTTTGCTTTCTTCTTCTTAGCTCTCTTTCATTCTCCCCTGTTCTAAGGCTCTTCTGTATACTACACTAGCACACAAAATAAGAAAAAAAGGTATTCTCTGCGGTATTTCCAGTAGATTAAAAGGTCTTGATCATAAGCTTTAACGGCCTAATGGGGGAACTGGGCGGGGAATCGGAGTCAAATATGGTACGCGCAACATCTCTGACTCTATCAGCACCTGAAGCCGACGCGGGCAAATCAATAACTTGTCCCCTTAAACTTATTTCTCTGTACCAAGGGTCGAACTCCTTATCAGAAACCAAATAGGAGAATGCCCTTGTCGACACTCGAGACAAACCTTACAAAGCATGTGCGAGCACTGCTCGAACAATACCCAACTTCACAACTCAAACGCTTCACTTTTGGCGTATCACTCTTATCATCTCTATGTGCCGGTTCTGTCCTACTTTTCCCACTATTTACACCCGTTCTCCATGAAAAATCAGGATACACACAGTTCGAGATCAATATCATTGGAAGCTTCACCTCTTTGGGACTTTACCTCTTCCTCCCGATCCTTGGATATCTCGCAGATTGCCACGGACCGGTGTTGCTCTCCGTCATTTCAGTTGTACTCTTTTCACCAGGTTATACCATCGCTGCACTTGCCATTCACAACAATTGGAACTATTGGATCCTTGCAGCAAGTTTTGGACTGGTTGGATGTGCTACTTCTTCATTCTATTTCGCTTGTCTGTTGAGTTGTGCCAAGATTTATCCAAATAGTAAGGGACTCACCATCTCGGCACCGGTGACTTGTTATGGTCTCTCCAGTTTGATTGGTGCACAGATGCTCAAGGCCAAATTCCTGAGAGATAAACATGATGAACTCGATTTGTTCATAACTTTCAAGTTCTTTAGTGTGATGTACCTCTTTTTGGGAGTGTTCAACTTTGTCAGTTCATGCGTTGTTACCATTGAAAGGGATGTACTGCTTAGAAAGCCAACAGACTCAGCAAGAGAGGATTCTCCACTCTTGGAAGGTGAGGCTGATGAATCAACAGACCTTGTCAAGAACCACAAATCCAAATTCAAACGTTTTTTATCGGATCCATCCGCATATATCCTACTTATTTGTTTCCTCTTCACAGTGGGGCCTGCAGAGATGTACATCACAAATATGGGGTCCATCATCGAGACAGTTTCCCCTAAGTCCGACATCTCCAACCAAGTTTCTATCCATGCTATCTTCTCCACTATTTCAAGACTCACACTTGGTGCCCTCTCAGATTTTCTATTTGATAAGTATAACATGTCTAGAGTCTGGCTCTTCCTTGTTATTATCGTCATTGGTGTCTTTACACAAGTCGCTATCAGTCTCAACATATCCACGGGACAAGAGTATTACATCATTTCTTCTTTATCTGGATTCGTATATGGTGGACTCTTTACCATCTTCCCAACGATTGTGTTATCTATCTGGGGAGCTGAACTGTTTGGTTCGGCTTATGGCTTCTACATGCTCTCTCCAGCAATTGGATCATCGAGTTTCGGTATGTTGTACGGAATTGTGTTTGATGCTAAATGCTCGGTGGAAACAGTGGTGGCAAGTTGTATCAGTCCTGTCTTTATCGTTACCACATTGGGGTATATCGGGAGTGCTGTGTTGTTAGTTTTGGCTTGGAGATGTCTATGGAGTCCTAAGCTTGGTGAGTTTTAAAGGTGAGGGGAGTTGCATTCATTTAATATGACCTTTTAGATATAGTAGACATAATCACATGCATTGTTTTTCTTTTTTGATCTAGAGATTTAGATAAAGAGTCAATAAAGAGAGATAAACCTGTCAAGTTGATTGATGACTAAGATTTATGGTTCGCGCACGTTTTTCCCACCCATGACGTTATTTCCCCACGAGTTCCGCAATTGATGGCTGGTCATAAATCAAGCAGAGTTATGGTCATAAAATCAAACAGGAGTCTTCTTCTTTTCCAAGGTTTAACAAAATTTTAGACGATCTTTACGACATTCATCCTGCCCGATTCTTCTCTGCTCCGCTCATATCCGGTCGCCCAAGCTCACTTTTATCCTCAGCTCCCTATAGTATTACAACCAACAGAACAACAAGAACAAGAACATTCATGTCCAGCACAACCTTCTCCCCTGAGTCAATTACTAGCATTCACTTCTCCAGCCTTGCAGAACTCGATAAACATCTCTCTACTACCCCACAACCCCACATAGAAGCGTTCCTTCACCCACATGAGCCACTACTCCCTTCAAGACAACGAAGCATCACCAATGATCAACCTAAGACACCACTCCGTGTGCTCGTATGCCATGATTTCAAAGGTGGATACCAGGATGGAGAGGATAGGTGTCCACTGGGATACTTCCCACATGGTTCAGGATCACACTATTTCCTCCAATTCCCTAGTTTGATTGATACTTTTATCTATTTTGCACATTATAGAATCAGTATGCCACCTGTATCATGGATCAATTCATTACATCGTCAAGGGATTCCATGTCTTGGTACGGTGATTTTCGAAGGGAATGGGGCCGATGATGATTTGGAGAGACTTGTGATGCGTCGAGATGAGGATGGTGATCAAGGGTTTGTTTATGTTGATAAGCTTGTTGAGTTGGCGGTGAGGTATGGATTTGATGGATGGTTAATCAATGTGGAGACGAGCTTTAGAAGAAGTGAAGATGCTAAGAAGATTGTTCTTTTCTGTGAAGTGTTAAAGAGTGAGATTAAGAAAAGAATTGATCGAGGCATTGTCATTTGGTATGATGCCTTCATGGCAGTGAAGAATCGGGTGTTTTATCAAAATGGGGTTAATGAGTTAAATTATGATCATTTTGAATCCTCTGATATCTTCTTTACCAATTATTGGTGGGATGAATCAACTTTGAGGAATAACATTTTAAACATTGGTTTGCTTGGAGTGAAGAAGAAGTTGTTTGTTGGTATTGATGTTTGGGGTCGTGGTTCCAAAGTTGGTAAAGGTGGTTATGATACGGGACTTGCCATAAATTTCCTTCGTGTTTACTCATCTAATGTTGCCCTATTTGCACCAGCATGGACATATGAGAATTTTGATCCTATTGATGAATTCTTAGAGAGAGATCGTAAATTTTGGATTGGAGAGATTAATGATGCTTATCCAGGTGGTAGCGTTGGCACATACATTGCACATTACAATGCTCCATTTACTCAACGCAAGAATGGTGGAATGTCTTTCTATACTAATTTCTCTCGAGGGGAGGGCCAGTTGTTTAAAGCCAAAGGAAAGACCGTTTTTAATAAGAAATGGGTAAATGGGTCATTACAAATGTCATTGCCCACCAATCTGAACGATGAATCATTGGAGTTGATCACAAGCGATGCATTCATTGGAGGCACTTCATTGAAGATTAAACGTATTCCAGGTATCGACTCAAAGGACTCAATCACACAGATATTTCAATTCCAAAAGGATGTTGAATCTTCATCATTGAGACTTGGAGTGAGCTTCAGACACATAACGAAGCATGATGTTAATGAGAAGGAAGATGAGTTCTTCCAATTGGTGATCCAATACTACGTTGAGCGTCGGTATAGATCAGTTACACACGTGAGGGATGGAACGTTATGTGTTCCATTGAAAAGTGGTGGTTCGAATCATTGGAAGAGATTAGAAACGACAATTGGGTTACCAAAGATGAGGGAGAGGGAATATCTTGTAATTAGTGGTGTTGCAATTAGATGGACGTCTGAGATTGATGAGATGATGAGACGTGGGGATGGTGATTCTTCATGGGTTATGGTGGGATCTGATGAAGCCAGGGAAGGGAGTGATGATGATTATTCCAAGGAGGGTATTAGTGTATTGATTGGTGATTTGCTCATCGAGACTGAAGATGTTCAACAAAGTGTCGAAAGTGTCAAAGAGGTGAAGAAGACACTTTGTGATCAAGGTGTGTTTGTGCAATGGGATGATGATGATGACGTGTTGATGTGGTTGGTGTATGAAAATGCAAAGTTTCAGAGACCAATGACAACACCATGTTATGTATCACAGAGGGGTGATAGGGTCAGAGTTGATTGTGTAACGAGATCAGGACGGGTCATCACTGGTGATGTCATTTTTATCTAGTCATAATCTACAATTATAGGAAGAAGAAAAAAAAAAAAAGATACCTGAATGAATATTGTACATCAGTTGCCTAATGGTAGCAACACTGTATGATGAA
Organism: Petasospora fabianii; assembly: GCA_022641835.1. Taxonomy (NCBI): domain Eukaryota; kingdom Fungi; phylum Ascomycota; class Saccharomycetes; order Phaffomycetales; family Wickerhamomycetaceae; genus Petasospora; species Petasospora fabianii. The sequence goes on along the minus strand of CP048718.1, from coordinate 495,392 downwards.
AGAATTGAGGGTAAGTATTGACTCTTGCACCAAGGAGAATCAAGATCTTGTGTAAGCATTCTGTGGGGCCTGTGGGGAGTTATAATAGGTATTACCAGCATTGTTTGAACCAGGAGGAGGACCATCTGGTCTCTGATACTCTGTTCCACTAGTGGTACGACCATTGTTATCATAAGAAGGAGGTGGAGCGTATCCATATCCTTCTTCTGGCTTTTGCTCATAATATGGTTGTTGATACTGTCCCTGTTGTTGTTGTTGATTTCCAAGATTGTATGTAGTCCATCCAGTGTATGGAACTGGTGGCATTCCTTGATTTCTTCTGTTAAGATTTCTTCTTCTACAACACATACAAAACAAGACAAAGAGTACTGGGATGAAGAAGAGGAAGAATAACCACCAATAACTTCTTGAAGAACGGTTATAACACTGGCCATAGGCGTTACAGTAGTATCTTCTCTTTTCAAGTTCTTCAGCAATATTGAGAGAGGGCATGATGTCTTTTTTGGTTGTCACTAGTTGTCACTAGTTGTCACTTGAAGATAATGGTTATCAGTAAGTGGCAAGGAGTTCAAGACAATTAGGAGCAAACAAAAAGTCTTGGTACTATTGGGTGTGTGTGCGCGAACCAGATGAGATGGAATTAGTACTTGTGGGTTGCTCTAAACGGAGTCTCTCTTGCGAAGTAACTAAGTACCGTAGTCACATGATCTGGATTCCAAGATGGTTTTATTTGAGCAACTGTATATTTATGTATTGTAAATTGTAGTTTTGACAGATTGTCGTTGAGGAGCCAACTTTTTGGTACATGCTCATGTAATGGACGAGTGGAGACCCTTTACTAAGACTTGACCAGGGTCTTCAATTGATCAAGTGACATGTGTATATATCTACAAGGGTCCAAGGGTCCAAGCCATATATAAACAGATCATGATTATGATTACTGTGTAATGATGTCAATTACAAAGAGGTTGACCATAGGATCGTTTCCGGGTTAAGCACAGAGTATCTCAACATGTCATGTAGTGATGCTTAAGGAAGACGGCACATGGACCCTCATGCACACGAGCAGATCAATACTTTGAAAAATTGAACCACTGAACCGAGCCTAATGATAAGCTAGGGGAAACTAAGGATGCAGAATAAGGGAAAAAAAGAAAAAAAAATCCAGCACCACCCGCCAACCAATTATACATTATCGTTGAACCAACGGTGTACGTACGGCACACACTCTTCAAATGGAACACGAAGGGCATCGTTCGTAACACTACAGAGTCTTATCTGTATCATATCTACAGCTGGATGCACTACACAGTTCAAATGAGATGCTACAAAAATGTAGGTATAAGTGTTGGACCACAGTATAGTTTCTATCATCACTGCTATACCGTTCCGTCATCAACGCCGTGCAACCAGATGTTGACTAGATAAATAGCCACAATTCCGGATCTCAATTTGTCCCCCCTTTGGATCGTTGCCCCTCTTCAGAAGCTTGATGGAAAACTCGGAAGCTTCGAGAAGAGTGACTCCCAAGCATTGCCGACGTCATCAACCTGGGCAAAATGCACATAGAGAATGCGGTTTAGTCTTGAATGCGTTAATCTAGTAAAGCTGGGACGACACCATCCCGACCGGTTGATACCATTACCGAGTTTAGTACTATTACTATTGTGTTATTGCGTTACTTGCCGTGGTCTGATGTTACTACCATGAGATCAATATGGTGGCATCATGGGGTATTTGTGGGGTGGGGAGCATAGAATGGTATAGAACACTGGGGGCACAGATTTGTGCTTGATACGAAGAACCGGGTTCCCTTGGGAGAGGATGTCGGCCAGGCCCTGGATGTGTGCTCCATCTCCTAGGTCGCAGAGCACTGATGCTCGTGTCTAGGTCTGACGGGTTATAGTACTGGATAGTGCTTTGCTGGCAGGTGTCAACGGACCTACAAAAACCATATGATCATAAGAACTATAAGGGCATCCGATCGAGCCACACTGACGAAGGAAGCCATTTTAATCACAAACTTTGTTGTCTGAACCTTAGTGGGATAGTCTACTTTGTCAACCTGACCTACTCAACTTTGATCCTTCTCTTTAGTCGTTGACCCTCTACCGCGCCTGGTACTTACCGGCTCGCGTCTCATTGCAGAAGACCACATTTTAAAGCTGAGAAATGTGCTTGTCATTGCACATAGTTACATAACGTTAGGACCGGTAACAGAGATAGATATAGAGAGAAATAGCAAAAAAAAAAAAAAGTAGAGATTTTGAAGAGAGGGGCAAATATGTCCACTGGCTGCTCTTTCCGGTGGGCAGCCGCGCGTGTCGCGTTGTGCCGTCGCGCATGCTTGTGCTCGCGTTGACCAGCACAGTTGCAGTATATATAAATATATATATATATCCTAAACGAGCGGGCTCATATGATAAATACGTATTTGAGGTCAGTGTGTTACGTTACCATTTACAATTATAATTAGGAAAAGTTACAAACAGGCCACCCCCATGGGATCTTCTTCTGCGACACCGAATAAGTCCAGTATCAACTTTTTACTGGCCGGTGAACAAGTGCCAACGACGACAGTTAAGGCCACAGCCAATGCTCCAACAACATCAACGTCAACATCAACATGTGCATCAACATGTGCATCAGCATCAGCATTAGCGTCAGCATCAACAGCAACAACACAACCACTCGATATCTACCATATCGTCCCACGTACAGTCCCAGCCATCGCTAAACACAAGAAACGATACATCAAGAGACCCAAGAATCCATCTTTCTCCCTCTCGATCATTCAACAACCCAAGAATGCTAAAGTGTCCACTAGGGCCAACGGTAGGGCTTTCCCACCTTTCAGTGAACATAGACCGATTCATCCACCGCCTGTTCTTCAACTTCGTGTCGATGGGTTCCAACCGAAGCACGAGTCCCAACTTACAGATGAACTGATTAACGATATAAAGTCAACACATGCTAGATGTACAGAACGTATTCAAGAGCTTGAAGTGATTCAAAAGATGAGAGAATGTCGGATCCCTGCATGGGCTCATTATTCAACTTTCTTCGTAACGGCAAGACTTCGAAGTGCAAAGGAAAATAGTGATAAGTTACTACCACACTCTCATAATCTTAAGGCAGTTGAAGATTTACTCATTGGTACTAACGTGGCATCTGGTATGCCACTTTCGTTGAAAATGACTAGTTCTTCAAACCAACAATCAAATCATCTCTTACCACAGGAGAAGAGTAAGGCATCAAATCATGGTATTGTCTTTGTCTTACCAGATCTCTCTGTTAGAAAAGTTGGTTTGTTCAAGTTGAAGTTTGACCTGTTTGAAGTTTATAAAGGTGATGTCTTTTGGAGAAGTGAGATTTATTCGGATGAGATTCAGATATATACACCGAAAAAATTCCCAGGTTCAACCCCATCTTCACCTTTAACAAGTTTCCTTTATAAGAAAGGTGCACGTATCAGACTCAGAAAGAAACAAACGAGCTCTAAGCGTCAACATGACGATGTTGATGACTTGCATGATACCGATGACGACGATGATGAACGAAACACCAACAACAACAACAACAACAACAACAACAACAACAACAACAACAACAGATCACCACACAATCGAAATCTAAATAAACTTCAACGCACTGACTTCTCACATTCTTCATCACCATCAACCCCATACGATCATACCCGTCTTCATCTTCATCACCATCATCAACAACCACAGCAACAAGCATATCATATGCGGCCACAACATCAACAATCTATGCAACCGATCCATTTTGACCAACACCAACATCGACAACTACAGATACCCCTCCCATCGTCACAACCGATATATCTACCCTCCCTCTCCCACAATCATATCCCACCACAACCACAACAACAGCATCATCTCCATCATCCTCATTATACCCAAGTACCGATATATCCACCACAATACACATCTTGTCCAATGATGATGTATCAACTACCCTATTCCCACTATCAACCCCAACCACTCGCCATCCAACACTTATCAGGACACATGATGCATACACCACAACAAGCAGGGTATGTCATGAGAGGTAATACCTCCTCAGGGTCTACTCCGCCTAGGGACGATAATCGAAGATGAGCAACTGGTGCCACAGGTTTTACCTGATACATTGCGGCAAATACAAATATATTAAGTTCTTTGTGTCATTCAATTCATTATAGCAATGTAAGCTAAACTAACCAATCTCTCGTAAGAGCTCTTCAAACACACCACTATTGAGCATCTCTAATCCAGGTTTATACTTGGGCCATTTGATCACTTGGCGTTCGTGTAATTTGGGTTTAACATGAGTCTTAATCTCCGTCTTATCAACGTTATGGCCGATTCGATATGCATATCGAAGTCCATTGATAAATTTGTGCAATGTGAGAAGCATAGTTGCCTGCATATCAAGTTTGGTCATGCTATCTGGTGTTTCTTGACTTGCTGGATCTGCCATGACTTGAGTTAATAGTGGCTTGATTTGTGTATCATGCGACTGGAGACCAAGTTCAATTCCATCAATGAGAATAAATATTTCGTCAAATGAGGTCAATTCACACTCCAAAATGCTCGGACACAGGAATCCCGTGTAGTTCATCAAGAATTTAACATCATCCAATGTGATGTTTTCACCGTTATAGCTTAGTGACTTGACAAATTGCGTCAAGAGACGCTTTCGAGACGTTTTCGAATCATCCAAGACACTGAAAAATCTTGTAAAGAAATCATGACCCGAACCGTGAATAGACTCATCATCACTCATCTTCAAGCGATATCTCACAGCTTCCTTGAGACCATGAATGTATGAAGTATCAATCAAACTCTCATGACGCTGATGAAGTTCTCTGTGTAATTCAACACCAACCATCCTGATAAAAGACACAGGAGACGCCTCAAGGGCAATAATCGTTGGAATGCAGATTCGTGGATTGGCAAACCCCAAGTTAACCACAAATCTCAAATACTTAACAGCGAGCAAAGAGGTATCGGTATCAGCAGAGAGACAGAGTTCTAACACTGGCGTCATGTATCTTTGAACAAGTGAGGCACAGATACCATCGCTCTCAAAAAGCTTGGAATCACCATGGAAAACATGGACATCAATACTTGTTGAGGAAGACTTCTTGAGCCTTGACTTCCTCAACACGTCCTTCTCCTCAGTCTCAAAGAACTCCAACAACCCTTGTATCATCACAACTTTGAAATCATCCTTATCCCCAAGGAATTCTGAATCCAACACTTTCAAAACCTGTTCACTCATAAACAACTTGGAATGTGTAGTGGCAACCTGAATCAAGTTCTTGATAGCAACTCTTCTGATCTGCCTGTTCACCTTCGGTTTGGTGAAAATCAACAAAGTCTTTGTGATCAAACTCAAGATGGTTTCCTTCTCCTTCAAAACCAGCTTCTTCTGCCTCATAAAAACATCTCTATTCTTCTCCAAATCACAATATCTTCCAAAGCAACCAAGTAAGTAGAGCAATCTCACTGCTCTTGGATCACTCTCTATCAATTCATTTCTCATCGCTTTTTCCAACGGTTGATTGATCAACAATAAGCAAGAAGCGGCAGCGTTGGCAATCTTTGTGGTATCACCCTTCATCTCTGAAAGGGCCCAGACGGAAGCCATCGCTTCATCCAACTCCTTCACGTTGAACTTTGTAAGGCGTGTCAACAACGAGGACTGGGCACTGTTCAAGAACTGCTCCCTCAAGGAATTGGTGTGTGCTAATGTGTTTCTTAAAATCACCAACGAGTAGTAAGTCGTGGAAGTACCACTAACATCATTGGTCAAGTATGGGTGAAGTGACAAAAGTTGTTCTTGGTTGATCAAGGGGATCTCAGATTTGGAGAAAATAGAGAGCAAACCAAGGCAATTTCCAACCTTGGTTTGGTCAGTCGTATCAATCCCATTGATAACCAAAGAAAACATCATCTCAACAACTTGTGAGCACACAGAGAGCAATTGATCATGGAAATGTTTGTTCTGTTCTGTCACCCTGATAATGTCATCTGCAAGGAACACCTCGAACAAATCCCTGTTCTTAGAAGATTTGGAAATGAGACCAAGCAACAAGTGGCAAAGTTGCTTTATAGCCCGTGTGGAGTCTGAGTCTGAGTGCTTGATAGGACCTTTCAGCAGGAACAAATTCAATAAAAATTGTTGAACATGCTCCAGAACACTCTCCTCATCATCTTCTAGTCTCTTGAAAACCCTTTCGAAGACATAGATCTGGATTTCAGAATCGTCACTCTTTTCCATGATTCTCAGTGCGATGTCAATGGACTTCTTTCTCACAGACACAGCTTTATCATTCGTGAGGACAACATTCTGGTAGAAGTCGGGGATCATCCATGGTTTGGAAGAGATGCAAGTGTAGAAGATATCAAGGACAGCGTGCCTCACCAGCGGCGATGAATCAGCAATACGACTCGACAAGGAAGCCTTAACTTGAGGAACATTGATGAAACGGTCGTCCTGGGCAATTATTAGCGAGAGGTTCTTTAAAGCCTTGGTTCTGGTCTTGACTTTTGGGTGGTCAACCGAACTCAACAAGTGGTTCAAAACATTTTGGTAGAGTGAAATGAAATTGCTGTAAAGAAGAATGTCTCGATATGTGTCTTTCACGAAGGCTTCATTCTTGACATCGCCAACCAGCCCATACACACTGGTCTTTTTTCCCGTGTAGTACCCAATAAGTAATTCATTGAGAGCGTTCATTGTTCTGTCATCAGCGATCACCTCCGGAGCATGACTGTCAGCAATCAACGCATCAACCCATTTGGCAAGGAACAAGTCAGCAGATCCCATGTTTGTGGTGTCAGTACGAGAGTTATTGAGGTAGGTGAAGATAGTGGCATTCGCCTCCAGCATGTCAATTATGGCTCTCTGCGGTGGGTCATCTGGGCCACGGATCATAAGCATCTTCGAACCGATAAGTCCAATCATCTCCATCAAATGAGTCTCGGCAATGACTGACTGATTCTCAGAGTTGTACAAGGCATACTTGGTGATCTCAAAGAGAAGTGTTTCAGCAGCTGGATACTCTGGAAGCGAAACAAGTGAAAGCAAATCCTGCAAGAATAACTCAAATAACGCCTTAGAGTTGGCACTAGGACTTGTGGTAAGCTTAGTAATAAGTGATGATGCAACAGAGCTAGACAAATTCTCTCGATCTTTCTTCACCGCAGCCGAAATATCTAAGAACCTCTGATCCTCTTTGATTCTTTCAGCTTTCTCATGAACATGAAGTGCCTTGTTGGACAAGAGAAGTTCGTTGGAGTATGAGACAGATTGGAGATTTAGGGTGTTGAACAGATTCAAAATCAATATTGTTACAAGTTGGACATTGACACCGTTTTGAAGTGCCACTTGCCTGCAAGAAGCCTTTTGTGTAGGGAGTTTATCCATGCTTGTCACGATCTCATCCAATATGAAAGACCTCTGGTCTGGGCTGTGTTGAAAGATCGCCGTGAGTAATGACATGACATACCACTTGAATGAAAGGAAGTCTTTGTCAGCTTGGTGAAAAAATATAGCCATAGACATATACTCAAGCTTGGTAATCAGCGTGTCATTGATTTGGTTGGATGTAAGATAAATTGTGATCTGGAAAATGATGTACTTAATGATGGATAGGGAGCTGTGGGACTTCATGCTTGCACTAGTGTTGATATTGGTAAGAAAGTCTTCGACAAACCTGTAAAGGAATCCCAATGCCTCTGTAAGATAATCATCAAGATATAATTTCTTCTCTTTTCTCTTCAAGTTGAACACGGCAAGGAGGACGGAGATAGACTTCAAGACTGTCACACTAAGCGTGAAAGCTTGACTACTTTCGACAATCTCCTCCCCACTCCATTCGATCTCAGTACCATACTTCACAGATTTCATCATCAAATGTTGGATACGATCAAGACAATTGAATGGTATTTGGTCCGATACAGTTGTTTGACTGATTTTTTGAAGCAAACTACCAATAAGGGAAGTGACATTATCAGCCAAGATGTGATCCGTATTGGGTAGCTCAATCCATAAATCACTTGATTCGTACTCAGCATCTTCATCAGTAAGTCCAATCTGGCTTTGCACAAGCTCTGTAAGAGTCTTCAAATCCAAGGATTCCATCTGCATATGCTCGACGCCAATATCAGTCTTGCGTTTCTTGATCTGAGCGTCTTGATCATGTGAGATCAGTGGATCTCTCTTGAGTGGTAGCTGCGTGGGCTGCCTTATAGACTGTGGTACTGAAACTTTTGTAGCAGAAGTTTGGATCGATGTCGTCGTTGGGGCAGAGTCCAATGTGGTGTGTGATGCCATAGAAGTGTTTGCGGAAGCGGTCTCCAGCGCGTCAGCACTGCGGAGCTCAACCTCATCGATGAGTTCCACATTGTGAGCAACTTCGGCAGCCAGACCGCTCAGACCTTCAAAAAGAGAGTGTGTAGAGTTGGTCTGTCCCTCAGTGAGATGAGAAAGCGGTTTTGCCAAAACACCAAGCGAGACATCCAGTTCAGCCATCTCCTTCTCGATGCCCATCGCCTGCGCGAGACGCCGTTGTTCAGTGGCGTCCATGGTATCCAGAAAGGACCTGTAATCCTTGTAGTCAGTGGAATGAATCTCCGGAATGATTGGAATATGCTGGTTCTGCGGGAGCACATGTTTGACGACTGTATTACATTGTTAGCATTGAGTGTGAAAAGTTGAATCGGATGGGAACTCACGCTGCTGGGAGGGAACGATGTACGTCAGCGGCGTTCCCGCTAATGCTTCACGCAGATTTCGGGGCAGATGTGACCGCTTGGGGTCAGCCATTCTGTAAACAAGGTCAGGGAGCTTACCGCCCGTTATTTGGTGCGTTTGATGGTGGTTCGGAAGTAACTCGAGTGTGATGGCAGACGAGAAGATCTACATTAAGCATGCGCGCGCGAAAGCTTCATACACTACCTCACTTCTTTACGCGTCATGGTGATGGGTTTGGGGTCTATGAAGACAGCTTTACTAACACCTGCTACTTGAAGACCACTCTGTTTCGAATATGCGAGGCATATTTTCCTCATATTCTGGTGGATATATACGATATGTTTTCACATGGCCCAAATCAAGGACACGCTACGCAGCTATGGGCCTCAAGAGATCCATCCAGACATTACCCCAAGACTTTTCAGAATACTTTCAACTCGTGATGGATCACCCCAAGTTTATTGTCATCAATAAGAATTGTGGCGTGCCAGTCCAGGATGACTCCAAACGGCTTCACCATACGCGGCAACGGAAGGGGTTACAAACGATGCTATCCGAGATTGATCCACAGATTCGAGGAGTTCACAGACTCGATAAGTGTGTCACTGGTGGGATTGTATTCGCTAAAGATAAGAGAACAGCTGCCATGATTTCTCGAAACTTGAAGCAAGGTGGTAATTCAGGTTATAAGCTCACAAGACGTTATGTTGGCCTCCTCAGATTGGAAGATCTCATCAAGACGGGCCACTCACCATCAAGGCAACGACTCATAGGGACCGTGCATTCAAAGACAGACAATGGTAGGATCGAAACTACCAGATTCATTCTTCCATGGGTAATTTCGGGTGGGTATACCATCGCTATAATTGAACTCGAAACGGGTAGAAAGCATCAAATCAGAAGACACTTTGGTGAAATTCTCAAATGGCCACTAATCAATGATGTGAAGTATGGCGCCTCAGGCATTGAAATTGGATCAGAGTCAGCTGTCGGATTACACTCCGCCTACGTGAACCTCAAGATAGGCTCTTCTGAGCATCAGTGTCTTATTCCACCGGTATATGCTGCCCCAATGTGGTCAGGATTTCTCGGCAACGATGGCCACTTCACCAACGACATCTCGCAACTTCTTCTCAACTTCACTACGGAGTTTGAGTCTAAAGGCGACGGCCTGAATGTCATATATAGTAATGAGTGAACGATTGAACGAACAAATCGAAATTTAATAATTGATACAACATGTCCACCAGGCGAAGGATTTGACACAAAACACAAACCGCGTGTGGCCCTCCTTTGCTGACGTGACGCAAATGAGTTAGTGACGCAAAAAGGCACATCGGCTAATGAACTACGATTGCCAGCGACACCTATGGTTTTCAACAAAGTTTTCAAAACGCAAGAAATCAACGTGGTCATGGACATTACTCTAAACAATTAGTGTAGTTCCTTTTCAAGTGCAAGCATCACAATATCGAACATAATCTATTATGTGATGTTCGATTAGATGAAGGCATCTTCATCGGAGTCATCAAAGTATTCATCATCAGAGCCGTCGGTCAACTGCTCAAAGTTAAGGGCGTAACGGAGAATGGCACCAATACCACCGAAACCAGTCACGAACTGAGCACCTTCTGATGATCTGTCAGTGACGAACTCCAATGTGGCACCGAAGTTCTGGTAATTCTCTGCCAACCACTCGAGGAGTGGCATCTCAGACAAAAGCTCCATCTCGGCACCAGTGTCCTTGTCCAAAGACTGTGTCTTATCAACCTCGGTACCGGCTGTATGGAAAACAACAATCTCTCTATCCTCTGAGTCCTTGTAGACATAACGTGTCACGTCCAAGTTCTCGTACACAATGATGGTCTCACAGGAACCAGCCTCCAATGCCTTCATGGTATCAGAGATACCGTAACAGAACTTACCAGTGTCCTGTGAAATTTCGTCAAAGAATGCAGTGATAAGCTTCTTCTCCTGGATGAATTTGACGTTTGCGAGAGCCTCAGCAGAAAGCTCGATTGCCTGGTTGAAACCGTTCTCACCACCGTAGGAGATATCGACAATCTTCACGACCTTCTGTTGAAGTCTGAGATCGAACAAATCGGACTTGTTCAAATCTGTCTTGAAATCAGCGGAACCAGCGAGCACAAGACCGTTGACATTGACCTTATCGTTGGAAATGAAACACTGAACGGCAACTTCGGCGACCTTACGAATATAGTTATGTCTCTTTTCTTCTCTCAATCTGGCGAAACGGACAGCGGACTGACCACCTCTTCCGTGCTTCTTTGGCAAGTCGACGGTGAACTTTGTGATGACGGTTCTGGTGTTACCAGAGAGCAGACCAAAGAGGGTACCCTGACCATCCATGATGATGAAACCGTAGTTGTCGTCGGCTTCGAGAAGCTCAGAAAGAGCCTCGGTATGGAACTTGTTGTCACACATGTAGAGCTTCGTGTTGATTGGTTTGAATGGCTCGAAATCGATGTTGAGCTTCTTCTCCTTACCTTCCTCTGTGATAACATCACCACAGTAGATGACGAGACCATTTGGTGGAACTCTGGTGTAAAGCTTGAGTTTCTGCTGTGTAGATGTGATGGCGGAAAGAACGGACTGTCTGTTGACACGGGACTTAATGTTAGAAGCAGTACCGTACTCATCGGTGAGCATCTTTGTGTAGAAGGCCACCTGAGACTTTGGAGGAATGATGAGGGAAATCATGGAGGTACCGTTACCTCTGGCCTGCTCAAGGGCCTTGATCAACTTCTTGATCTTCCAGATCTCAATGTTCTTCTGAGCCTCTTCCTGCTGCTGCTGATCCATTGTGGGGTTAGGTGGTTCTGCGGCCGGTTGGGTATTAACAAGTAGTCAAAGGTGTTGCTGTGGTGTTTTTCAGTTGACCTCCATCTCGACTTCCTTCAAAAATTTTGGAGGAGCATTGGACCAGAGTTTACGCTGCCGATGCCATCTTCGCGTAAGATTCAGCACTAACATCCCGGCGATAGCGCGGCGAAGCTCTCGGCCCGCGGATCAACAACAATTTACAGCTTTAGCAGGCGTGTCTGTTGTCAGCGAACTAGTTCAGTTTGTAAGCAAACAGCTTGTCCAAGAGGCCATCGACACAATACACTGCACGTACGGCCATGGCTCTCAAGGCACGTAACATATTCAAGAAAAACGCGCCGGCTCCAGACCTCGGCCACGAGTCCGACTCCGACTCGGTTAGTGAGGAAGAGGAGGTGCAAGTGAAAGAAAAGAATAGAAGACCTAAGGAGAACAACTTCACACAGCAGAAACTTAAGGCAGTACATCCGATCATTACGCCGAAGTATGTTATCCCTCTTTTTATTGGGCTTGCCATCTTCCTTATCCCACTTGGAGCTGGTATGCTTTATGGCTCCTATAAAGTTGAGGATATGAAGATTTATTATCAAGACTGTGCTAAATTAGCATCACAGGATTACTTCTCGGACGTTGGCGAATCTAATTACGAGGCAAACTTCAAAACAAACATGACGGTTACTCCAAAATGGAAGTACTCTATCAACGAAACCGAGACAGATGAGGATGAGCAGGGACTCTGTGAACTCCAGTTCCAGATTCCTAATGACATTGGCCCAGCCGTCTACTTAATGTATCACATTGAGAACTTTTACGCTAACCACAGACGTTTTGCCAGATCTTACAGTGAGGACCAGATTCAAGGTAAGAGAGCATCCTTACACACTATTAAGGACACTGTTGGTCAGAACTGTGAACCCCTTTCTCAGAATGCCGATGGTATCAGATACTACCCATGTGGCCTCATTGCCAATTCTTTGTTCAATGACACATTCACATCTCTTTCCGGTGTCAATGATACCTCAGATGAGTATGAAATGACCAACTCTGGCATCGCCTGGGCTACGAACAAGAATAGATTCAAGAAGACTAAGTACAATGCCTCAGAGGTTGCTCCGCCGCCAAACTGGGTCAAGAAATTCCCAAATGGTTACACAGAAGATAATATGCCAGACATTTCTACTTGGTCTGAGTTCCAGAACTGGATGCAAACACCGGGCTTGCCAAAGTTCAGTAAGATGGCAAGAAGAAACGATGATGACGTCCTCAAGGCTGGAACTTATCAGGTTACTGTTGGATTGCACTGGCCAGTTGATGGCTTTGACGGTAAGAAAGCCATTTACTTGACCACTAGATCCGTAATTGGAGGAAGAAACCCATTCTTGGGTATTTGCTGGATTGTTGTTGGTGCTATCTGCTTGATCCTTGGCCTTGTTTTCCTTATCATACACCTTGTCTTCCCAAGAAAGACGGGTGACGTCTCGAGACTCAGTTGGAATCTGGAGAAAGAACAGCTGCTGAAGTAAGACTCAAGCCCTTGATAGCCTTTGTACACTATTTATGACACACAATTTCACATTAATGACACTTAGATCTTCGGTTGTACCTTGATTGCGCGTTAGAGTCGAGTCTCGAAGACCCCGCTGATGGTTCGCGGTAATGTTTGTTTTGATTTTGAACTGTGCTTCACATCGCATCTGAAACTAACTACACATTTGCTTCACCACACTACTTACACCGCTGCTTCTTAAAGAGACTCACTCAAATAGCCGACTCGGTACATCAGAGGGTTTTGGCTTTCATACTGGAACCTCTAGCTCGTTGTTACCAGTCAGCGCTGCACGCGCCACACGCACACACTCGCATACACAGCACACAGCACACACATACCTCTTGTGATGGATCCCAACCTTTCCAAGGCTGAGCTGCTGGATCGCTTCAAAGAGGACGACAGCGAGCTGCTGGATGACTTCTCTCAGATTGAGGAGTCTCAATTGTTGCAGTCACCCAGGTTTAAGCGCCTCCAGTCCTCATCGCCGCCACGCTCCAACTCGTCTTCTCCAACCAAGTCCGGGGGTTCTAATGAGAACAACTCTTCCCTCGATGTGATACCAAAGCTTGAGTATAGAAAGAGCAATCCACTTCTGAGGACACCCACAAAGCCTAAACCATCAAAGATTCCACTTCAACCGCTCAATCGTAGATCATCACAGTCACGGTTCCTCCCGCTTTCGCCCTCAAAAAGTACACATAATAAGAAGCTGCCGGAAATGAGAGTGTCACTCACGCCTGCTCAACGGATGGAGAAGAAACCTGGGAGGCTTCTCAATACTAATGATATTCTTGCACAATACGAATTCAAGGAAACTATTGGAAAGGGCGCCTTTGCCAATGTCTACAGAGCTTTCAACAGACAGACTGGGACCGATGTTGCGGTGAAGGAAATTGTGATTGAAGACGACGACAACATCTTGGAGTTGATGTCAGAGATCGACTTATTGAAGGTATTAAAGCACAAGAACATTGTGAAGTATCACGGATTTCTACGAAACGAGAAGAAGTTGTTTATATTTCTCGAGTATTGCTCAGGAGGCTCTCTACGGAATATGTACAAGTCGTCGGGTCCGTTGAAGGAGGAGCAAGTTGCCAAATACATGGTTTCTGTCCTTGAGGGAGTCATCTATCTTCACGACCAGGGTGTCGTCCATCGAGATATCAAGGCTGCTAACATCCTTCTCACAAGCAAGGGTGATATAAAGTTGACCGACTTTGGTGTGTCCACCAAGGAGACCAGTAAGACCATCAAGACATACTCCATTGCAGGAACACCGAACTGGATGGCCCCAGAGATCATTTCCATGGATGGAACCACAACAGCTTCTGATATTTGGTCACTTGGTGCGACAATTGTTGAGCTCATTGCCGCTGAGCCGCTCTACTCGCACTTGAATGAAATGGCTGCATTACACGCTATCGTCACAGACAAGCACCCTCCTATACCACAATTCATTTCTCCTCTTTGTCGTGACTTTTTGATGAAGTGCTTTGAGAAACAACCAAAGAACAGAATTACAGCCAAAGAACTTCTTCAACATGAATGGCTAAAGACTGTTGTGCTAGGCACACCAAGAAAGCATCCAGCTGTTGACTCTGTTGTTCTTCAGCACAAAAGAGTCCAATCCAAGAACAGCATCATTGAAAACGACTTCAACTCCATCAAGAGACACAACACGAAAAAGTTCTTGCCTATGGATGTCAACACCTTCAAACATTCTGATACGGAGCTTCATGAGTTTATCGAAAACGAGTTGGTAGATGAGTTCGGTGAACTGAACATCAAAAAGCAAACACGGTACAGCACAAATGTTTTTGATCCTATGACCATGAAGCATTCAGCTACTGAGTGGGATCAAGTAAAACGCTCTCTTGTTCTTGACCCATACGATGAAGATGTTGTTGCCGACGCTATCACCCACTTCAAGTCAACCAGAGACGATATTGAAGCGCCATTCGATGTAATGATGGTATCGAATATGATCCAATGGCTCGAAGGATCCGAGACAAATGAAGTTGCACCACAGCTTGAGCTTTTGGAGACTCTCATGTCAAGGTCCGTGATTATTACTTCTTGGTTCGTTGAGCTTGGTGGTCTCACTACATTGACAGATCTTCTTGGTAACGAAATTCCTTTGAATGTTAGACAAAATGCTAGCAAGGCGCTTCTGTCTGCTTTTGAAAGTGATGCCACCCATTTGTCAACATTTGTCCAGTCTGGCTGCTTCAAGAGATGTCTTCGCCTCCTCGAGGAGGATTGCCAGGTACACCCAGAACTGGTGATATTCATCATCGACGTCATTTACAAGTCATACCAGGAGGCTGTGGTCTCAATATCAGTTCTTCAGCTAATTACGCTAGGCTACCCTAACTTCCTGGACTGGATCGCTGTTCTACTCTTGCATTTCGTCAACAACGATGATCTCCCGTCAGTTAACAAAATTGTTTCCATCATATGCTTCACCAAAGGATCGCCACTACTAAAGCCGAAACCAATTTTTCTCAACTCCGTCTACAAAGTCCACGAAAAGCTCAACAGGACCCAACAGATTAAACTACTTAGGTTCCTTAAGTCTTTCAACACTGGGGAATTGCCAGAGAGTGCGAACTTGATCAAGTTCTTGGTGAAGACCATGAAAAGAGTTGCCAATTCCAAGCAGTTCGACAATGAATTGTTGAATCTTACTTGTGCACTTATCTTTAATGTCTGCCACTTGAATCCAGAGAGACAAGTTGATTTGATCAAAAATGACTCCTTGCCGACATTCCAGAAGTTGATGAATTCTACTCTTCCATGTACAGAGTTCATTATCCCCCTGTTATGTGGATTTGCATCCAATGAGAAACTCGCTGCTAAGATAATGAAGAGTGAAACGGCAATTGTGGAAAATTACACTGAACTTTTGATTGATCCAGTGTGGCAGAGTAATGCTATGGATGCTTTGGTTTCCCTCCATGAGCTGATTGGTGGTGACAAGATTCCTAGATTATTACTTGTCGGTGATTGTCAGTTCTTGGTGCGGGGTCTTTTGTTGAAGGATACCCTCAACTATGAATTATTCCTTGGTCGTCTTAACAGGTTCTTATCTCTCTACTCCACCTCTATGTCAATTAACAGGATCAGACTTACGCTCTTCAACAGTGATGAAGTTTTCAGTGCTATCCGTCAGAGAATTGAGAAGACCAAGTCCGATCTTGTGATCCAGGTTGATCTTTTCAAACTCTTGAAGACACTTTCCACAAACAACTTCACATATGCCAACTATCAAAAGCTTGTTGATTTCGTTAAGACAGGCAAGAAGACTGGTGTGTTGTTGATTGATCAGATGGTGAGCGAGATTGTGACTGCCCAGAGTAACAAGGAGAACAACTTAATGGCACCACCCGTTTTCGGCATTCCAGATATCATTTCGTATACCTCGACATAAAAGTAATGAATCCATAAATATTAATGCATCGTTATACTCTTCTGTAAACCTGATCATTGATCCAGTAGATACGCCTAACTGAAATCCCCAGATATTCCATTTCTGTAGGGGCACTACCTGTGCGATGGGGAGTGCGCTTACCAATAAAAAATTTCGGGGCGGAAAATCTTAAGTGTGCAGAAGTCTCATCTCCAACCCACACAATCACGTTTGATAACCTTTTAAAGCTTCACCCAATCACATATTCCATAATGGGTTCTGCCAACAGAGGTACCAAGCGTACAGGGTCCGCCGAGAAGGTTGTGACTAAGAAGGCTAAGATCAATAACAAGAAGGCAAAGGCTGTCAGTGAGTCCGAGGAAGAGTCTGATTCTCCAGCTTCTGATTCTGCTTCTGAGGATGAGCTCGATTCTGAGAGCTCTGACGATGAACTTGACCAGAGCTCTGACTCTGATGACGAACTCGATCAGTCTGAGGATGAGCTAGACAAGGACGAGATCAAACTTGGAGAAGACAAAGAGGAGGACGACGAAGATGAGGAGACCGAGGACCGCGTCGTCGATCCAAACAAAAAGACATCAGCAGAGCAGCATGCTGAGCAGAGAAAGCTTTTGGCAGAGAGAAAACTCCAGAGAAAGTCCGGTGTTGAAGTGCAGCATATCAAATCTGTGTGGGAGCGTCTCAGAGTGAAGTCTCCAAAGCCACCAAAGGAAGTTCGTGACAAGCTTTGTGATGAGATTTGGAAATACGCACAGGACTGTATCAAGGATTTGGTCATGAAGCACGATGCTTCGAGAGTTGTTCAGACGCTAGTGAAGTACTCATCAAAGGAGAGAAGAGAGGTTATTACATCGTCGCTCAAGGGTAATTTCTACGAGTTGGCTACAAGTTCCTACGGTAAATACCTTCTCGTTAAGCTTCTTCACTACGGATCTAAGGACTCTAGAGAGCTCATTCTGGGAGAATTGCACGGAAAACTCAGAAAGCTCATGAGACACAGAGAAGGTGCCTACGTTGTGGAAGATTTGTTCGTTTTGTACGCAACTGCAGACCAGAAAAAGCAGATGATTAGAGAATTCTGGGGTGCCGAGTACGCTGTCTTTAAGGACTCTGGTAAGGGTAAGACCATCACAGAGGTTGCTGAAGAGAGTGTGGAGAAGAGAACTACAATTGCTAAGAACTTGGAGGGTACCATTACTGCGTCAGTGGAGAAGGGTTCCACCGGTTTCCAGATTTTGCACGCTGCTATGAGAGAGTATGTCCAAATCATCAATGATGAGGAAGCCCGCACAATGATTGAGCTTCTTCAAGACCAGTTTGCTGAGTTGATCCATACCGCTGAAGGTTGTGAAGTTGCCTGTACTCTGATTGCCAAGGCTACAGCTAAGGAGAGAAAGCAGATTGTGAAATCTTTGAGAGAGCACGCACTTAATTTGTTCAAGAACGAGTTTGGTAACTTGGTGGTGACGACACTTTTCATGACTGTTGATGATACTGTTATGGTACACAAGGCATTCCAGGCTGAAATCGCTGACCATATAGGTGATATTGTTGCCGATAAGTTCTCCAGAAGACCTTTCCTCTATTTGCTGAACGGTCTTGACGGAAGATTCTTCAACCCAATGGTGAAGAAGGAGTTGCAGAAGTATGTTGAGCTTTCGAAAGATACATCTAAGAAGCCATCTGACCAGAGAAGAAGTGAGCTTCTTGAGAAGTTTTCCCCATTGTTCTACAAGGGTATCGCCGAGAGCACTACTGATATCTTGAGCGAGAACATTGGTGCTCAGTTTGTGTCTGAGGTGTTCTTGAACAACGCCCCAGTATCTGACGACAAGAGAGCTGAGGCAATTGATGCTCTTATTGAGGCATACAAGGGTGACATTGACGATGAGGAACACTTAATCAACAACCCATTCTCCGTGAGAATGCTCAAGGCACTTATCCAATGTGGTAAGTGGAACAATAAGACTAAGACATTAACCAAGCTCGAGATTCCAGGTCTAGGTGCCGAGTTCGGTGTCAAGTTCTACGAGGAGGTGATCGGTGAGGATCTTTCCAAGTGGATCTCTAACAAGAACACCTCCTTCGTTGTTGTTGCTTTGTTTGAGAGCGTTGGTGAGAAGGCTCAGTTGCAGAAGAACTTGAAGAAGTTGAAGAAGGAAATCAAGGCCGCAGCAGCAGCTGAAGACAACAAGGGTGCTCAGCTGTTGATGAAATTGACTGGTTTCTAATGACCTAAAACCACTCTGGGATGATATGCATGCATTAATTACGAGTTTTGTAATCTTTGGGCTGTTAACGTAGCTACGTAGGAAGGCGGGGTCTAGCTTTCCTGACTGTCATCTACCTCATGAATGATGATGACAAATTCTGTTCCTTTGGATTTCGTGAGATTAAATTGAATTAATTGTTGGAGACGGCTTCCTTTCTTTCTTCACTTGTAGTCTCCGTATCTTGAGTTGTAAGATCGCCGGATGGGGCAATCTTGAGCTTAGATAGCTGCTCTGCAACATCGTCAGTGGAATTCTTATCCCTTGTCTCCTGAGCCAGCATCTCCTCAAACTCAGCCTCGATATCATCCTCACTGACACCGTTCCCGAGTCTTGATATCTCCTCTGTTATCTTATCAGCCGTGTACTTCTGCTCCTCAACATCATCCATAACTTGCTCAACACGCTCGTTACCACCAATCTGTGAGTTGAGAGACTTGAGTAGATCAGTACCTTTCTCGAGAGCATTCACTAGCTGGATGTTCGTCGATGATTCGTCAATCTTGTATAGGACTGATTCCAATTGGGTGAGAGATGCGATCTGCTTGGTGAGTGCTTGCTCAGCGACTTTCTTCGAGCGGAGAAGGTTAAGCGAGACATCCTTGCTAGCCTTGTTCTTTAGTGATAGTTTGAGCTTCTTGTCTGTTGAATCGATCTTGACTTGAAGCTCTGTAATATGTAGTTCTAGCGATGACATGGTTGATTTGATTTGACAGATGCCAATGTCTTCATCCGTCACATCCTCGTCACCAAACTTGACCACGTCGTCCTTTACCTTGATCTTCTTGTTGTCTCTCTCGAGGAATTTGAGAAGGATCTCAAAGTCAAGGTCGGATAGTTGAACAGTTGAACCATCAACCTGTATATCCAAGGCATCAATGGTCTCTCTGAGTTGCATTTTAGTGAAGACGTTCTTGGTGTGAGTGCTCTCTGCATCTCCTATGAGCTTCCTTGTAATCTCCTTCTCGTACTTCTCCAAGGTCTTCTTCGAAATTAGCTTGTCGGCCCTGAGTCCATTCTTCTTATCACCGATCTTGTAGCTCGTGTCGTAGATGAACCGGTTTACTGCCCATGATAACACTGGCCTCACCCAACGGGTTGTGTAGATGCTGTCGCTAGTCTCAGTGAACTGCTTGTAAGGGATGAGATCGCCGGACCGCACCATGTCCTCGAGCACGAGGTCCACAGCGAGTGGCTTTCCATACTCTGCAAGCGTGAGGTCGTTCTGGAGATGTTCGGTGCTCAGCACAAACGCGTGCTGGAGAACTTGCTGCGTGAAGAAGGAGTCGATGAGCGACCTCCATGCGATGAGGTTGGCCTCGTATCCATCTGGGTTCGCCTCCTTGAGCTTACGGAAGTCTGAGTAGAGCGAGTAGAGACGAGACTTGGTGAAGAGCCTATGGCTAATTACGATATCTCTGAGGGATGAGGTCGGCATTGCAGTGGAGAGCTGTGCTTATCACGGTGTCAACCGTGTAAACTTGTCCTTATCCGCCATCAAATCATTCTGTTTGTTTGTACTTTTTTTTTTTTTTTTTTATTTACTGCTTCATCAACTTTCTCCACACTAACGCCACCGACTTGAGGACACTCGCCACTATTGATCGCAAAATGACTGACTTCTCCACCATATTAAGCCATATCGAAGGCTTATCCAATGGATCTGAGTCAGCGACCAATGAAGAGCTCGTCAATGACTTTGCAGACCGGCTCACGCTCGACAAGTCTCTCATCACAGAAAACGAAGAGGAGACAATAAGTCTTCTTCAAGCCACGGTCTCCACACTTATGAACGATAACCTCGATATAGACTTTGCCCCCCTGATAACATTACTCGATGCTATTCTCTCGCAGCTCAGCTATGACACGATCAGTCACCAGCTCGACGTTCCCTATGTCCTGGAGGCACTCGCATCACCGAATCCCAACATCCAGATCATCGCTCTCAAGGTGATCTCGAAGGCACACCCGGTGGACATTATCGCAAACACTAGAATAATACATCGTGTTTTTGAGATACTGAGTAAGGCAGAGACTTCAGTGGCGGTTGTTAGTGAAGCCGAAGGTGCGCTCGAAGTGCTGTTCAGAGGTGTCTTGGTGAGACGTCGTGCCATGAGTGATAGCACCGTCGATGTGCTGCTCGACATGAAGGAAAGTGGCAATCCGATCTTAGTCGGTAGAGTGCTCAATATCTTGACCTTACTTCTTCCAAGAGTGGAATCCAATGAGGCTCCACACAATCTCTACCAGTTCGATATCCTTGATCAGAAGGATGTATTGGTTCTTTTGACATTGATTAAGTTCTACACGGACGTTGTGGACATCACACAGACACATCTGGACAAATCCTGGCTCATGGCTGATGTCGTGAAACAGATTGACGACATTGCTCAGCTGTACGCTGACAGGGCCAACAACATCGATGTGGAGTACTTTGCGGTGACTTCCATCGAGGAACTCTTTGCCAAGGTGTCGTATGCATCACCAGATTTCTTTGGAACACTTGAGACAAAATACATCAGCATCGCTAAACAAGATACCTTCCTCTTATCTCATGTGAATCCTTCATTTTTGGCCTCTAACAAAGTCAATGTTCTCAAACAGCTCAAGCTCACCATCGACACAATTCCAATTTTTAGACATCTCATGTCCGACAAGACGGCTTTTGACATCATCCAACCTCAACTGACTTCAACACAGATTCTTCGTCTCCCATACCTTGAAATCATGGCAATCACCTCAAAACTGACCGAGTATGAATACACTGTGAAGTATCTCCTCAATGAGCTTCCGCAGGTCATGAACAAGCTTTTAAAAGGCGATAGCGTTATTGAGAATGAGACTTGGCAGCTGAGAAGACTCACACTGGAAAACTTGATGCATGTTCCTCATGATGTTCTGAACGTCTGGCATGCGGCTGTTCAACTGGAGTACGATAAGATAGTGAAGGGCAGACCACTGGCCCCACAAGTTGAGGTTCTTGATGATGCTCTTTGAGACTATAAAAGTTCAAAGACACGCTTAGTAGTACCATTAGATCATTATATTAAGACTCACTCATCTCAGGTATCAATCTCAGCACAAGAAGGTCAACAAGTCTAAATACGAGATGCTCATTTAGTCGTTGATGCTCGAAGCTCGTCAAAAAGTCATCAATCACAGCATCCAGCTCCTCGTCATTCGTAGCCAAGAACAAGTATGATACAGCTTGAAACTTTTTACACACTTTGAGCAAGTAATCCTTTGTAGTTTGCCTAATCTTCTCGAACTCTTCAAGATCGGGCTCAATGCGTGGTGGACCCATGTCCTCATCTGTTGGGAACAGATTGGTTCTTGCGGCCTTGATCGCCGATTTGAAGATAGATACAGAACAGAGTGGCTTCACTACCTTGTTCAGAAGAAGGTTATAGAATATATGGTCGAGCTTGTCGTGCTTTGCTAAGAGGGAGAACGTCTTTATAGCGGAATAAATGGTTGGTCTGTGTTTGCTTATGCAGAACAAGTTGTTGATGAATGAAAAAACGTGAAGTGAGCCAACCTTCTTGTGAGACCTAGAGCCACAAGGGGACTTGCTCGAGGTTGTATCCGCAATGAAGTGACTGATGGATGATATCGCTGAAGTAAACAAGTTATTTGGCGTCTCGATTGGCGGATTGGTATCAGGAGTTGGGGCACCCTTATTGGGGGTTTTCTCAGCGTCTCCAACAATAGCCTTACAAAGCAGCTGAATGATCTCAAATATCTGATACGGCTGGGATAGCTTGTTTGTGATAATTTTGAAAAGCATGTCACCGATCAATGCACCAACGAACTTCTTCACGAGCTCAGATTTGAACTCATCTGGAGGAAGAAGCTTTTCAAGTATGCTATTGGCCAACATCTTGAGGTACAGATCTTTGCTCTCAGGACTCCTTGTGAGTGCTATATGTGAGCTTATGTGATCAAACCCTGAGTCAATGGTCTCGAACGGCAAATACGATGAGCCCAACTCTCTCAAAACTCTTCTGTATGACGAGAGATGCTCATCTAGAACAAAGGGGATATCATCGAAGAGTAAATCAATGACATCGATCGCCTTCAGTCTCGTTTCCAATTGCCGTGTGATGTGAGCTACCACCTTAACAAGCTCATTTGTGAACTCGGTATCGTCTGTTATGTTTTTATACCACTTGTGAATGAAGCTGCGGAAGAGAAGCCCTATCAGGGCGTATAGCTCAGTGTCGACATCAGTTGAAGATGTGAGCGCGGGGAGAACGTCTTGGAAGTTGTTACAGCTGGAGTTCGGAAAGAACTGCTTCTTAATAAGCTGCTGGAGATATTCGGGTGATTGGCTCACTGGAGTTTGAGATTTAGTGGAGTCAGTCTCGCTATCAGCTTTGTCTGAGGGTGTGGATGGACGGAGAGGTGTGGCACCTGGTGAGCGCTTCAATGGCGTCTTATTGTACGATCGAAGCTTCACAATGCGCTGCCGTGGATTCAGGGGGCGTTCTGAGCTCATTTCACTATAGCTGGAGTCCCAAACAGTGACATCTAATAGCTTATAATATGGAGACCCAGTTGATAGTCGTCTGCTGCTGTGTTTACATTTCGAAGTGGTGAGCGGATGTTTATAGAAACGATTCTCCGCGATTTGGCGCTTCGATTTATCATTATCAACCACCTCTATATTACAAAGAACTAGTTTCAATTGATCTGGACTTACAAAATATCATGGCTGAGAGTATCGTTGCATCGCTGGAGGACTCCAATATATTTGGTTACAACAAAATTCGGCTGGATGACCAGTTTGCCGATATCTTCAAGGAAAACGAAAGGCTCAAGAACACAGTCGAACTGTTTTGCTTTGGAGATTATAACCACTACATCACTCACAAGGAAAAGTTCATCAGCCTCTCACCCAGCGCTGTCTACAAGCTGAAGCAACTCAGTCTTGCTACGGAAGCCCTCAAGAGCAGCGTGAGTAAGAATCTCCCAATAATCACTTGATAACGTGGACTAACATTTCTTGAACAGAGACTTGAGTACAAGTTCCTCCAAGACAAGCTTGATTTTGGATCCAAGCTGGATCTTGAGATATTCCTCACAGAATCAGTATCAGCAGGCGTTATTGATGCCAGATTACTCGGGGAGGATGAGCTGGTGAAGGTTCAAGCATCTCAAGGTCGCGATGTTCTTCTTGATGACGAACCAGAGAAGGAGTCATTGACACAGGAGTATGGTGCAAGATGCGTTTCGGACCTCATCAGGAAGCTTGATGACTTTACCGCCAGGATCATGTCTGGATACGGATACGTTTCTCAGATTGCAGGTGATACATCGTCAAGTTCAGAGGAAGCGTCACAGGTTGCAGGATCATCAGTGGATTTGAAGCCACTCCAAGCGGAAACCCCAGCACAATCCGAGGATTTATCAATCGAGGATGAAACATCAACGCCGAGTGCTACTGTCAGATCAATCGATGATAGTTCAAGCGTTGATTCCCTCACCTCTCGCAAGCGCAAGATCGGGTCTGGAAAATGATTGAGACTGAAGATATTGGACATGACATGAGATGAACACATAAAGCATTTATCACTACAATGACAAGGAGTAAACAAAATGTGAATATGTAGAATGAAAACCCAACCAGAATTAAATAAAAAATATATAGAACCACAGTGAACATCTCCGTCACGTCACGTCATGTTAAGTAAGTGTATCTTAACCAGCACCGCGGACTCAGCACGGTTGACTCAGGGCACTCTCAACACCAGGTGACTGTAGAAGCTGATCACCATGGAAATGCAGATTCTAAGCAAACCGGGTGCTTAGTTCTTCTTCTCCTCTGGCTTGTTCCACAGCTTCTTCAACACACCAGTCAAGCCAACATCCTTAGACTCAATCTCATAGATACCGTAGGCAGCGACGGCAGTACCAAAGGCCAAAAGCCACATGGCGTAATCGTGCTGCTTACCATAGACTCTCTTTGGGATATAGTCAATGATACAGGACTGGAAACCGATGAATGAGTGAGCCAATATAAGACCGGCAAAAGTAGCATCAAGGACTGGGGCAACGGAGCCTGTGAAGAATGGGACTGTGGCGAGTGGGACAAGACCGATGGAAATGAGTCTCTCGGCGGTCCAGTGAAGCGAGCCATGGGATCTGGAGGCCTTAGGACCGATGTAAGCATCGTTGACAGTACCAACGATGTAACCTGGAGGTTGTGGAATCTGCTTCAAGAATGGAATATCAAACTTGCGAACTGCAGAGGTGTGAAGGGCAGTTGTAGCGGTGGCCTTGAAGGCTGTCTGTTGGACAGAGCCTCTGGCAACGGAGAGACCGACTTTGGTAAGGGCAAACATGGCGTCAATCTTGTTGTTCAACGAAAGTAGTGAGTAGTGGAAGGTAAAGTCTGGAGAAGCACAAATGATTGTTTTCAGCCCGGCGCTGATTGGCACGCGCGCGCTCAGTTTTTGCCCCGGGTTTCGGAGACGATCTCGCAAATGACCATAGAGCCGGGTGCCCGTACCGGCTGATCAAAAGTGGTGTTTGGATGTTTGCCCGGAGACGCGGGGTAGACACTACGGTGACGATTAACAAGTGCTACGGACAGCTCCAGTCTAATAAACCAAATAAAATCGTCAACTCATATTCAACAAACAGCACAGGCAAACTAACAATCATATATATCTACACTTTAGGAACATAGCTCATTAATGTCATGCAACACATCATTCAAACAACAGCAGACTTGAGAATGTACTTGGCCAGCTTAGCCTTACCTTCAACCTTGTAGTCTGGCTCATCCTCCTCGTGGTGTGGTGGAATGACCGCCTCAGCACTCAAAGCCTCAGTAGGTGGGAAGAAGTAACATGTCACGTAGTACACGAAGAAGGCTGATGAGAATGAGTAGAAGTAACCAATCAGGTACAAATGCAGCACACCATCTGGCATGGTGATCTTAGTGTTAATGTATGTTGCCAAACCAGGTAAAAGTGGGACAAAGCCAACGAGCAATGGCAGAATAGCTCTCCAGTTGGTACCGAGTCTTCCGAACTTGTACTTGCCTTGTGGGTCGTACAAGGCTGGGGTATCATATCTTTGTTTGTGAACGAAGAAGTAATCACAAATCATGATTGCGGCAATAGGACCAAGGAAGATAGAGTAACCACCCATGAATGCAGTCAATGTTGTAGCGTTAGCCAGGACCTCCCATGGACAGAGTGCCCAACCACCAAGGGCCAACACAATGTATTGACCTCTTCTGATATTGACATACTTTGGGAACAAGGCAGTCAAATCATTAGCAGCAGAGATGGAGTTGGCAGAAATGTTGATACCAATCTGGGCAATAAGGTACGAAAAGGCAACAAACCATGCGGCAACACGACCACCTGGAGTGTGGATCCACTTCTGGGCAATGAGGAGTGGATCCCAAAGAACCTCACCATAGATGATTTCAGACGCAATACCACCAACAATACCCATTGGGGTAAGGATACCCTGGTTGACTGGAATAGCATAAACTTGGGATACAACTGCGTATTTGCTCTTGGAGTATCTAGTGAAATCATTAACGTTAACAGCCATGGTAGCATAGGAGGCAAAGTTGGTGGCAATACACTGGACAATGAGCCAACGGAGGGAAGTACCGTGTACCTTATTTGGCTGAGACCAGATCTTGGTGGTACCACCTGCCTTCTGGTTAAGATAAATCATGAGCACAATACCAACAATTGGACCGGTAATCATCTTAAAGACGAGGAACTTGCGGATCTGTGGAGCCTTGATGTAGTGGAATGGAATACAGATAAGGTTATAGATGAAGTAACAAATCATCATGGAGGTAGTCGTGGCCGAACTTGGAATGGTATCCTTCATTGACCAGTTTGGTGACATGGAGAGAATAAGAGTCTGAATACACTCAGCACCAGTGTAGGCGTTAATACCATAGTAATAACAGCCAACGATGAATCTCATGATAATGATCACATATGAGAAGTAGAAACCAAATGAAGCTCTTGACTGGACAGAGAATGGAATGTGGTACTTGGAGCCAATCAAACCGTGGAGAGCGATGACACAAGCATTGAGGACATAACCGATGATATTACAACCGTAAAAGAGACCAGGAGACATACCCAAGTCAATAAAAGAGCCAGCAATTCTCCAAGAAGAAGCAGAATAAGAGTCTGAAATCCAATAAGCGAGGAAATGGTATGGTTTCCAACTCTGGTCCTCTAGTGGGACAGGTTCCATATCTGGATTACTCCAACGGTGTGAAGAGGCACCTTCAGCATCGGTGACAGTGATAAGCTTGTTAAAGCGTTGCCAAACCGAAAGCTTACCATCATGAGATGATGGTTGGGTAATGGACGAATCTTCGAGCTCTTGGGAGTTCGTTGTGGCGAGCACCGCCTTCTTCTCGTCAGACAGAGAGTCAGTCATGTGATGTGGGTATCAATGTGTGTTTTGTGGGGGAGTAGTCAAGCTTGAGCTGATCTGGGGAAGAGTAGCGAGCTTAGATGCCGTGACAGGGACCTGGATGGCGCGTTGGATGTGTCTTATAGCCTAGGACCGTAGGGAATAAGGAATTTGGCCGGCTTCTCCGTCGGTGGTAAGATGATAGGCAGAACAAGGGACAACGAACGGCACTGTAAGGCCGGAGATAGCGATGATTCAGGTAAAACTGACCGGGGAACCAGTGAGATACCTTTAGGGAACTACCAAAGGTGTTTTAATAGACCTGTG
Source organism: Petasospora fabianii (assembly GCA_022641835.1). NCBI lineage: Eukaryota > Fungi > Ascomycota > Saccharomycetes > Phaffomycetales > Wickerhamomycetaceae > Petasospora > Petasospora fabianii. The sequence continues at coordinate 467,797 of CP048718.1, read as the reverse complement.
AGTGTCGTGCGAGGGAGAAGCTTGATGAAGATGTCGCTCTTGAAAAGTTTTTTTTTTTGTGCCATGCAATTGCTTAGAGCCGTTTACTCGCTATCTCCACTCCCCTCGATGCCCTACGTGCAGTTTTTTTCGGGCTTCACGTTTCTTTTTCCTTCATCGGAGTTGATAAGCTCTGGGCTTCTGAAGCCAATAGCGCTGAGATAAGGTTGGCAACGGAATATGTACCTTCAACTCAAAGGGGTCAGTTGACTAAGAGACACACATAGTCGAAGACTGGACACTTCTTGAACGCACCTGTCAAGACCAATGCCCCTGAGTCAAAAGTAAGCGTTCTTACAAATGCCGGAAATATTATCGCGACGGGCTCTCACTAGTGTCCGCCAGCTGCGGAAGTGAACCGTCGACCGTTCGCAGTGAGACAAGTGCCCTAGCCTCCATGGCAGAGCAGTGGGTACCAGAGTACCAGGAAACCAGGGCACCAGGGCACCTGTTTCTGTAAACACTTATTTTGGTTGACGTGCTGCTCAGGAGAATGCTTGATAGCCGCTAACGTTTGAGTTGCTTCATGCACGGGTGACGCGCTGTACGGCTGTAGTCCCGTATGTGCTCGGATAAACTCTGACGGAACGGTCGTTCTGAGAAGGCTGAGCAGCGCACAGGCACGATACCTCGGAGCTTAATAACAAAGGAGAAACGCTCCTCAACAATCGTTATCAATAAAGGAAAGGGGATGGGAGCGGGGAGGTAATATGTGTATTGCGGAATTAGTGTTTAATGATATGTGTAGGTGAACTAAGGTGTACATTTGGGTCAACACTGCTATGAAGCGAATCATTTCACGAATAAATTAAATTTCAGAATGTTATACAGTCGACCTGACTAGTTAGATGATGAGCGATAATCTTTCATTGTCGGGGCGCACTTCTTACCGCAATCAGCATGAAGATCCATGCGGAGCATCTCGGCTGGGAGAACCGATAAACAGGACAGTTTCGTGGCATGGGCATGTGGGCAGACTGCAACTCATGCTTATGAGCCTGAGTGAGTATTGTTATACAGTGTCAAGTTCTTCGTTGAGGCTGCAACCTCTAAGTTTTAGAGCAGGGGCTGAACTAGCAGCTCTGGACCCAATCAGCCGGATCCTGTAACTGATTAAATATCTGTCTTTTGTCAGCACCCTTTAGGGGCTAACCTACAGAATCAACTCGTATCCGTCATATCTATTGATTTTGCGTGCTGCAATCGGTCTCACTTGGCACGGAAGAGCACAATTTCGGACTGTTTAAAGTAACGTCTTCCATCTTCATCAATGATCACTAAGCTCAAATAGTTCTTGACACTGAACAGATTTGTCTTCGTAGTTGGAGTCAAGTCATATCCACCGAGGAAAACTCTGATTGGAATCGTCTCACCCTTGACTGGTGAGCCATCCATGATCTCGTATCTGATCGTGCTCGAATCACTCAATTGGTTTGGTTGAACGCCGACTGTCTCCCGCGTCATCAATGATATTTCCATATGCTTGATCTTGAGACGTGTCAAAAGGTAATAGATACGTCCCACAATCACGTCCTTCAACGAATATGTTGATTTTGAGTACTCAAACTCAATGTGCAAGCAGTTTTCTATACCAATGTCAAGCTTGATTGACTTCTTCAAGTCCGCAGGGCTGGAGTATATGTACACCCAAAACTTCTTGAGTTTTGTGATGTCAGCACTTTTCCTGAATACCGTGACCTTGACGTAATATGAAACGTTGATGTTCTTACCTCTATAACTCTCATATCTCTTCTCCACGTCCTTAAAGTGGAAAGGATACGTCTCGGAGTGGTCCAACTCAGCAGGTGGCGCCAGATCATGACTCAAGCATAAAAAGTCATCTTTTTGACCATTAGAGATTTCAATTGATCCAAATAACTGGGCCCTAATGCCCGTGTGCTCCACTCTCTTACCATCTTTGACACGTATCGTCACAGTTCCCGAGACGCTTTCACCATCTTCATAGAGTGGAAGGTTGTCCTTTTTTCCCTGGGGGCCCTTAACTTCCACTGTTTTGCGGGTGTCTTCACCCTCAAATCTCATCTCTACATCAATTGGTGATTTGAAGAATAGTGACATGGTGTCGACTGTTGTTCTTGGTTGTTCTTGGTGTGGGTTGATTGAAAGGCAATCTCTGCAATCTTGGTTATGCGTAGCAAATGTATCTTCTCCAGGGGGCACAGATCAGAAAGTGGTAAGTCTAAAGGGTCAGAACGTTTCTTAGAGAATCAGTGGACAGTGATGTAAGCAGCTTTACCAAGTCAGTCGCCTGAGAGCTTTGTCGAGTAAGCTCGTACCCCCAAATTCGGACCGCCTTTTATCGGACAAGTGCCTTCGCGAAAATGGCCCCGCGAAATCGCGAACCCGTCCTATTTCCACTGTTGACACAATTTATGTCGATAAGGAATTGATTGTTCCCGAACGGCGCGTCTCTTGTTATAACAGTGTACAAACTTGTCTTATTGGCATTGCAATTTCACGATATAGATCATCTTTAATGGGCGAGATACGATCATCATTCCAACGGAGGAAGAAAAGCGCGTCCATTGCGAGCAGCAACTCGGCCAGCCCGCCGCCACACTCCGCTGAGGCATCTCTCACAAATGCTCAGCTTGCTCCATCACGGCACGACGCGAGCGATTTGTCACAAGAGCTCCATAGAGTTGCATCCATAACCAGAAGAAGCCCCAGTAGTCAAAGTTATCTCTCTACTACAGGGAGTGGCGAGCCCCACACCCCACCAGCAGCTGATTTCCAGTACGCCACCTCCCGTATTCTGTTTCAGGATGTCCCATTGACAAGGTCCATGCGCCTTGAACGTGACCAACATCACTTGTCATCTCTTGCAGAAGATGCTATTTACACAGGGGAAGACGGGTCTCACGCCTTGTGGCCCGAGTCTCAACACAACACCACTATCATGCAGCCACAGTCCCAGTACTTCAACAACGGTGCCATCGATGACCCAACTCTGAGGGGCTTTCGGAAGCCATCAAGCCACATCTTCAGAGATCTCAACTCATCAAATACGGACTCCTTGCAATACTTGCTCACTGAGGAGAAAGGCTTGAAGGTGCGCCTTCAGGAGCTGCTCTCCATGCATGCAGATATCTCAGCAAAGGGGATGAGTACGCATCGTGTGAGGAGATTGATCGGGGACGCCTTCAAGAGTCTTGAGTTCGTTTATCAGGGAATGAGGGAGCTCTACGAGGCTCAATACAGAAGAAGAGTGGAGATTCTCCGTACTTTCGAGCTTTGGCAATCTACAAAGACATCCTTGTTGGAAGAAGTTAAGGAGATCAGAAGCTTAGATCACGATGAGGGCAGAAGGCTCGCACAATTGAAAGAGGAGCACCTTAGCGTTGACGAGGACATCAAGAAGTTGGAACAGAGGCTCAAGCAGTTGAAAGACAAGAAAAGCGTTTTGAAAGGTGAGATAGATCAAGTGGAGAGTATTATTGATAGTCGTTCCAGCTCACACATGGAACAACTCAGAGAAATTGAGCGCTCTGAGAAGCTAGCCATCGTTAAATTGTCAGAAGAAAAATCAATGGTTTCTCAGATGTCACAAATGGATTTGAACGACCAAACATCGATGCTGGGATCATTCTTGATGAGATTCGGTGCTCAGAGTTACGTTCAGCCGGCCTCAATGCTCAGCCCTGAACAGGTGATTGAGATCGTCAAGAGGCAGGTTGCTTCATTCCAAGATGGTGTCAATGATTTCCTCAACAAAGAAACGGTGTTCAAAGAGAGTCAGCTGATCTGGGAAGACATGTCCGATGTCATTTCTACACTCGAGAAAGATTTGGCTGTCACATTGAAATCCCAGACATCTGATGCCCTACCCTCAGCAACCAATGCCAAGATTGAGTCACTATTAACCAAGACATTGACGACACTTGAAGAAAGAGTCGAATCACTGGAACCAATGAACGATATCTTGAAGTCATTGTTCAATACGGAAATCACAACTTTGAAAAAGGCTATCAGACTCGTGGACCCACAGAAGGCGAAACAAGCCGACTTCAGGCCATCACCTCAACCAGCACACACTGCTCCGGCTAGGCCGAGCTTTGTCACGTCATCATTATCTGAGCCATCTGTCTCTACTTCTCCACCGGATGTTCCCGTCAGGACTTTCACATCAACAGGGAAGACGTCCAGGACTGGCTCATTCGGAAATAGACTCAAGGATAATTTGGTAAACATCAAAAGGGCCACATCAAACAGCGTCACCAAGCCAGAGAAGACCGATTGACTAAGCGATGATATGCTACTCAAGGAAAGTACAGTCTCAAATCTAATGACTTATCGTTAATACATCATTGTAGTACATATTTATATTTATCCTCAGGGGTGCAGTTCAAAATCCTTCATTTCTTCTCCAGAAGCTCGGAGACCTTGGCCTCAAGGGCCTTGAGTCTCTCGTCCTTCTCCAAATTAGCGGCTTCAAGCTTGGCAACAACAGCCTCAAAGTGCTCCACAACAGATGAGAGCTTCTCAATTGAGCCCTTGAGTGTGAGTGGCTTAGAACCCGAAGCAGAGTCGGCTGGAGCCTCCTTTGGCGTCTCGGCTACCTTTGGAGCCGGTTCTTCCTTCTTTGGTGTCTCGACCTTTGGTGTCTCGACCTTTGGTGTTTCAACCTTTGGTGTCTCAACCTTTGGTGTCTCAACCTTTGGCGTCTCGGCCTTCTTTGGCTCTGGTTTCACATCCTCCTTTGGAGCTGGGGTAATTTCCCTGGTTGGTTCCTCGTCCCAGGCAGCATCATCAGCGTCACTGTCAGCGGCCTTCACAGTTTCCTTCTCGGAGTCCAAGGTAGCGGCCTTCTTGAGCAAGGAGTTAACCTCATCTTTTTGGAGCAGGTCATCGACCTTGGTCTTTGGAGCCGTGAAGCCTGCAGAGACGGCATCAGCCTCCTTGATCGCAGGTTCAGAATCTGGTGTTTTCTCCTTCTTTGGCGTAGCTGGAGTAGCCTTCTTTGGCGAAGCAAGTTCAGCCTTTTTTGGAGATTCGGACTCGGTTTTGGCCGGTGTAGAGGCCACGGTAGATGGTCTGAGAGATGGCTCGTCACCATTGTAGAGATCCTCCATAGAAATGAGGATTGGACCATCAACACTCTTGCCAGCAAACCACTCCTCTGCCGACAAAGCTGGTTTGGAAGATGGAGCATCTGGATAAATATCATCCTGGAACACCTCGGCCTTTCTTGGGACAATGAAGGAAATTGGCTCGATCATAGAGTCCTTAGTGGTCTTGTAAACCCTAAGCACCTCGTTTTCAGATGTCTTGACGGTTCTCTTTGGTGCAATAGCCAAACCTCTCTGAGGCTCAATGGATTGGTACTCGGACAATGGGAAGAGCTCATCATCCTGGAACTCGTAGTAACGAATGTTACCATCACCCTTACCACCCACGTAGAAGATTTGGTTAGATTCATCGAAGAATGGAATCAAGATACCAGCTGAAGAGTCAATGGAGTAGAAGCCACCAATTGGACCTGCCTCAATGTTGGTAGCATCCCAAACACCCATCTGACGATCAGAGAGCTTGGAGAAACCGGTGGTACCAATACGGTCAGAGTTACCCATCCAGGCGACTCTGGAGGCTTTGGCACCAGTGTGACCAGGGCCTTCACTGACAATCTCGTTGGCTCTGATATCCCAGACACGAAGCTTACGGTCACGAGAGGTAGTGGCCAGCAAATTACCATTGTAGTTGAAGGCGAAGGAAGTGACCAGATCTTTGTGGGTAAGTGTGATCTTGTCCTTTCCATTTTCAACATCCCACAACTTCACTGTGTAATCTAGCGAAGATGTTGCAGCGACGTTTTCCGCAGTTGGGTGGAACTTAACGTGTCCAACCTTTCTCTTGTGACCAGTGTACATGGCAACCGGGGCGATGTCTTTGATATCACCGTTACTGTCGACGTAATTGTGGAACGAGTAGTCATCAGGAATCCTCCAGAGACCAACCTTGGAGTCATCAGAACCTGAAATGATGATGTTGTCGTTAAATGGGTTGAAGTCTGTGTCGAGAACAGTGGCTGTATGACCTCTAAATAACGGAACTTTATCTGGGGCCTTACCAACCTCGTCGACTGGGATCACTGCAAAGGCACCACCACCAGATGCGTTCCAGTTGACGGAGATGTACTTTCCGTTGGCCTAGGGTAGGATCGTTAGTGTCTTGTGCTATATCAGTTGGATCAAATATCATGCAGGACTTACCTTGATCAAGTTCGAGTCCCAAGCATTGGTGGAAACTCTGATGTTATCGTAGCACAGCTCCTTCTTGGATGGCTGGCCAAAGACGTGACGATATTTTGAAGCACGGACGAATCTTCCACTGGAATAATTGTTGTTAGTTTCAATGTTGGCAGACAAGTACTGAACACAGTGTTGTTGACTTGAGCTTCCCCCGCAAGACGCGTCATCTCTTAGTTAGTAGCAACAAACGTACCTCATCTTCGAGCAATTCTCCAATGGCTAGTTTAAGGATGGAGTGCGTCTGTTTGGAAGGGTAAAGAACTGCGAAACTAGGTGATAATTGTTTGACCTGTGTGTTTATCGGTCTCGAAACCTAGAAATTCCACACCTAAAATGGTTTGGAGCCCTGGGCCCTTTCCGCGAACTTGTTTGATGGCGAAAAACGCGTTCAAACCTGCTTGGGTACCACACTACGAGTTAACACTATTACTTCTTTATCCACAGCGACTCGGTGATCCAGCCCTCTAGTTCCCTCGGTTGGATACAGGAACATTTAGTGTACCCCTCAGCCAACGAGATTGACATTAAGAGCAGAGAGACACCTACCCCGCTACACTTTTCAGACGCGTCGCACTGAACTCATCGCTCTCGATAGTCTTCACACACGTCTGACACATTCAGGGCTGTTTCCATGAGCCTGTTGTAGGTCAGCACCTGTTATATTTATATCATCAATCATAATGGCGGAAGATGCCACTTCTGCTGCTTTTGACGCGAGAGAGATCAAAGAGCTGACTGATCTTATCAAGAGGTCCAACGAAAACCCAACCGATGACATTTTGCAACAAGAAGGTATCCAAGCTGTTGTGAACTTCATACACACACACAGTGAGGAACCTCATTTATTCTGCAACAAGTCAATGTATCCCGCGAGTGTGCATGCTCTCATCTTGTTCTCCTTTCCAGAAGATGGCAATGATGCATTGGCATGGTACAAGGACAAGATCGCCAACGCCATCAACGAGTGCTCCAAGTGCATTGTTCTGCTCCATAGAGGCAGAGTAAAGTTGAAAGAGATCTTCATCACAGAAAGACATGTTCATCATGCGAGTGTCGAGCGCTTCTCTGAGATGATCTTGACTTGGGAGGCAAAGCGTCTCGTCATTAGAATAAAAAGTCAACTAGCCTCCTTCGAATCTTCTCAACTGACGGATAAACATTCACCCGTACCCACAGATTTATTGAAAAGTACTGTTGAGTGTCTTTGTGCGCCTCACATGCTTCGTTTGAACTCAGAATTGAGATCACTTTTCGATCAAGTACATCTCCTTCTGCTGAAGCGTGAGCATCCATTCACATCAACTCCGGTCTCATTGGCAGCTGGTCACATTTTCCTTGCATTCGAAGGTACACCAATCCAGAAGAGATGGGCTTTCAAGACCCTTGAACAACTCTACAACCCAGAGCAACTACTCCAGGGAAACCAGATTCACTTAGATATCATGGAGGAATTTGAATATCAGGTTCGCTCGGTTCAAACAGACTTTACCAGCACTAATGATGATGCTTCTCGTGAGAAGTTCTACCGTGGTATGTATCCATTCCTTAAGCTTCTTGATTCATCCGCACTTGTTGACAAACTGGCACTCTTTGGTACTTCCAGACCTGTTGATCTCAGTGAAGATGACGATAAGGATTCTCTCACATTGAACTTTATCCACCTCTTAAGAGACGATATTATGTCATACCCAGATGTTTCTCTCCCCTTCACTCTTAGAGTTCTCTCATTGCTCTTTTCCCGTGTGGGAGCTGACTTCTGGAATCAGATTGGCGAGTTCACTTTCCAGAATATTATGGGCAGTATTATTCGCAATCCGAACTTAGTCAAGAACCTTTGCATATTGAAGAACACAGTACCAGTTGCAGGTGAATTGAACGCCGAGGCCAGAGTAGCAGATATGGTAACGTGGATCGACCCATTCTTGTCTACATTGGGAACTTCTCAGAAACTCAAGTCAATTGAGACCATTGCTTTGCAGTTCATTGCTTTTGTTGAGAGCCAGTCCAGTATTCCACTGGATGTCAAGGCAACCATCTTCTTGAAAGCTTGCGAGCTCATTTCAGGAGCTTTGATTATTCCAAGTCAGCTCTACAGCTCTACCTTGATTACTGACCTTTTGGCTAGAAGTGATACCAGAGTCATTGTGAACACGAAACTTGTTAGATTCTTTGACTACGCCGTTTACCATGCTATCTTCTACCCGCAAGAGGAGAAACAGAAGAATGCTGAAATTGGTAACGCTGCGACTGACGTTATCTCTAAGGCTTTGAGATTTGACGTCTTGACATTTGCTCAAAATAGCTACGACATTCACAAGGGCAAGCGTCCCTCTACATTGAGATTTGCTCCTTCTTTGATCCACGGAATTGTGAGTCAGGATTTGGCACGCCATTTGGAGCTCTCCTTCCAGGTTTTGTGCTCTCTGGATAGTGTTTCTACGATCTTGCCGGGTGTCGGTACTCCTCCTCAGCAGAGAGAAGTCAATGAGTTCTTCAAGTATCTCTCTCGCTTCTTTGAGAAGCTTGGTGATGTTGATCCCAAAAACATGAGAATGATGCTCTCGAATGCTAAGAGTCTGAAGGGCTACTGGGCTTGTGTTTTTTCGCCAGAGGAGTCCGTCTACCAATCTGCTGTTGATATTTTGTACGAGACTTTCGATGCTGCAGGAAGAATGGAAGGTGTTCACGCCTTATTGGAGAACAGTCTCGAGTCTGGTATACAGGCCATCAACGAGAATTTGAGCAATTTGATCTTTATCGAGTTCTACGAGCCATGTCCACGTGCAGTCAAAGTACTTATCGATGTTGTACAGGCATTGAACAGTCCTGTGGATGGCTTGTTTGCTGATCATCACACATTCACGTCTAACACCAGAAAGCTACTGGTTGTCTTTTGGAAGAAGTGTTGGAAGTTCTTGGACTTAATCTACGAGAAGACAATCAACTGGGCTGACACTTATACCGACCTGGTCGACTTTACTAGAGATACACTGGAACTCTCACATGCAGTTCTTGGCTGCTTCAAGACCATTAAAGATGTCTTCGAGGATGGCGACTCACTTACTGTGTTCAACGAGATCACTAACACATTCCATCACATGCTTGTCTGGTTAAGACTGAGTGATCCTGCCCTGCTCTCATCTTGTGTTAAATTGATCTCGTCCACTATTGACTTGGCTACGGAGTTGGATTACAGATTGGAGCCAAGATTGATCGAGTTGCTGGCTCGCTACGGTTCTAGGGCCAAGGGCTTCAACAATAAGCTTTCTCAGTCCCAAACTGAGGATATATTGGAGAGGGCTCGTATCTTTGATGCTGAGATTGTCGACAAAATAGTCAAGGACTCCGAGGCACACAGGCTGGCCAAGCTCAGTGCAAAGGAAAGTGCATCCTCTTCCAGATCGGGGACTCCAAAAGTCTCCACTTCTAACGTCGCTGCTTCCAGATTAAGCACACCAGACCCAACTGCTACTGCTCGTCCAAGAATTCAAATGAAGATTGACAATTTCGGAAGTCTAGAGAAAAGAGCACCACCTGTTCCAGCAGCCAACAAGCGTAATATGCCATTGTCTGCATTGGAGCTGTCAAGACTGAAGCTGAAAGAGAAAGGTAGCTTACAAGAGAGACTTGAGAAGAGTAAAAAGATCGCTGCTGAGAAGGAGAAGGCGAAACTTGAGGCTGCTGAGAAGAAAGCACAGAGTCTGGGTATTCCAAGAACCGGCAAACCAGTTCTATCAAAGAGCGGTGATAGTGATGACTCTGATGCTGATTCTGATGACTCTGATACCGGTGACTTGCGTTCCTTGTTCGATATCTCAAAACCTAAGGTAAAACGTCTCCAAGAATGGTCGAAAACCAAGAAGAAGACGGTCAGCGAGACCAAGAGAGAGGAAATCAACAGCAGACTGAGACTCAATGTTGACCTTAAGCCGCTCTACAACACCATATTAAAATGGTCGTTTGACCGTGATAGCGAGTACCCAGACCCAAACATGACCACTTTGAAGGAAGTTCCTGATAAATTTGAGACTGCTGAGGACTATCAGAAGGTGTACGAGCCGTTGCTTTTGGTTGAATGCTGGCAGGCTATCTGCTCCGCAAGGCAGAGGGAAGAGTTCAAGCCGATAAATATCAGCATTGGTTCTAAGAGCTCCGTCAATGACTTCTTTGACGTGTTCTTTTCGATGTCTAAGAAAGAGGTAGCCACTAAGGGATTTACTGAGTCTGACTTGGTTGTTCTGGCACTTGCTGAGAAGGTTGTCGAGGAACCGACGGCGAAGATGTTCAAGTCGTGCAAATTGACTTGCTTTGCTAAAATTCATGAGATTAAGTTCCTCAAGGGTGATAGGGCTGATATCACGTTGAGAGTCACACGTTCCGCATCTTTGCAGTGGCTCTCTCCACAGATGCCGATCATGCTGATGCGTGTCATGCAGATGACCACAATTGAGAGAGAGTACTCGTCCTTGTTCGGGCTGAAGTACTATAACTTGGCCGATCAGATCTTGAAAGCTCAGCCAAACCCACCAGCAGTTATCCATGAGGATGACATCAAGGGGATTTTGACCAACTATGATGTCAATGAGTCTCAGGCTAACGCAATCGGGATCTCGGTTGGTACTGAAGGTTTCTCGCTGATTCAAGGTCCGCCAGGTACTGGTAAGACTAAGACCATTCTCGGTGTTATTGGTTACATGTTGTCTACATTCCGTGCATCTAACGCCATTGTTGTTCCACAAGCACAGCCCACGGCGGCGAGTATCCCGAAGAATCGAAAGGTTCTGGTTTGTGCTCCGAGTAACGCTGCTGTTGATGAACTTGTTCTGCGTATGAAGAGCGGTATCAGAAATGCTAAGGGAGAGCTCTACACACCTAAGTTGGTCCGTCTTGGTCGCTCAGATGCCGTTAACACTGCAGTGAAGGATGTTACTTTGGAAGAGCTGGTCGATGCCCAACTCGGGAAGTCAACTACTGTTACAGATAACAAGGACGATCTCTTCAAAGAGCTTGATGGCTTAAAGTCTGAACTTGACAAGTGCAAGGCGCTAACCGCTGATGAAAAGAAGCCAGCCGGTGACGAGGTATACAAGAAAAAGAGAGAGTTGACCTCTAAAATAAATGGTGTCAAGAAGAAGTTAGATGAGGAGAGAGAGAAACAAAATTCTGCCTACAGAACAAGAGAGCTGACAAGAAGAAATTATCAGGCCAAGATTCTGGGTGAAGCCGAGATCATCTGTTCCACACTTTCTGGATCTGCACATGATATGGTCGCCAACTTGGGTATCAAATTTGACTCGGTTATCATTGATGAAGCCTGTCAATGTACTGAGTTATCTGCCGTCATTCCTTTGAGATATGGTTGCAGCCGTTGTATCATGGTTGGTGACCCAAACCAGTTGCCACCAACGGTGTTGTCAGGTGCAGCTTCTAACTCCAATTACGATCAGAGTTTGTTTGTCAGAATGGCCAAGAACACCAAACCACTCTTGTTGAATGTCCAGTACCGTATGAATTCCGCTATCTCCAAGTTCCCATCGAAAAAGTTTTATAACAGCGAGTTGTTGGATGGTCCTCAAAATGATGCTCTGACGACAAGGCCATGGCACAAGAATGCCTTCTTTCCACCTTATCGTTTCTATGACATTACTGAAGGTAAACAGTCCCAAAACAAAAAGACTTTCTCGTTTGTCAATGAGACGGAGGTCGATATTGCTCTTGAATTGGTCCATAAGCTTGTTGATGAGTTTGGTAAGCTTGATTTTAAGAACAAGATTGGTATCATCACTCCTTATAAGGAACAAAACAGTCTCTTGCGTAACAGATTTATACGAGAGTGGGGTAAGGCTATCCTAAATGAGATAACATTCAACACCATTGACGGTTTCCAAGGTCAGGAAAAGGAAATTATCATCATGTCATGTGTTAGAGCAGACCCATCCAGCCGCGGCGTCGGTTTCTTGAGAGACTTCCGTCGTATGAACGTTGCCTTGACCAGACCGAAATCTTCGCTTTGGATCCTTGGTCATCAAGAATCTTTGGTGAAGAATGAGCTTTGGAGAGACTTGATCACCGATGCCAAGGAGAGAAACTGTCTTGTTGAGGCCAAGATGGGATTTACAAAGTCAGCTGTTGGTAATGCTTCCTCTACGCAAAAGACAGCTTCTTCTGGAGTAGCACCTGTGCCACGCACGGGATATGTGTCAAGATCTGTCAGAGATGGCACTTCTCAACCTGATGGCAAGAAACAGAAGCGGGCAAAGGGTAAGCACAAGAATTCAAACGCTCCCGAGAGTGTTGCTTCAACCTCCTCAACAACAGCATCTCATCAGCCAAGCAAGTCTGGTACACTTCCTCCACCGAATGTCTCGCAAACTTCTCTGGAAGGAGATCATGATGATGCGTATGAACCGGCTCCTGTGGCTGAGCTATCAACACAAGGGAGAAATGCAGTAGCTGATACCAATTCCAAACCATCAGGGCCTGGAAACCCACAGTCGTCTAAGTTCAACGGCCCTGTCTCTTCATCAGCTTCGTCATCCAAGCCACCGACTGCTTCTCAAATCATTTCATCTGGACCTGTCGCCAACACAGCCATTCATCCAGCTGCTCCAGCGCCTATTAGAGACACTAGGGCCCCATCTCACGCTCCGTCTCGGGTACCACCTCCACCCGGCCCATCTTCGTCATCGATGCGTCCATCATCTGTCCCTAATGGTCCATCAGCTTTCCCCACTGCCTCGAGATCTGGATCTCTGCCACCACAAGCATCTGCCAATCCATCACCACATCAGTCCAATTCCGGTCAGTTACCACCAAGGCCATCAAGTTCTGGCACTATTGCTCCTCGTCCAGCCCAGCCAAAGAGACCAAAGGGGCCAGCCAGTATCTTCATTCAGAACCAGAAGAGACGCAAACGTTAATGATTACAAAAACTCATACCCGTATCGCATATTATAGTGTACTTTGTTGGACCTACAAACTACATCTTACTGCATCTTTACTCATTACTGCATCATGTCATGTCATTACTTGATTATTAAGTTCGTTGTTCTCGTAGCATAATCTTTAGTTCATACATAGTAGTCCTGCTCATCCATCTTGTAGCCATTCTGGACAGAGTCTATCACCCAGCTCGAACTGACTAATCGAACAGTCTGGTAGCCAACATCTATAGCTGCTGCCTGTTTGGCAAGTTCTTCACGGACCTTATTGACCTTTTTCATCACATCATTGGAGCCGGATACAGTAACCACCAGGTTACAATCGGATGAACTATTGGTAATAGTGGCACCAAACCCTTCCAGCATCATCTTGAGGTAGCGGAAGTCATAGTCCGAGTCATCATCGCTGTGAACAATATAGACGGTCAAGCCTCCAAAGAGAAGGGCCGATTGAAGAGTTTGTTCCAGTTCGATGTCACTGGAGTCATAACTCAGGCCACTCACGTAGCCCACGTTCTTCAGGTTAGTCAGGAGTTGTTCCAAGCTGGACTCGTCATAATCATCCTCGTAGACGTGGCCCAGAACATCGACCCTTCGTGCAGCTGCTTGAACCATTGTTTCAGAGCATGAAAACAGATGAGACGGTGCAATCTTCACAATCCTCTTCATGCGGATGCAGTCATAGATCCAAGACGTCCTCAAGATGTCATAACCACTACCTCTTAGAGCAACCACCTGCACTGTGTTCTTGGAAGTAACGATCCTGAATGTCTTTAGATCATCTGCTAAATTCTCACTTTCGATAATCCTAGCACCATGACTGCGAAGAAGCTCCCGAAATTCCTCTTGTGGTACTCTCCGACCTTGATAGTAGACGTCGCTCAAGATCATAAACAAGAAGTCCTGGAAGAGTGACGACTGGGTGCCAATGGTGTTGGGATCGTTCCACTCCACCTCATCCTGTGTTTCTCTCTGTCTTTTGAGAATCAGTTTCTTTCTTTTCTTCTCAATCATGAGAGTCTGTGTACGATCACTATTTCGAGCATTCCTCTTCTGTTCGAGATAAGAATCAACAGTAGCTGCAGTTTTCCAATCCTTGTCCGGTCTCAGCTTTCTGCAAACTGCATTTAACAACGTAGTATCAACGGCGTACTTGTTTGAGAATCTTCTGTCGACTGATCTTGCCTTGACCTCTAGAACAATAGACTCGGTTGGATCAATCCATTCCACTGGCTTCTTGGATTTAAATTGTATGAGATGAGGTGGGGGCAGTTCTTTCTTCATATTGTGCCATTTGCCCCTCGTATCTTCATCAATCTTCATTCTCATTTCCTTATCGAACCCATTAGCGATTGAGCAGAAACTTAGGAACTTGGTGTCATGTGCAACAATGTCCCCATTCTCATCATAGGTGTCACCAGCCGTCGACCTTAACCCACAGTGATAGACATCTTTCAATCCCTTCTCTCTTCCAATAACAACAAGGTCAAGATTGTCACCAAACTCTTGAAGATATTCTGGTTTGATCTTGATCCACTGCTCTGAACGTCTGTTCACAGTGTAGACAGATCGAGTCCCCTTCACGACCAAACCTTCGGAACCAGATTCAATGCATCTTCTCAAAACATTCTGGATATCTTCTGCCGATTTTGTGATCTTCTTCTGGATGATCTCAACGTGGCCCTCAGTGGGTATTAGTATTTGATCCAACACTTTCTTTCTCTTGAGAAGGGAACGTTTTGTCAAATTGGTATTGTTCACTAGTAGAACATCAAACACCATCAAGAAAGGTCTTGGGTCATTCGGGTCACTGTCTTCCCAGTTCACTGTTCCACTGACACCTTTGACAGCGTCATATGGTAGGAACTTGTTTGTCAATGGGTCATATGCGATAATCTCAGCATCGAGAATACAATTTTGTACACCCTCCTTGATGTTGATGTAGTTGGAGATTCTGCCTTCACTTTTGCAATGGCCGTACATGAAGGTGTAGTCTGAACCCTTTCGACTGAAATACTTGATGTCGTTTCCCCCATTCATCCAATGAACGATGAGTCTCTCACCATCCATCTTCTCCTCTATGATAAATTCACCTCGCATCTGCTGAGCAACAGCAGAGTAGTTATGTCTTGGTCTTCCTGATAGCTGTGGGAGGAACGGGTTCCCCAAGGTGATGGACATCTCTTGAGCATCGGGAATCTCATTTTTGTCATGTAGCCTATAAGCCACTTTCTTGAGACTTAAAACGTATTGATAATACTCCCTTGCATTTGGATGCCACTCAAAGAAGGCAGCAGCCTCAGACTTGAAAGTGACACTTTCCTTGAGGATGATAATCAAGAAGTATCGTAACTCCGTCACAGACATTTTCTCCATTGCAATCTCAAGCACCTCCAAACGTTCCTCCTTCCCCTTTGCATCACTGAGCCTGCTCAACAAGTCATTAACATCATCAATTGTGAGTTCCCCGCCTTTGGAAAGCTTGCGACGAGCAGTGATGATCTCCATACACTTATCAATGAAGGCAAGACGGCCCTTGTCCTTTGCAGCATCGGTTCGATCCCAAGCGTGTGCATCTTCCCAAGTCTGTGTCTTTCTCGAGATTTTAAGAATCTCAAGGATGTAATGCAATGTTGTCACTTTGGCCATTCCATAAGTCCTTGTAATGTCCTTATCTGGGAATATGAGTTGCCATGTTGGATATATGTTGTTCCCCACGTTTTGCCTCCAAGATTGGTAGAAGTTGCGGAACGTCTTGTATTTGAGGTCCGTTCTATTGTCAACCCCTCTATTACGAAGTTGTTCGTTCGTCAAGCTATTGATTAGCTCGAGTTGATGGAATACGTCATCACAGAGTGCCTTGAAGAGAAACACCTTACCATGATTCTTGGGTGCAGTGGCCTCAAGCTCCTCGTCTGGATTACTGGGTACAGTGTCAGCCGGTAAGACCAGTGACCCTGTATTTTCCTTCTTGACTTTAGTCTCCATTGCTTCGGAGCTGGTTACTTGTTGCTTTTGACGATCATGGCGTCTCATCGCAGTCTTGTTGAAGAACGTTATACGTCAGATTAAAGACAATATGACCCCAGCGCGAAAAAGCTGCACATTAGCACAAGCAATAACGAACGCATTGTCTACTACAACACATAGATAAAACCAAATTATCATACTTTAGTGTACATACAGAATTGAATTAACCGGTGTGGAAACACACAAACCAGATCCGATGATAGCAGATCGCAATCCCTCCCAGGGATGATGGTATAAGATAACCCTCTTTTTTTTTTCCTTTCAGCTATGATTTCCTTGATAGTTTTCTCCAGAGTGCCAATGTGATAAAGTGTCCTTGTCAGTTCTCCGTATTCATCCTCAAAAGAAACATTCCAATCAGTTCCAAATATTCAACGAGCCAATGTCTCAAGCCGAATACCACTTGTCTCCAGAAACCTTATTCTTTATTGAAACCTTAGCATCCAACTCAACCACAAATCCTTTCAAGAATTGAGAAGCCAACATATTCTTAAAGCCCAGATTGCATCAAGCCCACAATGAGGTACTAATTTCAGTGAAATAAAGCCCAGTCGCTATGATATCCAGCGCCACATGACTCAACATCCATCATTACTTCACCACAAAACTTTTCAACGAACCCAAATGCTCCAGAATATATCAACTTCATAGATCAATTGAGGATAACAGCAGTCAAGAGAGACGAGGCATCAATAAAATCAAGATAACCAGAAAGACAAATGTTAAAAAACGTGACAAAAAAATAATTAACAGAAAGTCCAAAGAGTTAAAACAAAAAAGAAGACTGAAAAATAAGAGAGTCAGATGAGGGAATGGTATAATAAATAAAAACCCCAAAGTTATAAAACTCAGGAATCAAGGAACACAATCAACACTGGAACCCATCGTCAAGCATCATGAAATCATTCAAATCAAACATGTTCGATGGCGCATCGGGCAATAGTTGAACAAGACAGACACACTGGCATGAAAAAAAGGGCTTCAAACAAGCATCATCACAATCAAGGAGACATTTGAGATCAGCCATACAAGGGGTGGACCCAATTGTGTCCGGAATAGAGAGAATCATCTGATTCTCAGATCCATCTGGACACAATAGGAAACAAACCTCGCGAGCGGTGATATCCAAATAATCTCACCCGATACATGGTGATGTTGTGAGCACCAACCAATGGTCATAGTTGTCTCGTCAGCCGCAATCACTGCTGGATTGCGCAACTCATCAAACATGAAATCATTGTCCTCCAATTTCACTTGAAATTCATCAACGTTAAGCTTCTCGGTGAGGGTCACCGAATCCATCTGTGGGATTTGGGGCAGGAAATCATCAATGGTTTCTCTCTTGATAAAGACATCATTGTTGGTGTTAATGCTCGAGTCAGCAAATGTTGGCTCGGCAGTGCTAATATCCAGAGAGAACTTGTCCATAGTAACAGGGGAAGAGTGCTGGGACAAGAATGGTGGTGTGTAAGAGCCAGCCTCGGAGGACTGAGAAGACATAGAGTCTCTAGAGTCATCGAGCTCTGGCACATCGTTAGATTTTGGAGACGATGCAAAGGACTCTGGGGTCTTTGGGAATGGGCTATTATTGCTAGTGATCTGCTGCTCAGTACGTTGTTTGTGCTGCAGCTCATGCTGTTCCTCATCCTCCTCCTCATCCTCATATCCGACACTGTCGAGCTCAGTGGCATGCTGTGCCTTCTTGGCATTCAAGTCAGGGAGTGCCGAGATTTTGGCACGCAAGAGATCAACTTCGGCATTATCGCCCTTGTTATAAGAAGAAAGCAATATATCATTCAACTGCTTCACGAGATGCATTTGCTTCTCAAGGTCAAGCACATAAGTCTCAAGGAACTCAACGTGTTTTCTCTTCTTCTCACGAGAGGCATGTGCCGCCTTTCTGTTTCTAAGAATACGCTCGATTCTGCGCTGTTCCTTCTCCTCTTTGGTCTTTGCTCTCTTGCGAGGCGGTAAAGATGTCTTGAAGTTGGATGGGATGGCAGCGTCAGTCATGGCGGTTCTAAAGGTTTTTGTGCGAGCCGCTCTATGTGGGGAGTCTGTATATGATCTTGTTGTTCTGGTGGGCGTAGTGGATGATGTGGAGCCAGGCTGGGTTTTATATAGCAAAAGGAGGGGTGGCGACGCCCACGCGGGTGTCAAAGGTGTGCGCAACAGACACGGGACATTCGCCCAGGCTATGCTACACAGAAAAGCCATGGTAGGGACCACACACACGCAATTTTAGGGGCGTTTAGGGACACGCGACACTATTTTTAAGTGCAAACAGTACAAACAACGCGAATAGCTCCTGTGGGCACGAGACATTTCGCGCATACCAAGACACATGGGACGCAGGCGCTCCATTTCTAGAACAAGGCGTTGTCGTAGTTAATTCGGATTTATTTATGTTTCATAGTGGAGCGTTTGTCTCATTCTGCCTCAACAAACTGGAAAAGCGTGTTTTGTCATTATGAAGAAGGCTATGTTTTAGTTGCCTCATGTAGGAATTGCTAGGTTCTGTTTTTTGCCCCTTTGCAAAGTCACGCTCCTGGTATCTGACACTGGGCAAACCGCTGGGCAATGGCTGCAATCAGATTGCCATCAGATCCAGATTCCTATCCCAGATCCTTGTTCCATTGACCGTTTCACGCACGCCCGCGTGGCGCACCTCGCCAAACACACTGGAGCACCAAGGCGAGTGAGATGTATGGGCAGGATACTCTCTCCGTGCTCTGTGTGTGCTCTGTCAACTATAATGTCCAACTGTTACTTAGTATAAGTTGAATTAGGAATTAAATAGGCTATTAAAAGTGTTTGTTTTTACCCTTCCTTGTTGCCCCTGTTCAGAGACCCTGGGTTCCCCGCGAAGGCACTTCCAACTGGCACACTTTCTCAAACTCACTTGAACAAGAAGTGCATCGAGCTGCCTTCACTAAGATGCTCGGTCACATGGAGTAAGGCTCTCCTTAAGGCATCAAGCAGTAATATCTCTTTCCTATTCCCGATAACACACTACAATTTCTCATTGACCATTAGTCTAAAGACTTGATAGCGGCCAGTGGTAGATTTCTCTTTAGCCACCATCATTAGTGATACACTCTTCACAACAACAAGGTCACAAACATCAAACCCCTACTGAACACCATCAGCCAATTTCAACTCTCTCGTCTTCTTATGCATATACGTCGTTCTACTTCCCACCATGCTTGACGGCTAGTTAACGAGAAAAATTTGCTGCATCAAAATAGAACCCCCCCCAGTTAAAAGGCAAGCTTGATACGCAGACCATTTAGTGAATAGGTCATATCATTATGCGTAACAATGAGCTACTCAAATTCTCTTCTCATTATCCTAATCTCCACCAACTAGAACTGCCAAAAGAATTGCCAATAGCTGCTGTTCTCGACCAGTGGAAAACCTGTCACGCTGCGAGAAGATGTCCCGCGAATTCCACGAAACAATGCATTCGCATCGATGATCGGCATAGATCAAGATCCTCGAGACACCTAATGCCCAGTTACTAATATATTCAAGTCTAAACAGCGTCATTTCCTTATAGCAGCTGTCAAGGAAAGCTTCTAATACATAATAATGCCCTCCAGAGCCGTTTTCTGAAGTGAAGGTTGTAAATACCTACTCTTCAAATTTTGTAGGAGAGAGTATATCCTTCCGGTAGGGCCACGAAAAGTAAACATTGCTGACATAATCATAGCCTCATTCAATAAAAAACAAATGTAAACAAACAAACTCAAACATATGATGAAGAAGAACAAGTTGGTCGTGTGCAAGCGCAAAGCTTGGTTAGGCCAAAGAAAAGGAAGTCTAATCATTGATAGTTCTGCTTCTAATTGAAAATCCCTCAATCTCACATTCAACCTGACTTACTCACACGTTCTGTGAGCATTCTCTCGTCTCGCATACCGATCAACTTCTCACTCATTCCACACCACTACATAACAATTTAAAGCCCGGCTCGTCCCATTCATTCTCTTCTGGCAGAATAGCTACGAGACTTCAACTATCACAATGACTGAGATATATAATACATCTGACCATAGTGGGCCACCCAACCAATCAATGTCCACAGATTCTGAAGAATCATTCTTGATGAAACAAATCAACAAGTCACAACTTTTCAACAATAGTTCATCTTCTGGATCAACGGGACAGCGACGCTCACATTTTAGGGAGTCATATCTCGATGAAGATGGTAATTTGAGAAGTTTTAGCGTCTACCAAGATGTTATCAACGAAACAAGTGATGAATCTAGAGACATCTCTCTTACTGGACTTTCCTCTCTTAATATTGACCAACTCGTCAATCATGAACCTCGTAATTCGGTACTTGCAAACATCCTTAATGAAGTTGATGATAACAGTCAAGTCAAACACACCAACAGAAAATCAGTATCATTATCTCGCTCAGATTCATCAAGAGAACAACAATTACGGAAGAATGTCAAACGTATGTCACATTCTTCGTTCCGAATCTCCGCTTATGCTCAACTACCGCTTTCAGGAACAGGCTCATACCCAACTTCAGGTAGTGGTAGTGGTAGTGGTAGTTCGGGTAACGTCGAAGGTAGTGACTACGCTAAGGGATCCTCTCAACCATCTGACTCAGGAATCGCTTTATCGTCACAACACGATCACCCACAACCCCCACTAGCCTCACTATCACAACGTGTCCCATCGCCAGAGTTTAGAGTACCATATCCACCTGTACCAATCCCAGGATCTACCGAACCTATCATACCCAACCAAGCAGATGATCCACTAGAACCATTTACAGGTCTTGGTCAAATTCCACATAAGAAATCCTCATCCACACTCTCATCATTCAAATCAGCTCGCTCAACTACTCGTGAATCTATCCTAAACTTTGAAGAAACACGAAAGAGACAAAAGGGAACCCCACATCTCCTCACATCTAACGCGGTACAAAATGCACAAGCTACCGTGAAATTCCACTCATCAACCGATAACGCAACTATTGATGCCGGTGTCATTCCATCCATCCATTCCCCATCCAGTGAAAACTTCACAGAAGTCGTCGATGACATATCCATCAGAGACACGAGAAGGGCAAAGGTATACAGTGGTGATGCCGTCGTCAAAAAGCCAGCAGGGTTGAAAGAATTCAAGTTGAGACCAACATCACATGATTATTCAGATACTCCAATAGTCACACCGTACTATTTGAGAAATCCAAATGATGATGGTGACTTTGCAGATGATTCTCTCTTGGAAAAGATCCAATTCGATAGATCAAACCGTCCAGTGAAACCACAACCGAATACAAATGTCATCGCATGGCTCATATTCTGCGTGTCGTTCATCATACCACCATTGTTCTTCTTCCTCGGTCTGGGACTTTTGGATTCTCATATTGGTAATGTCAGCGTTGGGCTTAAGAGGATCTCAATATTGACAGGTGTTTTGTATCTTATGATCGCGTTGGCTATGATTGGTGTTGGATTCGGTGTTGGGATTACACAGGCACAGGCTTGATTTTCGTTCAACTAGGTTTTTTATAGACTATAATTGAAATGTCATGAGATTCGTTGTATTCATTACGTGTGAAAATGCACATTATCGGATCATTTAATCTTTGATTACAATGTTTCCTAGTGCATCAAGTTCCGGTTCACTCTCTTGCTCGTATTCACCAATTTCCTCTTCGTCTTCTTCTTCGTCATCGTCAGCATCTTCATCATCTTCATCCTCATCTTCAGAGTCAGACATCGGCGGTAGATCACGACGGTTTGTGTTTCCCTGCATCCAAATATCCTCACCGTCATCACGCTCCTTTCTCTGTTTCACCTCATCCTGAAGCTTTTCCAACCATTCGTCTTGTGCCTTCTGAACAGACTCAGCATCTGTACATTGTTGGTAGACTTCTAAAAGTTCCTTGTTGATATCCAAGAAGGCATGACCCCATGAGAAATTACTTAGAAGGTCAGCAGCCCAATCAGTATGACCAACAATGGCAAAGCATGCTGCAAGGGCCTCCACACAGTTCAACTTCCATGGTCTTCCGTAATTGACCTGGTTAGCAGCAACAAGGTACGGTAGTAGTCTCTCGTTCTTTCCACCAATCTTGTTGAATGGGATCTCATCTAATCGGGCCCATGAACACTCAACAACGGCTGCACCATTCTGTTCGACAATCTCTCTATCGTTAGGACACACAACGCCCTTACCGTTTGGCGAGACAACAACACCTTGAAATTTCTGACCCACTCTCAAACTCTTTATCAGACCAAGTCTTTCGAGCTTCTTTCCTGAACAACGTTTCGGATCACAGTGGTCAAAGTCCCACATCGCTAGCTTAGTGTGAAACTTACCCTTTGTTTCATGGTGTTTCGTCTCACCACGTCTTCCCCTAGACCCACCACCGGACGTCTTCTGTGGACGGCGTGGTGCATCATCAGATCCCTTGTTCTTACCCTTTCCCATCGCAGATAATCACAGCAACTGATCTAAAGCTCTCGCTTAGATATGAAATGAATCAGTTTGGAGAGACGATGAGCCCGAGAAGATCCGAAAAAATCTCGAAAACCCGAGGGCAAGGGGAGCCCTCGGAAGTAGACAACGGCCCAAGCGCTGGAGGCGGAGTGGAGGGACCTCCATTATAATGATATCGCTGTATAAAACTCATATTTCTCACTTCATCTGATCGTTCTCTCTAGGACCCTTGCAAACAGAATCTCACAAACTCAATATAACTCACGACATATAGCTAGGATAACCACCAGAACCATTGGATGCAGTGAAGAACAGTTTACTCCCCACTCCTTTATACCACCCCCAACGCACTGCATCGCACACACCTGATAGCACACCAATGCCCTCACATCTCCCGTTGCTGCTCAATCCTTTACTCAATGCCATCTTTAACAACCCACGCCCTGAAAAATCACCGCTCAAGGACGTTTACAACAAGCTAAGGAACAGCTGGGAGGATGGGACCGTCATCGTAGCGCCACCATTACAAACTCTTTTGAACTACTACGACACGATCACGGATACCACTTATGCTGATCTGTGCTATTCCGAAGATTTTATCAAAGACCACATTATAACGACACACGAGAACAAGAATGCTAAGCTTTTCATGTCGCTAAGTGGGAAGGAACTTCTGGTGAAGAGAGACACATTGTTCACTGGTAAAGGCTTTAAAAAGTCACTACAATTGAAAGTTGTCAAGTGTGAGTACTTTCAGAGTTTTAGTGACTATTTCCCGAAGGGACGACAGTTCATGATCATGCATGTCACTGCTCCGCTTTTCGGTGAACCACTACGGTCACCCGTGATCAACCTCATCGCTCCATCGAGTAACACTGTGGAGAGGGCCATACTACTACCACCCTCTGACAAAGTGGATGATAATCGCTTGGACACAACTGCCAAAGATTTCAGCCTCTCTAGCTCTATCGAAATCCCCTCAGTACGCTTTGAACAGCTCATGAGAACGTATCCCTTGATCTCAAGAAGTGTCGGCTCCCAATATGAAAAACTCTTTAGGTCATTCTCTACACGAGATGTTCCCGATTCTGACAGTTTAACACAAATGTTCATGAAATCCATTGAATCGGCATCTCTCATCTTCCAAACACTCAGTGATGACATTGTATCAACACTGTTGGATGAATCTCCTCAATTGGATTTGAACGAGTGCGTTTACAACTACGTTGAAATGAACTTGTATGATAAGCTTTGGTCAAAATTATGTGACTTGAATGGAGACTCTTTGTCACGTATCTATGGTGAAATTGAGAACCTAAGCATCAATCAAACATCCCTTCCATGTGCCGAAAATTTGACCTTGGATATTCAGTGTGCTTTGGAGAAGAGAGTTGCCAAGGCTGTAACAGAGTTCAAAAAGCTGGAACTCACCACGGATGCCATTTCCAAGATCAAAGTCTTTGTTGATACGGTCTCCATTCTTTCAGCAACTGATGAGATTGTCGTTGACGCTGATACTCTTGTCGGTCTATTACTCGTTGTCATCTCTCATGCTGGTGTATCAAACCTTGAAAACCATCTCTATTACGCCTTGAACTTCTCCTTCCAAAACGTTGACGTCGGTCTCACAGGCTACTCACTCTCTACGTTTGAAGGTGTCCTTTACTACCTGAGAGATGACTCCAACGTAGCCGCACTAAGGGCCTATTCCAAACAGAACAAGAGAGTCTTCTCGTGCATTGACGACAAGGAACTTCTAGAGCTCAAGAAGCTTGCCGATTCCCACACTAACGAAGTGACTTCGTCTTTCAAGAGTCGTACCCCAAAGGGAGAGTCCTTACTCATGCAAGCGATCCAGTCCAACGATTACGATACATGGAAGCTTCTCATTGACTACGAGGAGATTTTCCCACTCGAAGACATCATCCAGGATAGAAATATAAACGATACAAGTCTTCTATGCGCGGCATTGAACTGTGAGAACTTTGATATGATCGATGAGATTACTGAGATCATCCTCTCCTCTTGCACAACAGAGGAATTGATCCACTACTTGAATGCTAAGGATCAGCATTGCAGAACTGCTGGTCATTATCTATTCCACTATAAGGAGCTTATTCCCAAGTTGGGACCATACATTGATTGGAGACTAAAGGATGCGAATGGCCAAACCCCATTGTTTGCCCTATGCAGAAGCTACGATTGTGCTGATTACTCTGGTCTGATTGAGGTTGTCTTCAATGTTGTGGATGAATGGTACAAGTCAAACGAGAGCGTCTTTGACTATGAAGATCACATTGATAACAGGGGGAACACCTTACTCCACATCTTGAATTCCAAGATTGATATCGTGCTGAAGTATGATCGCATCAATGTGAATGAAGTGAACGAGAAGGGATATACCGCACTCATGATATACTCGAAGTACAATAGACTTGAGAACACCAGGAAGCTTGTTCATGACCCATTGATAAGCCTGGCAAAGCCTGACAAGAGCTTCTTCACTGCCTTGGACCAAGCCAAACACCCACAGGTATCTAAAGTCATTGAATTACAGTACTTGAATGACAAGGTACAGAAGTGTTCCGGTAAGCAGATCGGTGTAATGAGAGTGAGACTTGAAAACGGTTTCTGGAAGTTGTCCCTCAGAGGCTGTGTTAATGGACAAGAGTATGAGACCCTCCATGCGTTTTCTGAATTCAGACACCTCGTGATGCTTGTGAAGATGGAGTTCCCGAACACATTCATCCCATTGGAGTACACTCTCAGGCACTTTGACATGTTGTTAAACTTTGGTACGTTCAACAAGCTTAAGCTGAACAAGATTGTGGACCATCTGAACATTGCACTTCAGGCATTTATGTTGAACTCTCCGTTGTTGAACTATGAACTTCTTTGGGAGTTCCTGGCTGATCCTTCATATAACAAGGAGGAGTTGACCCAGAGAACTAAGCTCAGAGTATTAAATTATCACGAGGATATTCTTGGTGGTAATTCTATGGATAGAAACGGTCATACTGAGAAAGAGGAAGTCTTCTTGCAACCTGAAGAGATCAGCGAAATCAACTTCTTCCTCAAGTTCTCATTGAAAGAGCTCAACAAGCTCAGAACAGCATACGACAAACTCTTCAAAATTGTGAACTTTCATTCTCGCAAAGCTGTTGAGGTCAAAGATGCCGAGACACTATTTGCTGAAGCTGACAGCAGCTTTTCCCAGGAGTTGAAGTTTGTTGCTGGTATCATGAAGTCTAAGTCCAAGGAACTGGAGTTTGATAGCGAGCTTTGTGAGTCTGTCTTGTACCTGTCCCTTGCTAGTGATGAACTCATTCTGAAGGTGAATAATATGATCAACAGCAAGATCTTTAGATGGTGGAAGCTCTATGGTGAGCTGATTGAACTCAACAACAGCTACAAGAAGTTCAAGCAAGTTGAGCACAAGAAAGGTAATACTCCACACACCAATGGGGAGGTTGAAGGGCTTGTTCATGTCAATGAAGAGTCGTTCCAAGATCTCACCATGGTTACAAGTTTCCAAAACAATCAATCAAAGAAATCAAAGAAAGCACAACCGTCCTTCCTCTCTAATTTTATCGAGTCGAAACGTCACAAGTATGAGGCAAAGCTTCTGGAGAGCATGAGAGGTGTGAAGAAGAGTTTGGTGGAGTTGAATAGGGACCTCAAGTTTAACCATGAGACTATAGCGATGGAAGTCAACAACTTTTTCAACTTCAAAACAGACTTCCTAACTATTGTGACTAAGAAGTATGTTAAGAAGCAGATCAGAGACTTGAAGTTTCAGAACATGATGCTTAGCAGGGGCTTGTCAGATCTGAGATCTCTCAAGCCTTGATTGACGTGTTTGTTTATGAATGCTACGATTTACGAATTAAATTAGCGCTAGTTTCATGCAAGTAGTAAGTATGCTAAACGAATTGTATTAGATTAGTGGGAAACAAGTCAAACGTACGTGAAGTGAATTGGATTAATCGCCTATGTCGTAAACATTCATCCCATGAACTCAATCATGGTATCATGGTATCATCCGTACTCTTAGTTAGAACCTTCAGAACCGTTAGAACCATTGGAGCCGGAATTTGGATTCATGAACTGGCTAGCCATATCTCTGAGAGCTGGGTTCGACATGAGAGAACCAATGTCTGGCATACCACCTCCATTACCGAACTGGTTAGCCATATCTCTAATGTTTGGGTTGGACATCAAGTTGTTCAACATGTCTGGGTTTGACATCATACGCTGAGCCATTTGGGCGATCATTGGATTAGACATCATGGCACTGAGATCTGGCATACCACCGGCACCACCGGCACCACCGCCCAGCATACTGGCAAGACCGGCAAGATCTGGCATACCACCAGCACCGGCACCAGCACCAGCACCAGCACCAGCACCAGCAGAAGATGGGGCCTCACGACTAGTTTCGTCAGATGTGGACTTTTGCTCGAGATCGAGGGAGGACTCAACCTTACTCTTGGCAGTCTCGTAACCCTTCTTCATGGCGTCAGATGGGGAGTCGCCTTCAACTTCCAAGCCCTTCTTGTAAGCCTCCATGGATTCCTTTGGCTTACCCGAGGCGTAGTAGGCAAGACCGAGTCTGGAGTAGGCCTTTGAGAAGGTTGGATCAATCTCAATAGCAGCCTTAGCGTCAGCGATGGCACTTTCTTGATCACGAAGAGATGAGTAGGCAGCGGCTCTGTTGGAGAGGTAAATTTTGTTCTTTGGAGTAAGTGCGAGTGCCTCAGTGTACTTGGAAACAGCTTCCTGGAAGTCCTTACGGGACATGGCCTTGTTTCCGAGCATTTTGAGCTCTTCAGCCTTGGCCAATGTTTCCTCATCGATCTCAGCCTCATCAACGTGGACAGGCACCTCAGCAGCGCCAGCGGTAGATGCAGCTGAAGAGTCACTCTTAGCAGCATCAACGATCTGAGGAAGTGTCTTTCCCTGGAAGACCTTCTTCACGGTAGCTTCATCATCATCCTTAGCGACCTCGAAGGCGTCGGCAATACAGTCGATAGCGACATCGAGAGACTCGACGTAATCCTCTGGGACCTCGTTACCCTTGACGGCGTTCTTGAGGAAGTTGATGATCAGATGCGCTACTTCTTTGTTGGACATTGTTATAGTTTTGGAGCGTCCTTTGTCTGATCAAGTGGAGTTGATGAAACTTCTGGTCGCTGTTCAAGTTTGCATGTGTGTTAACTTGAGGGGCGGCACCCACAGATTCTTCCAGAACATCTCCAGATAATCCGCGAATTTTGTGGGCTCTGTCAATCGCCAGCGGGCGGCGTTGATAACAGGTGAAGTGAGAGTCTGAGTGCTGGAATCTATTGATAATCTAGCTGGATGTCGGTTCATTTTGTGTTTGAGTGCGTTCCTTGAAGAATTCGGTGAGCTAGACATGATTGGGGGCTATAATAGAGGGAATAGAAGCAGTATCGTTGATTTCGAGTCTAACCCACATTTGAAGAAAACAATAGCTCAAAAGTCACCCTAGGAAACCCTATAGAGTGGTCTTGTAGAACCAGACATCAATTTTTTGCCCAGGCACTAGACAGCTTTATGAATATCTTTAATTCGGACGCTGGAACCGATTTCTGTTCCTCGTGGCCCAATGGTCACGGCGTCTGGCTACGATTTAAGTAGTTACTTCTGAAACCAGAAGATTCCAGGTTCGAGTCCTGGCGGGGAAGAAGTCATACTTTTTGCTACTCCTATTACACTTCTAATTTCTCTGATTGGTCAGCAAATCTAGTAAACTGTCGTCCTTGGCTGTTTTTCAAGGGCCGAGTGAAGCCGAAGTAGTGTCGTTGTCCGTTATGCATGTCACTCTGGAGCATAAGATTCGATGTCCGTTCAATTTTTGCTCCTAGTGGTTCGAGTGTTCATGAACTAACCAGACACTAACCAGGTAGTCGGATTTGATCTTGAACAATTTTTCACACTTCACTTCTTTTAAATTTGCCAGACTTGGCACCAGTTCGATGGCCTGTACTGCTCAAGATCTGTCTTGACCAGTTAGACTTTCCCCGGACTCGGTCGGGCGCGCGATAAAGCACAGCCGGCTTGGCCGGACTTCGCATAGGTAACATATATTGGCCTAGAGAGGGTCGTCTGAGTCAGCAGTATCTCACCCGGGAGACAAGACAAAGCGCAGTACTTGTACTCCCTCTGGCTGGCCAGAATAACTTAGTCATG
This sequence comes from Petasospora fabianii, assembly GCA_022641835.1. Lineage (NCBI taxonomy): Eukaryota > Fungi > Ascomycota > Saccharomycetes > Phaffomycetales > Wickerhamomycetaceae > Petasospora > Petasospora fabianii. Next base: position 438,837 of record CP048718.1, on the reverse strand, counting down.
TTGTGGCCCTATCCTGATAATTAACAGTTTGTATAATACGCTAAAAATTAGGCGAAAGTGGGGGTTCAGTCGTGAACAAAGATCGGTTGGCGGTGCTTGCGCGCGGGTGAAAGCTAAAACGCGGGATCAAACGGCAAACAAACCCCATACCCAACCCTGTCCTCTTCACTCACACGCCTATACTGCCAGCATCCAAGAACCGGCGGTTAGTGCCCTTAACTTGCCCAATCAAACCGCAGACACTTAGCCAACAGCAGCGAGCCCTCTGCAGACCTTAAGCAACACTCAATAACCACTCCTGCTCACCGCTCTCTGATACACCCACCCCCTATACCAACATGGGAAACGTCCCCGCTAAAGAAGAACGCAGAGGCAGTACGTCTTCCCCATCTAGAAGGAGAACAAACTCCCTTGTACAGGGAATCAACGTCCTAGTGCCCTCTGCCAAAATCAAAAATGGCTCTACGTTCGCTAGCAAGAAGCAGAGTCGTGCCGAAAGGGAAAAGTTTAAGCAACTCCATGCTCAGGGTCTCCTGGTAAAATATGACGAGAACGTTGATGGTGGATACTTGGCACCATACGGAACGTATAACCTGAACTTGGATTACACAATCTCCATAGTTAAGGAAGCCATCATCGAGCGTAAACTCGCTCCATTCTACACGCCACTCCAGGAATACAATAGCAGTTGGACAGACGATGAACTAATCGAAGTGTTGGACGCCACGCGGTTGCGTGCTCTCCCACAGGATGCTGAGGATGAGGATGAAGATCTCGAGTATGATGCCGATGCTGTCGATGAGACCCAACTTTCGAAAAAAGAGCTCAGAAAGCATTTGTCCAAAAAGTTCAACAAGGAATTGAAAATCAAGAGAATCAAATGGCAACAAGCAGAGGAGGACCGCTACAGACAAGAGCGTGCCACATCCAAGCAAGCAGCTTCAAGGGATTTGAAGTTAATCTTGTATCGAAATTGTGCAGAGTGTCCGATCTGTTTCCTCTATTATCCAAAATGGCTGAACTATTCAAGATGTTGTTCGCAAGCCATCTGTACGGAATGTTTTGTTCAGATTAAGCGACTCGAGCCACATTTCCCACACGACCATGATGATGACCCAAATGCTACGAAGAATGATCCAAACGAGTTGATGAGTGAACCTGCCAACTGTCCATATTGCGCAACGCCGAACTTTGGTGTAACATATCAGGCACCACGACAGATAAGAACTGGTCTTGGAGGCATCGCACCACGCTCATTCAAGAATCCGCAAACTGCCACCTCTGATAATGCCATCGCTGAGGATGAAGAAGTCACATCATTTGAAATGCAGGAAGAATACTTCCGTAAGGCTAGTGTCTCCATTAGACGTGGTTCCCTTCCCGTAACACATCCAACAGTTGTTTCAACGGACTACATTAGACCAGATTGGGAGACCAAGTTGCTTGCTGCAAAGGCCAAACTGGCCAAAAGAGCTGCTACTGCTAGTGCTATCCATGCAAGCAGCATGCTTATCCAGACAAATGAAGCTGATATTGAGCAGCGTATGATTGAAGAGGCGATGCGTCTCAGTTTATTGGATGAGGAGACAAGAAAGAGAAGAGAATCAAGCTCTGGCCGTTGATACTGGTGTGATGATAGTGTTGTACTATTTAAGACACTTTGATAAAACCTATATATGATACATGCTTAGTTTATGAGATCTAAAAAAGTGCCTTAGAAACCATCCACTTAAAGAGACGTCTGTATTAAGTTACACCTGCGCTTATCTGATAAGCTCATCAGCTCCGCAGCCTCGCAGGGAGAAAACGAACAAAGAGTTTGGACCGCGACTGCCCTAACACACTACACGTGACCATTAACGCATCCAAAGGCTCCAGAAACCCGCACACCACCTTCACACTCTCGTTCAAACATTTTTTTTCGCGAGACGGATGGAAATTTCCAACCCTCTACGCGAGAGGGCTTTTTAGAAAGCTCTCCAAAGAAATAGTCTGCTTCCCAGCTTAAACTGATTATTCTTGAAACTATCACAATGTCTTTCGAGTCTGCTCTTTCCTACGCCGCTTTGATCCTCGCTGACGCCGAGATTGAGATCTCTGCCGACAACTTGTTGGCTTTGACCAAGGTCGCCAACATCGAGATTGAGGGTATCTACGCCGACCTCTTCTCCAAGGCCCTCGAGGGTCAGGACATCAAGGCTTTGCTCACCAACTTCTCTGCTGGTGCTGCTTCAGCTACCGGTGGTGCCGTTGCTGCTGCTTCTGGTGAGGCTGCCGGTGAGGCCGCTGCTGAGGAGAAGGAGGAGGAAGCCAAGGAGGAGTCCGATGACGACATGGGCTTCGGTTTGTTCGACTAAGCGCCTCCCTTTTAATATCATTTGCAAAAGGAAAGTATTTGACGTTATTGGGTTGTTCGGTTTCGGTGTCTATGTTTTGCTGACTACTGGTAATATGTTGTTCTGAAGGGTCTAAAATATAATGATGCCGTTTTCAAGGCTTACGAATACGAATTGAATTAAATGTAGAGAAAACTTTCAGGTGTCTTGCAAGTTATCTTAAATCAAATTATACTATCAAATGCCGGATAGCGATAAGGAGGTTGAGTTGTTATGTCAGACGGTTATGTGACACTAGTACCAACTCGCGATGCGGATTCTGCAAGATGAGCGTACAACCTTTGGTTGGCAATGGGACTTTATAATGGCCCGGAAATGTTCATTTGACACATCTGATAGGCAACTGCACCGATTAAAAGCTACAACATTCAAGTTTTCTTATTTTCAAACCCATTTTTTTTCATTCTTTTGTACATAAATTAGTCACGAACGAAACACCGCTTACTTCTTCTTCTCAGCCTCAGCCTCAGCCAACTCTCTGGCTCTCTTCTCTCTGATACCCTTGTACTTCTTCTCAGATCTAGCCAATCTCAAGGTTCTGTAAGCAGTCTGCTCTGGAACCTCAACAGCTCTTGGCTCAGACTCAACAGCTGGCTGAGCAATTGGGAAGGAAGCAGCAGTAGAAAGAACCTGCTCAGCCTCTGGAGCCTTACCAGATCTTGGGAAGACAATCAACTTAGACTGGAACTCCTTGAGTCTCTGAACGTTAAGCTCGAAGATCTCGGTGGATCTGTTCTGTCTTCTGTGGTCAACGGCAATACCAATGGTTCTGGCGTAAGCAGCAGTCAAACCAGCAGCCTTGATCTCACGGAGAGTGAAACCTCTACCAGCTCTGACCTTTCTGTTGTACTTGATAGTTGGGGCTCTGACAACAGGTCTGAGGATGTCAAGTGGTCTTGGAGCAATGGCAGCAGCCTTGGAAGCTCTGGCCTGTCTTCTGGAAGCCTTCTTACCGGCCTGGTCGAAGTGGACACGGACACGCTCCTGCCAGTGCTTTCTGAAGTGGTTCTTCAAAAGAGGCAAGTTCTTAGAGATAGCTATGTGATGTTAGTATTCAATTCTTGAGTTATTGTGAAGTTGTAGTGGAACTTGGATCCACAGAGTCTGCATCAAATGACGTTGTTGGGATTATGGTGATTCAAAATGGATCTTCTCCGTGAGCAAACAATTTAAACTGATAATCATGGGTGGTTATTGCTGTGTGCCAGAGACAAATAATATGTTTAATGTGAGTTCATAGTCGATCTTGAACCGTCGTTGGGTGCTTTATATGTGACTTGCCAAGGGCCTGGGAACGGCCCCTGACGCTCAAAATAACGTGGTCTTTGGGTGTATCATTTGTGGATACGTTGACTCTGTGATTCCTTCAACTTTCCTGGCGTAAAAACGTACCCATTTTGTCTGTTGTTTGCTGAACTCCTCTTCAAGCCTTCGATATGAGTTGGTGTTCAACTTTTGACGAAATTTTGTTTGGGCGTCGCTGGTTCGCGAGCGTGAAAAATCGGGACATCGCTGCGTAACCAGTCCCGCTTTGGGACGTCGCGTGGGTGGTGTCTGGATGTCGTAGTAGGAGCAGTCACAAGATTTCGCGCTGTCTCTTCGCGAACTCGTCCTGGATCCACCTGCCATAGCCTAAAAATCCGCGAATAGTTCCGTATTTGGCCGTCTTTTCCACGCGCCTTTTTTTTTCAACGCAAAAATCAAATTTGTTCAGGCCGACTCCAAGCACGACACCTATACATATCTCACATCAACACCAGCAACCATGTCCACCGAGAGAACAGTTAAGAGTGTCCAGGTACGTTCTAGCGAGTGAACACATCACAGACTATAAGAAAGAGAGATCATTCCATCAGCGCTACCGATTCCCGCCAGCCCATCTTCAATGTCAATACTGGGAATATCGAATTCTCAATCAAAAACCACCAAGTGCCCAATAGTTGAACTTGAAGCAACTTTATCAATACATTTGTCGAACCCACCTTTTGACGAGTCCAAGGATCCACTACAAAACGCATCCAGTTGTCATTTTCGAACTCCCTAATGACTGTCCACACGTTTAAAAAGACCGGTGTTGCAATCATCATTATCACCCCTCATAGCAACGTCGAACCACAACATCAACGCCTGATTAATATGGTTCTCCTCTTCTCTTCTCAATTACTGTGACATGTCTTTTGAAACCCCGAGCAATTACTAACATTCACGTTTAGACCTTCGGTAAGAAGAAGTCTGCTACCGCCGTTGCCCACGTTAAGGAGGGTAAGGGTTTGATCAAGGTCAACGGTGCCCCAATCACCCTCGTTGAGCCAGAGATCCTCAGATTCAAGGTTTACGAGCCACTCGTCCTCGTTGGTTTGGACAAGTTCGCCAACGTTGACATCAGAGTCCGTGTCACCGGTGGTGGTCACGTCTCCCAGGTCTACGCCATCAGACAGGCTATTGCCAAGGGTTTGGTTGCTTACTTCCAGAAGTTCGTTGACGAGCAGTCCAAGAACGAGTTGAAGAAGGCCTTCGTTGCTTTCGACAGAACCTTGTTGATTGCTGATGCCAGACAGCCAGAGCCAAAGAAGTTCGGTGGTCGTGGTGCCAGAGCCAGATTCCAGAAGTCCTACCGTTAAGGTCCCTTCTCATTCTGCTTTCATGTCCTTCATATCTTATCTGTACACTGTTTTCATTAACTAATTTTAACGAAAAGGTTGGTAAACCTGTCGTAGCGTGTTGACACGATGAGTAGAGAGCTCTTTTTGTATGTACTATAGCCAGGTAGAAGTGTCTGCCATTGCCTGACGTGCAAAGCGCGAAAACCCCACACCGCCAATTGGAATGGACTTTCCGTGGCCCCACCTCTTAACCTTGACCTTGATTTTAATCAACATTGACAGTATTGCCATCATCACGAGGATGCTCAGAAGTGGATCTCGCCTGTTTGCTGCTACTGCCGCTACTGCTCCACGTCGTCTCATCCACGCGACTCCTGCTGCGTTCGCCTTTAGGGCCCGCGTAGAGGAGGACATGCGCTACCTTCTCGAGACGCTCCCCCCACCACATAAGCTCTACCAAAACCCTGATGGAACCCCTCGTCAACCAACCGACCTCGAGCTACACAAGCTCGCACAGGTGGCATTGCTTGGCAAGAGACGCACTCTCAACTTCTGGCAGCAGTTGATGCTCTCAGAGCAGGAAGCGCAGATGTACTTTGAGAACTCGCAGTACTTGGAGCAACTCCTTCCAAATGCGACAAATGGTGCCTCTGGCGACATTGTGGACAAGATCCCATTTGAACAGAAAGATGGAACCATCAAGTGGGAAATTGTCAGAGAGAATGATAAGGAAGGTTGGGAATCTTTGGCTTACTATGGTCTTGTCCCGGCTTTGGTGTTGTTGGTGGGTGTACATGTCTTCAAGCAGGATACTGGTATTGACCAATGGGCTCTGGATGAGTTGAAGGTTAGAACATTGGAGCAGGATGGAACAGGAGCTGATGCCGATCAGTTGCTTTCTGTTAAGGATAAGGACAACTTGATTGTGGAGAGAATTCTTTCCGGTGAGTATGACAAATTGGCTGGTTTGAAGAAGAAGAGTATTCCTGTTTCCACTCCAGATGCTGCTTGATTTGGTGTGTCTCCCGTTACATCACTGGCCCACGTTATTTATTATTATTTATTCTCACTTATTTATTGCGATCGATACATAGGATCCATATATACACGGAATTTCCGATGTCATCTAGTTTAAAACTGCGTCTATCGATTGCACTAGAACTCGAAATATTAAAAGCTGTACAAAGATTAGGCAAGAAAGCATAAAATTCAATACAAACAAAACAAAACAAGTAAAAACAATGAGTATATATGTGTGTGGTTAATCGTGATCATCTTTTGAAGGACTGACTCTTAGGTTTTTCCTCCTCCGTCAACACCTGTGATGCAAGTAATCCAAGCGTATCCAGCATGCCATTGTTGGGACTATTCGACTTTCGTCTCTTCTTCAAACCAACGTTATAATCGTTAATCTTCTTCTTGAGTCTGTTGATCTCCTTATTCTTGTTGATGATTTCGTTTTTGTACTTCTTAATCAAGTTCTTATGAGAGGAAACTTTACTCATGAGATATTCAACTTGTTCGTTTTGTGTCTTTAGTCTCTCAACTTCACGTTTAACCAGTTCATTTTCCACCTCGTATCTCATATCTGCATCTTTCGACGACATCGAGAGAAGGTGTGCCTGGATCTTGTACTGGTTGGTTTCACTTTTGGATTTGGTGAGGGCACTTAGAAGCCCATCTATCGTGGTCTTTGTCTGATCATCAAGATCATTCTTCTTTAATAAGCTTTTTGCTTCGGCGATCAGATCCGCCACTTCCTCTTGTGTAGAATGTGTGTCTTCTGTCAATGTCTGTGAATGTGACTGAGTGGAGGTTTGGGTATCAAGCTGAGCAGTTTCTGGTGATCCGAGCGATGATTGGGATGAACTCGTCTGCGTTACTGAGGTCTGTGATGCCTTAGAACTGTCCCTTGTGGTTGCTATGAGAATGGCAGGGTCCTGGTCATCACTCTCCCCAGGAGCCTCTGCCAATCCCAATGGCTCATGGGTCTCTTTCTCCTCCATTACTAGCATGACGCGTGTCGGGGCAATTGCGGGTGTGTGTTGTAAATGTGTCCAATGTTTGGGGGCACACGCGTCCTAGAGCCACGGGAGGTCAGCAGGTGTTGTAGTGAGACTATTTGGTAAACAGCAGAGCCAAAAATCTTATAGATGAATGGCTAGATCAAATGGCCTGGAACAAAGAGAAGGAAGGAGCGCGTTGAGAAGCCAACCGATGCGTGAAACAACGCGTTTGAATGTGGAGCGCGGCTTCTGTGTTTACATTTCGGGGCTGCATAACCATTGCGCACGTGACCTCTCCTGTTTCTTTAATATAGTGACGATTAGGTTTAGTTGTTATCTGTTGGTCCTTCAGTTTGTCTTGGTTTCCGGGTTAGTGTCTCTGTTGCTACAGCTTGTGAATTGAACTACCTATTCATAGTCACGTGAAGGTATTTTCCCGAACTAGTCAGTAGTATAGGTTACCCACTATGACCATCAGATACCCAGGGGTATCCCACCGCGAGATCTACTCCTATAAGAACGACGCTGAGATGAGTCAGTCAAGTGAAAAATCGTCTATAGTTTGTCTAGCATTGCTGAAAAGGGCGGTTGCTCTCGAGCGATTTGCCTCTCAGACTTCCGCTGTAGGTGGTGCGTTCAATCCCCATTTCCTTGCTATCGACTTTGAAGCTGAAACGGACAGTAGCAACGGTCAATGCATGTAAAAACCTCGCTACTAGCGTGTGACAGGTACACATACTAACTCTATCAGCTATCGTGCATACTCAAATTCCAGTCTTGTGACTCCGCAGCTCCTCTTTCCATCGATAAAGCTGAGGCCCATGACGTACACTGAGACGCACCATGCGTCCTAAGCTTGCTTCCAAATCCACTTTGACTAAGGGGAAAATATATATATCAGCACCCACCAGTACTCCCAATTTTCCCCAATACTCTCTGGGAGATTCATATTCATCCAACCACTTCAACAATGCTTCTTTCCAACGTACTTGCCATTGCCATGCCAGTCGCTGCTCTCGTCCCTCGTGACGCAGAGGCTCCTCATCTCGAGAAGCGTATCAGTGCCGTCTCATCTGCTCTCTCTGCCGCTGGATCTGCTACCTCAAAGGCTGGCTCTGCCACGTCTCATGGTGCCTCTGCCACTTCGAAAGCTGGTTCCGCCGCTTCCGCTGGTGCCTCTGCCACATCCAAGGCTGGTTCCGCTGTTGGTAATGGAGCTGCCCTTACTGAAGGCTCACTCTTCCTTGCCTGTGCTGCTGTATTGGCATGGATGTGATGAGTGAATAGTCACGCCGATGTATAGATCTATCTCTATTATAAATGATTGTCTACTTTGTTGAGTTATACGTTAGACAGTAGCTAAATCTTTATGCCCGACCTAAGCCGCTCGTAGAGTATCGAGTCGGGGTCTTGGCCTCCCCTGCATACTCGGATCTGAGGATCGAGGAGCTTGGCTCTTTGCTCTCCACGCTGGTGCTACATGTTCGTTTCCAAGCTTAGTGATACGTTGCCAGTCGACACGATAGTTGACAGGATGAAAGTAGGAGACCAGTGGAGAGTTATGAACCCCAGCAAGACTTATCCTTTTGCCAAAGCCGACAATTCCCGGCGTATGTTCGAGGCTGTGTGGCTCCGCCCACACATGATCTCTCAAAAGACTCCACGAAATGACGGGGACATGAGCTAAATTTTGTTATAAATCACTCGGGTTTTAGCCACTCTTCAGGCTCTGGTGCTCCTCTGGTAATCACCTTCATTTGACTGGCTGCTCTGACACTAATTTCCTTGATATGCTCTCCACTTTTCTTCTTGCTCTTGCGCTCCCCGTCTCGTGTCTTGTCGCCATAAAGCCTAATCTCCTTGACAACCTTCGATCAGATGAGTCTATTGTCTCATTACCTGAGGCAAACGATAATGCAGTCATTGATATCGCCCCTATTATACCTAATGACCTCCTAAAGAGAGACGACGATGTGAACCATGATCTAACGCCTGTAAATCAGGTCTTTGGTGATATTACCCAACGGAGAGGCGGTGGACATGGTGGTGGACATGGTGGTGGACATGGTGGTGGACATGGTGGTTCCTCTTCACACCATTCATCGGGATCAAGCTCTTCATCAAGTTCTCATAAGGGTGGATCAAACTCTGATTCTGATTCAGGATCTGGCTCTTCATCGGGTTCCTCATCTGGTTCCTCATCTGGCTCAGGTGCTGCTGCAGGTGCTGGTGCCGGTGCCGGTGTCGCTGTTGGCGCAAGAGGCTCAAGAGGTTCACATTCTACAACCACAACCACCAGGGCTAGCTCCACTTCTTCTTCTTCTGATGGTTCTAATGCTAATGAATCTTCAGGTGCTTCAATACTTGCCATTGTCGCCATTATAGCTCTCATATAATGATTCGCATTTCTAGGCATCAATAATCAATTCTCTTCCCCGGTTTTCAGCCTCTCTTTGTAGTCTACATGATATCTACAGTCTCAAAGTACGTGGAACAAGACCTTCATTAGCACAATCCACAGTTTTCAAAGTAAAACAACACAAAAAGGAATCAGTAGAAGTAGATTAGGTTTTTTTCTTTCAACCATAGGACAAGCACGCTTAGGTGTTCATGTAAGTAGATGGGTCGACACCCTCCTCTGGGAATTCGGTGATCTTGACATCGAATCTCTCCTGAATCTTACCCAAGACGCCTTCATCCTCCTCAGAAGAGACAAAGGAAATAGCAAGACCCTTGGTACCAAATCTACCAGCTCTACCAACTCTGTGCAAGTACTGGTCAGCCTCTGGTGGCATATCGTAGTTGATGGCCAAGTTGATTCTCTCGATATCAATACCTCTACCAAAGACATCGGTACAGACACAGATTCTCTTGTTGAAATCCTTGAAAGACTTGTATCTGGCAATTCTCTCCTCCTGTGGCATCTTGGAGTGCACAGTGATGGATGGGAAGTTGGAAGCACACAAAATCTTGTTCAACTCCTCAGCACGAAGAGTCGACTTGACAAAGATAATAACCTGGTTGAACTCAAGAGTATCGAGCAAGTCAGCCAAACGACGGTTCTTCTCCTTCTCAGCCAACTTGAGGTAGTACTGCTGCAAACCGTGCAAGGTCAACTTAGCTTCATCGTCAACGTAGATCTCCAATGGGTTCTGCAGGAACTTCTTACACACTGGTCTGATTTCCTGAGACAAAGTGGCAGAGAAGAACATAACCTGCTTCTCGTGTGGAGTAGCTCTAAAGATCTCCTGAACGTTAGCTCTCATACTAGCATTCTCCAAAACCTTGTCACACTCATCAATAACAAAGTTCTTAACGTTGTTAAGACGGATCTGCTTGTCTCTAACCAAACCGTAGAGACGACCTGGAGTAGAAACAATAATGTGAGGAGTGGTGTCCTTGTTCTTCAACAACTCAGCATCCTTCTTCTGATCAGTACCACCATAGAAGACAGCAGTCTTAACATCTGGCATGTACTTGGCGAATCTCTGATACTCAGCACGGATCTGGTAAGCCAACTCTCTGGTGTGACAGATCACAATGGTGGAAACCTCACCTGGAACTGGGTCCAATTGCTGAAGAGTGGACAAGACAAACACGGCAGTCTTACCGAGACCAGACTTGGCCTGGCAAAGAACATCGGTACCGTGGATGGACTGTGGGATACAGACCTGCTGGACTGGTTGGATTGATTGTTAATATTGTTGTTCGGTGGTGGGAGAGTATAAAAATGGAAGGGCAATGGTGTTTTCATAAAAGATCTTGCTGTATTCTATTAGAAAAGGGGGTCGAACTTCGAACCTTCGTTCATCTTGCTCAAGTAGGCATTATGTGCACATAGAAAGTTGGCATCTGGTTGCGTTTACAGTTGAACATAAACTTTCCAGGAGGGAAATGGGGTATCACAGGGAGAGGATCTGCGCAAGGTGCGGCGACATAAGCTTACACACACACACACAAGCAGACGCATCCTCAACAATCAACCAGTAAACATGTTCAAGCGAGTAGCAGCCATCAATCATCAGACTTTAATATTCGGTCTGTGAGTTCAAATGATGGCGCGTTATACATCTCGTTTGGGCAACAATTGAAGCCTCCTCAACACTATGCTTGTTGACGCGTCAGGAAAACTGACATGTGGAGGAGAGAGATATTGACCTTGGCGAATGGGGAATAACAGCAGCGTCTTTTATGAATCCGACAACACTGCCCTTGTGGAAGTAGAGTGGCACTAACCTTCAGATGGGTGCTCAAAACCGCAGTCGACAATAGCTCTCATGAGCTCTGGCTTCAAGAGGAAGTCCTTGAAACCGGTGGAGTGAATACCGGCGTAGGAACCCTTCTTGTCATCGTCCTTAGACTCAGTGGTTGGGACGATGTTGTCTTCTGGTTCGGAGTACTCCAACAATTCTTCTTCACCTTCGTGGGACATATTTGCAATCTTTAAATGGTGTCTTTCAGGGATCCCAAATGGTGTGTTGATAGTGAGAACACCTCATGCGCCTTCGTGTTTTTCTCGACGAAACTTTGGGGCCTCGGGAAAGTGGCAAAGGTGGCACTATTCGTTCTGAAATTTACGCGTAGTTCTCCTAGATTTTGTATGTGAGATTATGTCAGCTGTGCTGAAATGTACACGCATTGATCAATTAGCACTTGCATTATGAGGTATTCTAGTTTGAAAAGGTATTTAATATAGGTGTTTGTGATCCTATGTAATAGTGGTCAAAGGTTTATATGGGATTCATGGAAAAACACAGCCGAATCCTTGGTAATTGCTTCTTCCAGCACAAAACTTGGGGTGCATGATAACACTATAGTAGTCTTTGACATCTGTTCCACTAAAAGCAGATTTATGTGTCAAGCTCTACATTGAAAACAAATCTTCATAGTTAAGACTTGCAGATCTCTATTGAATAGTCTATGTATAGCACAAGCTCTGTCCAAGGTAAGAATTCAATAGTACCAGGGCCCTCATCTCCAACTGAACAGCCTATGTGGTTTTTAACTCTTAGATTAATATTCATATGATTGGCAATCAGGCATCCTAAGACCATTAAAACATTTTTTAACAATTAGAGAGCTTGGATGAATAATAAATTGGATAAAAACTTCATATAATATAAAACTAACAATTTGGTCATTTTGATTTGTTTAACTGAAAAAGAATCTCAAAATTCGTTTAAAGACCAAAAAGGGTTTCTTTAGTCTATTATGGTATCTGAGAAGCTTTCAGATATTCTAATAGAAACTTACACATCTATACTGCTTTTCTGAATTCTTTTAACAGAGAATTATGATTCGATGAATCATTAAAATAAGTAACTCTGTAAGACTAGGATGTACGGATGTTTCTGGTAGAGGTGTGCGGGTGTAAGTCTTCTGAGTTGGTGTCACTATTCTTTTCGTCTTAATAATAAACTTATTAATAGTACTCAGCTGATTAAATCAGCCTTTGTAGGTAAATCACTCCTCTAAACTGCTAATTTACTAACTATTATAAATAGAGAAGGAATTATCAATGGTGATGCAGTTCTGAAGCGGTTAGGGCAACATCATTTTTTTCTTGATCATCTCCGCGCAGACATCTCGGTTTCTCTATAGAACTATTGTTTTGTTTTCTTTACATCCTAAAAGTTACCTAAGGTCATTTGAAACCACTTATACGATGCTCCATGTTATTTTACGGGTGTCACGAACACTTACAGTACGCAGTTCAGCGTTCTGTCAGTGTGGTCCGAGCTTGATCGCACGCCGATCTCAAAAGGCTCTTCTTCATAGTACTTCTATCAAGCTCGCCAAGAAGTCATCAAAGCGGGTCGAGAAGAAGTCACTGAACCTCCCGAGATTCACCACTGTATCTTCTCTTGCCAATATCCTTGGTGTACGTTATGAGAGGCTTTCAAAGCGTCTTGAGCAGATGGGTTTCGAAGATCTTACACATAACTTCATCCTCGATCATGAGACTGCTGGTCTTATCGCAGACGAATATGGCTACGAAGTGAATTTCTCCGAGGGTAAAGAGGGAGAGGATCTTGTTCCATCAAAGACACCGGAAGACACATCATCGTGGAAACCACGTCCGCCATTTGTTACCATCATGGGTCATGTCGATCACGGAAAGACCACCATCTTGGATTACCTTCGAAAGTCCTCTATTGTGTCTCAAGAACACGGTGGTATCACACAACACATTGGTGCCTTCTCTGTGAAGACTCCCGTGTCAAAGAAACTCATCACCTTTTTGGATACCCCGGGACACGCTGCATTTTTGAAGATGAGAGAAAGAGGAGCATTTATGACCGATATAGTTGTGCTAGTTGTTGCAGCTGACGATTCCGTGATGCCACAAACGAAGGAGGCCATCAAACACATCAAGAAGTCAGGTGTGTCGGTCATTGTCGCTGTTAACAAGTGTGATAAGGAGAATGCTAACCCAGATAAAGTGATTGCAGATCTTGCTGCTAATGACATCGATGTTGAAGATTATGGTGGAGAGACACAGACCGTTAGAGTTTCAGGATTGACCGGATTGAACATGGAGAAACTTGAGGAGAGTATTATTACACTCTCTGAGGTTCTTGATTTGCGAGCACCTGACAAAAAAGTCCCAGCTGAAGGTTGGATTATCGAATCTCAATCCAAGAAGGGAATGGGTCCGCTTGCCACCGTTCTCATTCGTCAAGGAACCTTGAAGAAAGGTGACATTCTTGTTGCTGGTAAAACATATTGTAAAGTTCGTGCCATGAAAGATGAGACCGGTAAACAGGTCAAACAGGCTGGACCTGCAACTCCAGTTGAGATTTGGGGTTGGAAGGAGGTTCCAGAAGCTGGTGATGATGCCCTTCAGGCTAAGGATGAACAACAAGCTAAACGTGTAATTGAAACCAGACTCCTGAGAGAAGAGAGAGAAAAACAGGCTCTGGATATTGAAGTCATGAATAAGGTTCGTGTCGAGGCTAAGAAGGAGGCACAGGAGCGTGAGAGACAGGAGGAGTTGAGAAAGTACGGTCTTGTTGAGGAGGATATCGAAGGAGGAACTGAGAAGGAGGAGCAATCCAGTCAGATCAATGTCAAGTACATCGTTAGAGCTGACGTTAGTGGCTCTGCTGAAGCCATTGTGGAATCGATCAAGGATATTGGTAATGAGGAAGTGAAACTGACCGTTCTTAGTCATTCTGCCGGTGCCCCAATCGAATCTGATCTTGAAAGGGCTCAAATCTCTGGTGCCACAATCTTATTGTTTAACATGAACATTCCAAAGGATATCGATAACAAGGCTGCTAAGATGGGTGTAAAGATCAAAACCCATAATGTCATTTACCACTTGATTGAGGATGTCACCGAGGAGCTCTCTAGTAAGTTAGAGCCTATTATCGAGCTCAAGGTTCGTTCTGAAGCTGAGATCAAGGAGATCTTTGAAATCAAGGGACCACGTAAGAAGATTATCAAGATTGCTGGATCCAAGGTCACATCCGGTGCTATTGAAAAATCTACTCCAGTTAGAGTCATGAGAGACGGTGAAGAGGTTTACAGAGGTAAGTTTGAGACCATGAAGCATTTGAAAGATGATGTTCAAGAGGTGAAGAAGGGAAGAGAGTGTGGCTTGTCGTTTGATGGATGGTCAGATTTCAGACCTGGTGACATCGTCCAGAACTATGACGAGCATACGATCCCAAGATATTTGTAATGACCTTCACTTCATCCTTACTACATAACCACAGTCCTTTTGCTTGTACATATATTAATGATTGACGTTATGATTCATTCAACTAAGTTCTTCTAGTGATTTGTTCCTCCCACTGAACACCAACCCACTCCTCAACGTATCCAACATGTTGGGTCTCAGTTAAACCTGGCATGTAGTCCTCGACATCGGTATAGACGATGATTGTACCCCACTCAATCCCACCAGTGATCGCAGTCTCACCCTTTTCAAGATCAAGAATTGCCTTTGGCATGAGTTGAAGCTCAAAATGACGTGTCGATGATGGGTTGTAGGATGGGTTAGGGACAAGGTTTTTACTCACCTTCTTCGCCGTATGGTCCTTCGATGAGAAAAGAAGTGGCTTACCACCAAGGTCATAACGGAGAATCTGCCCTGGGTTGTACTCAACAATGTCACTGAAGTGTTGGAAGACCTTATCGTCCAAACCTGCAGAGATTGCTTGTGCTTCTGGGTTAAGCTCTCTCTCCTTACCAGAGGACGATCCGACTTCGTCGAGATCAAGAGCTGAATCAGAAATGTTCATGTTCTCAGGAAGCTTCTTGCTTTGTGGCTTCTTGTTAAACTTTTCCGGATCAACGTATGCAAAGTAACCTGGGTATTCTGGAAGTTTCTTGGCTAATGTGGACTTCTTTGGTTGTGGCTTTGGTGGGGCTGCCTTGGATGCAATGGAGGAGAAGGTTGGCTTCTCGTCAACTTTCTTCTGGTCAAAGGGACTTGCTGAGAATGGATTGGAGTCTGTGGATGATGATGAAAATGGGTTGGAACCAGATGCACTAAATGGGTTGTTCTCTGTGGAACCTGTCTTCTTTTCATCAAAGAGATAGTTTCTCTGGTTTTCAAGTTTCAATTTTTCATCCAGCTGTGATTTAAGTTCTTCCTCTTGCTGCTTCTCGAGCTCGGCAATTCTCTTTGGATCCTTCAACACACCTCTGATAGCCCTAACAGAACCTGGGGCTCTGTTACACTCGGACTTCTTACACCCCAGCACGTAGACCACTCGGTCGTAAAGGGCGCCTTCAAGTGGAGCGAAGGCCTGGAGTAGCAATGCTAGAGGCGATTGGCAGTTCTTGCAAATGAGAAGATCATCAGCAGGTGGGTTCTCTGGGTCCAACCACACTGGCTGACCACCGATGAATGTGTCTTCAACTGTAGGCTCATCCTCTTCGTTGTTGATTTCAGCATCAACGAAGCCCAAGAACACAGAGGATTTGGTGGTGGCATCGACATCTTCCTCATCAGAGGAGTATTCGTCGTGAGAGCTCATTATGATACGTGATTTATCGATCACTAAATAACACCACAGCATAGAGAAACGATGAGCTGAAGACAAAATTAAATAAAAAATGCCCCAAGACACCCTAACACCACATAGTTAATAAATGCCGACAAAAACGCGGTACGATTCGGGAGGGAACGAGGTGTCCCCTGTTTGTTGTGATGGAGGTTGTGCTTCTGAGAGATTCAGAGAGTTGAGTTCCTGTACCATCTGAGAGTCTTCTTTTGACCAAGAGGCTGCTCCATTGCTGAAAAGAGAGCCGTTGTTAAACTCTTCGTGGCTCCCCTCAATACTCGCAAGACACTTTCATCTCTTTGTACGACACCCTGCATCATGGACAACATCCAAGTTTACCTCAACGCTACCCAACTCGCCTTTAACGAGACAATTGCAGAGTACATTGGTTCTCACAACCTTGATGGCTATAAACTACCATTTTCGCTTGCCGGAACGCTTTTGCTTGCAGTCGTTGGCTGGCTCGTGACGCGTCGCTTCTTGTACGGATCAAGTTCCTCCAAGCATGAAAAAGCCATCAAGTTCTCAATTGAGCTCCCAGATGAGGCCAAGCCACACTGGAAGGGTAAAAGACTTCAACCGGCTGCTATCAAGAATGACGAAGAGCCAGAATACATCCAGTCTTATTGTCCAGCCACCGGCCAGTTTCTTGGCAAGTACAAGAGTAACACCCGTGATGAAATTGATGAAATCATTGGTAAGGCAGCAGCTGCTCAGGAGACTTGGAAGAACACAACATTTGCCCAACGTCGCCAAGTTCTCAGATCTATGAGTGAATTCATCGTCAAGAACCAGGAAAATATTGCCCGTGTTGCATGCAGAGACAGTGGTAAGACACTCGTTGATGCCTCAATGGGTGAGATTCTTGTCACCCTCGAGAAGCTCAACTGGATTATCAAGCATGGTGAAAAAGCACTGACCCCATCTAAAAGAGCTGGCCCATCCAACATTCTCATGTCTTACAAAGGTGCTGAAGTCCGCTACGAACCATTGGGTGTTGTGTCCGCCCTCGTGTCATGGAACTACCCATTCCACAACATGCTTGGTCCTATTATTGCTGCTATCTTCACCGGTAATGCCATTGTTGTCAAGTGTTCTGAACAAGTTGTCTGGTCTTCCCAGTTTTATATCAAGCTCGTCAAGACCTGTCTTAAGGCTTGTGGTCATGATCCGGAGCTCGTTCAACTCGTTTGCACATGGCCAAAGGATGCCGACTACTTTACCTCCCATGAAGGTTTGTCACACATCACCTTCATTGGTTCCAGACCTGTTGCCCACCATGTTTGTAAGGCCGCTGCTGAGTCTTTAACACCTGTTGTTGTTGAGCTTGGTGGTAAGGATGCCTTTATGGTGCTAGATGATGCCAAAGATCTCAATGCCATTGCCTCTATCATTATGCGTGGTACTTTCCAATCTGCCGGTCAGAACTGTATCGGTATTGAGCGTGTTATCGTCACTGAGAAGAACTATGATAAGCTTGTTGCGATCTTGGAGAAGCGTGTTCCACAATTACGCCTCGGTTCCGACATTGATCAACTCGAGGACATTGATATGGGTGCCACTATCAGTGATGCCAGATTTGAAATCTTGTCCAAACAGATTCAGGAAGCCGTGTCTCAAGGTGCTCGTTTGCTTGCCGGTGGTAACAGATACCAACATCCAAACTATCCACAAGGTCATTACTTCAGCCCAACTTTGCTTGTTGATTTGACCACCGATATGGAGATTGCCCGCGAGGAGGTATTTGGCCCAGTGTTGTCCATGTTCAAGGCAAAGGATACCGAGGATGCCATTCGTATTGCCAATTCGACCGAGTATGCTCTTGGTGGATCCGTGTTTGGAAGTGATTGGAAACAGTTGAACTATGTTGCTAACAGCATTAAGACCGGTAACGTTGCTATCAATGACTTTGCCACTTTTTACGTTTGTCAATTGCCATTTGGTGGTACGAAGGGTAGTGGATACGGTAAGTTTGGTGGTGAGGAAGGTCTTCAAGGGTTGTGTAATGCCAAGAGTGTATGCTTTGATAAAATTCCATTTGTTTCAACACAGATTCCACCTCCATTGGACTATCCTATCAAGAATGAAGAGAAGGCTTGGGGTTTCGTTAAGGCTTTGAACATTGGTGGTTATGATGTGAGTTGGTGGAACAGAATCAAGGCTGTTGGTACCTTGGCCAAAAATGCCAGTTGAGTTGTGGCTGGATGGACTAAACAGGGTTAACAAAAGTATTTACTAGATAAATAGAGATTTTCCATTGTTACAGCAAAGTAGTGAAAATGTCGTGAATTTTAAGAGGCTGTGTGTCATATGCAAAACTATAGGAGAAGATGGTTAGCTAAGAACACTCTTTTCAGCGGCCTTCAACTGCTTTTGCAATTCATCCAAGAACTTCTTATGTATCTTTTCAACCTCCTTTTCAGCCTTCTTGACTGTATCGTTCTTGACATAGCTCTTAAGATCTTTCAAGGCAACAGCTCTTGCGGAGGACAGCGAGTGCTTTGACGGACTCTGCTTGAAATGCTCAAAGTCTTTCTTCAACTCCTTGGCAATCTCCTTACGGTGCTCAGCGGTTGGTGCAGGAAGTGGCACCTTGAGCTGTTGTGGGAAGTTTGGAACCTCTTGTGGGTTCATGTTGAGACCGGAGGCGAGAACAGCAGAGACAACGTGCTTCACGTTGGCAGGATCAAAGACCGTGATTATGAGGTTTCTTCCCTTGATAGCAGTCTGTGCAACGGCCACGTATGGCTGAGTTTCTCCATGACCGACTGGAACATCGAGGTTGTCAAAGACTGATGGGTTTGCGGCTCCCTGCTTCGTTTCGGCCAGACGCTTTTTGAACTGTTCAAGTGAGTCTGACATCTGCTTCTCAAGCTCCTTGAGGACCTTGGATGGATCTTCCTCGGCGAGAGGCTCTTCATCGACGGCAGCTGCTTTCTTGTTGGCATGCTTACTCTTTGCGGGCTTCGAGGCTTTCTTCTGGAGCGCTGGATGTGCGGAGAAGCAGCGCACAAGGGCCGGTGAGACTGTAGATCTGGAGACGGTGAGTGCACCGGAGGATACACGCGAGATTAGGAGTCTTCTGAACATGTTTGCGTGGTAATTGACAGTAATTATGGGCCCGTCGTTGTGGTGTGACGTTGGCGACTGTTTTATCCCGGTGCTTGTCTTCGCGAGATGAGATGTGGAGAAAATTTCTAGTGTCTCTCTCTGTGTGTGTGTCTCTGTCTCTCTGTCGAGTTACCTCTTGAATGCACTAGAGTCCCATATGGAGGACCTCAGCAAACGGTGTGAGATCTGTCTCGAGCACGAGCACAAGTATCGTTGTCCAAAGTGTGGGGCCAAGACTTGTTCGCTCGAGTGTGTCAAGCAGCACAAGACAAGGGCACAATGCGATGGAGTCGTTGATAACACAAAGTTCATTAATCGGACAGAGTTCCATGAGGACCAGTCACTGGTACAGCGAGACTACAATTTCCTCACGCGGCTTAACAGAACCATCTCAGTGCAGAAGGAGGATGTGCGCAGCAGGAGCAAGCGAATCCTTACTAGTAATACTAGGAACCACCACAACGCTCACAAGCGTCAACAACACGGCCCACCACAGTCATCACAGGACGCTGTTCAATTCCCCACTGTTACCAAGAGAGGCGTTATTGTGCGTCAGCTGCCAAGGGGGATGCAGAGGTCCGTCCTCAACAAGTCTATGTGGGATAAGAAGCTGAACACTTATGTGTGGACCATCGAATACATTCTTGTTGATCCTGAAAGTGGGAAGGAGATCCAAAGGACCACGAGGAACAGAGTTACGGAGAACTCTAAGGTAAACGAGAGTATCCCACACAGGATGGTGGAGATTACTAAGGCCAAAGATGAGACTGCCGAGTTGTTTTGTTTCTTGAAGCTCGTGGATAAACCCGCATCAAGACCCGAGGTCGTGTTATTGGAGAAGGACAAGATGATTGCTGAGGTATTAAAAGAACAGATTGTTATTGAATATCCGACGCTGATTGTTTCTACAAGGAGAGAGGTTAAGGGATACAAGGAGTATGAAGAGCCACAACCTGAGCCCCAGTCTGCATCTTCGTCCGAGTCTGAGTCTGACAGTGATAGCGACTCTGATAGTGATAGCGACACGGACAGTGATGAAGAAGAAGAAGACGATGATGAAGATCAAGAAGATTCAGACGATGACGAAAAGCCGGAAGAGGAGTCTTCAAAGGCACCAGAGATATTAGAAGTTAACGATCAAGTCATTACCCCACTACAGATCGAGAAGGATGAAGCACCTGCTTCTCCCACCAATCCTGTGGTTTAGCATAGAACAATTTAATGAGAGCATTGTTAATGGCATAAACATTGATAGAATGTTGGATTCATGAACTCTTAGTATGATTTCTTGTGCATCCCAAACATGGTAATGTCCCGAAACGGACATATCCATCCGCGACTTGAGCGCGTCTCGATTTCGAGTGCTCGGAGACACGCGGTACATGTCAACTATAGTTTATACCTTCTTTCATCAACAATTCACCTTGGCTAACATCCATTCACCAAGACGAAATGCCACCGAAGTCTAGATCACCTTCACGAGATCCGACACAGGAGCCAGCTGTTTCCACCTCTGAGTTGTCCCAGGTGGAGGATTACGGTGACTTCCCACCAGGTACCATTGTCCTAGCCAAGTTGAAGTCCTTCCCACCATGGCCAGCCATTGTGATCCCTTACGAATCTATCCCAGAAAAGATTCAAGCCTCGAAGCCCAAGAACCCAGGCCGTGTGCAGAGTCGTGGCAAGCGTAAATCACAGGGTAAAAATTCAGTACAGGAACCTCAAGATTCTCGTCTTTGGTGTGTTCGTTTCCTTAGGGATGATACTTTTATGTGGGCAACATCTAAGGATATCTCGTTGTTGACCACTGAGCAGATTGAAGAGTTTTTAAAATCGAAGAAGGCCAAGAAGGTGATTAAGAGTGCTTATGAGATGGCGCTCAATCCACCAGATGTTGAAGAGTTTATCATTTATGGAAGTGATGGGAAGCCCATGGATATCGATAATGAAGCTGATGATGCTGATTTCCAAGAAGGTGAATACAGTGGGGAAGACGAAGATGAAGATGATGATGATGGCTCAGCAGATGAGATTGAAGATGATATCGATCTCGAGATCAGTACACCTTCAAAGAAGACATCATCTAGGAAAAGCACTTCCCCAACTAAGAGGAAAAAGGCAACACCTGCAAGAAAGACCAAGAGGGCAAAGGTAGAAACCAAGAAAACACCGAAAAAGGGTAAAGCTAAAGGTAGGGGAAAGAACAAGGTTGACGAATACGAGGAAGATGCACCAGAGGAAGAAGAAGACTTGGATACTTCATCTGATGAAGATTGGGACGTTGAAGTTGATGCAACTGAAGAACCGGTGTGCACAACATATCCTGATCCAAAGTCCATTGCTGCATCGATCAAGAAAAGAGCTCCAATGCTTAAGAAGGCTAGGTTCCAATTACAAAAGACTTTGTTATCTAGTCAGGAAATTCCAAATGACCTATCAACAGTGTCATCGACATTGGGTACACTTGAAAAACTTGAAGATGTCCAATTGTCTCTTGTGAACAAGTCAGGACTTCACAAAGTACTATTCACGATCCTTAAGAGACCAGATTTGGAAACTAGAGATACGAAGCTTAGGAAAAGGGTTTCTAGTCTTGTAAAAAATTGGTATCACATGGAGATTGATCCACAAGAGAATTGGACATTTGATGATGTTGAAGATTCAGCCGATGTATCAATGACTGATGCTGCTGATGGTAGTGCCACTCCAGCTGAAGCAGTTACCAGTGTGAAAGATGAGTCTAATGGTCATTAAATAGAACTGCGCAGTATAAACTGATAAGCTTCAAGATGTTGTAGAGTCCAATGAGTGACAGAGATTAAGACAGCTAAGAGTTAAGATATAACATATATATATTTTCAAGATTTTTGATTATAAAAGTAGTTGTGAGGTTGATTGAATTATGTAAGATAAAAATGAATGTGTAATTTATCTAACTTGAAAATAAATTACAAATCAGTTGTCAAATTGACCAAAGGAGATGATAATACGGATTAAATTCATGTCATATATTCAATTCTCTAACCTCCATAAAAGGATGAATATAAAAGGGATTAAAGAGAAGCATAACACAGTCTGTCTTTCAAGCTTGAAATTGAGTCTCGAAGATGCTTTTTTAGCTCAGTTGGGAGAGCGTATGACTGAAGTTCATAAGGTCTTGTGTTCGATCCACAAAAAAAGCATTATTTTTTGTCATTTTATTTTTATCTTTTTTTTTTACTTAACCAGGGGTAAGAAAGTACAAGAATGGAGGAGATTGGGTGTATGTAATTCTCTTTGTTATGCATCAGAGACACTGAAATATTTGAATACTAATCATGAAGCTGTGCGATAGTTTACCCCAGGTACTGCCCACCTAGAAGGATAGATAGTATCCCTTATCAGACATTCGCTTCTTAGTGACGCCGATCATGAGAAGGCATGAGAAGACATGAGAAGACATGAGAAGATATGAGAAGATATGAAAAGAACTTGCAAGAAGTTGATAATGTAAACAGAGAAGATATAGTTAAGGGTTTAATCAATAATACGAAACAAGCTGTAATGTCGATCTTGGATGTGCGCGATGTATTTGATCTAGTTTAAGAAACGTTCGCTTAACCGCTGATCTGTGTGACGCTTCATCTGCCAAGATAACCGAAGTACCCAGTTTATCAGCCACGAGAGAGGGCTACACCATATATGGCGTAGCTTTTAGTGACTCAAAGATATGAGGACAGGACAATTGTAGGTTGAATGGTAGACTGGAAGGAAAGAAATGGCTTACAAGGGCTAATCGTAACACTAGGCTCTATCAGCTGCAGCTTCTATAACGCTTTGCATGAATGAGTTGGCAGATTAGGTTTTTGCGTATGAATGTATTAGTTAGTTCATAGATAAGGTACTTAAGAATAGTGTTAGGACACCATGAGAAGAGAGTAGGGGGACTATAAGTTAGTCTTCTTAATCAATGTTATGCTTAAGAGGTGGAGGTAACGCTTATTAAATATTGGTGATGTACAGCGCTGATCGTGCGTTTAGGGGGTACGCTGTCTCGGTGGAAGTATCAGTTCCGACACTTCTCAAATGTTTGGACAGTAGACAACAAGTGAAGAGGAGGTTAAGCTTGAAAAGGAAGAGAAAGAATAAAGAATCAAGTATAAGAGGATAAATGTCACACACTGCTAAAAAAAGATAGAAGGGGGCTTTGCCCCCTCTCTCCCTCTCTCCCTCCATAAGCGTAAATCTTCGAGGGACCCACCAGCCCCGCCCGAGTCCGCGTTTTCGCGCGCCTGCCATTCCGGTGCTCTGCCAGCGAAAAACCCAAGAGATGAAATTAAAGAGGCGAACCCCAGTTCTCCTTCAATGGGCATCAATTAATCACGGCGGCTCACTTTATAGCGCGTGTTTTATACTTTTGCACGACTTACAATGTCCCGTAACGGTACTATGGACTCCAGGCTGTCCAAGGATGCGTTCCAGCTCCAACTCCAGCAGCAGCAACAACAACAACAACAGCAGCAGAATCTGCAACATCTCCAGAACCTGGAGAGTAGCGTCAACGCTTACCAGGCTCGCTCGCTCACCAGCGCTGATAGACGTGCACTCAACGAGGTGCTTGCCGGAGACCAATCCATTAACCAGCAGATAGCATCTCAGCAACAGCAACAGCAACAACAGACGCAGCAGCTTCAGCAGCAGCAGCAACCGCTTAACTCGCTCGGGTCACATTCCCTTTCAATTGGTAGAGGACAAGCAGCACCAACACAGCCACAGCAGCAACAGCTCAACAACTCAGGACATCAACAGGCCGCTTCTAGAGCTATATCAAACTACGATACAGTTCACGCCCGTCAGAGTAGCATGGGACCTTCAACTTCTGCTCACGTTGAAATGCGCAATCCCCTTCACGTTATGGTACCAACTTCAGGTAACCCAACTGAAGTCTTGGCGGGCCGTTTCGTAGCATGGAGAACCATTGTTAGCTCCCTTATACAGTATTTGAATGAGGTTGTCAGTATCGAAGATGAAATTGTTCGTCAACAGACCAGACTCGCTAATTCAGTTACATTTACGCTGTTTGATCAGCCATCTTCTTCAAAAGATAGGCGCTCAAATACATCTTCTAACAACCCACATGGATCCACAGGGGTAAGTCACCAAAAGGATGGTCAGGATGTCTATCAGACAAATTTCTTCTTACCACAGGGAAACGGTTCAGTTCAGGACCTACCACAGATCTTTAGAAACTATCACGCCACTTCTGCTGCATTAGCGCAAAGAGCTTCTAGAGATTTGGGCAAAACTGTAATCCCACGTCTTGAAGATTTAAGAAGAGAACTCCTTGTCAAGATCAAGGAGATTAAGGGATTGAGTTCTGATTTCAAAAACAGTGTCCAAAAGGAACTTGCTCAGACTAAAGTGGATCTTCAACACTATATCAAGTCCGTTGATGACGCCAAGTTTAACCCACAGAATGTCCAACCAAAGAATGATCCTTATTTAACAAAGATCGCCTTGGATAGACAAATCAAGAGACAGATTGTCGAGGAAAATTACCTTCATGAAGCATATACAAACTTGCAAAATTCTGGTAAAGAGCTCGAAAAAGTGGTTGTCATTGAGGTTCAAAATGCCCTAACAGTATATGCCAAATTGCAAGGTGAACAAGCTCAGAATGTCTTTGATAGATTGATCTCCAACCTTGATTATGGCTTCTTAACAAAACCTCCATCATTCGAATGGGATCAGTTTGTCGTAAAGGATAAGAACTTCATCGATGAAAACTTGCCAAAGAGAGACTATAAGAGCGTTCAGTATGACAAGAACAATGATCCATTGTCTTATGAAGTTCGTGCTTCTTTCTTGGAAAGAAGATCCAAGTTCCTCAAGTCATACTCTAGAGGATTTTACGTTTTGACTCCAACGTTCTTCCATGAGTTTAAGACAGCTGACCGTAAAAAGGATCTGATTCCAGTCATGTCTTTGTCGTTGGATGAGATAGAGCTTGAAGAGCACTCTAAACAGGACTCTAGTCAGTTCAAGTTTGTACTCAAGAAGGTCGGAAGACTGTCCTCGCACAAGTTTATCTTCCGTGCCGAGTCCTACGATACCATGATGGCTTGGTATAATGACATCAAGTCCTTGAAGAGCCAATCAAGTCCAACCAGCAGAGGTTTGTATGCCGCTAAGAATCACACTGCCAAAATTTCTCGTGTGTCTTCCAACGCTACCTCCAGAGTTATGAGAAACAGCATGGCTAATGATTCTAACAATGAAGTCAACACCATACTCACTGCATCAAACAACAACCAGAACTTACCATCACAAGATGATACTTTTCGTTCCCCCTCTCTCATGAATAGTGATGCCATATATGTCAAACAGATTGGTGCCGAGTCGACACCACAGGGCCAGAGACAATACGTCCCATCACAAAACAATGGCCAACAACAACCAACACCGCAACAATATCAACGCTACTCTTTGCAGTTCAGCCCACAACAGCAACAGCAAAATAACCTATCACCACAGCAATACCGTGTCCCACAAAACACAGCACCATACCCGTCTCAACCAATGCTACAACAATACATGGAATATCAACCAATCCCATCAAAATCTCAGCAACAGGAAAGAAATGTCCCACATGTTTACGTTGAGTCCGCAACTCCAGTGACAACTACCAAAGGTGGTAACCAACGCCCATCTATGGATTCCTACAGAAATGGTGAGGCGGATGGCACTTCCCTAAGTGAGGATACAATGAAGACTCCTGCTAAGGAGACGCAGGAGTTAGATGATGGTTTTGAGCCAAGAAGTGTCAATGGTCAAAATGGGAAGATGTTGCAGTATCAGTGAAGATGGTGATACTGTAGCGTTCTTGATGAATATGGTGAGAAGTTATTTCCTTTTGTTTTCTCTTGTTTCGTGATGGTGTTTGATGGATTAAATGATGAATTTCCTATGTACTCTTTCTCTTTTACATCTAGACACTTCTTATGCATCCATTTACATTCAAAAGACTTCAATGAGGCTGTAGAATTCATAAATAAACATCATACCAAAGTCTTACCAACCTTGAGGAAGATCCCCACAATAGCCATGGCACCAGCAAGGATACCCAGTCTCTTATCCTTAGCCTTGAGCGTATCAACACTCTTGACAACTTTGATGAACGAAGTGTCAAACTTCTCATCAGAGAACTTCGCCAAGACACATTCCTTACCTCTCTTAGTGATAGAAACCTTCTCCTCATCCGTCAAGTTTGAAGCCTGAACAAACACCTCGGCCAAACTTGGGAATTTTGAATTATCACCCTCCTTATAATCCGGATCACTGACATCCTTGAAGAAAAACCCAGTTCTAGTTTCAATCGACCACTCACTAGTCTCTTTCTTCAATTCGCTGTTCCAAGGGACAACAATATCAAGCAATGGACCAGCACTGGCATGTACTAGTGGAATCAATCCACTAGCAACGTATTCCACGACAGCGATACCAAAGTGTTCATTCCACATTGCATTCAAACCAAAAGAGGCACGACGAAGATGTGCCAACATGTCCTGATACTTTGCATCGAGAATGAATTCGATGTGCGTCTCTGGGATGTTCAATTTGGTGGCTTTCTGCTTTAAGAAGGCAACATATTCTTCATCAGCCGCGTCACGGATGGATCCGATGAGGATGAGCTTTGGTGCAGATTTTAGCGTTGCCGTCTTGAGGAATTCGGCGTATTGTTCAATGATGAGGTCATGACGTTTCTCAGGACGGAACTGCGAAAGAGACACAATGGTATTGTCTCTTGTCCATGTTGTCTCCGTGAGGTCTTTCTCCGTGATGAACTTTTCCGTGGAGCATGGTGGACAAAGAATTGAAACGTTGTTATTTAAGATCCAGATGTCCCTGATGTGGTTCTGAGTCCATGAGGAGTTGGTGAGAACAACATCAACAAAGAGACCAACAAGTCTGTACACGTTCATGAAGAGACTCCAATAAATGAACTTGACCAGCTGCTTTATACCCGAGACACTTGTGACTGACGGCTGCAACTTACCAAGCATATCATCCGAGATGACGGGGAAGTGAACGTATGCAACAATTGGAGCACCAAGCCAGAGCCATACTAGAGGGTATGAGAAAGGATATCCCATCGTGTCAAGCCACACGTCAGCTCTCAATTGCAACATTGCCTCCATGGCTAACACCATCGATCCGATTGCCTGACCAAGAAGAGTGAGGAATGGCCAGGTCTTTGGATCCACCAGCCATCTGTACTTGAGACGAATGAAGTCAACTCTCTGCTTGTCTAGATCAATGTTGAATCTCTTGAACACGTTGGCAAAGATAGCATCATCAGAGTCCGTGTCACCGGTATAAACTGCAACGCGGATGTGTGGTAGCTTCAACGTGTTCTCGACGGCTTGCCAGAGCACGCGCTCTCCACCACCACCGGCATTGCAGTACGGGTGAAAGAAGCCGTACGTCTTGACCTGTCTAGTCGTCATTGCTGAATCTGCTGGAGTTGGGGCTTAGCTGAGGTGAAGAACATCTTTATTGCGGAAGGAAGAAGTTAAAATAATGGCACTGATATAGAACCCTTTGTTATCGCGAACTGCCATCGCCCCCACCGGGCATCGCCGGTCTACGGACAAGTTATCGTTTCTAAATCGTCAATGGTATATTCAATCGTCAAAAAACAGGACACCCCGTACGTCTCACTTCATCATGCCGGTGAGGTTTCACCATCAATCTGTGTCAACATCTCCACAACAAGCGTCTGCAATGGGCCATAGTCTTTCTGGGCAATCAAGTTGAACTCGTCAGCAAAGAGTAGGAAGTGTTTAAAACTCGTATTCAGCAGTGTGTTGAGACCTAATTCAATAACTTCGTTGAAATGATGGCAGTAGATGTGTGCATAAATTCTGAAGAGTCTCTTCATGATGGTCTTTACAAGAGACTGGAACTGAGGTGGGAAGGGTTGCCCCATCTTGGAAGGAAAGATGTTCTCATCGTCAAACAATGATTGGATCCATGTCATCAAAGACTCAACGTACTTTGGTGCACTAACGCTGACCGGTTTCGAAAGGTTTGAGTCCTGCCAGAGGTACTCGTATTCACTTGTGGCAACCATACGTGGACATGTAGCTGGGGAACAGAACTCTGTAATGGTTCCGTATAGCATGTTGATCTGGTTGTAAAAATCAACAACGTGTACCGCAAGCCATTCGTTTAAATTCTCATCTTTTGGCAACTTTACAGCTTGGGCCAATGCAGTTCCCGACCCTAGAGTTGACTCAACGATGGACTTGATGTCCTTGTGTGTGGAGATGGTGGTGTAGTCGTTGGTGTTTGGTGCCTCGTTCTGAAATTGCGCTGGAAGAGATGAGCGCTGTTGCGGCTGGTTATAGCTGTAGTTCTGGTTGCCATACGCCATGTCATTCGTGTCATGAGTGGTTTTCTTGAACCCTCTGGTAGACTTAATTGTGTGGCCGTTGTTCAGGTGTCTGTAAATGACAAGGTTAGTATCAACGCGTCAGACATGAGGCTTCGTGTGGGGAGGAAGAGGACTCACAAGCTCTGGAAAAACGACATGCTGGCCGGTATGTAAGTATTCTGTTAGTGAAAGGAGTTGTCAAGGTCTATGGATGAAGAAGGGCTCCGTTCCACGTGTCTTGATACCTTCGTTTTACCTCTGGAAAGGATGGATGTGTCAGTTCCAGTAGCCTTGTTTTTTGTTTTGTACATCCCACGTCGGCTGTTTACCAATTACCTGATCAGGTTGGATTTCGTAATTTGCGCAATGCATTTCGCTGATTTGGCGCAGTGGCGCAAACTGGCGCAAAGCGTGTACTAGCCACAGCACTCGCCACAGCACTAGCCACAACTCGCGTGACATGGCATCAGCACCGAGCTCTCTATCACCATCTGCAATCCTCCCCGATAGCGACTTTGAAAAGCAGGACTATTCCTAGAAAATTAAAGATCTAAGCGTTGTACAATCTATAATGCGTATTTATATAGCTGGACACATCAGAAACACATAACAATGGCCGAGACAGTCGATCAGAGTTGGACCAGAAAGGCTAAAGATATCGCTTCTGGCTTTGCTGGTGGTGCAGTTCAAGTGCTCATCGGACAACCATTTGACCTAGTCAAGGTCCGTCTTCAAACGGGACAGTTCAAGACACCGGTCGAGGTTGTCACCCATACTCTGAAAAATGAAGGTATCCTTGCCTTCTACAAAGGTACACTCCCACCATTGATTGGTGTTGGTGCTTGTGTTTCCGTCCAGTTCTACGCTTTCCACGAGGCCAGAAGACAGATTCTCCAGAGATGGCAGCAAGTTGGTCAAACTGACCTTACGCTTCCACAATTCTATCTTGCTGGTGCATTTGCTGGTGTCATGAATACACCAATCACTTCCCCTGTCGAGCAACTTAGAATTCTCATGCAGACACAACCATCTGGTGAGAAACGTACCTATTCTGGCTCAAGCGACGCTCTTAAAAAGATATATGCCTCTCATGGTCTCGGTGGTATCTTTAGAGGCTTTAACGTTACATTGGCTAGAGAGGCCCAGGCTTACGGTGTGTGGTTTTTGACATACGAGTTCCTTGTTCAGTCTGCTCTTCAAAGACAAGGAATCCAGAGAAAGGATTTGACTACCCCAGAGTTACTCTTGTTTGGTGCACTTGCCGGTGATGCACTCTGGCTCGCATCTTACCCACTCGACGTTGTGAAGAGTAGAATTCAGAGTGATGGATTCGGTAAGGATGCAAAGTTCAAGAATGCAAGAGATGTTGCTCAACAGATTTGGAAAACACAAGGATTCGTCGGTTTCTGGAGAGGTATCGGTCCTGCTCTTGTCAGAGCCATCCCATGCAGTGCAGGTACATTTGCTACGGTTGAGCTAACACTTAGATTACTTGGTTAATGTAGAACCCTTAATGTAATGCAAGATGCTTTTTGTGTCCATTTTAAATATGTGCAAATCTTTGTGACAATGTGGAATCTTCATGCTCAGCAAGATGATTTGTGGAGGACTGATCGTTCTTGGAATTATCGATGGCCTCTCTAATTTGTCTATGCGTAGATGTGATGAATTCAGTGTAGGACTCTGTCTTGTCCAAAGCACGATCCTCAACCATACAGTCGTTAAACTCAAATTCAGCACCATCCAAACGCTGTCTAACAAGTTGGAAACCCAAGAACTCAAGACCCAAGAAGTCTGTGAAGTACTTGATGATGTTACGAGCTTGTAAGTTCACGTGGGTATCAAGTTCGGGCAATGTATGAGTTGATGGATCGAGAAGAGAGACATCATCGACACCAAATAGATCCTTCACAAGTAACGGATTAACCTGGCTGTGGATGTAAAGCAAGAGCTTGCTTCCAGTAAAGACAAACAATGCTGAGCCGAGAGACACAAACTGGTGAGAAGCACGAGTGTTTTGTGGCATATTGAACTTACCAGTATCATCATAGAGACAATCAGTTTCGGAGATCTGGATGAGATTGATCATGGCAGGGTACAAGTGGTACATCAAGCGTTCCAATGGAAGAGAATTGTGAAGATAATAGTCATAGACTTTCGTATTGTTCTGGACTCCTGTCCTGAAGAGTTTAGCCTTTTGGAAGGAGTTGATAAATGCCGGTAGCGTGCTCAAACTGTCTGGGAAGATCATCTGGGTTGGAAGCAGATTTGGATGAGAGACCAAAGTTCTGTACCGATGTAGAATATCAACAATTTTGGCCTTTGTAGAGTTCTTCACTTCGGTTGGGTGCTGCTTGGTAACATAGTGAAGACAGTTCTTGACAATGATGTCCACAACAGTATCTTGATCAGCAAATGCAAACACGGTACTGATTTCTGTTGTCACAGACGCAATTGTGTTGATTACTCTAACTCTTCTCTTACCATCGATACCAGTGAATAACAGAGCTGTTTGGAAGTGAGCATCTTGTGTTGAGTCCAATTTGGAGTCATACTTGAAAAGCACAGAAACTTGCTGATCTGAGCTGAGGATAGGAAGCTTTGGATCTTGAGCGCCGTTGGCATCAAAGTTACCATAGTAGTCAGACACTTGAAGACCATTCGAGCAACGCACCTTCAATTGGGCCTGATAACCCTTAGTGTTTAGGACGGAGGCCTTGAATTCCTCAAAGTACTGTGCCTCATCCCTAGCTGCAACGAAATTGGAGTAAAGCTTCAAAGAACCAGCGGTCTTGAAAAGAACATTGGCAGAATCAACAAGTCTCACAGCACCAGAGCTCAGAACAAACAAGTCCATACCGACATTGTGCCTGATAAAGCCATCTGCCAATCTCTGGTAGAACTCTGATTCTGACTTGAACGTACCACTACCCATGTCCTTGTTGTCTGGGTTTGTTAGACTACCTGGTCCCCATGTTGGCAATCTGGAGAGTGTCGTAGTGATCTTACCACCACCAACTGTTTTCAATGCCTCTAGAGCATAATGAAGGACGGCTCCATATGCAACTTCTGAGCCCTTGAAGTCAACATAGGCTTGTTCAATGTGATTCAAAGCGGCATAAATCTCTTGACTGTGTTCCTGTGGATCGACAAATAAGCCACGATGGATTGGCACGAATGGGTCTTCAAGATCAGATGCAACAATGACTTGAGTTCTTTCGGAGTCCAAATTATAGAACTGGATCTGTTTGTTGTAGGTCATGATACCAACTCTCACACTAGGTGGCAGACTCATTAATGTAGATCTGATGGCTTCAATGGTAGCGGCAACAACATCATTTGTGGCAGTGACATCAATAACGAAAAGATGGTGAAGAGCTTCTGGTGCCTTGTTATCATCAACCCAATAGGAGGATGGGACAACGAAATCAACAACACCCTTGTGTAACTCTGGTCTTTGGAGAACATCGATACGTCTTCCTGAAACATCCAACGGACATTGGTAGTTGTAATCGCACGGACTGGCAAAGTTACACATGTTACAGACGTACTTGTTGTCATGTGTAAACTTCATTGCAGGGTTCACGTAGGTACGACAACGACGACATCTTGGTGGACCTTGTATGCTGTCTGTGAAGTCAATCTCCGGGATTGGTTCCTCATCGGAATCGAGTGGGGCAAATGGCCGGACGGTGAGACCCAATGGAAGTTTTGTTGAAGCACGGAGTGTCTCGGAGTCAGGAACAGCATACATCGAGAGTCTGCTGAATTTTGGAACGGCGACACCTTGATCGATAGCCTGGAAGCGAGTGACAGAGGTTGGTGGGTGAACATTATGGAACGACTTGAACGGTTCAAACTTGAACTCCTCTTGATTCACATGACGGCCATAAGTCACATCGAGGGAGTCTCCAGTAGTAGCTGATGGTGATCCCATGGAAGCTGCTTGGGCCGCGGCAAGCGTTGATGAAGAATGTGTTGTTGTAGCTGCAGGTGGACCAAAGCCACCGGCACCAACTGGCGGTGTCGCCATCGGATTGAAGCCATTCTGCACGGAAGAAAACATACCCTGGGATGGGGATGGTGACTGGAAAGCATTTGAAGGTTGCGAGAACTGTGGTTGAGCGAAGGTTGCAGAGTTGGGCTGAGCCGGCGTCAAGTTGTGGTAAGCTCTAGCTGTCTTCTTTTTACGCGGCGCTGGGGCCTGCAGGGAGACATGCTGGACTCCCTCTGTGATCTCAGCGGTTGGGTCCATGGCGTATCTGTGATTGTAGGGTCTGCTAGGGTAAGCGCCGTGGGAGAGGTCAGAATACTCTTAGGGGCCAGTGAGGAGTGTTCTCCGTTCGGGTCCATTTTAAGATGCATCTGAGCCTTCAACGTCGCGCTCGATCGAAATCAAAACAGTTGACCGGGAACCGTGGTGGGTCGCGAAAAGGCTCACGCGAAAACGCGACTCTACACAACACTGCGCGTAAACAAAAAGAGAACTCTCTCTTAACTAGAGGCGCCAACAATAGGAAGCTCGTTATATTGAGATCTAACCATCAGATCAGGTTCCATGGGTGTTTCCGGTCTTCTCCCGCAGTTGAAAGAGATCCAAGAGACGGTCTCGTTGGAGAGTTTCCGTGGGAAGACGGTCGCTATAGACTCCTACGCATGGCTTCACAAAGGCGTCATGTCCTGCTCGTGGGAGTTGGCACGAGATCAGCACACGACACGATACATTGACTACTTCAGGAGGAAGGTACGGATGCTTCAACACTTTGGTGTGGTACCGTACTTTGTCTTCGACGGAGACAACTTCTCCAGCAAGGGTAACACAGAGGATGAGAGAGAGAAGAACAGACAGATGAAGAAGGAGAAGGCAATGGCGCTTCTGTCACAGGGTGACAAGAAGGGAGCTTACAAGCATATCGTGCAGAGTGTTGATGTGACTCCACAGATGGCCAAATCCGTCATTGATTACTTGAAGCAAGCAGACATCAAGTTTGTTGTTGCGCCTTATGAGGCTGATGCACAGATGGTGTACCTTGAGAAGCAAGGACTTGTTGATGGTATTATCAGTGAGGATTCGGATCTTTTGATCTTTGGTGCCAAATGTCTTTTGACCAAGCTCAACGACTTTGGTGAATGTATTGCAATCCGTCGGGACAACTTCAAGAACTGTCGCCTGGTGCCAGTTGGATTGTTGAATGATGCTCAACTCAGAATGGTTGCATGTTTAAGTGGATGTGACTACACAGATGGTATTCCAGGAATTGGTATTGTTACCGCTTTCAAGCTTGTAAAGAGGTTGGGAACGCTTCAAAAGTGTGTGATGAACCTTCGTCTCGAGGGCAAGGTGAAAGTGCCCGAGGAATTTGAGTTAGAGTATCAGAAAGCCGACATTTCCTTTCAATTTCAACGAGTCTTTGATCCAGTGACAAACACGGTGACCACATTAAGTGCTGTTCCAGAGTCCTTGTCTCGATATGAGCATCTTGAGGAGTGTATTGGACACTTCGTTGATGAAGACACTCATCGGAAGATTGCACACGGAGAACTCGACCCTATCACTAAACGTACCCTCCTTTCAAGAGAGACATCACTTTTGACACCATCTGCTCAAATTGCCAAGAAAACTGAATCTATGCCAGAAATCCGAGCTAAGCGTGCCTTCACCACGCCATCATCGAAGTGTATTAAGAACTGGAGTATCGATTCCTTCTTCAATCTGAGCCAACCCTCCAAGAAATCTTCATCATGGACAGAAACATCATCCACTTCTACAAGTGAAACGAAATTGAAACTATCACCGACTAGCAAGAGACGAAGATTATTTGCCAAACATGAATCCGAAGCACCACTGACCAGCAGCAAGTTCTTCCAGAAGCATGTGCCGAGTGTTCCAGTCCCCGATGCAGTTGCCGTGGGGCCCCTCAATTCCGCACCAGGTGTCACAAACGGTGCATTCCAAGCGAAAAGTGTTCTTGATAATATGCCATCAAGTGACTATGAGCTGTCAGATCCCGACGATAACGAGCAGACTTCGCCTGCAACGTCTGAGGAGCCAATTGAAACCGAGCGCAGTGTTCCACACGTAGCGAAGGAGATCGATTCTGGATGCGTCTCCAGCATATTCCAAGAAGAGACAGAAGGATCCCCTACAATTGATGTGAATGACTCGCTGGAGGATGATAGCACTGTTCATGAGAGTCCTTGCAGGCGTATTGTGGGTGCCACTGTGATTGAGCCTTCGAGTAGCTCATCTTCCGCATCCTCGGTTGCACTGGTCAAGAAGGGCCTTTTGGAAAGATACGGGTTCCGCTCCGAGTCATTCGACGGCAAGAGCTCTGCTACAACTACTGCCGAGCGAACACCTCTTGCACGCCTACCAGACACCGTGACCAATAAGACAGTAACTTCATCCTCGGGTAAGGCAGGTACTCGTTCCGGGATGACCCGAATCAAGACTAAGCGAGGAGTTTCTAGGAACCTGACGCTTGACGCATTTGCATACCGCGGCTGAGTCGGAGACCCCCGGTCAATTTTTAGAGCTTTATTCATGTCATTGGCCTCTATACGCGTGTAGCCGTTGTAAACTACGGTCCAGAGATGACCAGGCACCGAGAGCCTCGGTTCGTGGTTTTTAACTCCAGCGCCGTGCTCGGTGGGTCGCTGCTCCTATTGTTTCAGGGAAAAAGTTGCATGATCTTTCCGCGCGCGCATGAGGGAAATCGTACGATGTTGATTAGTACAAAATATGGGAGGTCTGCTCCATGGGCTGGAGAGTGGCGTGTTCGACCAAAGGTTCTCGAGATGCTCTAACAGCACACTGTCAGCTTGCGACATCTGTCCAGAGCTCATTGTACACCCTTAACTGTACCTCACAAGGTTACAACTCAGTCCACAGACTAAACACTCACCCGACCCCACACTTATAACACGGCGGCTAGCATGACGTACGCATTTGAGGACTACGACGCCTTCCTTGCTTCCTTTGCAGACAAAGACAACTTTCAGCCTAACCCACCTCTCTCGACCAGTCTATCCGCTGATGGTACTGATGCCGAGTTCAACTCATTCTATGGGAACGAAATCCAGCAGGAGGGCTTAGTGCAACCACAGCCACAACAGAACTTTAACGCTGTCGACCTGTCTCCAGAGCTCACATCAGTCACATCCTCTAGCTCTCCACATGAGATGCAAAAGGTCAACAGTGCGTTCCCGGAGTTTGATTTCATCTCCAACAATGTTATGAACAACACAGAGGTTCCACTCGTGAAACAAGAGTCCTTCTCCGACATGTCATCTTCTGCCTCTCCAAATGATATGCCACATTATGGTAACACAAATCTTACAGCGCCTAAATCGGTCAGAATCACAGATGCTGTTCCACACAGTGCTTGTGTTTCCAAGAGAGGGGCTAAGAAGGAGAAATCATCGCATAACATGATTGAGAAGAGATATAGAACCAACATCAACGATAAGATCTTGGCACTCAGGGATTCAGTTCCAGCACTTCGAGTCCTTGTGGAATCTGGAGATGATGACATCGATGAGCTGGATGGTCTTCAACCGGCTAAGAAGCTCAATAAGGCTACCATTTTATCCAAGGCTACTGAGTACATCAAACACTTGGAGAATAAGAATGACTCCTTGAAGAAGGAGAACGACCAGTTGAAGGCGAGACTTTACGGTGGTAACATCTCGCCTGGGAGTTCAGTGAGTTCGTACTCCAGCATATCTGAGAACAATAACGGTATGTCACTCACGAACAAGGTTCTTCTCGGTGGTCTTGCATGTATGGTTGGTTCTGGCTTGAGTGAAGACTTTAACTCCGAATCTAGATCACTCTTCGCCATGCCTATATTTGGTTTTGGTGCCCACGGATCTCAATCTATTGGCAAGTCCTTCGTGGTATTACTCAAGATCGCTGCTGTCTTCACCGTGTTGTTGACTTTGATCTTCCCATCTTTGTTCTCCAAGAAGCGTTCTAAGAAGGAGAATCTCGAGGAGTCATTCATCGCTGACAAGCAGATTGATGATGTCAGATGTTTACCGACTGCTTCAATCTGGTCAACATTCTCTTTGAAGAAAGGCCACACCAACACAGAATACGTGAAGTCAGCCATATTCAGAGCTGTGCTATTGAAGACACGTTACTTCCATGCGCACCCAATTATTAAGTCATTGATCTCTTCATACACAAGTCATCTTTGGAGCTACTTGCTTGACATCAAGCTTGATGATACATTGGACTCCAGACAGCTGAAAAGCATCTTGTCATTGGATCATAGTGAGACCATTAACAACGAGGAGTACATATCCGAGCTTGTCAACTATGATGTTTCTCTCCTCCAAGGCGATGACGGTGAAGATGAGATTCCTGAATACTCTGTATCTGCTCTCTTATACCGCATGATGAATGAGTCGAGAACCAACATCTTTTTGAAAAAGTTCATGGTTGACTCTGTCAACACTGACAAGAGCATTCCAGAGATTGAGACATCCCTCGTTCCAGAGACTGATGAGTATAACGTTGAGCTGACTACTTTGTTCAAACCGGAGGAGGAGCAGATCGAGAAGTTCAAGCAGGTTCTTGAGTCATGGGACCTCGCTTCTATCAAGCAAGATGACATCCTTGTACTCTACTCTTCGATCATTCAGAACTTGATATTTGAGAAGAGAGATTTTGCATCTGCCAAAAAGTGGTTTGGCAAGATTGACAATACAGAGCTGACCAAGTTCAACCTCTTAGGTTTCACATCACTTTACATTGTCGTTCTATCCATGATCAGCCATCCAGACTTATACACCAACGACAAGGATGTGGTATTCAAGATTGAGCAGATTTCAGCTCAACTCAGAATCTGGCTTGGTAACTCCAGCGGTTCGGTCTTGAATTTCAAGAAGAGATCCTTACTTATTGACTTCTTTGTCAATGTAAACTTGAAGATCAACGGTATCGAAGGTGTCCGTGATGACGTTCTCTCGGCTTGATGGTTTTTTTTTAATGGTATTGTATGTTTGGTTTGTTTGATTTTTCCTGTTATTATTTATGCTTATGTTAAAAAGGTTGCTTTCGCTGATGATTAAGAGCTAGTGTTCCTATGTCTTCCCGCCTTGGCTCGGTTGAAGATGCTGGGACTTCACTATATAGAGGGGCAGATGTTTCGCCTTATGTTGATGGGTGTGAGCTGTGCTCCGATAATATTCTACTTTAATACTGTTTTTATAAATGTTTGGTTTCTGTTATATCTGCGTAATGTTAGACAGAGCTTTTATAGTAAAGCTACTGCATTATTCTACCCTTCCTCTCCCCACAACTCTGCATGAACTCGTAACCCATATCTATAATCATTGCGATGATTGTGACTGTCCTCTTGCTTGGAATGTTGCACCAACCATATTTTTAGGGCAACAAAAGCGACGCAAACAAGCTCAGGTTGGTGTTTGGATGTTCTTCATCTTAGCGCGGCCGAATGTGGCGCGTACCGTCTCTGTTGGGCTCAGTGTGGAAGGTGAAAAAAAGTCAATGTTGACGCAAGCAGAGTGGTGAAGGGGTAGAGACCCTTTGGCTGTACACGTACACTAATTCACAATGTCTAACGTTTCTTCGTACGTTTGAGAACAGGGAATGGAAGAGAAGAAGATCACGATTTGAACGGTCCCGTTTGAAGCAGAATTTATGGAGTTTTGATGGACACAGGGATATGAACATATGAACTACTCGATCCAACCTCCGCCTGGTTGGAAGATACATGCCCATACACACAATAATAGACAGGACAATAATGAGCACACTGAATCCTTTGGCTTTCTTATAGAACTTGAGGTTCTGGGAGTCACGCCATCTACCACCAACGCCCCGCCACCACCGACCAAGTCAGTAATATCACTCATTCCTCACCAGCAACTTAACAGTGAGAATGAAATGCTGCTCAAATATCGCTGCAACCGCTTATTGTTCTCCGTTCTTATCACTGATCTCTTCTCTACTGATTTTAATTCCCCTCCTACACCAAATAGCATCATACTAACATTTGTATCAGTGACTTCATCTGGGCCGTCACCTCCAAGCAGTCCTCTTTCCTTGTTAAGCGTTCTAACGTTGTCCTTTCCCGTGACCCATTGAACGTCTCTGGTAAGAACACCAAGACCTCTTCCGGTCTTGTCAACGAGAAGGCCATTGGTGTCTCCCAGGAGAACGGTAAGATTGTTCTTAGAACCAAGATTACCAAGAACGCCAACAAGCCAGCTAAGAACGTTTCCACTGTTGCCTTCAACCAGTACAAGTCTCCAAGAAAGGTTGCCCTTGCTGTCTCTAACTCTGCTAAGGGTTACAGAGATGACCTCAGAGCTGTTGCCGTCAGAAGAGCCTCCCAGTACTCTAGATCTAACACCACCAGAAAGACCTACGCTCCATCCACCAGAGCCTAAGTGTTTTCTTATGGATTCATTTAATTCATAAACAAAATCATCTGTATACTACTCAAGATTGTAGATGGACTGACTAGATATTCTTGGAATATGATAACTAAAAAATGAAAAAATCAAACCAAGAATCTAAATTCTGGGGAAACCTTTGAACCGTCATTACCCTTACCAAACTCCTTCTCCCAATTCATTGTTCCATTTTCAATTCTTTTATTCAAGATTGCTAGTCTGACTCTCATGATACCAGCTAATGCAATAGCACAACACAAGAAGACGATGTTGCAGACAAAGGCAATCAAGTATCTTGGTCCATCAGTGGATGGATACAAATAAGCATTCCAGATAGAAGTTGAGTTTGAGAGACAATTCATTGTTGAGATTGCAATTGCTCTCTTAAGTGGTGGCCTTGGAACCGAGTTTGACATCCATGAAAGGATAGTGGTGAAAGAGCAGTAAAGTGAAGGGATCATGAGACACATGGCGAAATAACGGGCACCGGTATTCATAGTTGCAACAGCAATGATAAAGGATACCATGGCGAAGAAAAGTGGGGCAACGACATGCCAAAATCTTTCACCGGTTTTATCAGCATGACGGGCCCATAAGAAAGTGAATATGACAGCGAGGATGTATGGTGGAGCAGTGAGTCCGAGTGTAGTGACTCTGTTAAAGTTAAGCGTTTGTACAACTGATGGGAAGAAGTTTGTTACACCACAAGCAGCAACAAGGAAAGAAAGTACACCTGTAAGGATCCAGACCTTAATATCAGACATGGCAAGCATGAAAGTTGTTCTGTATGATTCCTCATTGAGTTTATCTGAATCATCTTGTCCCACTTCCTTGGCAAGTTTCCAAAGAGTGAATGCTTTCTCTTCAGGAGAGAGGAAAGTGGAGTTATGTGGCATATCTGGTAGGATCATATATGCAAATGGAACAGATGCCACGGTGATAGCACCTTCGATAATGAATAACCATCTCCAAGATCTTAACCCACGGGCACCATCCAAGTTATCAATGATAGCAGCAGCGATCAAACCAGCTAGGGCACCAGAGAAAAGGGAACCAGAATAGAGTATAGCGTTTCTTAAGGAGAGTTCCTTTCTTGAATACCAACAGGATAAGTAGTAAAGAGCTGAACCAAAGAAACCAGCCTCGACGAAACCCAAGATGATTCTAACGGCAACGAGACCACCAAATGACTGAACGGCACCACAACAAGTAGAGATTATACCCCAAGAAGTCATGATTACCGTCATGAAGATGGATGGTTTACCAAGTTTGTTCAAAAGCATATTTGCTGGAATTTGCATAAGGATATAACCGACAAAGAGAATCGAGATACAGATTTGGTATTGATTACCTGTAAGACCTAAATCTTCTTCAAGACCACCAAGACGAGAAGATGCGATATTGTTTCTATCAAGATAGTTAAGGATATAAATCCAAACTAACATTGGTAAGATTCTCATATCGATTTTTCTTCTTGTTCTTGTTTCGAGTTCTTTAAGTTCCTCTTCGGTCATATGTTTCAATTCATCTGGAATTCTGTTTGACGTGACTGGCACATCTACTGGAGAATCAAGCTTTGTGATACTAGTGTCCTCGATCTGACTAAGTTCACCTTTGGTATCAAGGTGAATCGACTGAGGTTTTTCCTCTGGAGTAGTCATAGTGAGATGGTGATGTATAGACAAAGGAGAGATAAAATCCCAGGGAGGAAGACAAGGACTGGAAGACCCTTTTATGGACGAGACATTTGGG
This sequence comes from Petasospora fabianii, assembly GCA_022641835.1. Lineage (NCBI taxonomy): Eukaryota > Fungi > Ascomycota > Saccharomycetes > Phaffomycetales > Wickerhamomycetaceae > Petasospora > Petasospora fabianii. Next base: position 398,109 of record CP048718.1, on the reverse strand, counting down.
GGTAGAATAAGATACAAATGTTCCGAAATAGCTTGGCGACGCGTACCCCGCCGAATGCGGTGTCACCAATGATGTCAAGGTAAGCCTCATGGCTGCTTAGTTTCATTGCAGCATGAGGACGGCTATGGTTGTTGAAGGTGTAAACTTACGCTATTCCATGCTCTAGTCTGTTTTAGTCTGTTCTATGCCATGTTTCATATGACATGTGCCGTTTGTCTGGGTGTTTGAGTCAGAGAGAATGGGTGAATTGATAGATTTCATTATGTGTGTCCCCACATTCTGCAGGGATTGGGGAGTCAGGGTCCTCAACACATTGGATGATCATAAACCTGTACCCCGGACCATTTGACAAGACAGGGTAATTATAGGCTAATGTTTAGTCGGATCCGGATCAATATGGTCCGGTATATAGAGAAATAGTGTTAATTTTGGGGTGACTTCTTGGACATTTCTTGGACATTTCTTGGACTTTGCTTGGACTTTGCTTGGACTTTGCTTGTCATTTCTTGGGGGTATGCGTCCCTTGCACACGTACGGCCACGCGTCTTTTACATTAGTTTTGCTCTAAGAGGCAACTCATGGCAAAGCAATCAGTTGAGAAGTATAAAGATGTTGTTATGGGAGAGTGTTGTAGATGTCTTGTATAATATGGGTATCTGTACTTGTCTGTGCATGCTTCTTAATATCTCAGCGTGACATGGGCTGCTTAGGGATATGCTAATGACGTGGGGTACTACAAGTAAAACAGTTCAACATAGTAATACCAAGGTGTAATCGTTCTTAGAGAAAGTAGCCCCCGGGGCTACTTTCCTCTTGGCATTATGACTTATAATCCTAATAATTCGGCTAAACCAATTTCTGTTCATATCCAGTTGCTGCGTCTATACGACGACTGTACTTTACTCTACCTTTGGTCACAGTGGGGGTGATATGTCTTATGCTTTACATAGTTTATGTCTTAGACTTTGAGTTATGCATTCTCCACCAGTACTTTTTATATAGATGTAGTGATGATGATAACCTCTCATATTGCTTGACTTACTCTTATCGCTAGTGGTTCACTTGGACAGTGAGGGTGTTGACTAGACACAACACAGACAGTCACAGGTAGGGGTTCTTAACCTGTGTTCTAAGGAACCACTATGTGTGTGAAACACACATAGTTATCACTAATATATCACTAATAAATACATAATACAACATGCTGACAATCTCTAATGTGATTATCAATACAAGAAGTGGGGGGTTTACTACTTCATACAAACAATTCCGAGGGTATACTCCACGTGACAATACATCTCCCTTTTCTATCAAAACTACACTAAAACTTTAATTTTTTAGGTGCAGAATAACCCTCGGAAATCGGGATACTCGCCATTTCTTCTTCTATTAAAAAAGGAAAAAAAAACCACTGAGCCAGAAAATTCGCGAATTTTGAATATTCAAAGTGGAAGCTTCTTAAATTCCTCCTTCCAATTCTCACCGCAACCGCTGGGCACCCCCTCCACTCTCCTCTCAACACACTACAACACAACTCACCGCTTTATCATAATAAGCACATTTTTTCTCTGACCCCTTTCTTTTGATTAGGACACCTTTGTTTCCATCACGTGCATAGGTCAGAAACACAACCGCCTTTCCACAGCTTTAACGACGGCGCCACCCCTCTCCCCCCCTTATAGACGTTACCACACAAACACACGAATCACAGGGCAACCGCCAACACAACACAACACAACACACAAAAGCACACAATATGTCCAGTTCTAGCGCAGCATCACTGTTATTACGGCAGTACAGAGATCTCACAGATCCAGAAAAGGGTCTGAGAGCCTTCCACATTGAGCTTGAAGGTGATAACATCTTTACTTGGAACATTGGTATCGCTGTGCTCAATAAGGATTCAGCATACTATGGCGGTTACTTCCGTTCTCAAATGAAATTCCCACAGGATTTCCCCTTCTCTCCACCAAAGTTCCAGTTCACTCCGGCTATCTATCATCCAAATATTTACCGTGATGGTAAGCTCTGCATCTCTATCCTTCACCAACCAGGTGATCCAACTTCGGACGAACCAGAATCAGAGACATGGTCACCAGCACAATCGGTTGAATCCGTTTTAATCTCTATCCTTTCCCTCTTGGAAGATCCAAACCCAAGCTCCCCGGCAAACGTTGATGCATCGCTCGACTATAGAAAGAACCCAGATACTTATAAGAAGAAAATTGCCGAAGAGGTTGAAAGATCTAAACGTGATATCCCAGAGGATTTCATCATGCCAACTGATGAAAATGAAGCTTATGCTACAAAGACTACTATTAAAGATGATGATGTCATGGATGATAACTTTTGGTATGATTCTGAAGAAGAGGAAGATGACGAAGAGGATGATGAGGATGATGACGAGAGCTACGATGATGATAGTATCATGGATGACGCTGGTGTCGGCGAAGACGAGGAAGAGGAAGAAGAAGAGGAAGTACTGGATTCTGACGCAGAGAAATAATAATCTCCATTTGCATTTTTTGATACCTTTTTTCTTCTCCTTACCCATTGCATTTAATACACACGCCCCGCATATGAAGCATCTTTCTTTGTTCTTCTTTACTCTTTATCCCTCTTTCTCTCTCTCTCTTTGATCTATCCCTCTTGGTTTCATTCCACAATCTCTCACACTTTTTTGTCTTTATAAGCTCAGGAGTTTTGGTTCTCAGCGGTTGATTTATGTTGATGATTTTCTTATACAAGTGCTGGTTAGTGATTATAGTTCTCGTTGCCATTCTTCTTTTTTGTTTAACAGCAGCAGGGCTGGTTCCTACCTAATTTGCACACATGTCATGATTTTTTACTCTTAGAATTGTACACTACATAAATTTGTTTGTTCCCTCCGTGTATACTCCATAATCAATAACCATCACCGTACTCTTCATCAATCTCAAATTTTTTAAGCTCTGTCAAATTCTCCCTAAGGTTTCTCATACGTTTAATTATGATACCCTGTGGGTACCCCTTCTCACATACCGCAACAACACCAAGTTGCGTCCCCGGAACCAAACAGCAATAAACATCTTTATCTTCAATCTCTAACCTCGACACTTCTTCTGAAATACCCTGACGCACAGCCACAAGGGCATACATCTTTACCTTGGTTAATGAATGTGTATCATTCGCCTGTGTCACGGTGGAGAGAGGGGTTCCTGAAGGCTGTGTAATAGTCAATGCATGAACTATCTTCGAAGTCGTGGGCACAGGTGTGAGTCCCTGGCGGAGAAGATCATCAAAATTGCGGGCAACTAGCATCACCATTGTGTGTGGTAGTGTGTGTATATAGCTTATAATTAGTAGGTTCAGTTGTTAGTTGTCAGCCGTGAGTTGTTGATGTCTGATAAGTTCAACTTTTCGCGAACTGGTGATGTTGCCCCTACACTTCTTCTCTATAAGTATATATCTTGTTATCAATAACCAAGTAGTAGTATCGCATTCAAAATAAAAGGAATATAAAGCATTTAAAGAGTCTCATAAATCAACTCTCTCACTCTGTAATCTTCATTGGCCTCTTCAATCTCCTCCCAATTACCAATAATATCATCCTTACCTCTAACAATACCAGGTGGAGAACGTCCCTTACCATAACGACGCCAAACGTTTCTTGCCTCTTCATCAGTACCCAAATCACGATATGTGAATGGGATACGATTAGCAGTTAAGATCGTGGCAAGTTTGTTAGTTCTTTGAGGCATGAAGAATCCACCACCAGCAAGAGATGTGTATAAATACACTGGCTCATCTTTCAACATCTCAATGATCTCCTCCTTTGTAGGTTCGTGCATGTCATCATCGGATTCTTGATTAACTGGTGCCGAGCTAGAAGTATCATCTTTAGTATCAACATCCACTTTGACATCCTTAGACACTGTTTCAGTGGTGTCAATTGGAATTGATTTAGATTTTGACTCCTCCTCAGAATTAGCTTCTGGGGCAAGCTCTTTGTCAGTGGCATCGTTTTCAGTCTCGTCAACAGTGATATCAGCGTCCTTAGTGTTCGTAGGCTCGGATACCTCAGTCTCATCAACGGTGATATCAGCATCCTTGGTAGACTCGGACAAATCACCAATTTCGGACTCAAGCTGGTTTATCAATCTTTCAGTCTCATCAGCGGTGCTTCCAATTGAAACTTTACCAGTAGCCTTAGTGAGTTCACTTACAGCATCATCAGATTGCTTAATAGACTTGTCAGTAGTCTTACCTTGTTCCTCATCGGTAACTGGAAGCTCGCTTTCTGTCACAGTCTCGTTATCAACTTCAACTGGGACATCGACAGACTCATCTTCAGAAGTAGCTTCAACCTTGGTGGAATCCTCCGTATCCAGAACAGGTGCATCATTCTTCTTCTCAACATCTGAGATCTCAGTGCTAGTGGCCTTGGAATCGGTAACATCATCCTTCTTAGCCTCAACCGTTGGGTTAGTATCAAGCTCCTTCTCAATCTTAGATGCCTCAGATGTCGTCTCCTTGGTGTCATCTTCAACAGCATCATCTTGAGTGGCGTCCACTTCACTCTTGAGCTTCTCATCAACATTGCTCAAGACATCAGTTCCATCATCTGCATCATTGACTTCCTTTGGAGCAGAGGTTGTCGACTCTGACGTGGTTGGAGTTGGTTCAATCACGCCTTCAGTGGTCTCATCATCGTCGTCGGCTGGATTCTCTTCATCTTCCTCGTCATCGTCCTCCTTTGTCTCCACGTCGTCATCGTCCTCCTTTGTCTCCACGTCGTCATCATTCGCTTGAGTAATAACCTGTTCTGTGTCCTTCTCAGTGGTTGTAGACTCAGTCTGTTCCTTTTTGGTTTCCCCTTCGAGATCAGTACCAGTCTTTGGTATCTTGTCAACCTTAGAGTCGTCATCTTTCTCCTCAGCATCAGCAATATCTATTTCATCATCAGCCAAAAGGGTGGAGCCAGTCGCAGCGGAAGCAGCAGCCGTATCGAGTGCAGTCTTGATTGAAGCCTTGGATGTGTCATCCGTTGGGTTTTCACCTTCCTTCGAGGACAACTCTTTATCTGACGTTACCTTTTCTGGCTCAGCTGCTTCAGTTTCAGTGTTTGATGCCTCTAGTACATCCCTGGTAACCACTGGATCAGAATCATCTGTGGATGTTGACTTTTCTGGTTTAGATTTAGTTTCAACAGGAACTTCAGTAGTCTTATCAGTCTTATCAACAGCAACATCAACAGACTTATCACCGTTAGACTTGTTCGAGGAGAGATCCTGCAATTCACTTTCGAGTTTCTTTGTCAAAGCATCCAAATCGTTATCGGAATCAACCTTATCACTCTTTGAGTCAGTAGACTTTACGTCAGTGGACTTTGGTGACTCTTTGGAAGTATGTTTAACTTCAGCAGGATCCTCATCTTCCTCCTGAAGAGTTTCTGAAGTGAAATCAATACGATCCATCATCTGTGGATCATGACCTAAATCATCAGTTACGAGAGCACCTTCATCAACGAGTTCCATGTTTGAAATTGGAGCCTCTTTAGATACTCTTGATCTTGATCTAGATACAGAGCGCAAGTACTCTCTTGAAGACAAGTTACTTAGAAGGGCATCACCATGACGTTCTGATCTTCTTCCAGGTCTTTGTTCATAGGTTTGAATACCTGAATAAGAATCACCTCTAGCCAAGTGTGGCTTCTCTGAGTGAGAGTTACTGGTGCCGCTTGTTGTGGAACGAGCCGCAGATTGAGATCTGGATTGGATCAATGGCGAAGCCATTCCCTCTCTAGCACCAGCTGGGACTTGCTGCAATGAGTCGTTTTCAATGACTGAATCTGGGACAGCTGTCTCGACAACATTTCTTAGTCTAGATCTTGATCTTGAAGGAGCACGTGTCTTCTTCTTATCACTAATCTTTTTCTGTAAATCGGTAGTGAGAGAACTCATTGATGCCATTTGCGAATCAATGAGCTCTTCTAACGACATACTGGACTCATCATTCTTGAGTTCGTAGATTGATGGTGTACCCGTGGCGGTACTAGCATCATCAGCTGGGGTACCGGCGTCTTCGACATCGACACTTGGATGATGTGGGATATCGACAACAACAAATTCCTTATGTGAATCATCAATTTCCACTGGTTGTGGTAAAGTGGACTCAATAATCTTAGTCTTGGTATCTTTGGAGAGATCCTTGTCTTGGACACCGGTAAGCACGGCGGTGGTCTTTGTCACGTTAGGCTTGACGTTACCAGTAGCATCGAGTAACTCGTCATATCCTTGTTCGTCACTAATCAAAGCACCTTCATTAGCTAGCTCATTAACAGTAGTGTAGTCCTTGACGTGCTCATCCTCATGATGACCTAATGGCACGCGCTGATTGGTCTGGGGAGGGGACGTTGTCTTATCGTACTCGTCGTGATCCGTCACGTTTCTAACGTTGGCACCAACGAGCGATGGGGTACTCTCGTTATGTTCCATTGTGTTTCTTCAGGTCTCACTTATGCGATTGTAGTGCTGCTGACTATGACCGTGTGCAATGAAAAGAGAGAGGAAAAGCTACACGTTGAAACTCGTGGCAGCCTTGTGGTTCCTCCTGACCGCCTGATACGCAAATGTCGTGTCCTATAACAATTGCTTAACCCATTGGCGCGCTGGTCCGAATCAGGAGAGTTTCCGGATTAGGATGTTTTTATGATTTCATGTGATATGGTGCACGTGACCGGTAGTTTTTCCTATACTGTATAGGTCGTGTGACAGGTTATATATATTATCTTTGATTTGCAATTGATTCTTTGAATATATTGAAAAGTACAGAGAAATAGAGAGCAAGAGAAATAGAGAAAGGAGGCTCAATTGAGCTTACCAAAGTCCATATCAGCGACCCAATTCGTCAAGTTTGTTACAAGTCTCTCCTGGATCAAGTCATCACGACCACTAGCAACTTTAAGAACCAACTCATTCAACTCTGTAGAGCCCAAGATGTCAACATGTTCAGCTGTCTTGGCACCACCACGGATATCAAATCTTCCTGGATCGTGTTTAATCTCCACGATCTTGATAGTGGAGTTACCCGGGTTGTAGTATTGAGAAGTTTTCCACTTGTGACACATAGCATGTGTCAACAATGGGATAGTACCATCACCATCTGTGAAGAAGACTGAAGGTTTCTCATCAAATGCCTTGATGGAAACGTTTAATTTGAAGGCATCCTTATCCACTTCTTCCTGATACACATAAGCTCTTTCTGTAGGATTACCAACACCATAGAAACAGAAAACTTTCATATCTGGTGCATTTGGTAGGGCAGCTTCCAATGGATTAGACCAAGTGTTATGTTTGTGATTGTTAGCCTCGAGTTCCTGTGGTGTCTTGGAAACACCAAATGAGTAATGTTCAAGGACTCTATTACGGAACCAATCAGGGCTTGTCTCGAGGACATAATCTATACTATCAGCCACTGTCAAGTTTCTTTTGGAGAATGTACCAATAGTTTCATCAAATGTGATGAAATTGGAGAATGTTCTGTTTGTGTGAACTGTAGGGTCAGTATTGTCATAAGCACCAGCATCTAAACCACCCCAAATGAGATCTCCACCTTTTGGAAGCATACTTGGAACACCACCAAATGATCTAATCATATCCAAACGTTCACGTCTGCTAAAGAATTTTTCCAATCCATAAACTGCTAATGCATTTAATTGGACAGTATCTTTCATTTCACCAGAAAGCAGGGCAGGAACAGCCTTTGGAGCACCAAGCATTGATCCTGAAATATCGATAAATGCAGCAATATGATCATTAACCCAATTTGGACCACCATTACCATAATGTTCACCTTGAGCTTCAACCCATTTCATAAAGTAAAAAACAACTTGGGACCCCATAGAATGACCAATTAATACAGCTTTTTGACCATATTTGTTCTTTTGTAGTTCAATTTGATGTTTCAATGATGAGAAATAAGCATCTCTTCTCTCTAAATCGAGATAAGCTAAACGCCAATCATAAGCTGCAGTGACCATTTTGTTTGGTTCATAACCAATAGCTGATAAATTTTCAATGATTTTGGACCAAATCCAATATCCAGCCATAAAGAAATCAGCAGCTTCAAAACCCTGGGCAGCTCTCACAGTGATACCCTTTGGATCTAAACCAGTTTCTGTATCAAGCATGATATGCTTAAGCCAACATGCCTTGTCCAAAAACATCGTTCTTAGCATGTACATGGACCCCCATAATCTCTTTCTGAAATGTGGTAAAGAGGGACAATCTGGTGTACCTTCAGTATTCCAAGATTCTAAACCTGTAGAGATAACACCTGGCACAAGGACAACAGAGTATTTACTCTCAAGACCTTCTTCTTTTCTTAAGGCTTTACCAACGGCAAAACTTTCAGAGAAATCTGGAGACTTTGGAGCATTTGTCTCAAATTCAGATAGAACTGATTTGATATTATCAGGGAACATATCCTTCCAATCATCGATATAATCCTGAATAGTATCAAAATTGATTAATTTATCAAAATCTGAACCAACTTTATTAGTTGTACCGAAATAGATAGCAATCAATACACCCAAGATTGCACCAATGATGAAGACAAATCTTCTTGAATCTTTAAAATTTTTCTTATGGTGTCGTTTAGTTTTCTTCTTATGTTTTGAATTGGATATAGTACCATCATCATTATGTTCTTTATCTGACTCAATGGATTCTGTAACGGTTTTAATGTTGTTCAAGTTGTCTTCGATGGCTGACACGTTCTCATTTATTGTCTCTTGAACAGCCTCAATAGCAGAGGCGTTTGAGGCAGATCGAGTATGTCTGTTTCTGACAACCATTGTCTGTTTGTCTTATCCTACTTTATTGACGTAATCAAAGTCAATGGATAGAGCTGGTAATGACAGGTTATTGATAGCGGGACACACGGCTGTTTGTTGATTTGTTGTCTTTGGTTGTCGAATCAGATTTGGTGTGTGAGTTGTTCCCCGGCGCGGATGTTGAAACTCGGCTGAAGCGGAGAGAAGCAGGGTTTGACAGGTTAAGCGTGACAAAGGGAACATTCTAGACTACTACAAATACTGATTAAATGTTCTATATTCAAAGTATAAAGCTTAAGTTTAATTTTATAGGTCTAGAATATTTGATCCATAGGGTATGACCTCAACTTTAACTCAAGACAAAAGAAAAGAAGAGAAAGAGATTTTAGGCCGATGCATCCGCTTGACAACTTCTAAAGTTCCGAAGTTCCGAAGTTAAAAAAAAAAAAGACCTTCGCGAAAATATAATGGTTATGAGCCCTGGGTCAGTTCGCGAATTGTTTTTCTAATGGTTATGAGCACTGGGCCTCTTTGTCTTTTTTTTTCGCGAATTTCTGTTTCACAGCGCGCGGGGGTGACGGGGGCGAATGGTTTTGCTCTTTATCTTAATTAGATACATTGACTATTCAGGGGTATTAGATAAATATATTCTGGACTTTCAACCTACTCATATACCTATATTGGACTGTACACTTGATTGTACACTGGATTGATATTGGATTGTACATTTGATTGATATTGGATTCATATCGCACTGATATAACACTGATATAACTGCCACCTTATCACATGATTAGATCAACTTTCAACTCATGGAGGGAATACCTTACCCCGGCATACCACACTTCAACATTCAGTAAAACGGGTGAGATTACACCAGAGGAATTCATTGAAGCTGGTGATTACCTAACTTTTAAATTCCCAACTTGGCAATGGTCTCCTTGTCCATCTTCTAAAAAACGTGATTTCTTACCTAATGATAAGCAATTCTTAGTTACAAGAAGAGTTCCTTCATATGTTAGAGCTATGCAATATTTGAGTGTTGGTGTTGATGTTGATGACGCGGATGAAGTTGATGAAGATGGTTGGACAAAGACTAGTGCATTGAAGTATTCAACTAAAGCTAAGAAAGATGCTCAAGAGATTGAAGAGATTGATGATTTAGTTGATGAAACAGCAGAAGAAGAAGAAGAAGAAGATGATGATGATGATGACACTGCAAACCACAACTCCGACAAAAGATTCTATGATCTTTACATTCATTACTCTACAGCTTATAGAGTTCCAAGGATGTACTTGATTGGGTATGATTCTAATGGTTCACCATTATCACCAGGGGAGATGTTTGAAGACATTTCAGAGGATTACAGAGATAAGACAGTAACAATTGAAAAAGCACCATTCTTAGATGATACAACTTCTGTTTCTATTCATCCATGTCGTCATGCCGCCGTGATGAAAGTTTTGATAAATAGAGCCATTGCCGCTGCTAAGCAAAAGAAAACCAAGAATCAAGAAACTCAAGATCAATTGATTGAAGGTGTTAAAAAGATTGGTCTTGCTGATAGTAATGAAGATGATAATGAAGAAGATGAATGGGAGAATTTAGATGAAGCTGATGCTAAGAATGCAGAACAAGAAATTGTAAGGGTTGATCAATATCTTATCATCTTTTTGAAGTTTATCACAAGTGTTACACCTGGTATCGAACATGATTATACGATGGATGCCTTTTGATTGAAGTTTGATTGCTTTAATACTATGTGTTTCTTATTATACACCATGTACAGACATGTCATTTGTATGACGTTAAGCTAACTGTCATGATACGAGGACAGTGGATAAACAGGACACTTGCTTATAGGTAGACCTACTGGCTGTTTCTTTGATAACATAACGTATAAAGTATTGACACACACCTATAGCAAGCAAATAGAAGTAAGAAAGAATCTGCAACGTTGAACTCAGTTTTATCGGTTATGTTATTAGCGAGAAGCAATAGAAACGTGAGCAATATTACAATCTGGTTGGTACCCGTTCATGGAATCTAGTTCTACGGGATCTAGTTCTACGGGATCTAGTTCTACGGGATCTGCAACGGATAGAGCATACGGATAGAGTATACGGATAGAGCATACGGATTGTGTGGCTGGGTTCATTCGGAGTGTACGGCCGATAGACGGGGGGCTGGGTGGTGGAGAGTGATAGGCGTGTTCGGGTGAAGGATACCGACATCGGGATATGATATAGTTATGCTAAAATATCTCTATGACTTATTACATCATACACTTCGGATCTAGACCGGTACTACTTAACAATCAAGTGGGGTGCGTGGGTGTATGAATGAACCAGATGGAGTATACTTGGCGGTAGTTATTGGTCCCCCGAGACTACCGTTAAGCCCGCATAAATCCGATTACAAGCGGGCTATGACATACTCAGCCGAAAAAAACACGGGGCAACGGTCATTACGGGTTCTCTCTAAATCCTCCTTGGTAATCTATTAGGCGATGTCACTAGCGATGACTAACGTAGGAATTCTACATCTATCCGAAGCATAAGTCTAGTCTAGTCAATCAATGATACATAGCTACCCTAAATGCAAATTATCTGATATGCCACATCACACTCAGTCTAAATCAGCGCTATTTTCTTTTTTTTCCCGCCTAACCCGTGTGGTTCTTCCGTATGTCACCCTTGTGACAACCGTTGAAATGAGCGGAAAGACCGGTGGTTGGGAGGAGTTTGTCTTGTTTCGTCAATTATGACATCGCGGGCCGTGCGCAACTGCGGTGTGTCGGCCGGCCCGCGGGTTTGCGCTTTAGGGGAGTGGACGGGACCGGCTGAGAAACAAAACGTCTCGGCCGTGTGTCAATGATATATATAAGACGGGTGTGATCTCTAATCCTATCTCTCCCAACGTCGTATCCTATCACACAGTAACTGGAAATCAAACCAGAAAGCAAAGTAAACACCAACAACGCCCAAACAGCAATAGCAAATACCAAATTATTTCTTTGAACCGCGCCACACCCGCTATCACCGTTTGCCCCTCGGTTACCTATCTGCAACTACACGTCCGCGTTCTACATTAGTAACAACGAGCTTACAAACTATTCATCCACATAACTTCTTATAATAAGGAGCATAATCGCAATCTTCCAAACATTGGGATCTTTTACATTTACCACCATAACGCTAAACCACCATAACACACATCACCATGTCATCCATGGCCGACACATACATCCTCGCCAGTAAGGCGCGTGCTAAACTCACAAAGGAGGCATCTCGCCCAGACCACGATCTTAGAATTCTAGTGTCACACGCAAACATGTTAGATAATCTTATGGATAAGATTCATGCACACAGAGAATCTATACTTGATGGTTCATATGTGGCTAAGAATGTCTCATTTACACTTCCTGATATTACTCATGTCAGTATTGCTGAAGATGATTATGATGATGTTTATGATTCAGATTCAGATTCAGATTATGATGATGATGATGATGATGATGACGAAGATGACAGTCTGTATCACAAGGCTACAACTGTGGAGTACCATGCAGATGATGATGAATATGATGACGATGACGACGAATGGGATTCATTATCCGACGCTGAAGATGACTTCTCAGAAGAAGAAGATGAATTCGAGTCAAACTACACATACTCTCATGGATCTCATAGCATCTCACCAAAGAAGTTTAGACAGATGCCTACTATTGATGAGATGTCAGAGGTTGAACTCGAAGAACTAAGCTCTGCATCTGAAGATGATGATGAGCATCATCACCATCAGCATCATGATGCAGTACTTGAAGTGTTAGAACATGACGAGACAGACATCACAGAACTCAAGAGAACTCCATCATTAGTCTATTCTACAAATGAGGAAGAGTCTGAAGATGAAGATGATGAAGATGTTCTTCATACATCACAAACACATACACCTCAAACACATAATTATGATGGTAAACCACAAACTGAAAGTCCGGCTGTGTCTCATGGAGATCTACTATTGGAAAATTTACATGAAGAATCCTTTGTTCAGACACCAACTGTTCTTTGCACATGACTTATATAAGTCTTCACCATAGACCACTCCTACATTCATATTCTTGTTCTATAAATCCTTCACAACCATTTTACGACCCGTTACGATATATTGATCTTATTTCATGCAGTTGATGTTTGCTCTTGATGAGTGTTATGACTACGTTTTTTTCTGGTTTCTTTCTCATTTCCTTCAATTGATGTTGATTACTATTTATTATTTGCATTTCCTTGATACACGATATAAACTAGTATAATATCTTGTAGGACATCTATACAACATCTACACCAAGAGAGACATAGATCTCCTCCGCGATGACGCATGGCAACTTAAAAAAAGAAATGTTTTTCTCTCATAAAAAAATATTTATAATCTCCGCTCTCGGCCGAAGGAAAAACGGTTATGTCGCTTTTACTCGGCGATGTCGGATCTTCGGAATTCAGCGCACGGGCCGACAATCGACTCTCCCGCGGAAGACATTAAATCGCTCACATTACCACTAGCCGTAATACTTCTTTGTTTATACATTATACACTTAGATAAGTCGGAAAGATAAGAGAAGTATGTTAGATATGAGAAGTATCACCCATCATACTCCTGAATACTCTTAATGTATTCATACATAAATGCAATCAAGTACAACTGATTATCTATAGTTGTATGCTCATTGACACTATGTGTACCACCTTCTAAGATACCATGCATCGTTGATAACTTGAACCGATAGATGTGATCTGTTAACGACCAATACCATGCGGTATCTGTGTTTCCTGTGTTTAAACTACCAGATACAATAGCTGGTTGTGTCATGTTTGGATAGATATAATCTTCAATAATGTGCTTAATAGATCCAGCAAATGTAAACCATGTCTGATCATCCATAGGTGAAATCTTGGCAGGTTCAAGTGATGCCAGTACACTTACATTGAAAACCCCCAATGTTGTCTTTGACTTAAGTTCTTGATCCTCGAAATAAGCACCAAGTCCATACTCTTCAGCCACTGTTGTAACGTCATCAAGAATCTTGTCAATAGTGGCATTAACTGAAGATTCAATTGAAATACGATGATTTATATCAAAGGAAACATATTCAGGTAAAGCATTGACTTTGACTCCTCCTTGAATAATATCAACAGCTTGTGATGTCGTAACCAAGAATTCATAAGCTTTGATCCCTGTTAAGTACTTAAGAACTTTAGAATTGGCAACTTTGTCATATGCAGCTGCAAATATGTCCCTTTTCAATGATTTCGGGTATTCATCAGAGTATTTGGCGACACATTGAATAAAATTTAGAGTTGGATTCTCTGGTCCAAGTATTGGAGAGAATGGGTGATCTTCAATGTATGAGATTAACTTTGAGATTAATCCAATATTTGTATGTTCTGGTGGAACTGAAGAGTGTCCACCAGGTGTAGTTAAGGAGATTCTTAAGGATATGGATCCTTTTTCACCAACAGATGGTTGAGCAAAGACACCACCACCAATAGTTCCAATTGCAGTTCCACCTTCATCAATCAATACATGAAATGAATCAGTACCATATCTTTCCTCCAAGAATTTCGAAATAGAAGCAGCACCCATTGGACCACCAACTTCTTCATCAAATCCAAATGCTAAAACAATACCCCTCTCTGGAACAAAATCTTCACTTAATAATTTTTCAATAGCTTGTAAAGTACCAATCACCATAGATTTATCATCAGATGAACCACGACCCCAAATGTTCGTACCATCAAAGTATCCCTCGAATGGCTCATATAACCAATCTTTCTTTGTACTCTCCTCCACCGGGACAACATCTTGATGACCAGCAATCAAAATTGGTTTCAAAGATTCATTAGATCCCTTCCACGTATACACCAATCCATATGAATTTACTTTCTCCAATACCAACTTTTCATGAATGAGCGGGAACTCCTTCTCTAAGTACGCATGGAATTTTGGGAACTCAGACCATGCAGATGGATCCTCCTCAGGAGTTGGCATATGATCATGAACCACAGTAGGGATCTTGACTGCACCGGAAAGTTTTGCAACTGATTCAGCACGATAATCAGGGGAATGAATGATATATTCCACACTGGAGTTGTCCTTATAAAAAGATGAAGGACGGATGGTTTGACCAATTGGACAAATGTTCGTAGTGATATCAGCCTCAATTGATGGATTAGACATCTGCAGATGGAAACATTTATCAGAGAAGAAGAGTGTTGTCACGAGCAAAGCAGACACTAGTGTGATGGACTTGAGCCATGGAAGGCGCGATGGCCTGGTAGTACGCTTCTCACTTAGATCAATTGACATTGTTTTTCAGTTATGAAGGGGCCCCAATGGATATCATTGGTGGTGTAGTGTGTGAGGAATAGGAAGACTTCCAAAGAGAATCTCTTTTGTGACTCAACGGGTATACGCAACTCCTTGGTGAGATAAGCTGACTGAGGATCTCGGAGTTTTCGCCGAATGCGGAAGTAAACGCGAAGTCTCATTCCCCGCGAAGTCGTTGTGGATCTTCTCGTAGTCCTCTCTCTTCATCACTACAAAGCTTTTATTAAAAACCAGAATCATTCAATAAGTATACATACAGACATTAGTTTTGAAATCATAAACTTTTCTCCTTCTCTAGACACACACCAACCCTTAGTCCTCCTCATCCTCCAACTTGTCCTCTCTCTTTTCGGCCTCCTCATCAGAAAGCTTAACACCACCAGAGATGGAGAATTGACCACCAGCAGATGCCAACAAGATGTTGTGGCTCTCAGTAGCAGTGTTCTTGATTCTTGTCGGCGTCTCGACATCCTCACCGGCAGGACCGAGACCAACGGCGTATGTTTCACCGAAACCCCACGAGTAAACAACACCATCCTCGGAGATGGCCAAGGAGTGGTGTGAACCGACAGCAACAGATCTCACCTTTGGGATCTTGGTGAGCTTAGTTGGAACTGGAACAGATCTTGGCTTGCCATGGGCATCCTTAAAAGTCTCCTCTGGCAAATCATCCTTGGAAAGACCAATCTCAAACATATCGTAACGACCAAATGTGTAGACGGTACCATCCTGACTCAATGCCAAAGTGTGGTGCTCACCAGCGGCAATCTGAACAATGTTTTTATCAGATAGAGCCTCAACCTCAGTTGGTGTTGTAACGATTGAGCCATCCTCCAAATCAGAGGAGATACCACACTGACCAAATTGGTTTAATCCCCATGTTAAGACCTTACCTTCAGTAGTGATGGCAAAGCAGTGGAACTCACCAGAGGCAATGTATTTGACACCAGCAAGACCAAACTCACGTGGCTCCAATGTTCTGAGTCTACTTCTCTCCATGATACGTCTACCAAGCTGGAACTGCTGACCGTTACCCCAAGCTAAGACAACACCTCTAATATCAAGACCGAGAATGTGATCCTTACCAGAGGCAAGCTGTGTAATCTCCTTAAATTCTTCAACCTTGGCTGGTGTCTTTTGGATCAAAATGTTGTGCTTGTAACCAAGAATTCCCTCATTACATCTGAAAGTACCCCATGCCCAAACATCACCGTTGTCAAGAAGAACAGCGGAAAGATTGTCGGTGGCACAGAGCTGAACGATCTTGGCTCCCTTTGGTAATCCTTCAACGATACCTGGAGTAGACTCGAGTTCGTTAAGATCTCCATCCTCATCATCACTATCCTCAGCATCCATGTCCTTCAATACCTCTTTAGCATTGGATGTATCTCTACCCAAGACGAAGGAATCATTGGAACCCCAGGACCACACATTACCCTTCGAGTCGAGGGCAAGCGTGTGCATACCACCAGCTGTGAAGTCGACAATCTCCTTCTCTTTCAAGAATGGATTGAGACGAGGACGCTTAACCTCCTTCGTCTTAGCATCTGGACCAAGACCGAGTTCACACATGGAACCAGTACCCCAGACAAAGACATCAAGCTTTGTGGTCTTTGCAGAAGGGATCTCATTGATCTTTGGAAGGTTTCTGAAGGAGTTGACTGAACGACCGGTATGTCTGACACGCTTAGCTGCACGGGATACATCGCCATCGGCGACTCTCTTTCTATCGAGTTTGGCCATTGTGTAGCACTTGATGATTGGATCTCAGAGGCAAATACTTTAGGTGGCGAATGTTTCAAAGTTTTAGGATCACTTTGTTTACTTAAAGTTTTTTACCAGATCGTCTCGAGCACGAAAGAGGCTATTTCCGGGGGTTTCCAGCACGTGAGCCAGTGCTCATAACCGCCTCGGAATTAGCGAGACACATACAGAATTTTTTTATTTGGTTCAGAAAGGCAGAGAGATGAGATGTCTATGGATCAGGTTCACAGGAGGCTATAACATTTGTGATATTCAGGATGGGAAAGGCTGTCATTGACAAGAAGAAGCAACGCCACGATCCTCTTTATAAGGAACTGACAACACAGGGTGGTAACTTGAGAACCAAGGCCCGTGGTAAGAAGAAACAAGAGGATGATGAGGATTCTCAGGAGTACATCGACCCCACATCTTCCAGAAAGATTCTTCAACTTGCCAAAGAGCAACAGGAGGAGCTCGAGAGAGAGGAGCAAAAGGAGTTGAGAGATCAAGGAAAGTTTTCCTTTGGTGCTAGATTTGTTGACGAGGAGGAGGAAGAAGATCAGGAAGATGAAGAGAACTATGAAAACATCTCCGATTTCGGTTCTGATGAAGAGTACGAGTTTGATGAGGAAGATATCAACGAAGAAGACGCCGCTTTGTTTGAACAGTATCTCCAACAGACACGTGGTGCATCAGAATTCGCAAGTGATGGAAGTTACAACCTTGCCGATAAGATCATGGCATCCATTAGAGAGAAAGAAGAAGAGATGACCCAGAAGGCCATGGGAATCGAGAAGCCAAAGGATGCTGTGCTTCTGCCACCAAAAGTTATTGCTGCATACACAAAGATTGGAACGATTCTTTCGACATGGACACACGGTAAGCTTCCGAAGCTTTTTAAAGTGATCCCAACACTGAACAACTGGGAAGACGTGTTGTATGTGACAAATCCAGAGGCATGGACACCGCACGCCGTTTATGAAGGTACAAAGCTGTTTGTATCTAACTTGCAAGCCAGAGAGGCTCAAAAGTTTGTCTCGGAAGTCTTATTGGAGAGATTCAGACGTGAAATTGAGGAGTCTGAAGACCATTCATTAAACTACCACATTTACAGATCATTGAAGAAGGCTCTCTATAAGCCAGGTGCTTTCTTCCAAGGATTCCTCTTCCCACTCATCAACGATGGGTGCTCAGTTAGAGAAGCTACAATTGCCGGATCAGTTCTTGCTAAGGTCTCTATTCCTGCCATGCATTCGTCTGCTGCTCTTAACTACTTACTCAACCTCGAATACTCTCCAGCTGCTACTGTCTTTATCCGTATTCTCATCGAGAAGAAGTACGCTCTTCCATACCAAACGATTGACAACCTTGTGTTCTACTTCATGAAGTTTAGAATAGTAAAGGATGACGGATCCATGATTGATGAGGCTGACGAGAAGAAAGCAAAGAGAGAAGCCCCAGTTCTGCCTGTTGTTTGGCACAAAGCATTCCTTGCCTTTGCTCAGAGATACAAGAATGATATCACAGAGGATCAGAGAGATTTCTTGCTTGAAACTGTGAGACAGAGAGGACATAGAGATATTGGTCCAGAGATCAGAAGAGAATTGATGGCTGGTGCTGGTAGAGAGGCTGCCATTCCGGAGACTGAGGCCAACATGATTGACGCCTTTTGAATAGTGTTGGTGAATCTTGTGATGACTTAATATTACGTGATAGCATATAAGGAAAATGAGATGTCTACGTGTAGTCTTTTTCGTCAATACTTCAATCGTTAAGGATCATGCAGAATTCGTCAGGTTGTCATTAAGTTAAATCTTGTCAACAACATCATAGTTAACTTTCACAAAGAGCGTGGAGAAGATGTATTCCTCACCCTGTAGATCATACAATGGGATGTGTCTATAACCCTGGCTTAAAGTGTCCAATTTGCAACAGTGCACAGCGAATGGGGTATCACCAGTCTTGACTAAAAATCTTGCAAAGTTCAAAGTCTTCAAATCCTTGATAGTCCCCTCGATGCGTGTGTTCCAGAGTGGGTTGAAACCATTCATCGGGATGTTCTTTGTTGAATAAGACCCACAGAATGCAGTCGTTTGTCTATTGGTAGAGAGGTCGGTGATGGTCAGTGGTGTGATCATGACTGGATCGATCAGTTCGAAAACGACATATGGATCAAGTTTCTCATCAGGTTTGAGCTCACGGGGCCGAGGTAGAAGTTGGCCAGAGATTATATCAATGCTGAACTTGATATAAGATGTGTGTTCTTGGATGTGCTTGAACTTGATTTGTGGGTCCTGGTCACGAAGCTGTGGCGGTTTGAGGACGTAGCCTGACTTGGAGCCGGCGTGGAACATCGCTTCATTGATTTGTTGTCCCAGATCATATGTTTGCCAGTTGGTGGCCACCATCTGGACACCGTAGAACCATGGTGTGATTGGCAGGAAATTTGAAGACTTGTAGCGATAGTTGGATGGATAGACTCTCATGAGATAATGTCTATTGTGCTTCTTCAGAAGGTATTCTTTGTCGGACTGCTTGATCATGGAGTTGAACTTGTGGTCACTAAATGAAAAGATGTGATTAACGGTCTTTGACTCTGGAAGGGAGAAATTTGTAAACTTGAGCCCTGAAGCATATACACCCAGCGCTGCGAGCTCTGGTGTGAGTTTTGGGTTCTTTTCCCCCTTCTTTGAAGACTTCTTTATTTTCCAGATCTCTTCATCAGTTGTATCATCAGGAGCAGTAGAGCTCATGGAACTACTTGCCGATGTCGACGAGGAGGCGATTGAAGAGTCAGTCGACCCACTTTGCTTGACCTTAACGAGGACCTTGTGCTTCAATTCCAGCGGACTTGGTAAACTGAAAGAGTAGGGCCATAAAGGTTTCGTCAGCAGCATATCACCAAAGACGTCAATCAACAGATCCCTAACCATTATCTGATATTCAGCCTTGCAATGAATCTCTAGCGATAAGAACAAGGGAAGCGGAGTGACGATGAAGCTGTATTTGTTGATAGTTTCAAGTACATCACGGAGCGAAATTGATGATGTTATTGGTCCATGAGTTACCACCGGCCCATTATCGCCATCCCATATGTCAATCTCAACCGACCGACAACCACGTTGAAGAGCACGAGTGTATCCTTCCACAGATGTAGTACTACCTCCGTATTGGCGACCGAGGAGGTAGGTGTTGTGGGATGAGGAAATAAAGTATTCGTTGAGTGGGTGAGTGAGGTCTTCCGTGGCGGACTTAATAGCAGTGGAGTATGTAGATGAGAGATAGTTCGTGAAACCCTCTATATCCATCAAGCCATTGGGAGAGAACTTTGTATAAAGAGATGAGATTGTTTGAGTGTCTTCGTTTTGTTTCTGGATTTGTGTCACAAATTTGGAGAATTGATCGGTGGTGATGTGATCTTCATCATTGGACAATGTTTGAAATATCTCAACGATTTCAGGTCTCACTTTCAATGCCTTGACAAATATCTGGAAATCTGCAAATGAAAGAGCACCAGCGCCACTTGAATCACTCCGTGTGAATATATCATGAATGACTTGCTCGTCACAGTTGATATGCAGCCTTTGTGTGAGTTTGAGAACATCCTCAAACAACAGGGCCTCTTTACTCCTATTCTGCTTAGAGATGTAGTTCTTCCAATGTATATGGGCAAAGTTTTCACCCGGTACAGATAGGTACTTCATGAGTTCCCTTCGGTTATTGACTAATTTTGTTAGCGTACCAATGAACAACTCAAAATCCTGCTGTGTCGGTGCAATGATGTGCAATGCCTTAAGCTTCTTCGATACCATGTCAGTGTAGAGGATGGTTGCCCAGCGATCACTGTGCTCCTTTGAAACTCCGTATTCTTCTCTATAATTCTTGGCGTCATCAGCTGTACGGATCTTCTGAATGTTGTCTAGTGACATCTTGGAGGTGGCCTTGTTGTTCCAAGTGACGAGAGCCTTGTCAAGATCAATCTTGAATATACGTTGAACTTTCTTCTTACGAGTGATACGTAGGAGAGGAAGGCCCTTGATTAGAACTTCTGGGATCTTGGGGCTCTCGAGGAACACTTCTTGTTGTTGAGATTGATTGTCGTTCAGATTGAGCGAGTCGATGATAAGAGCCTCTTCGGATTGGTTGTTAAGAATTAAAGGAGACTTTGTGAGCTCATCAAAGGACTTTGTTAGTGGCCCATCTGTGGGAAGGGCCGTGGACGAGTGGTCTTGGAAGATGCCGATGTTAGTCTTCCTGAGGAGACTCCGGATCCCATCCTGAATTGGAGAGGTTGATGGAGACGGAAGCTTTTGTACCAGTGAGCTGACGTTACGAGAAATTGCGTTCTTCATAGGGACGAGGCGGGGTGAACTGGAGGAAGGCGAAGGGGAGGAGGTACTAGCTGGAGGTTGAGGAGGGACACTCTGTGAGGCAATGGGCGTGGCAGATGATGGCACAATGGACGGTGTTACCTGTTGTTGGAGCTCGTGATCAGTGTTGCTTCTGAGCATCGAGTAGTGGTCTGTAATGGACGATGACAGTCGCCTTGAGTGTAGTGGTCCCTCTGTAGATGATGGAGTGGCGATGCCCGCATCTTGGGATCTCTGGCGCGCGAGTGGAGAGCTGAGTGGCTCTCCCGAGGGCCTCAGTGATTGAGTTGAGCTTAATGAGCCATCTATGCTTTTTGAAGTGTCGTTACTGCTCATGGTGGAGCGGTATGTGTTGCGTTTGTAGGGAGTGTTGTTAGAAGTATAGATGAGACAGACGACAAGCGTCAATAAAGCACAGGCGCAGATCGCGCTAGACAGGAGATAAACCCAGGCACTAACATGGAACAGGTCACACTTCCCATCCATGCGGCTACCTCAATGCTGATTAGTTGATTTGTCCTCAGTTCTCTGTTGTTACCTGAGATAGCTAGTATTGGATGTGACCTGTGTGGTGCCCTGGCAAACTCCGTCACGGTGCTATATGAAGGACTTCCCCGCACCGTATACAGAGATCCACTAATGGTTAGATCAACCAATGCCACACTATACCCTCAGCATCCACGTCCACAGTAATGACTTGAGTGCTCATCTGACAAATTGGTACTGTCTTCTTTCTCACCGACTTGATCTTGTACTCCCAAAGTGTAAACATGATTAGCCGCTGTCTAATCCCAGTGATGTGATCTCGCTTTATGAAGAAGAGGCGCCGAAATGTTTCCACCAGCTCCGCCATTCCTGACCAGCGCTTGTCTTAACTTAGTCACCTAGTAAACCACATGGGATCAGATATCACACAAAGAACCAATTATAATATAACTAAGGCCATCATTCAGAAGCCGCCCATCCTCAAACCAACAGAGATGTTCACATCGTGTTCCTGATCTCCTCCGCCAAATCGCGAACTCCAAATCAAAACAAAGACGGACAAAGGCATAGAAACAGCCGCCAGAGCCGCCATTAGAAGCCTACAAAATCTCGTTAGATCAGAACTTCCCCGGTTCCAACCAGACAGTGATCACCCTGTATTAAAACACTAGCACTGTCAATGTCGCTCCAGGTTCCCGGCCCAGCGAGAATGACCCGACGTCTCTCGTCGCACGAATTCACCTCTTCCGAGCGCCAACGCATGGAACGCTCGCTAGACCAACTCGACTCTATTCTCCGTGGTGTCCAGCGAGACTGGCCACAGACTACTGGTGCTCTTGCTAACCCGCTTGACATTGCCCTCCCTCTCCTCGATACAACATCTGTCGGGCTGGCGCATAGACATGACGAATTTGAGCAGCTCAAGGGCACAATTGAAGAAGGATTACGTGTCGCTGTAAACGAACATTTCCAAAGCTTCAACGACAGTATCGGATCATATAGAAATATTGTACAATCTGTGGCCAATGCCACAAACCAGATCGCCGCTATCGAGGAACGCATAAACTCTGTTGGCCCCAGAAACGATGAAGAGCAGCAATCACACGTTATGATGGCCAGCTTAAACGAAAACCTCAAGACATGCAACGAGATGATTGAGATCCTTGGAGCAATTGAAAAAATCAAGAACATACCTACTGACTTGGAGACGGCAATGAGTGAAAAGAACTACACAAAGGCTCAGTTGCTAATACAACTGGTGCACACCGATGCTAATCAGTATGGACTTTGGGATCTTAAGGCTCTGTCCAATTTAAAAGAATACTTTGAAGTACAGGAAGAACAACTCTTTGAAATTTTAATAGAAGAGATCCACAACATTCTTTACTCCAAGAGACAATTCTCGTCCTTCAACACCGTCAATGAACTGATCAAGTCTAATGCCGGTGACTCTACAGACTATTCCGGCATTGAAGAGTTCCTCGTGAATAGCATTGAGACGGACATTGCCGAAGCCTCTGCGCTCGACAATAAGAAAATGGAATCATTTATTCAAACGCTTACAGCTCAGTCTGGTGTCGGTGATGATGAGTCAGGATCTCGTGAGCTATCCACCCTTCAAGAATTGAATCCGTTTGTCCAACTCAAGGGACTCATGACGACGATATACAGACTTGGGAAGCTTACACGGGCTGCTGATATACTCGTTCAAAGATTTGGCCTGGAATTGACACAAATGATCAACAGAGTTGCAGATGATACCAAACTCAGACATACAAAGCTGGTGAAGTTATTGAACTCACCAGGTCAAGAAGGTCAACCCTCTGAGGAGTCATATAGGGCCATTGTGGCACAAGACCTCTTTTGGAATTTCTTCAAGAAGTTACTCTTCTTCCTTCAAAGTGTCAAGGTCTTTAGTGAGGTTTACAGGAAAATCACCGGTGACTACACAAATATCAACTCACAAAACGATGTTCACAACATAAATCCAAACAATACATCTGTCATTTACCGCTTCTGGAGCATTGTTCACAAGGAGGTTGAGTCGCTAATCAGAACTTACATCACAGGTGATGATACAACGACTATGATGGGTAACAGACTCACATCCACAACATCGATCAAGGGTCCTACCAAGAAGGCACTTTTCCAGTTTTACCAGGTGGAGTATGATAGCTTCCATACAAACCAGCTCAAAACTGTCCTCCAAGATCTCTTCCCTGGATTTATCAACTCCAATGATATGCTTCGCATGGAGTCACCATATATCGAAGACACAAAATTCCTCAAACAAACCAAAATCATTCCAGCTGACATCATGAACATGAGATACATTCTGGAACCATTCCTTCTGTTCATTCAGGGATCTTCTCACCTTCTTCCGGAGAATGCTAGCTCTGAACCAGTCAAGTTCTTCACAGACTTCATGCAATCGGAGTTCCTCCCTCTACTTGAGGACTGTTTCATCGCTGAGTATTTCAATGACGTGGAAGCTGTTGATTCCCTTCTTCTATGGGAGCCTAATGCTGATTTCCAGTCTACACAGGCATCTAGAACTACTAAGAGAAAGATGTATCTTGAGATATTTATCCAGTTCAAGGAATTCATTGATGAAGTTCTTTTCACACTCAACACTACACTTCAATTCCGTACCGAGTTCATCCCAATCATCTTTGGTCTTCTTACCAAGTTCCAAGACAAGATCGAAGGCCTTTACAAGGAACTCATAAACGATCTCACATCGTTCCTTGAACCGAACAAACAACTCATTAATGCATTCCGTAACGGTACACCATTTACTTCGGATATGATCTCTGCACGTAACAAGGTTGAGTTCAAAAACTCTCCAATTTTCATTCAGCTTGAGGCATTCCATAACTCCTTACATCTACTAATTGATTGGTTTGATGGATATCTCATCAAGAAGGTCGATCTGAATAAGACAGACCTTAACTTGAGCCAAATCGAAAAATTGAGAAAGAGCTGGTTCTTCTTCAAGATCAAAAGTATGGGATCGACCATTCAGAAGGATCCTTTGGATATCAAGTCAACTAACAAGTTGATCCTGAACGATGCGCTCAGTGCAAAGTTTGGTGACTTGGTAAATGACTACAAGGCCGTGATGGCTCAAGTTGACTCGTCTTTAAAAGTGTACCAAGAGGTTGTTAAGACAATTTGAATGACATTGCATTTATCTTATGTTTACGTAACTTGTAGATGGTGTATGCTATTTTCTCAACTAGTCATGCTCACTATTTCTCTCTTTTGCAACTTCGACAGCTTTGTTCCAATCAGCACCTATGAAGACAGTGTATATCTGAAGTGCACTGATAGCCGTCAGAGCAACACCAATACCGATCCACAATCCTTCTAATCCCAATCCGGCTTTGAAGCAAAGGAGGAAAGACACAGGAAGACCAACGCAGTAAAATGAAAACATTGTGATTCGTCCACCAACCTTCTGCATACCTAGTCCCTTCATACCACCGGCGGAACACTCGTTCAAACAATCAACAAAGCACACAACAGCCATAACTATAAGTGCACTGGTGACAGCATCAATAACTTCTGGGACGTTTGTGTAGATCTTTGCAATCTTGAGACGAAAGAAATAGACAATGGAACCGTTAAAGAGACCCACGACAACGGCCCATGCCATTACTGCATCACAAGAAATACGGCCATTCTTCGGCAATCCAGCACCGATGTAATTACCAACTCTGGTGGCAGTGGCAATACCAATGGCGAATGGGATTTGGAATGTGAGGGCAGAGATGTTGGCTAGAATACTTTGAGCAGCAAGGGCCGTAGTTCCGAGTTTCGCTGAAGAGATTGTGATAACTTCAAATCCAATGAATTCAGCTTCAACCATGATAACACCAGGCAAAGCAAGTTGGATCATCTTGTCCCAATTGGTAAATGCCTGGGAGTAAGTGAGATCTGATGGCCAACACTTGAGGTACTTTCTATGTGTCAATAGATAGATGAGCAATCCGAGAGGCATGAGCCAATAGTTCAATGTGACTGCTATAGGCGCACCGATGTATCCAAAGCCCAGCTTCCATACTAAGAGATAGTTCATTAACGCATTAAAAGGAGCACATATTAGCAAGACGTATGTCCCTGCATGGAATACTCCCTGACATTGCAAGAATCTCTTGAAACATTCAAAGAGGATGAATCCCGGTATACCCATACCAACAATGCGAAGATACTTACCTGCAATAACGGTCAGTTCCTTTTGTGCAATGAATAGTGATAATACCTCAGAGGCATAAACTTCCCAGATGAAACCGATTGGAATGAAACAACAGATTGCAAGCATTGCACAACGAATGACGTGCATACCGACAAGCTCATGCTTACCGGCACCATAAGCCTGAGAGCACAATGTATCAAGACATGTTGCAATTCCCTGGATAAAAGCAAACCCTGTGATTGCAGCCGTCATGGCCCCGAGTGTGATACCAGCTAATGGCTCTTTTCCAATGTGTCCAACAGATAAGATGGAGGCAAGTGTCAGAGAGTTCTGGAGCACAAATGTCACGACGAGTGGAGCAGATGACTTAGCCAGAGCAAGCATCTCCTTCTTCAAATCAGTGTGTTTTTCGATAGTGATAGAAGCATCCTGCCACGTCTCAGTGATGAGATTCTCCTCATCTCCACCGAGAAGAGAGTCTGAGGGCACAAGATGGTTACCGAACAGAAGGTCTCGGTCAACTTGTGATAAGACAGAGGCGCGTCTTGTGTCCGGCTGAAGTAGCGGAGTTGATTGCGAAGCGGTCATAGAGGAGCAGATCTGAAGGTAACAGTCTCTATCAAACTAGACCAAATGATAGTCTTTTGTCGGGGAAGATGAGTCAAGATCTTTAATCTTCAACTTTCATGGAAGAAAAAAAATCCTGGTCATCTCTCCCGTTATGGCTGTAGCTCCGTCGATCATAGTTCCGCGCTTCGATGCGTCATCTCTACAGTTCTACTACATGGAACCGAGACCTATATATATCCATTGATTAAGTCGAATAGACACTATAGACTTTCTTTTATAGATCAGTTATCAGTTCAGAGCTCTCTCTCAAAGAAACTCTGAACCATACCGGCCTCAGACTCTTCGTACTCCTTAAGCACAACCTTACCGTTAACAACCTCAGTGTTGGCCTGAATGAACTGCTTTCTTGGGAGTCTAGCCTTCAAGACAGCTGGTCTAAGCTTAGCAAACTCCTCAGTCACAGTAGATCTGTCAATGAAGTAGGCAGAACCGTTATCAACGTCACCAGAGGCCTTGTACACATGCAAGTGTCTCAAGTAGTCCTTGATGGCCTCATGACCTGTAGTCTCAATGGCACTCTGATCAACCTTAACGATAAGATCAGAATAGTCATCCTTTGTATAGCTCAACTCAGCAAGGCCAGCGTTAACCATTGTCTTCATGATGGAGAATCTAGCCTGCATATGAGGCTGTCCCCATTTTTTAGATGATGGATCCCAGAACTCCAAAGCGAGTAAACCGGCACGAGCCATCTGAAGGTATCCAGCGTAGATAATGTTCTCCTGGTCCTCCTTAGTAGTAAATCCAAAGATGTTAAGCAAGTCACGGTTAGTGATCAAATACATGGCAATGACTTCGGCACGGCACTCCTCGTATGCACCAGCGAGAGATCCGAATTTAGAACCCCAAGTCTCACCTTTCTTGTAGTATGTTGTCACTGGCTTTCCATCGATGCCCAATGGTGGGTTTTGGTGATCATAGTTGAATGTTCCATCATGAAGTTCACTCAATAGCTTACCAGATCCATGACCGAGCAACTCATGGATACCAACCTGAACCTCAAATGAATCATTCTGGTACTTCTTGAAAGTTTCCATAATGTCATCAGAGATGAAAGTAACTGGGTCCTTCGAGGACTTAGCGTTCAAGATGTTACCGAGAGACACGTTCTTGAAACCGATGTTGAGTCTGATATCATCATAGTTTGGAATGTTGATTCCTGCTGGGATACCAGAGCCGGCAAATGTCAAAACCTCCAAAGATGTGAAATCTGGTGGTTGGAATTGATCCTTCTCGTACTCTTTGGACCATGGAAGCAACTTGATGAAGTCACCGGCACCATCAACGAGTGCTTGGAACTTCTTGGTACGCTCTTTGTTCTGGATAGAGATGAGGGCCTCCCATTCACCAACGACACCGCCTGGCTCTCTATAGGTCTCAATGAAACCAATGTTAGTCTCAACAACTGGTGAAATATCCTTAACCCAGTACTTTTGAGATTCTTTATGAGCTTCAAGTGAACCAGTCTTGAACGATTCAATATAAGCGTCAATCATCTTGATCTGAGTCTCATTAGCAGCGTATTCCTTAGCTTTCTCAAGATTGGCACAAATTTGAGCCATCTCCTTGGTATGGTCACCAAACTTGATATTGATAGTGTATCCATCCTCTTCAATCTTGGCTGGATAAGTAACCTCGTTTTTCTGATCAGCAGAGGCAACAATGATGTCAAACTCCTTATCAGACACTTTACGGATTCTAACATTCTCAAAATAGACTTTACGCTCTCCGAGAATCTTCTTGATAGCAACGACATCTGGTTTCGAGATGTTACCAAAGTAGTAACCAGACACATGACCATCACTTGGGAATCCAAGTAATGCAGTCTTCTCGTTAATCTCATAGATACCTGACTTGACAGCATCGTATGACTCCTTAGAGACACCAGATTGTGTAATCACTTTCTCAAACTCTTCAGGAGTGATACGTGGAATGAACTTGGAGTCACCAAAGGATTTGTAGTTACCCAAATTACTCAAAAATTGCGAAGCATACTCCAAATATCCCTTCTTTGTAGTCTCTTCAACGTCAAGCTTGGAGTAATCACCACCAAGGGCCTTATGAACACTAAGGATGAGATCAAAGATAGCCTCAGACTCATGAGAGACTTGTCTCAGCACGATACGAGACCCCCAATGACCAGCCTTAGAGAAATAATGAGCATACAACTGTTCCTTATCGGTCAATTGGTCAAAGAACGATTTGGCAGTTAGTGAGACAACTGGTGCCTTTGTATCGGCAAAGTAACTAGTCTTGTTAAAAGTTGACATTGTTCGTAATGTAAGCCTTGTGGATTGAGATGATCTGAGCACAAGTCTGCTGAAAGCCGTATGCATCCAAACTTCCACAATTGAGGGATGTGCAAAGCCAAGTCGTCGAAGGCGTTGTTATATATGATTAGTTTAACTGGGGAAACTCCGAGTCAGCGTTGGCGCCGTGGCGCGCGCGCCACCATTACACGTCACGTGATTTCCTATTCAATAAAAGATACTAACTACAATGCAAATTTATAGATACATGAAGATTTATAATATTAATCCACCAAATCACCAGATCTGGATATAGTAAAATAGGGTACAAAAAGAGCATAAAAAGAGCATAAAAAGAGCATGAAAAGAGAGAAAGAGCATATAAAGCCAGTGACCAGCACTAGTAAAAACAATATTAGATGAGCTCAAGCAAAGACCTCAGACTCTAATTCCTCAACAGTCTTTACGATTCTGCTAATCAACTCATCAATCTCTTCTCTAGTGATAGAGAATGCTGGAGAGAAAAGAGCATGCTCACCAATAACACCATCAATGGTACCAGTACCACCCAAGTTGAAAACACCATTGTCATACAACTTCTTTGTGAATTTAGCACCATAACCAAACTCCTTTGGGAATGGCTCTTTGGTCTTTCTGTCCTTGACCCATTCAATGGCCCAGAATCCACCAGCTCCTCTGATATCACCAGCAGTCTTGGAGTTTGCAAGTTTCTCTCTTAAGGTCTTACCGAAATAGGCACCTTGCTCTTTGATGTTAGCAATCATGTTATCCTTCTTAACCTTCTTTTGAACTTCAAGGGCAACCTGACAGTTGAAAGTGTGAGAGTGGTAAGTTTGAGCACCAGAGATCAATGACTTCTTATCCTTGAACACTTTCATGACTCTTGGAGAGACCAGGATGGAAGCAATAGTAACATAACCAGCACCTAAAGTCTTACCGTTTGTTTGAATATCTGGACCTGGACCTTCCATGAATTGTTCCCAGGCATGGAATGAACCCATTCTACCCATACCACACATAACTTCATCCAAGTAGAACAAGGCACCATATTTGTGACAGATGTCTCTACATCCATCCAAATAACCTGGGATTGGCAAAGAGCATCCAAAAGTGGATCCAGTCACGGTCTCACAAATGAATGCAGCAATTGTATCTGGACCTTCCTTAATAAAGACATCTTCCAAATCCTGGAGAAGTCTGTCCTTGTACTGCTCCAAGGTTTCACCATCCTTCATGTGTCTGTATGGGTAGCACTGAGAAGTCTTTGGTGTGACTTCCTCAGGCATCAAGATGTCCGAGAACTCAAATTTTCTCAAGTTGTCAGAGATGGAGAGAGCACCAATGGTGAATCCATGGTAAGATTGCTTTCTAGAGATGAACTTGACTCTCTTAAGGTCACCATTCTCAATGTGGTATTTTCTCACGAGCTTAAGGGCATTCTCATTGGATTCAGAACCAGAACCAGTGAAAGTGGCAGTCTCAAATGCACCTTCTGGGGAGTTATCAATGATGAACTGTGCAAGCTCTTCAGATGGCTGGTTACTAGTCATGAGTGGGAAGTTGTACACAACTTTATCGACAGCTTCAATCATCTTAGCCTTAATCTCATCGTCACCATGACCAACGGAGGAAACGGCAGCACCAGAGTTACCATCAAGCATGAGTCTCTCCTCACCTGTTTCTGGGTCCTGGACGGTAATCCAAACACCTTTGCCGCTGAGAGCGACTGGGAGTCTCTTGATGGATGTCTGAAGGATAGCTGATTGCTTGCTAAGCTGAGTCTGTGTTTGAATTTGTGCGGACATTGTAATACGGAAGCACAATAGAGATCTTTACAAATAAGAAAAGATCAACACAATATCTTCTTCACCTTCATCATGATCATCTCTGGAGAAGGAGCAGATCTACTCTATTATATAACCGCGCCATAAGGAGGAGAAAAAAGGGCGGGAAGCCAACTCCTGTCGCAATGTGCGTGCCCGATCCCAATTCGATAAGGTTTAACTTACATTATCGGGGATCGGTTTCCTATACTCATCAAGATTTCGCGTGTTCCCTGTTTAGGAATCGCGGCGATACCTTCCACTTTTGAGCAGTGGGGAGATTCCAGTTGACTTTGATGTAAGTTTGCTAGTGGTTTGGTAATTAGTAGCTGTACAGTTGATGCTTTAGACAAGACAAGGTCCATGTGTATTGGATCACCCGTTAAGTTAGTGAAGAGTGAAGTTGATACAGATATGTCTGTCCCTGGTGTAGTGAAGTAGTGCAATGAGACTAAGAACGATTGTTTGCGTGGGCATTTCTCCATACTAAACTATCGCTGATTTTATACCATCAGAACCACTCAGTAGAAGATCACCTCAATCTTGGAAGTATAAAATTTGCTATATTGCCCCACAACTGTCGCTCATTGCCTTAAGTTGTTCAAACCCGCGCGCGCCCCTTTCTTTGGCTTCCCATATCGAATCGATTGTTGCTCTGGCAACAATAAAAATCTCAAAAAAATGGAAGGAGAGCGCGGCGATCGATGGCCTTGGGGATAATCCTACTCAGAAGCAAGGAGGTAAGAGCCATTTGGACAGACCTGATTCATTCTGAGTCATTGGATATCATCTATTCAGATGACACTACTTCAATAGCTACCATCGGGACACAGACAACTCAGTCTATTAAAGCTCGTCTCCTTAACTAAGAGCCTCAGGGTGTTCGCGCTTTTGAACTCTCCGAAGGTTCGAGATCGCGCCCTACGATGTAACTGACACCTCATCGGAAAGAGGCACATTTTGATTAAACTAGTGATCAACTCACTCGAAGATCTTCATTCCCATCAGCTACACTTTAGCAAATCGAGACATATAACAGGATTATGAAACCACATACTATGCTTTCGCGCCTGGTGGTGGCGGTTCTAGCAGCGTCATCTGCCGTGAGCGCTATAACCGCTGAAGAGTTCAATGCTCAGCTCGCCCAAGTTGATCAAGCATTTGCATCACGAGGCCCATCATTGGAAATACTGAGTCAGTATGATGCCCTCTTAAGAGATACACCGGAGGGTCTGGACGAAGCTGGGCGTATGGTGCTTCTAGCCAAGGTTCACTACAAGAAGGCTATCATTAGTCTTTCTCTTGGTAAAGAGAGTCAAGCCATGCAAGATTTTGAAATATCATTGGGGCTCAATCCAAGTAATGAAGGTGTTAAGAAGAATCTCTTAGGTCTCATTGTGAAATATGGACAGAGGGAAAAGCTTGAAAATATCAAGAGACATATGCCAGAAGATGATCCATTGTTAAAGGACACCTTGGAGAAGATACACATCATTGATGGCTTGAGCAGGTCCGGTGACAAGGAAAAGTTGTCTGAGGCTATTCAACTCGCACCATTCGATACTTCACTTCGAGAAAAGAGAATTGCTTTAACACAAGAAGCCATCAAAAGCACATCAGATTCAAATGAACAAGCAGCTCTCTTTGCAAACATAGCTGATGATCTAGATATCATCACCAAGGTTAACCCAACCACCAACTCTGAAAATTGGAACAGACTCTCAGATATCTACTTGTTTGCATTAGGTGAATACACCAATTCACTTACCGCTAACAAGAAGTGTCTACATTATAACATGGACTTTGAGACATGTAAAAAGAACTCCAAGTTCTTGAACAAGTACAGTACCATCCTCACACATCTTGCCACGCATCACAGATACTTCCAGCATATTCAATCGGAACAACAAGATAACGAGGCACACCAATTGGAAGAGATGGACTTTAAGGATCTTTCTACAAGACTTACAGATAAGGGCCATTTCCTTAAGATTAGACGTGAGAATGAAAAATTCGATACCAATCTTGCATATATCATATCCAAATCCGATTCCTTCAACAAGCAGTACTCAATCAAGGGTAACAAGTTTGAGGATACAATATTTGAAACACTCGCTATGGATAGTCTATTACGCCATGATTCAAAGAGTTTTAAAAAATACGCAACACGCTCACCAAAGGATTCACTAGCTAGACGTCTCAACGTCATCGATGGTCTCATCCATGAGAAAAACTTCGAACAGGCACAGCAAGAAATTAATGGATGTCCTACAAATATGAAAGAATCAACATTCCTCAAGTCTCGAATCGAGAAGATCCAAGCCCACATATCACAGAAGCAACAACAGCAGCGTCGTCAACAATACCACGAACAGCAACATCAGAGACAACAACATCAACAACAGCGTTCTCAGTCCCCACCAAAGAACGACTACTACAAGATCCTTGGTGTTCCAAGAAATGCTGATGATGGCGCAATCAAGAAGGCTTATCGTGAAATGACGAAGCAATTCCATCCAGACAAGTACAAAGGTGACATGACCCAAGAGGAAGTTGAAGCTAAGATGACCGAGATCAATCATGCTTATGAAGTATTGAGTGATGAACAAAAGCGTAAAGATTATGATGCTGGTCATGATCCTAATGATCCTGAATCACAAAAACCAGGTGGGCATGGAGGTGCTGGGTTTGGTGGTCATCCGTTCCATGGTGCTCAATTCAGACAAAGTGGTGGAAGTGGTGGAAATCCATTTGGTGGGTTTAACTTCAACTTTGGTGGTCAACAATTTGGTGGTATGCGTTCTGGAGGTCCTCGTTTTGGTAGTTCTTCAAAGAAGGGCTCATTCAGTTTCAAGAAGAACAAGGCTCATTAAAAACACCATAGAATACATGCATATAATAGATCATGAAATGAACCACTATGTAGCCAGTTTTCATATATACTTGACAATTAAAGCTACGATTTCCGGATTAGGAACTCATCACCATAGCAGCGCGCTTTTCGGTACGGGCAGCAGAAAGTTGATCATCAACAAAAACAAAGCACGTCACAGTTAAACTTGCGACTTAACCAAGAACAAGGTGCTGGCAAGACATAGTCTCTATATCCACGATCCATTGGCTATGACGGACCCATCGGCAAGAATTACGTCCGCGTCTACGATGAACTCACAGTCATCGCAGCCTGTCATTTCGTCTCCGCTTAGCGCTGGTAACGTCACATCCTCTGCTGACTCTGGAGACGCGAGCACTGCCGCCCCATCATCTAATGGGACTGAAACTGATTCGTTATCTGGTGATAAATCAACACCAGCAACTCCGGCGAAGATTATTCCCTCTGCATCCCCTGCTTTACTCGAACAGGAGAAAGTGACACGCGCTTTAGCATCAGATTCGGCAATTGAGGTTCTTCTTGGACGTCTTAAGAAGAGTGTCAATACATGTGAAGAATGGACTAAATACATCCGCAAGCGTGCCATCCTCGAAGAAGATCATGAGGAGCATCTAAAGAAGATTACACGCGCGACTCAAGAGGCATTGAAGAGCACAGGAAACTTGAAACAAGATTCCCTCACACAAGGGCTAGAGAAGCTTCTCAGAGTTGATGAACGAATTGCTGCACATACCTCTGCTCATTCTAAGCAGTTGTTCACCATGCATGACGAACTAAGTTCTATGGCTTCTACTTTCTCTAGAAACAGAAAGTCGATCAAGGAAAACTTCAAGCGTAAGGAAAGAGAAGTTGTGGATTCTATCTCGGCTGCCGAGAAGGCCAAGTCAAAGTATGATCAATTATGTGTGGAGCTCGAGAGGGTAAAGACCACCGATCCATCATCTAAGAAGTTTACCTTGAAGGGATCAAAGACTACAAGTGAACAGGAGGAGATCTTGCTTAGAAAGATTGAGGCAGCTGACTCTGACTACAGACAAAAAGTGTCAACATCTACAGGGTTGAGAAATGTCTTCCTTAACAATTTCAGACCATCCACTGTTAAACAGTTGAAGGACCTCATTATTGAAATAGACATTGCCATGAGTCTTCAACTTCAAAAATATGCTACTCAGACGGAAGACGTTGTGCTTCAGACTGCACTCAGCATTTCACCAATGGCGGGCTCCAACATTCAGTCAGTCAAGGTCATCGCCTCGTCCATCGACAACGAAAAGGACCTTTCACAATACATCTTGAAGAATCTTAGTGGTTCTCAGTCGAACAAACAACTCATTCCAGTCGAGTACAGACAACACCCATCAATGGCCCCAGCAGGTAATGTGCACTCTCTCAAGCCAAAAGCTGTCACCAACCTTAATCCAAACCCAGCTAATGCAAACAAGTTCCGTAATGTGTCAGGTCAGAGTGATTCTTCATCTGCATTGGGTGCCTCCGTGGCGTCACCAAGTCCATATGATGCATCAAATGGTTCTAATCACCCAGGTAATAGATCGTCAGTGGCTACACCTTCACTCAGTGAAAATAAGTCTGTCAGCTCCACACCATACCTTGACCAAAGTTCCATCATCACTGGACCAAGACCACAGTCCGTCATCAATGCAGAGAGTGTTCCACTCCCTCCAGGAACACAATCTGGCTTTAAGACTTTTGGTACTCCTATTACGGACCTTATTGAGTTTGAAGGTGAAATGGTTCCATCTGTCGTTCGTCAATGTATCTACGTTGTTGACAAATATGGTGCTGAACTTGAAGGCATATATCGTACATCTGGTAACATTGCCACTGTAAACTCCCTCAAGGAGATGATTGACAAGGATCCAAGCAACATCAAACTTATTCTTCCAAATCCAAACTCCATTACTGACAGTGATATATACGCTGTTGCCTCGCTCCTCAAGAATTACTTCTCATCTCTTCCAGAGGCATTGTTGACTAATACCGCTTCCCCACAGTTCCTTGAACATGTCAAGATCCCAGAACCAGATGTGAGGCTTAAGAGAATCCATCAAGTCGTCTATGACCTTCCAGATAGTTCCTATTGGACCTTACGTTCCTTGATCTTCCATTTAGCCAAGATCGCTTCAAAGCAGGACATCAACTTGATGAGCCAGAGGAACTTGGGTATCATCTGGGGGCCAACGTTGTTCCCTAAAGGTGATTTGAATGCCAGTGATATGAGCTATCAAGGTAAGCTTGTCGAGGAGTTGATCATTCATGCTTCTGATATCTTTGAGGCTGAATAATGAAGCCTACAAGTTGTCTGTTTTGCTGATTTCCGTTTTGCGTTTTTGAACTATTCTCCCAAAGATTGTTCATGTATCACTAGACTCAAATTTTAATCCTATAAGACAATCTTAATACGTCTAAACACGGCTGCAGCCACCGTAGTCTTCCGTTGATTATGGTAGTATAAAGATGGACATCATGATCTCCATCAACAGCTCAAGGGATGTAGACATATAAATCGGACGCATCAACTCTGGAGATGTACTCCTTGTCCAGCAAAGAATCAATACAGGACTTGATAGCCTGTTGAGTTGTCACCATTTCACTTTGTACCCTTTCGATCAAGGACTTGTGATCAAAGCTTGTTTCAGACTTCATCAATCTAACAATGAATGCTTCCACTGCCCATGGATCAGCCAATGGTGTCTCTGAGGTATCGATATCCTCCTCTTCCAACACCTCACCATTCTTCATCTTGACCTGGATTGGTTTGATCTTGATGATTCTCTTCTTCTTCTTATCAGTGAACGTTGCATTCATAGAGTAACGACCGGTCACGGTATCCTTGGTCAACACCTTATACTTACCCTGTGTCAGGGAATATAATGCAGCAGCGATGGATCTTGTCTCCATCTTTGTCATCTTTTTGATTTCATCGAACGATAGGGAGTCATGGTCGTTGAATAGGACGAGAACGATACCTTGAGACGTGCTCACTTGTAATTCCTGATCACCCAGGGGGAAATGAGCAGTGATATTCATCGTTCCAAGATTTGGTACCCATTTGAGAACACGTTTTTGATATTTGTCATTAGTTGAGATGTAAAAGTCTTTGAATTCGTCGAGTAGGGTTTGAAGTTCATCTGGGAACACAACTCGAGAGTCATTCTGTGGCCATTTGTCATGTTTAAGGATTTGTGGAGTGAAGTCAACTGTGGAGATGGTGTGGAAGTTTTCCTTAAGCTGTTTACTCTCCTTGAGATCGTCAAACATGGATTTGAGCGAATGTACAATCTCTGGGTTAATCTCCTGTTCAATTAGCGTGAGAAGTTCCAACTCTAGTGTGATATCCTTGGTGGTCTGATGTAGAAGTCTTTTAGCAAGATCACGGCGATACTCAGTGTTCATAAATGATTCCTTATTGGAAGTTGACTTGAAGATAAGGATGATGTCGTGTAGAACCTTCGAATTCTCAGCACGATCACCTTCTATGTTTCTAAAGAAGTTGTCAATGTACTTATGTAACCTTTTGTTGACGTGCTCGGCATGGGTTAGTGTAAGGGCAGTCTGGAAGAACTCTCTGAGTTTATACTCCATATCAACATTACCATTAAGAAACTTTTCGACAATGATGTTGAGGTTCTTCTTTGATCTGATCAGTGCTTCAATGACATCATCTGTATGTGTAGTGATAACATGTGAGACGTATTCAACAATATAGCACCCCCACTGAGTAGTCACAGCATTCATTAGGGCAGGTCTATCCTTGCTATTACTGTTTTGGATGAATTGGAAGAGACGTACTAATGATGTGTACATCTTCTTTTGGAATAAGGGCAGGACAAATTTTGGTGCATCATCCTGAAAGTTCTGGAAGATCATTTCCGAGACAGTAGCGTGCTTAAGGGAGGTTATTACCTTTTCATCAAGTTCACAAGTGGTCCAAAATTGTTGTTCTCTAACGACAGCATCGTAAAAGACGTCAAACACGGTTTCTGAAGGGTGAGCATCAATGATCTTATTATGGGCATCACGATAGAAACTCTGGGTGGATTTCAAGATGGTTGTATCGATATCGCTCCATTTTGACACTTTGTAGAATCTTTTCCAGAAATCAACAAGTGTTGAGCTCAGTTCTGAACTAGGATTTGATCTGAGATCATTGAGAGATGATATGAATCTTTCAAGTAAGAGGTCCCATTGGCCACCTTGTACCATTTCACCATAGAGGTTTAGCATTCCAAAATCAATAATTGGCTTCTTTGTAGGATGGTGAAGAAGATAAGTTCTATCTAGGAAAAGATAGATCTTTTGTAATGCCTTCAATTTCGAATCGATGATGTCGTAGAGTATTACAAAAGATGAGAGAGGCTCGTTATCGGAGGCATGACTTTGATACTGATCTAGCAGCTGTGATGTGCGTTCTTGAATCTTATCAAAGAGTGTGTTCGACAACTGTGACTGGTGTCTGTCTCTGCAAAGGAACTCTACTGATTTGTAGAGACGTTGGTATGTCACAGGTAGTTTGATGTGTGTTGTGGGTTCTGATAGTACGAGGTCCACGCTTTGGAGGAGTTGTTCCTGTAGCGAAACGAGATAAGTTGGCATCTGACGTGATCTCTGTCTTCTTGAGGGCTTTGTGGTCACAGACATGATGTGCGATGAGTGCTAATAGATGGTTGAAGCAGTATGAGGTTGTGTGGGGTGTAGTTGTAGTAGTCTTCATAGTAGAGTAGAGAAGAGAAGGTACGCGAAATTTTAAAAACATCTCTTTAACTCAACTACACGGTTCTTAAACTTCACAATAACAACTACACAGGGTATCAGAACCTATTGAGAATGTCCACTGATCAACAGATTGATAGCCTTATTGTTCAGTACAAGCGTCGAGGTTTTCTAGACACTCAGAAGAAGAAGTTACGAGAGGATTTTGTCCAGTCCACTACCCATGACGAGCTCATCTCCCAAGTCAAGCTCATGACGACGAGACTGATTGAGGCAAAGCCAGATCTTTTACTACGGAAGCGTGGCCATTTGACGAGTTTGATTGATGGTGCTATCACAAGAAGACTTTCGGGTAGTGGTGCCGGTAGCTCTGAGATCCCTCTCGAAGGTGTCGAGCAGCTAGGAGAGTTGATCGATTCCTGGATTAAGGAACACGTTACGGACTCTGAAGACTTGCAAAATGAAGTTGTCGAGTCTCTGCAAACAACAAAGGCTGAGAAGGAGGCTGCTGAAGGACAAGTGACGAATGGTGTGCATAAATGATGCAGAACTTGGTCATATAACACACTGGTTGTGTTAATAGTGTCTTACTCCCTTTCCATCTCTCCCTCTGGGCATGTCCGAGCACTGACGCCAGGGACCAGCAGCCACTCGAGTGGCCTGGTTGTGGACAATGACTACAACTACGACCCCAGGAAGCACTAGGGAACACGGAGTCACCCGTTGGTAACGACCCACTGGCTGGGTACTGTATCTATACGACGGGCAGTCAATAGTTCGGATCTGGCCGGAGTGCCAGGCTGCGCCGAAGTCGGATGACACAAGAAACATAACAAAGAAAGACGTAACAAGACGTAAAAGAAAAGACTTGTAGTATGTTATTATTGATAACTGCTCTACAAGATAAAATGGTAGCCTCCGGCTAAATCCGTAGGTAAGGGAAAACCTTTGAAAACCCCCCAATCGGGAAATAATCACAAAAGCTAACCGACGGCTTCGCGGGGTTTGTTCCGGTTGTAGTTTCACTTGGTTGGGAGAACTCCGAATAGATACAAAAGGAAGCTATTTTCCCTCTCGGTTTTGTTTGGTTTCATTGTCTGTCTCTCCCAGACGAAACTACAAGTCGCTATGAGATTGTCGCTTCTTGCCCTCCCAGTCGCTTCGGCATTTGTGATTCCACAGTTAGTCCTCGACAACATCGAGGAGGTTTACAACCATCTGTCTCTCGACTCTATCATTGAGAATGCTGCTTCGTCTAAGAAGCCAGCTTACGCTGAGCTCCCACCAGTTGACTCTGAGTCACTCCAAGCCCTCATCACCCACGAGAACTTAAATGCCAGTGCCATTGAGTTGATGGCCATTGCTAACAAGTCTCTCGGTATGTTTGACCACCCAACAAGAGTCATCGGGTCCCCAGGCCACTGGAAGACCCTCGACTGGATCAGAGCTCAATTGGATAACATGTCGGACTACTACACTTACAAGACCCAAGAGTTCGATGCTCTCGATGGTAAGGTTTTCAACTACTCCCTCACGGTGGACTTTGTTAAAATCTCGGAGGTTAAGCCATTGGCATTGACCCCTGCTGCCCATGTTTACGGTGCTGATATCTTTGTTGTTGACAACTACGGTTGTAATGACTCTGATTACGATGGTATCAATGATACCATCGCTCTCGCTCCAACCAAATCCGTCGTTGCCCTCATCAAGAGAGGTGAGTGTGCCTTTGGTAACAAATCTTCCTTGGCTGGTAAATATGGTGCTAAGGCTGCTCTTATCTACGATCCTGCTTCCACAGAACTCGTTGCCGGTACCCTTGGTGCTCCTACAAACACTACCGTCGGTACCTTGGCCATCAGTAACACAGTCGCTGAGGCTTTGATTGCAAAGAAGAAAATTGGTCCATGCCTCGTTAACATGTTCATCGCTGCTTACGTTGGTATCATCAAGACTAAAAACATCATTGCTGATACCATTCATGGTGATGTCAACAACATCGTTGCCCTTGGTGCTCATTCAGACTCTGTTGATGCCGGTCCAGGTATCAACGATGACGGTTCTGGTACTATCTCCTTGTTAAACGTTGCCAAGGCATTGACAAACTTCCAGATCAACAACACTGTCCGTTTTGCTTGGTGGGCTGCTGAGGAGGAAGGGTTGCTTGGTTCGAACTTCTATGCCAACAACTTGACCGCTGAGGAGAACCAACAGATTAGATTGTTCATGGACTATGACA
The DNA here is from genome assembly GCA_022641835.1 of Petasospora fabianii. Taxonomy (NCBI): domain Eukaryota; kingdom Fungi; phylum Ascomycota; class Saccharomycetes; order Phaffomycetales; family Wickerhamomycetaceae; genus Petasospora; species Petasospora fabianii. The sequence continues at coordinate 357,526 of CP048718.1, read as the reverse complement.
TGATGGCCTCTCCAAACTATCAGTACCAAGTTTACAACGGTTCTAACGAGGTTAACCCAGCAGGGTCCGAAGAGTTGAAACAGTTGTACATTGACTATTACGAATCCAAGGGTCTTGATTGGTTCCTTATTCCATTCGATGGCCGTTCTGACTATGTTGGCTTCATTGAAAACAACATCCCAGGTGGTGGTATTGCCACAGGTGCTGAAGCTTTGAATCCATTCAACAATAGGGCTTTTGATGAGTGTTACCACCAACTTTGTGATGATTTGAACAACATCGCTTGGGATGCCTTCTTGGTTAACACTCAATTGATTGCCCACTCTGTTGCCACATTTGCCTCTGACTTGACTAACTTCCCAGAAAGATCCCCAGTCAAGACTGAAACTTCCTCTATCAAGCAATTCCCAATGAGGGGTAACCACTACATCATCTAAATAATGTTTGATCCTCTGTTACGTTTCTTCATGACTGAATGTTTAATGACCTGTTTAGATCCCATTCTGATAATTCACTTTTTAGATTACAAAACACATCATTTTTCTTTATCGCATTTGTCCATTAGCTAAGAACTATCAGATCACTCCTGATTCTCCACGTGATCCAAAGAGTTTATTTTCTTCTTTCTCTTATCCTGATCATTTGAATTTGCATCATCTTCTAAATTAGTCTGATTACCATTGTAAAGAACCCTATCCTCTTCTAACCGTGGTGAATCCAACGTTCTAATGTTTGAACCGGTCCTAGATAAAGAAACTGGTAATCCTGATGATGATTCACCAACGGTGGATCCCATCCTTGACAACACGGCCGGACGTTCGCCAACACCAGGAGTACGTGATCTTGGTGTTTGGTTCCCACCACCGCGTGATGTGTCGTTGATACTCAAATGCGATGGTTGGCGATTAAGTTCGATTCCAAATACAGCCTCGGGACCAAGGAGAGGCGAGGCATAAAAGGATGATTGTGGGGATTGGGCAGGAAATATTGGTGTGTGTCTCTCGTGTTCGTGTTCGTGATGCTGGTGCTCGTATTGATTTTGATGCTCATCTTGATATGTGACCCGATGTGAGCCATCCTGTTGCTGTTTGTCTGAGATTGTTGATGATGATGATGATGATGAAGTTGGATTATTCTGTGGTGCTTGAGACCAGAAGGAGGAAATGCCACCCCATACACGCGAGATGATTCCACCTTGTGATGCCGATGCATGTGTGTATGCCTCTGTGTAAGAGTTGAATGGTTTGAGAATCAGTGCAGAGCGTGGAGTCAGTTCGAGTTGTGTGAGCGTCTTCTCCTCGTCAGAAGCCTCATATGTGACGCGTGGAATCATGCGATGGAAGGCATACGGTGTGGATCCATCGCTTCTGTTGGCATCGATCCATGTACGAACATCCGTGAGTTTTTCAGTCGCTTTGAAGACATGTTGAAGAGAATGGCCATCCAAGAGACGAATCGACAATGCACATGAATCAACTTCCAGCTTATTCTTCTTGATGTTCTCCCTTAGTTGCTCAACACTAATCTCACCGACACCCTGCGTATTACCTGTCGTCTCATCACCTTTGTGTGACATCCTTCTTTGGCGCTCCTGAGCCTTACGTTCCTCTTGATCAGCCTTAACTAGACGACGAATACGTTCACGCTCCTCTCGTTGCGTCTGTTTAAGACGCATCTGTTCCTCCTTGTACTTCTTCGCAGCAATCTCTGCGGACTGCTCTTTCAAAGTCTTGCGTGGCTCAGAGACAGCACTTTGCTGTGATGCTGATGCTGATGGTGGAAGTTGGTTGCTGTTGAGAGAAGGAGACGGCGTAGACGTGGGTTGTTGCGGGGAGGCTGATGGGTGGGGGGATTGTGATTGTGGGATGGTTGTTGGTACCGTGGACAGTGGCACCTGTGGTTGAGACTGTGGAGGGTCCAGCACTTTGCTGATTCGCTCATGAAACTCGTCCTGTGTCACATTGCCGTGAATAATGTCAAGTACAACCTGGAAACGCACAATGAAAACGCTTGGAGCCTGCGTGTTGGGGAACACCTGCTCAAACATCTGACACTCTGGCGTCTCCTTCGTAAGACGCAACGCAACAGCTTTATCCTTGATCAGGGCAAGCGTGGCACCGCTCATGACGCTACTGATCCACGCAGAGTCCGACGACGGCTCAGAGATGTACACGATGAGTGGCTTTCCTGCTGTCATAGAGGTTCCCACCGCCGTCTGAACCGACGTAAGGAACACTGTGGTCATGTCTAACGCTGGCTCTGTACCAACTGGCTCTTCTGCCGACATTCTTGGGGCTTAGAGACTTCGTACCTTTTTGTTGGTTTGTGTGTGTCTGGGCAAGAAACCGTGCCTGGCGTGTGTCTTAAGTAATGTTTTTAGCTCACAATTTGGTCCTTTTTGGCCACCCGCAACCGAAAGCACTCGCGCGCGTAGTTTCTGTTCCGGCTGGGCTTGTTTGGCTGGGGCTTGTTTGGCACCGCGCGTGTCGCTACAATGCCGATGTCCCCGGTTATCTCCGAGGTTCTATGGTTCTTCACTCTTGTCAACGTACACCGCTTCTCTGCTCAGTACCGTCGTTCTCTTGAAGAAACGTCTCCACTCGAGTGGATCACCGGTGGTCTTGAAGAACTCGACTTTTTTGAGTCGTAGATTCTGCACACGCGACACCTTGATACATCCGCGGAGGTACATCTTTCGACGGTCCCTCAGTACGACAGAGATCTGGAGTGACCCCTTTGTACCTAGCTTCGTATCATCAGGGATGTTTTCCTCGTCAAAGTTGTATGAGCATTGCACTCCCATACGATTCAGAGATGTCATCAGGATCTCAACAAGGTCTTGGAGATCAAGGACCGAAAAGAATCTGGTTAAACGTTCTGCAGAGTTCATCTGGAAGGCGTCCATTGACAGCTTGGCGATAGCCGCTTTCTTATCAGTAGAAAACTGTAGCAGAGCAGGGTCACTAGATACAATCTTGATAATGTTCTCCATTTCTGAAAGATCGGCCCTTGGTTTCGAACGCTCCGTGTATGCTTGCTGTGTAGCTGGAAGTTGGCGAAGCATGATATCGACTGGATCACCATCATCCATCATTGCGGCAATGTCAGCGACTGGTTGAGACATTGGATAATTGTTTTGGTCAACCATAGAGTCGTAACGTTCCGCTTGGGAGCTTTGATGGAATGCCTCATCGGAGAGTCCAATGTGAAGGTTCTCAAATAGCTTGGTGGTCAATAGCATTGGATCCTTACACGTACCATCCGGCGCTGCCAAGATGTTATCACGCACCACCCAAATATGATTCATCGCCCTGTCGAGCGTACCGCGTTCTTCCACGTTAGGTCTCATGAGTAGTCTCAACAATGATAACACTGGTGGGGAGAATCGGGCCCAGGCGCCACTCAACACTTTACCACCACTCTGTGCAAATTTCCTAAAGTCTGGGTCATGCATCGATGGTTCCTCCCATGGCGTTTCTCCTGCAAGCAATACATACAATACTGCACCAAGGGACCAAATATCAGCCTTTGCAGGGTCATATCCGTTTCGATCCACAACTTCAGGAGCCATATATGGCGGTGATCCACAAGGTGTATAGCACAATCTCTTGGCACCACTTTTCTTCATGAAAACAGCAGCGAGTCCAAAATCCGTTAACTTCAAATTTCCCCTAGAATCTAATAGGATATTCTCTGGCTTGATATCCCTATGTGCGACACCTTGCTTATGACAAAACTCGATTGCACTAATCATCTGCTTGAAATAAAATTGTGAGACGACTTCATCAACACCGACATCTGGTTCAATCTTATCAAACAGATCACCACCAGTAGCAAGCTCCATTGCGATGAACAACCAATTTGTATCGGCTCCGTGATGTAACACTTTAATCACATTGGGATGTCCTGAACAATGACGATGAAGGAGAACTTCACGGGCAATCTCATCATCAGAGAGTCCACGTCGTAGACACATCTGTCTATGAATAAACTTAATTGCAAATGTCTGGTTTTTCAAAGATGCCAATTTGACACTGTACAAGTGGGCGGTAAGTTAGTAAAAAGAATAGACGATTGGCGGGATGGTGATGATGAGAGATCAATAACATACATTGCAAATGATCCCTGGCCGATAGTGTTTCCAAGTTGAACATTATCAATCTTTGGAAGTGGGTCCAGTTGTGAGAAACGGAACTGACTGAATGACATCGTTGGTGATCGGCCAATTCCAACCTTTGGTAGTGATTATGACCGGCAAATAGTTGTCCTGTACTTCATTGTTTACATTTGGCGAACAGAGCCCGCGTTTAAAAATGGTAAGAGCACGATGAAATCAATATATACTCAGTAATTATGGAGAAAGTTCCTAAAAGGGAAGTCAAGTGGGGCCATCGCGACTATATCGGCTTGGTCTCATGTCATGGCGACACATAGCCTCTCTTTAGCCATTTTCAAAGACCCAGAGCTCATTCAGTGTATGTTATTGTTGTTGATTAAGGGTGGATTGGGAGGTCTTTAGCACAATCTATCATGTCTATGCAACGAAAGATGTCACAATTGCGGAGGAAACCGCCTCCTGTCTCCACACCCGATCCTCCCACAATCCAACTTCCAACCCCAAATGACTCTCTTAGGTCGTCATCATCAGCTTTATCTTCACAATTCCACCATAATGATGACACAAACGAGCTAACCAATAATAACGCCATCGGTCTGCCCAATAATTATGCAGATGATCTTGACGTCAATGAGTCAACAGCTGAATATAAATCTGAGACAGTTAAGGCATTTCGTAACTCCAATCCAAATTTACAACCACTATCACCAAAGGAGAAAGAGACTGTCTCACGAAGCAATCGTCGAAGCATTGATCCATCTGATCCACCAAAGGGACCTTTGGTGTCGTCACCGACATCTTCATCGACTACATCGAATGTCTCGAGCTCACGAAGAAGTCAGACAATCGCACCATCGTCGGGCACAACTGCATCATCGAGAAAGATAAGTCAGTCATTTTGGAAGTATCACATCTTGGAGATTGGTAATGATCTCTATCTGACAACTAACCCGGATGAAAGATTCCTGTATTGTCGTCATGCCAGTGGTATCCATGTTCAAGTGTTATTCCCTCAAATTGGATCCAGTCAACGAGACATTACAGGTAAATCTGGGTTCAGATTAGTGTTTGAGGATGAATCGACAGGATCTGTGTTCATGTCCGTCACAAAATCACAAGATGGTAGAGAATTCAGCCTATCTGGAACGGCAAGTATGATGGAACAAGACGGTTCCATCATCACTGTTGAAGATGAATCCAAGACATCACGACTGTTGGTTAACGCTTCCAAGACACAGATTAAGGAGCTTAAAAACAAATATTATGATCCGACGCCTTCGTCGGTAACACCTATCAGATATCATACTACGCAAGAGAATGGTGGTAAATCGTGGAACATTGGGTCGATACCACAATATAAGCTAGGGACATCCAAGCTCAGAAACAAACGATACATCTACACTACAGATCCAACCAATAATAAAAAGATATATGCATGTTTCCGACCACATGAATCACGGACGAAGAAGAAAGTGATTAAGAAGTTGAATTCCAAAATGGTTAATTCCACTCCATTCAGGAACAATGCCGGTGTTGGTGACGATGATGATAGAGTTGTTTTTGATCAAGGTGAAGTGAAGTATTTCACACCGGGTGATGGTGTTTTCCAAAAAGATCCACCGGATGATGCACCAAATAGTGACAAGTTGGGCTGGTTAACTATATTTGATGATGCTCAGGTGTTAAGGGAAATGGGGAATTGGGAGCAAATTGTTGGGTTTACACTTGCTGTAGGGTTTTCGAGGGTATTAGATGAAAAGTATATATGATTTATGAACGTTAGCTGTATATGTTTTGACTGATATGATGGTTTAGATGAACAATTGATCTGACGTGCTGCGACTCAAAGCTGGGGTACGGTGTGAGATATTACTGTATGTGACTCGGGGAAGGTAGTTACGATGCCGTGTGACCTGACCATCGAGTTCCGGCCCCCGGAGACATGCAGGACATGTCACAGATGTACCTATGTCGAATGGTGGGGATGATCGACTCTGCGTAAACCCCCCAAAGGTTTTGAAGTGGAATTTGGGAATGACGCTCAACTGACAGATTTTTGTTGGGCTGCGTCTATGAACAAGAGGGGGAAGAGCGCAGTGCGGTGTAGTTATAAACCACTAAACATTTATAGTTTGTTACTCAATACCCACTTCTACAGTATAAACCTAACTGTCCATATACGGGATGACGCTGTATAATACACGAAACTTGGTCGTGTGTCGTTTTCAGCTTAAAAGATTTGAGCTCAAATGAGATTTTGTTAGATTCTGGGGAAAGCGCACGGACGCGTCATTGGACAAGACACAGGACAAGCGCAGGACAAGGCTTGAATTTTAAAATTGAGCTTCGGACGGACAAATGAGACATACGCAGAGAACCGGGGAAGAAAACATTTCTAAAGAGCGAAAGCTGTGAAGACGTAGAGTCATCCAGCAGTCTCAAGTGTCATGTGGTAACTTGGCTAACTAATGGAATGCTATGCTGACTGATAACGTTATCGCTCGGCGACACCCCCTGGCATAGAACCTCTTGGCTCTGGAGTTTCTACGCTGTAAGATCGAAGTCTTGGTGACCCATGCAGACACGTAGGCTAATGTTTTTCCGGGAGAGCATAGTTTTTCCATGTCCGGAAAGGTGAACCTGTATACGGAGCTATAACTTGGCGAAAGGTTTATAAGTCACCCCCGCAAGGCACAGCCGTAAGCGGCACAGGAGACATGACACCCTTAGCAACGGGCCAATCAGCAACCTCGTATCAGACGGCAAAATGACTCCATCTCCAACCATTGACTCAGATATGCCCCAATTTGTCCGAAGGTGGGGGAAAAAAATACCCATGTCGCAACATGTATAATGCACCTCCAATAGACGCGTCCTGTGTCTCCAGGCTTACCGCAAAGCACCCGGGGTATCCTCCTCGTCGGCAGATCATTGCTATATATTTATATATGTATATATATAGGCCCCCTGATCCTCGTTTCTTCTTAAGCTCTGTCTTTTGTCTCTCTTTCATCTCTCTTTATCTCCTTTGATCTTACGAGACTCTCACAATGTCCGGTCTCCTTGAGAAGGTGAGCGATGACCAGCTCTCGTCAACCAACTCGCTCAACAATACTGGTAACAGAAAGGATATCCTCGAGGATACCACCCACGAGAAGATCATCCATATCCAAGATGATCCAAATTTCAACTTTGAAGCCGAGCTTGAAGATCTCGAGGTCCAGGCAGCACAGTACAAGGCTAATAGAACCTGGTTTGACCGCGTGCTGGGACTCGAATATGAACTCGAATTTAAGAACAAGAACAACATGGTGATTCTTCTCGGTGCCTTTGCCGCTGCAGCTGGTCTGCTTTCCGGTTTGGATCAATCCATCATCTCTGGTGCTCGTATTGGTATGGAACCAGCTCTATCCCTCACTTCTAAGGAATCCTCACTCGTCTCCTCTCTTATGCCACTCGGTGCCATGGCTGGTTCTATTATGATGACTCCACTCAACGAATATTTCGGAAGAAGAATGTCCATCATCATCTCCTGTATTTGGTATACCATCGGTTCCGCCATTTGTGCCGGTTCAATGAACCACCAGATGATGTATGCTGGTCGTTTCCTTCTTGGTATCGGTGTCGGTATTGAAGGTGGTTGTGTTGGTATCTACATCTCAGAATCGGTACCAGCCTCCGTTAGAGGAAACATTGTCTCTATGTATCAATTCAACATTGCCCTCGGTGAAGTGTTGGGATATGCAGTTGCTGCGATCTTTTATGATGTTGCTGGTGGTTGGAGATTCATGGTTGGTTCTTCACTTGTATTCTCCACTGCCCTTTTTATCGGTATGTTCTTCCTCCCAGAATCACCAAGATACCTTGTCCATAAGAACAGAGTCGGTGAGGCATTTGCAGTTTGGAAAAGACTTAGAGACATCAATGATAAGAAAAATCAACTAGAATTCTTTGAAATGAGACAAGCAGCATACCAAGAACATGAAAGAGCACAGCAGGAATCCCGTTGGCAATCCGCTTTTGAATTATTCCTTATCCCAAGAAACCGTCGTGCTTTGATTTATGGATCCATGATGATCTTTTTCGGTCAAATGTCCGGTATCAATGGTGTTCTCTATTACCTCTCTACACTCATGCAAAACATTGGTTTCTCCACAAAGCACTCCGTTTTCATGTCCCTCGTCGGTGGTGGTGCTCTATTAATCGGTACAATTCCAGCAATCTTATGGATGGATCGCTTCGGTAGACGTACTTGGGGTATGAACATCATTGGCTGTATCATTGGTCTTGTGTTTGTCGGTGCCGGTTATCAAATTGATCCAAAGACAAATTTGCCAGGTGCAGAAGGTGTCTATTTAACAGGTATCATCATTTACATGGCATTCTTTGGTTCATATGCCTGTTTGACATGGGTTGTTCCTGCGGAGTCTTTTGATTTGAAGACAAGACCACTCGGTATGACCATCTGTTCTACTTTCTTGTATCTTTGGTCCTTTATCGTCACATATAACTTCACCAAGATGCAGGATGCATTCACATATACTGGGTTGACCCTCGGCTTCTATGGTGGTATCGCTGTGCTTGGTCTCATCTACCAATTCCTCTTCATGCCAGAGACCAAGGACAAGACCCTCGAGGAGATTGATGACATCTTCTCAAAGTCTTCCTTCACCATCGCTAAGGAGAACATTCTCAACTTTAAGAGATTCATTGGTAAGGCTGTCTGATCTTACAAAAGTCTACCGCTTGCAGCTATGTATTGCTTTTCTTTCGCTAGTTTGACAAATAGATGCTATAATCTTTCTTTGAAGATATAATATGTAACATATATCACTCTTTAGAGTGTGAAATCAAGAGAAAGTACTCGTATAAGTAAAAGAGAAACTGAAGAGATACGTCGCGAGAATTGTTAAGCGCACGCTTTGTTTACAAAACAAACATTTACATAATTACCCTGACTTCAACTACAAACTAAATCTCTCAACACTCAACGAACCAGACGTCATAACTTAGACAAGTATAACCGATGTCTCTGATTGACGTATCCTCTAAGTTCTCCTTCACCAACACACGGCCCGTGTGTTCCCCTTGTGGCCACTACATTGCCTATATTCATTCGACACGCGTCATCATTAGGGAGACAACGACCCTTGAACGAGTACGAACGATCCCACTCAGTGTCACTGGTGAGTTTGTCAAAGTGGGTCAGATTGCATGGGAGCCCATGAATGATGGTAGATCTCGGAAATTTGCCATTGTATTGCAAAGTGCCCATTGTGTTAAGGTTTTCGATGTGATTGATGATCAATGCGATGTTTTGATCCAGGAAGATGAACTGTTTGGTGTTGATAAAGTCGAATGGTTATCATCGGGTAGAGACCCGATCGAGACTGCATACTCTGGAAGTAAGCAAATTGCAGTGTATTCGGATGCCGGTCTTATGCTAAAGGTTTATTCACTTGACTATTACAAATCACCCCTCTTGGAAATTGAAAAACCAGTGGGGAACATCATCACTAGACATGCAGAGAACATGTGGAGCGTTGTCGCTATGAGAGATCAAAGACTCACACTTATCGGACTGCTTAATCGTGGGTCGGAATCCAATGTTATTTATCAAACTCAGTTGAAAGATGTCTCAAGTGTTGAAAAATTCGTCGTATCACCGGATTCAAAATGGATTGCCTGTCTCGAGAAAATTCTTGGTAAAATCTCAATCAGTGTGTTCTCTCTCATGGGTGATGTCACAGGATCTTCTGGCTCTCTCCTCAGATACACATCGTACTCAGATCCTCTTGGTGGTATCGATGTTGAATTTGTTGATGATGACACACTCTTGGTGAGTGATCACAAGGACAACTTGCATTTACTTAGCATATCCAACGGCCTTGCACTTACACAAACCCTTTCACATAATGCAAATGTTCATAATACAGATGTTTGGAGACAGAACAATGACAACACCAAGTTCTTGAAGAGATCATCACCAATATCGGTTCCACGTATAGAGAACCTTCCATATCATTCACAAGGTGTATCAAAGTTTAAGGTGTCAGGAAGTTACATCATCGCTACTACACATAGCATGCCAACCACTGCCTTCATTTGGAGAATTAATGATACATCAAGGGAACCAGTTACGGTTCTCATCACGAACTCTCCAATTAGAAACATTGAAACTGATCCATCCACACAAGATTTCTTCATCATCTCCACAGAAGATTCCATCTGTCTATGGGATGCAACAACCATCATAAGCTCCTCGAATCAACCAATCACTCTACCTGTATACACGGACAACAACTCTCAACTTCGAGGACTACAAATTGTGAGCTCAACACAAACCACCATCAAGAGTCTCGCATGGACCTCAGACCGTAACTTCTTCGTCCTTCAATCACGTCTCTCTCATAACCCTACACAGACGTTTGATAATATGGATACACAGGAGATTAGTCTTCTTCGTCGTGGTAGTCCCGCATTGGTGGATGATTCATCTCGTATTATGGACTTAGCAGCAGGTGTTCAGCAAAGTGAATGGGGTCAGAACTTAACCAAATCGTTGCATATCGATGATACATTCCTTGGAAGAAAGAGGGCTAGAAGAATTGATCCATTGATCAGATAGATGATGGCTACTAATGATTATTTGTCTAACGAATGCATGTTGATGAATTATAAAGATGTCAGTACTCATAAGCGGTCATAAATAGTGGGTAGGTGGTATGTCAAGATCATTTAATTACTCTGATTTGTGAAGACCAAGGTCCGAAGCTGCCTGGTCAGCTTCGAGGTAAATACCTCTCTCAGCAGCCTCGTCTAACAATTTGGTTCTTCTATTCTGCTCTTCTCTCATTGTGCGTTCTTCAAATTGTAACAATTGCTTCTCTGCCCAAAACACAGCACCCATACTGATCCATGTGGCATGGTAAAACACTTTGACCTGGGTTCTTGCTGTTCTATATGTTGGTGAAAGGATTCTGAGAGCAAGACCTGTAGTGATTCCAATGACTGCACCCTTGACGGCACCAATGGCACCAGCGACTAAAAGCTCCGAGGAGAGCTGTTCAATTTTACGTGGTTCGTGATGAATTGGCTTGACGTTTCCCATTGCCGATATATGCCCGATGCAATAAGGTAATCTATGATAAGGTGAAGTCCGGTCCGTGAAGTGAAATGGTAGATGACTATGGATATAGTGGCCGTGCACGACAATAGCCAAGATAATAAAACGAGTTCGAGCACACACAGGGACGCAGACAAACGGAAAATTCGATCCGGGAACTGCAAAAGAAGCACCCTCGGGGATTGAATATAATTCCATTGAAGTGATCCCCTTGAACTCTCTGATCAATCCCCACCCGGACACCAACAAAAATGCATTATTGACCCGAACCGAAATGACAGATGCGGATATAAGGAGTTCGTCCTAATTAGGAAGTCTAAGCTGTCATAGGTATTACCAGAGACTAATCTCGTCATTGCGCCATAGCTTGTACCTGTGTATCGACGGGATGGCGAAAGAGGGGAATCGGACGTAGCCTAAAATGGCATTAATTTGTCGGTAGAACACGGTAATACCTCCGAATGAGGAAAGATGACGGCGATGAGGATGGCATTTCTAGGCCAAAAGAGCGGTGTGGCTCTCCGACATCTTAATGGCATCAAGCGATGCAGCACACCCGAGGAGTTTGTATAAAAGGCAGTCAATCCCCTCTCCTGTGGGGGTGGGCTGTTAATCACTTGATTTACACCCATCAATTGCCATCATAATGACCAAACCAGCACAGAAGAAGCAGAAGAAAGAGAGGGAACCATTGATCCTCAACTTCTTTGAAGCCCTTACCCCAGTTCTCCATGCACCAGGACAATGGAAGAACCCTAGAGATCAGTCTAGAAACTATTACAAGGCTGAGTACTGGGTCAAGCTAGCTCAATTGGCTGAGCGTGGTAAGATTCATGCCATCTTCATCGGTGACTCCCTTGCCATCTATGGTGGTTACAAGTCTGCTGGTCTCGGAGGTCCTTACAACTACGAAGAAGCTGCAAAGACTGGTAACAACTTCCCAAAGAACGATCCAACTGCTTATCTATCCGCTGTTGCCATTTCCACAAAGAACGTCTCTCTCGGTATCACATGCTCCACATTGACTGAGCACCCATACCACTTTGCCAGAAGAATGGCCACTATGGATCACATCTCTGGTGGTCGTATCGGTTGGAACGTTGTCACTTCTAGAGTCCCATCTGCCGGTAGACAGCTTACTGACGACAACAAGATGCCAGAGAAAGACTTGAGATACGAGAAGACAGATGAGTACCTCCAGGTTTTCTATGAGCTCTTGCTTTCCTCTTGGAGAGACGATGGTGTTGTCTGGGATGTTGAAAAGGGTATCGTTTCTGACCCAGACAGAATTAGAGAGATCAACTTTGATGGTACCCATTTCAGAGTGCCAGGTCCACAGATCACTGAACCAACACCTGGTCGTATCCCATTGATCATTCAAGCAGGTGCTTCTCCAAAAGGTAGACTCCTCGGTGCTAAGCACGGTGAACTCATCTTCCTCCAAGGTTCAGACCCTGCAAAGGCCAGAGATCAGATCTTAGAGACTAGAAAACTTGCAAAGGAAAAGTATGGTAGAAACCCAGACCATTTGAAGTTTGTCACCATGTTGAGATGTGTCGTTGGTAAGACACATGAGGAAGCTGTGGCTAAGGCTGAAGAAATTGAAAGCTACCACGATGAGGAAGGTGCTCTTGTTCAACTAGGTGGTGGTGGTATGGATCTCTCTGTTTATGACTGGGACGAGGACCTTACCGTTGTTAAGGACCCTGCTGTTAAGGAATTGGCTCTTTCTTTCAAGAAGAGAGACTCTTACAAAGAAGGTGACATCATCACTAGAAGATACATTGGTCGTAACTTCTTCCGTGCTAACTACTATATCGGTACTGCTGAGGAGGTTGCTGATAAGATTGAGGAATACGTTGAAGCTTCTAACATTGATGGCTTCAACCTTACCAACTTGGTCTTCCCGGAGACTTTTGAGAGTATTGTTGACCTCCTCATTCCAGAGTTGCAAAAGAGAGGTCTCGCTCAGAAGGATTACGCCGTTGACGGTGGTTCTTTGAGAGAACAGGTTTACAGAAAAAAGGACCAGAAGTTTGTTCCAGAAGATCACTACGCTTATCCATTGAAATGGAACGCTGGTGAACCAAAAGAGGATTTTGAGAAGCGTCTTGCTGAGTTCAAGGCCAAGGCTAAGGATCTCAAGATCCTTGCTGATTGATTGTTGAGTACACTCATTCAAAAAAAAAAACACTATTCAATTCGTATATATCTCAAGCTTACTATAATCTCACACTTATTCCATGATCATATATTGCTTAAGCCCTAGCTTGTTCAACCATCCTGTCAATCTCCGAGATGAGCTTATCGGCATAGTATAACGGTTCCAGCCGGGCGCTGCTGTCTCTTGGTTTCAATCTGAGTGATATCTTGTTATAAGACGACACCAATGATTTCAACATGAAGTTACCAACCGAGGTCTTCTTCGGTGACTGTGATAACTCCTCAGAGATGGGACTGTACTCGACCTGACCTTCGTCCTCATCACCACCATTATTAGAGGCACCTGGAGCAGAAGAGCGCTCCTTATTTATGTAGTCTTCTCCGGAGTCAATCATAAACCCAAGAAGCCGCCTCTTTAACCATTGAGAACGGAAAACCAATTTGATCATATCCAATGTGGATTTGAAGTTGACACTAGTGACTCTACCAACTTCGAAGAGAATTTTAACATCCTGATCCAAATCTCTTACAAGTCTTTGCTCAAAGTCTTCGATTGCAACAACAACTTCCTTCAAGTTTACAACAATAAAGGTATCTGAATTCCCAACCGTGGTAACTACACCTACTTGTCCCAGGTTCATAACTGTCAAATACGATCGTGGAGACTTGCAACTGGACACACAATCTCTCTGAACAAACCCCAACTCATCAGCGCGGCTATGAAACCCAACAGCATGAGTCCCCTCACTAGCAACATCGACGAGAAACCTCCCACATAGTCTTGGAGCAATTCCCACAGAGAAGAGATCGTTGAAGTATACCTGTGCGATGGGGTCATCCATTGACCCAGCCAATGCTACACCACTATTGCAAATTTGTACCAATTGTTGACGAGTATTGACTAGCCCTTTGGATAAGAAATAGGGTTCCGAGCTTAATGCTCCGGTACTAGAGTAGGAAGTGTGGTTACTTCCTGAAGACAGAGCACAACTAGCACTTCGGCTCTGCACATGAGGCTTGAGGTGTGTAACGTTGGCGTTCATCAACACTTTCAAGTGTCGAGTCGGTTGAAACAGACCCAGCTTCACCTTTTCAATGGTGTACGGATCACCACTGTAGGGGCTATTCTTGGACTTGATCCACTCGGCACACGCTTTAGTCTCCTGAGAGTCTGTGATGACTACTGGGCCCGTGACGATGAGAAGCTGGTCATCTTGCTTCTCAGAATGCACAAGGGCGGTAACCACCGCTCTTGTGTGGCGGATGAGCTCCTTCAGCTGTGAATCAAGGGGACATAAAAAATCCTTAATGACCTCAGGCTGTGTGATAGCGGCTTGTGTTCGTTCTATCGCTATGTTAGTTGGCGGCTAATGACATATTGGGCCTATGATGGTTACAACGGGGTGTCCAAAGTACCAGAAAGACAATCATTGGCGGCAAAGCTCAGCATAGAACTCCAAGAGGTGACTCTCAGTGTCATTGATGGCATTAAAAGTTACCGCCGTGGTTTCTATGATGATGAAGAGGAAGAGGAAGAGAAAGAGGAAGATCAAGATTCTGGGGTTTCGCGAAATTGTTTGCTTATGAGTTTTGACCTCCTTACCGGGGGTTCAACATCAATTAACTCATCCAATAGTTGTAAAGAAGATCAGTAGACACTTTGAAATATGTCACAAAACAGAACGGATACCTTGATTAGTAAGTTCTTTATTATTACTGGCTTTTCCGGGCTTGCAATGACCAGCTACTAACACATTCTATAGAAAAGGTGAACAACAACACCGACTTCCTAATCTCAAGGTTAACCAACATGATTGGTCTTTCAGTGAGTCAACCCAATTCACTGACTGATAAGTACAAGTAAATACTAACATTATTGAGGCATCCACTAGCACAGAAGAAGTTCAGGCGTCCGAGATGCTTCAGATTGAATATAACGCATCGATGATTGTGCGACTTGTTGAGGAACTTCTCAGTGTTTCACGTACATTAAAGGAGAATTGGATTCTAGGACAACTGCCAAAGACAAATGAAGCAGATAATGTTGACCCACTAGATGGTATGGATGATAAGATAAATGAAGTGCTAAAGCGTATCCTTCATACAAAACAGTTTGACGAGGAGGTTGAAGATGATGAGAGTGAAGAAGAGGAAGAGGAAGAAGAAGAACAAGAGCCACAGGAGGATCAAAAACAGGAACAGGAAGTCATACCAGAGATTAAGTCCGAGATCAAAGTGGAGCAACCTGGAGATGACATTATGGATGGTATGATTACTGCTGCTGTTGATGAAGCTACCAATGAAAAGAAAGTAGAGGTTAAGCAAGAAGAAACAGGTGCTGATTCTAATGCCACTACAGAAGCCACAACCACAAATGGAGCACATGATGGGAATGGAGGGGAAACTAATGCTACTAATGGAGAACCAGAGCCTCAGATTCCTCCTATTGAGGATGTTATTGAAATTGCAGATGACGTGCTTGGACAATACGACTTTGACAACTTTGGCAACATGGGCGACGATGTAAACGACATCATCATGCTCGATTGAAACTGCAATCTATAATGAATCTCTAATGACCATCAAACTAATAAGAAGACTACTATCCCATTATCGTAGCTTGGTAAATGATCATTAAGAGAATACACTTCACCGCGAAGATCTCAATGCAGATTTTAGAATTTTGTCTGATTGTCTTCTCCTACCTCATCGGTTCTTCAAATAACTGTTAACTACCATCTACAACGCTTATCACTGTCCATACATTGCCCCTTATGAGCAGTCAGGACTCTCTGGAACAACCTCCATTGAAAAAGCAGAAGCTCGAGACCTCTGCTTCAACACAATCACAAGACGCAGACAAGATGTTCAAGCTATCACAACCACTACTGAGCTCCCTTGAATCCAACAACTCCACGATACATCCCTGTAAAATTGTTATCAAGAAAGGTGACAAGATTGAACGTCGTGTTTCACAACTACTTCGAAGCATATCTGAAAAGAAAGAGCCGACACTGGTCATGGCGTCCGGTAATGCGATCCAGAAGCTTGTAAGCATTGTGGAGATTGTAAAGACGAGGTTAGCTGAGAATGATTCCAAGGGCAAGTTTGAGCAGTTTAACAAGCTTGATTGCTTTGACACAGTGATAAAGAAAAATGAGTTGATTGACAAGACTGTGAGGACATCGGTTTTCTATGCATTACTGAGACTTAAGACTGAAGATAATGTTGGGCCAGAGCTTAAACATTGGACAAGGCAGACAATTTGACTCTATACATCAACATCACATCATTCATGAAGCATCACAAACCAACTGGGTACACTTTCTTCTCTCTCTTCCGATCCCGAGGAGAATTTTCGTCCCCATTCGGTTTAATCTTCTCATGGGGTTATCCACGGGACAGAAAACCACTCTCCCTGATTTCGATCTTCTCATTATGAGTCAAGAAATTGTATCATCTCTCATTCAAAAAAGAATAAGGACATCCCCTTAATTGTCCTCCCATTTCTGCTCTTCTTTGTACACCACCGTACTTGACTGCAAGTACAAGGTCACCCTTACAACAATCCGTATAGCTGTAACTCAAGGATATGACATACCATAACGAAAGCGTTAATGCACTCCTTACACAGGATACACCAACAAACCCCAATTCTGTGATAAGATTCTTGACAAACATCAGAGATGTTGTTGAGCCTTACTTCACACCTACTTTGATCATCTACATACCTTTTACCTTGATCATACTGCTCTTTCTGTACGCAGTTTACATCCTTCTCAGACAATTTATCATCTACTTAAAGTATGGACCACGTCCATGCGTCAAGAGTGACTTTGTCGAGCCTACTTATGAAGGTTTAGTCAGGATGGGTGATGAACTTTACGCTCAAGATCTTGCCTATGCCGCTGCTGAGCAGGCTATGAAAGACGAGCACATTGATGATTACTTCTACATCACAAAGGAGAAGAACCCGGTATACACAACATTGGCTAGAGAGTTCAAAACTGTTTACACTCCAAAGAGGCTCTTCCATCTCAAAGACTCCTTTAAGAACGTCACCTCTAAAGTGTTTGGTGATGATGTGAGCAGTATAGAGACCAGTTCATCTTTGGAATCTCCTTATTCCTATCTTGAAGTGCAAGAGGCTTGCTATCATGAGTCACACAAATGGTGGATTCTCCGTCCTAAAGTCACAGAGCGTAATGTTCGCTATGTTTACTCGTGGGATTCACCAATAATTGTATGAGATAGGTTATAGATCGACTTTAAATCTATGAGAGTTCAACCCTGGTACGACCAGCCTCTCAGTTCGCTAAGTTATGGATTGTGTACTATTATAAGAAATGAATGTGCGTATAATCCTGATACCTAAACCTATGGTAGAAAAAAATCCCAATTGATGCCTCCGAGTTTATGCTGATGATGCCGGTGTGATGCCCTGTGTAAGAGGATACAGACGATCCTTAACTTTTTCAAGAAGAGGGTCGTTGATACCTTTCTCAAGACAGAGTTTGTATAAATTCTCCACGAGTTCATAGTCTTCATTGAACGAAAAGGTTGAACTGTTAGCATTAGAGAATAAGCTCTCGCGGTGCACTTCGGATGATGCTGCCGACGAAGTCGATGTCGGTGCTGAGAGCACAGACTCTGCTGTGGATTTGAAAGTGGCGATGAACTTGTTGAAGACCGACTTGTTCGAAGTGTGTGTCTTCTCTGTGTTCTTATGCTGCTGTTCAAGAGATGAAAGGTGTTCAGAAGTAAAGTTGGAGACATTCAGTTGTGTTACTGATGTGATGAAACAGTCAACGTCATTCTGGAAAACACCCCAACAATTCTCAGATAAAAGGTGTTGATAGATAAGTTCTGGTTCATCAATAGTGCATAAAAGCTTAGCATTTTGTGAAAGAATAACAATACCAACACGTAGAAGGGTCTCCTTGACACCTTCAAATAGGGCAACATCAAACATGCGGACAAGGAAGTTGAATGGGATGGTAATGGAATAGAAGGATAGGAACCATTGTGAAAGGAAGATGTTCATATCAATATCAAGTTTCTTGAAGTGTTGACCCAACTCCGGAAGTTCAGATTCCAAAATATGGGAGAATTGATAGAACCACAAGTTCAAACCAGACATTTCATTGTCATAGATTGTTCTCAGTCTGTTCATCTCAAACAATCTGACCAAGGCATTGAAAGTCTTGAGCTCATGCTTAAAATGGAAAAGCATAGGTGCAACGATGAATTGCAAACCTTGACAATAGCCCATATCAGAATCAAAGATGCTGTAGGCGTTAAGGATTCTTTCAAACTTGACCTTCATGTCATACTCGTTAAACATAGAGAGCTCAGGAAACGTACGACTAACATCCTTAAAGATAATACCAATATCAGGACAGAGATCCTTGTTTAAAGATCCATAAAGCGTTTGCATGTACTCATCCACCTCACCATTAGCATTGGCGGATTGTGTAAGAACACCCCACAATCTGTCTCTGAGAGCTGGTGGGACACCATTTGTGAGCATAAATCTAGTATAGTTTGGCATGGTGAGGATACAGTTTGATGGAGACGAGAGACAAAACCACCAAAAGGCGATCTCGAGCTCGGAACAGTCTTTATAAGTGGAGAGCATCTTCCCACAACATGGCTCAAGATTATCCTTAAGCTTCCCTAAAGCGGCACATTCATCGTCTTCAAAGAGCGACTGATGGCAAGTGGAGCATGTGAGAGCCAAGTTAAAACTTCCAGACTCGGTTATGAGATCAGCCACTTGTTCAAGAGTCAGCTCTGAGCCAGATGTACCCGTAGAGTTTGCAGATAAGATCTCAAGGTGGGCCATCAAGAGCTGTGTCTGGACCCCACCATCGCCCAGCATTGACTGAGCCTCAGCAAATTTGGTTTCAAGCTCGAGAAGCTGTGTCAATGTGTTTTCGTCCATGGTGTTTTTGTTAACTGGTGAGTTTTGTAGAGTATGTCAAGGAAAGTGAATCAGTTGGAGTGGCTGGTATGTCTCACAGGGACAGGCGGCAAGTGGTAAAGAATGACTGCAGCGGAAGCTGTGGATGAAGAGAAGACGGCCAGTAGAAGGAATGACTGTGGGTGAGTGCCGTGTAATAAGTGTTAAATGCCTGTCCTGTAGTGAAACTTGGGTCCTACTAATAGAAAAGAAGGGGTAAAAGAGACCAATTCCTATTTGATGCACTTTTGTTTTGTTTTTAGGTTCGCGAAAACGTACCTTTCAAGTGTGTGGCGCGTACCAGTTTTTGACGCGCGCCCATGTTTTTGTTGCGCTTACCGAATACCAGGACATCGTAACCACCTCCTTTCAGGTTTTGATATACTGTACGTAATATATTTACCATGTTCTACTAGTTGTTGGCTATAGCACATGTTGTTCATTAAATTAAACGTGTCATATCATCACTTGGACACAGGGAGGCTCTCTAGAAACTCTTTGTAGAATTCGATCTTCATCAACAGCTCATTATAGTCACAACGGAGATACTCCATCATTGATGTATCAAACACCGTAAAGTCATAGCCACTAGTGTCAAATTTCTCATATAACTCTGCAAACTTAGTCCATTGCGATTGGGTCCAGTTATCAGCATCACCAAGCTCTTCTTTATTACTTTCAGACTTGGCCACAGGTGAGAGCAGCGATGGGTATAACTTCGTTGTCATGTTGACACCTTTTAAAATGGAGCTATTTAATAGATCTGGAGTCACGTTTGCCGGTGAATCCGCAGTGGTCTTCTCAAGACTTTGATTAAATTTACTGGTATCAAGATCTGGATAAATGCTAAATGTCTTTTGCTTCTTAGCTGTTGTCTCCACAATCATCGAAGTTTGTTCCTTACGCTTCGTACCCAACATCGTACTTGAATCGTTAATCTCTTGCATATTGATAGGCACAGTCAGTTCCGGTACAGGTTCTTCATCACTCGAGTCGAAAATAGCTGGGTCCAATCCACCAAGACGGGTTTCAATTGCTTGTCCCAAGGTGGTGGATGTCGCTTGAAGACGACGTGCCGGTGATCTCAATGGAGATCCTTCAGCGACTGGAGCGACTCTTTTCCTTGGTGAAGATTTAAGGTCTGGGAGTATGGTTTGCTGTGATTGTTTCTGGGGTGTTGGATATTTGGAATGGTTCGTGCGTCTTGAAACGGGTGATTTACTCGTGGCAGGTGTTGGACTTTTACTCTTCGCGTTTGACTTGGCTGGCGACACTGGCGCAGCATTATTCATAGTTGTTGTCAATGAAGATGTAGCTGGTAAGGTCAGTGTTGGGACCTTGTCAATAACTCTGTTAGCAGGACTCTGAGTGTTTTTATCATGAGACGCCACGGAGCTGAGATCAGGGTACAATGATGGCTTATCTTGACTCTGTGCAATTGGTGAACTGGAGGTGATCTTGGCCCTTGTCTTCTTCGCTGTTGATCTCGTGACTGGTGATCTTCCCTCACTGACAGAAGGTACTGATTTGTTTGGAGTTCCAGTGATCTTCTTGTTATTATTCTTCTTCTTAGCACTCGTAATATTCTCCTGTGGGTAGACATGTTTCTCAGGACTGAGAAGATCGCTTGGGATATCGCTCATGAGTGTATCATTAGAGTACCTAAACGCCCTGTGGTCATCGACATCATCATCATCTTGAATCTTGTTTGATGGGGCAGGAAGATCCACTATATCTTTAAAGAGCGTGAATGACTTGGACTTTTGCTGTTTCAATGGTGTCTTGGATGACTTGGCCGGGCTCTCCTTCTTAGATGATGCAGCACTCAATTTCTTCGGTGTTCCCTTTCTCATTGGCTCCTTGGATGAATCATTGAGCGGCACAACAGTGACGTTCTGCCTTTGCGACTTATCAGTAGACTTCGAAAGAAGAGATAGGGAGTCGCCCTCATCACCATTGTTGTTGTTATACATCTCCTCTTCATCGCTTGACTGAGTTCTGTAGCGTCTCAAAGTCTTCACTGGTGACGTGAGTATGTTCGAGTCATTGTGCCCTGGTCTTCGTCCGAGTCGACCAGGGGTCGTCCTTCTCGAAGAGGACCGTGTACCAGCTCTTAGTGAAGAGATATCACTGCCAGACCGTTTGTTTGGGGTTAACTTGTTGAGCACCACATTGCGCTCGTAGCGTAGCAAATTCTCATCAAGCTCGCGCCTGATGTCGCTGTCAGACATATTAGTCAGCTAGATCACTGGATCACTGGATCACCTTGAGCTGGCAAGGGTAAGCTGATTACAACTGCTTTCAACGCGTGGTGTTTGTTGTTGATCTTTTGTCTTTACGCGTCGCTATGACAATTTCAAACCTAAGGTGCATGATTATATAATCCTCAAAAAATTAAAAACTTAATGAAATGGCCCAAAGAGGAAAGTGGATTATATAATCCACCTAGACACCACATCACGTCTTTTCGAAAAGGGGCGTCATTATTCCATTAAGATCAAGCTTTTCTCTCCACCTGGGGGAACAGCCACAACCTCGCCACATATAAGCAGCCGCTATCAAATCAACGTCTGCCTTAACACAATTCCATATACTTTCACAAACATTTACATACATCGCTTTCCCTTGTCCCCACTGCGTGCGCTTTATCAAGAACTCTCTACGCACATTTACACACAACCGTCGTATAGCAAACGCATCGCCACTTTGCCACTGTCAAATCGCATCTGTTTGAAAAGACACGTCGCACAATCTACCCCTAAGTGACACTACGGCCACTGACTATTAAAGCTCTGTTTCAAACTCTTAAACTCCCTCGAAAGACACACGCACATCTACATTCCAGAAGACCAATGTCTGTTTCACAAGATCCATCCCCAGGTTCCCTCTCCCCAAGCTCCGCAGGCGTAACGCACCGTCGTCGTTCTTCTTCCATCATCTCACATGTGGAGGAGGAAACGTTCGAAGAGAAGATTGATCAAGAGACAGAACCGAACCTCAATGCCGATTGGGTCCATTCGAAAGGTGCATGGGTGATTCATATTGTCATCATCCTCTTCCTTAAGATGTTCTATAACCTGGTGCCAGGTATCTCCAATGAGATCTCCTGGTCACTGACAAATGCCACCTATGTCATTGGCTCATACATCATGTTCCATCTGGTGAAAGGTATCCCATTTGAGTTCAATTCAGGTGCTTATGATAATCTTACAATGTGGGAGCAAATGGATGAAGGTGACTTTTACACACCTACGAAGAAGTTCCTCGTTGGTGTTCCAATCTTCTTGTTCCTCTGTACAACACACTACTCTCATTACGATCTCCAACTCTTTATCGTCAACCTCATTATCTGTGCCGTTGGTGTCGTACCAAAATTGCCAATCTTTGACCGTTTGAGAATATCCATTTTCTAATGTCTCCTATCACAACCATTTTTGTTACCTAAAATGCAAAGAAAGATGAGCACCTCCCAACTTCACCTCTTCATCGAATCTTGAAACCTATGAGGTCAACTTTATAACGTCACCTCAATTAAAACACACACACACACATACTCACCCCAACCGTTTATGTTGACTGCCTGAGCCCATAAAACGTCTTTGGTATCATGACTGGCTCTCTCGTTCTGTTTATATAACCCCTCAACTTCTTGAGAAGAGTACTTTGCTCTAGCAGAAATTGAATCTGCTCTAATCGATATCCATGGTAATGACTTGAACACTGTAGCAATGCAACCACTGTAGCCATGCTGTATCCACTGACTATGCGGCTGACATGGTTTCGACGCCAGCAATCATCCCGATGTTCCCAGGTACCAAAAAAAGAACGTAGATAATACAAAGGGTGATTTCCATCCATCACTACATCACCATAATATACAGAGAGCTTGATTGGTTTGACTACATTGATGCTATAAGCAGCAGATCTCTGCCTTGTCATAGACATATGCATGCATTTGATATAATGTCTTTCTCAATTCATAAACTCATTAAATATAATAGTCTCATAGCACATCATAGAATAACCACATCACTTTTAGTCTTCCTTTCATTGTTCATCTTGAGCATTTCTTTGAACTGCTCATCGACTTTAATGTAATTCGAACTCACACCTCTCGGTCTCATCTTGGTCTCTGGGATCAAATGCTTGATATCCTTTTGTGTGTATTCGGGGACAATGTCCATAGGATGCATCATATCAACGTATGGATCCTCAAGTTCAAGAATATCTGCAGATGAATCAAACACAAGAGTCTCATTCGACATCAGATACTCTTCGATAGATGCCTGTGAACTATGTGATCTATCCATAAGAGTTGGTGATGATAATGAAGAAGCGGTCATAGTTGCGTGGGACAAAGTGAGATCTGTAACTGGAGTACTTGCTCCAGTGATGGTTGTTTGATGGCGTGGTGTCTTGACTTGTGTCTTGAGTGGTGTGGATGATGGTGTAACAGTGAGGGATGATGTCTCTGTTGGTGATGATACAGTGCGTGACTTCTTCGTCTTGCCCATCTTAATGACTCTTCTCTTCTTGACTCCAATCTCCTTTTGTGAACAGTCTTGGTTCTGATACTGTTCCTGTGACAATGAAATCCTTTGGACAACATCAGAGAACCCCTGAGGTTTCAAAGACATGGTGTTGAAAACGTTAAAGTCCATTTCACACTTGACAAGAGGTTCATCATCCATGGAAAGACGAGCTCTCTTTAGGACAGAATTCTCAGTTTTCAGTGTATCCTTCAAAGCTTCCTGTTGCTCTTGGTCAAAAAGCTTAACCTGAGATATGAGTCCTGGAAGATCCTGTTTCAAGAACTCAGTGGCCATTGTCAGTAGATCCGTCTTCATAGTTTCAAACAGATCTTCATCCAAGAGCTCATCCATCGTCGTTTCAATATCCAAATCGATAATTGGACTATCGTTAAACACCACGGTGATGTTTTTACCATTGTAAACAACAGTCAACAATGCATCGATTCGTACGTTTTGAAGATTGATGTCAACTGGAAGCACTGCTGACTTATCAGCAAGGACAAAGTGAGGCTTTGAAAAACTGTCAAACTCAATCAGTTTCAGGGCATTAATCTCGATGTCTGAATTAAGTACGATATCAATCTCACCTTGATATTGAAACTTGAACAGACCTTTGAATCTTCCCTCTTGAAGATCAATAATGTCTAGCACTTCAAACTGCGGCGGTGATGTCCCCAACGAAAGCTGCTTCATCGAAACAGTCTGGGGAAGCTGAGTCGGCGATAACGAGCTCAGTACCTCATTAACACTGCGACGGATGTCGACAGACTGCAGATCTATCCAACTGAACAAAAAGGACATAGTGTTGTGTGGTATGTGTGGCAATGGGGGCAGTGACGGGTCCTTAAGTGCAGGGGAGCAATCCTGTTGGGTGGGTGTTTCAGGCTGTAGGTTCTGAGTAGAGACTATTAATTATTGGTAATTTGGTGATGCTGTGTCTAAATGTGTTTTGGTGAGGGTATCCTCTCTTAAAATGGCTTCAGCTAGTCAACAGTAGAGTCGTTGGTGGTTGGTTAAACGTGTTGGAGAGGGTTTTTGTTGGCCTCGGATAAATCCCACATGTGCCAACCTGTCTCGTTAACCGGTTGTCTAGGAAACAGGAGGGCAAAACCCCTCGTGTACACTTTCCTGGTAGGGGCAACATGTTGAGTGGCTGGCTTTTAGTCTTAGATTAGGCTGTGTTAACAGGGGTGATTAGACTACTGCGAGGGGTGGATACCTCATTTGAATGTGTTTGCAGGGGTTTAGATCATACTATACCAGCTGATTCCTCTAGCAAGTGTAGAGACTTTTATTCATTGACTAGCTAACATTCTAGCAAAGACCGACCGCTGACACGGGTTTGCGGGGAACAAGGAAGTCATTCCACTGTACGCTTTCGAAAAAGTTTGTAGTGAAGAGGCAGTGAGTCTTGCAATAGATATATGAATTATGTCAGCTGTCTATCACAAGTTACTTTCGTCCTTTGGGTTAAGATGATGTTGTTGGTCGGAAATGGTACGACCACGACTTCCACCTTGATGGGTAAGAAAAAAAGAAAATGCGCTGGCCCGGAGTCGAACCGGGGGCTCAAAGATGGCAACTTTGAATTTTACCGCTAAACCACCAGCGCTTGTTATTGAAAGTTTCGACCCATTGGTGAACCCGAAGATACCTTTTGTGTGTCCGGGTGTGGCAAAAATAAAAATGAAAAAAATAAAAAAGTAGGAAGAGTCAGAAAAATTAAAAAAGAAAGCTCCGCGACAGGGAATCGAACCCTGGTCCTCCGCGCGACAAGCGGAGATTCTAGCCACTAAACTATCACGGACTTGCTTGTTTGTTTTGACTACATTGTTAGTATGACTGAGTCTGGACTGCGGGAGCCTGGGGTAGTTGACTACTTTTCTCATTTTTACACATTACCTAAGGGGTTGCAGGACATAAATCACTAATACAGTGTCTTGTTACGACTTTGAAGTACATTAATTTGGTTCTTAGTATCTTATTTTGAGTCGCATACTTTAAACATTTTTGTTAAGAGTTTTGCTTAAACTATTGAATCTAACTACAGTGTTACATTAAAGGTTCGTGAATTAACGGGTATAATTGAGCATGTTGATGTAATAAAGTCTTGAGTCATAAATTCGTCTTTAAAAAATGCTTAGGTCATGAGATTTATAATTTTTCTGTGGTGGAAGCTGAAGCAGCGGCACAAAGAGTGTCCACGTTAGACAAATCGTTGTCCTTTTCAGTGGTGATGGAATCTGGCAACTTCTCAGGTTTCTTGGAATCATCGATGTGTGTTCTATTGATTTCAATATCGCTCGATAAGCTTTCGAGCTCCTCCCCACTAAAGCTGGCGTCTTCTTCTTCATCACGGTTAATCTTCTTCTCATGTCTACCGATTCTCAACCACCAAATGAAGTGCGATGCAAAGATACCAAGTTCCATAGCACCAACGATACAGTAAAGGACAATTCCCATCAAGTCAAACTCCTTGGCGAAGATTAACGAAAGAGTGGAGAAGAAGGCACCGGAGAAGTCCAGAGTCAAAAACAGGAAATTGATTCCGACAACCTGACCTTGTCTCTTGGCAAGTTCGAAATATGGTGGAACTAATCCAATAGCAAGAAGAATAGAAGCAATGATACCGAAAATCAAGGAGGGCCACGTAATACCATTGTCATAGGCATTTCTGCAAGGAATGATAAATCCGGCTTCGAGAGCAATGGAGATGATAATGAAGGAGGCAACTAGACTGATCTGGGTAAGTTTTGACTTTTGAACAGGTGGATAGTATAATGATTGTGCCCATGTAATGATACAGAACGTTGTGAATAGTTGTGGTTGGATCATAATTGGAATACTGGAACGTCTTGAGACGAAATAGATGGAGAATGGAACACCAGATGCTGACCAGAGGAAGAGCATAATTGGCTGGAGACCCTCACAGTTTTTCCGTCTATAATTATGAATAATCTGAGGAATAAGTTGAATGCACCAGCATACTGTACCGATAGTACCAAGGACGTTGGCAGCTGGACTTTCAGATACCATTGTGAAGAAGTTTTAAGTGAGAGACGCGCGCAAACGATGCGAGAGGCGAAAAGTGACGTGCAGGAACAATAAAACGGTCAAAGGGGACAATAACAAAACACAAGACAGTTCCTTAGATGACAGCTGTGAGTGAAAGATAGTGGAAGAGTGTAATAAAGTGATGATATGGTAAAGTTTTAACCCGAAAAGATGAAAAAAACTTCAGCAGAAAGTCAAGTTTATGTACTTTTGCATATGTTAAAATTTCCCCGGGAATTTCAAAAAGCGCGGATAATTGCGGAAAGTCACGTTTCTTTTGTGGCGCTTCAACGTACCACATTTGGCATCTCAAAGCGACATCTTATACCCCACAATACTCTCATTTCCACATGTTTCTATAGTTAAGTATGCATAGTTTGTCTAGCAAAGATCCCCCCTGGTCAATCAGTGAACATCTTTGACGCCTCAAGCTTCTCCCTTTAGAAAGTGGAGGCTATTTAATTAGCGCATAGAACTAGATAAACGTTAGTGGGTCTGAATAAACGCATCAACTGATTTATAATGATGGGGGACCTTTGAGCAAATATGACTGATATACATGTGTCTTTTCTACATGGCTTACATTCAAAATACGTTACTTTCATTATAGTCGTGATGCTGGTATCTTTTGGGCCCTTAAACGCTTTCACGTTACTATACTGGCTCGGCTTACTCTTCCTCACTCAGCACCTCAATTATATCAACACCATCAACATTGGAGCTGGCAGAAGGGTTAGAGGTGGTAAAAGCTGATGTGGGTGGATTTTTCTGTGAATTTGACGTGTTAGTCGATGCAGGTATTGGAGTCGTGGCATGTGAATTTCGGGCGGACAAACAAGCATATTTCTGGATTGCCGAAAACAAGAACATCTGGATTATGGTAGCTTCTCAATATGGCAACATTTGATATGTCACTAGAACTCAGTTGCTTTGTATCAAAATCCAACTGTGTAGGACCGATCATCAGAAACTTTTTTTCTAGCCATGATAGATGGCGACAGGTTGACATTCTGGATTAAGAGACGAGTCAGGAACGGGAAACTCTCTTTAAACTCCTTTGTGAAAGGTAGAGGCACTGTCTGCATTTTGTTCTGTCAAACTCCGCGTAAGGCCAACCCTGAGATCTGAAATGTTCTCCACACAATTTAACAGCGGAAGCAATGGCTGGTTCATATGGGAAGTTAAAAATGGTTCTTTTCATCACAAGCGATGATACAACATATAAAGGATCAGGTCTCAAAAGTTTATAGGTCGGAGTGAAAGTCTGGTTGATGAACGACTGGTCCTCTCGACAACCTCTAAGCAAGATCTCCATGCTTTTACAACGGTTGATAATGAAATCCATAACCTGCACTTGGTATAGTGATGGAACAAGTGCCTCATTTGTAGTCATCAACCAGTGAATATCAATAACGCCGGCAAAGAAGTTTCGCCAGGTTTTGACCTGATTCCAAAACGTCTTCTGGCCTCTTGAATCAATTGATCCCCATATTTTCATAATAATCGAAGAGTTATCAAGGGCAACCGTTAGGACATTAACTATCTGGTCATTCTGAGGAGTCTCAGGGAGCTTGGCGATGAAATCAATGTGGCGAGATGCCTTACCGGAAGCCAAATCCATTTGAGCTTTCAACTGATTGTACTTCTGCAGCAATTGAGTGGAAGAGGTGATTGTGATGACAATTTTTCTCACATCTTGGTAAAGGCCCAAAAGGCTGGCATAGTTATTTGGTTGGGCATTAACGAGAGCATCAACCATGGAACGTTCACCGCCAAGCATACATGGGACATTACAACCAGCAAGGATGATTCCAATTGCCATCTCAAACATTTGAAGGATACCGAGTTCCAACTCAACACTGAAATCTTTAGTGATCTGATACCGTCTCGAACTTACTTGCGACCAAAAAGTAGCATCCTCAACTGTCAAAGAAGTCACTTTTCTGGTAAATCCGTAGCGTGTAGCAAACTCGGCAAAATTCTTCATCAAATGATCAACTCTTTCCTTAATTCTCACCGCCGGGGTTGTTGGTAGGAAGCATATTACATACTATCACAGTGGTAAACAAGAGTCCACCTGGTGGAGCTACTGTGTGGTGATTATGTCATCTTGATGGTGATGATGTTCGATCCCATCTATCGCGCGTATGGTCTGTCTATTGTCTTTCGCGCGAGCGCATATTGATGTCCTCATAGAGTCTTAGGCTGAGCGATTATGCGCACTTCTAATATGGTTTCTGTTTAATGTCAAGTCATAAGTCATAAGATTAAAGATGCAGTTGTGTTTTGTCTATATTGCCTTAGCAGCGTACACGTTTGACATCCCTAGGGGAATGGTCCATTTCATCTCGCGTTCTTCTTCTACCATATTCATCATAAAACACAACGTCAACACCACTAAGAGCACCATCTTCGAAGCTCGTGTTCATATCCATGTCATCAGCATCACCAGTGTTATCGTATCCACCTTCGTAGTACATATCGGCGATCATGCCTCTGCCATCGTCATCATCATCTTCTTCTTCTTCTTCTTCCTCCTCCTCTGAGAGATACATGGCAGAGCATTGAGAAATTGCATGAAACGTTGTCATTACCATTTTATCACCTTTATTGATACCGAAATATTCGTATGTGAATAATCTCTCGATGGTATCATTGTAATATCTCTCATTTTCTGCGAACATTGGTGTAATTTCAAATTCCACCATGGCTTCCAATCCAGACTCATGGGAATAGCAGTCACTCTCCAGAGCACCACACGCGTTTACTTGTAGATAAAGCATTGACTTACCCTCTATGTTCCTCACAGCATGTGCACCTAATGCTGAATAGGGAACTTCAACGCCCTTGTTGCAAGAAACGAACCAAATGACAAGCGCTGAATTGAGAACAAACAGGTCAACTTCAATTACCTCGGCATGATTGAGTGGGAAAAACTGGAGACTGGATGGGTCTGAGCATCTTAGTGACCATTTACGACCACCACCATATAACACGGGACGTTCAGAGAGGGAATACGCGTGTGGGGTTGCCCGTCGATGAACAACGATTGGGTCACAGTTCTCTATCGTGGGCACGAGCGTAGTGATTGTGGGAGTGCGGGGGTTCATTTGTGCTCTGTATCCTTTGCCGCCAGCTGATAAGTGATTTAGGTATGAATCCAGTGATAAGTTAATAGAGCTCAGTATATATAAAAGCGTTTTAAGTGCTCTTCTTTTGTTGACATTTCATTAAACTTTCTTTTCTCTCTGTCTTGAATATCGCCGAAAACGGTAATCTAACTTCACCCGTACGCCCAAACGGACCAATAGCCCCCATTAGCGGTGTCCGGATGTTTTTGGCGCACGAGTCCGATTATGTGTGGGGTGAACACATTATGTTGCCTTTGGGGGTCTAAAATAAGTCCGTTTGACTTCGTTTTTGGTAACTTCCCAGATTATGTGATCATGTATTATATTGATAAGTTATATTCCCAACTTTCACCATTATCCCCCCAGTTATCCCGCAAATCACCCTATGGAACCTCTCAGAAAGATGCAGGATCATCTGCCTAATCGCGAAAATTAATAATAAAAAAAAAAAACCATTGAGGTGTGCGTCAGTGGAAAATTACAAGTTCTCCGATATCTGTTCACTCTTCCCAACGATTACTTCGTCCACAAAGGCTCTCGAGCGCTTCAATCGAGCTTCTAAAAGGAACATACACTTAGCTCCTTTCTACGAGTCTTAACCTCTAACTCGCAGCTATCAGTGATCTCCGAAACTTCATCTCTTTCGGCGCTCCAATAATCCCTTGCTTGCTTTCCAGCAAACACTCTTACACACACACTCACTCACATTCTTGTGCCCGTGCGGTCCCATTATCATAGGGTCTACTGCACCAGAGCACAACAGAGCCCATCATTCGACCTAAAGGCGTAACAACAGCTTCCATTTTCTCGTCTTGCCAAGAGCCCAGCTGACTAGTTGCTGAGCCCGCATACTTAAAAGAAAGGTTACAAATTCTTTCCAACCACGAGAGCTGCTGATTGAGGTCCCGCTACGTGCTACGCTGTGTCCCATCCCTCCACACAGCTTCTTTTAAAACTTCCATCACCTGCATCTCCTTCCATCAGGGGGAGATCTGTCTTTCAAACTGTCCAAGTCAAACGTTTTGCGCCTCGCTGAGAGCGCAGGAAAGAGAACAGCAACAAGCACCACTACACGTTCTATCTCTTTGAACAAGGTGATTCATACTGACGCTACTATGACCATTGACCACCAACCAATGTTTGCTGCTGAACTGCTCAAGTCCGAGGTTTCCAAATCTGAGGTGGCCAGAAGAGCACTCAACATCCAGCTTGACAAGCTTAGATTTGCCTCTCAAAACCAGGACAAGAAAGTTAACCATGTTTCCATTGAGACTGTTCGCTCCGAGGAAATGATTGCATCTGCCCTCAAGAATGAAATCAACTGCATCGACCATGCCACTTGCGAACCAGGTGAAGAGGATGCCTTCTTTGTCTGTGATTTGGGTAAAGTTGAGAGACTCCTCCAATTGTGGCAGCAGCAATTGCCTCGTGTTCACCCATACTACGCCGTTAAGTGTAACCCAGACACTGAGGTTTTGAGACTGTTGGCCTCCTATGGTGTCAACTTTGATTGTGCCTCTAAGGGTGAAATCGAGACTATCTTGGACCTTGGTGTTGATGCTTCTCGTATCGTTTACGCCCATCCATGTAAAGTTTCCTCTTCTTTGAGATTTGCAAAGAAGAACCAAGTCAACTTGACCACTTTTGACAATGCTGATGAGTTGTACAAGATGAAGAAATTCCATCCAGAGTGCAAGCTCTTGCTTAGAATCATCACCGATGACTCTTCTGCTCAGTGTCAGTTGTCCACTAAGTACGGTGCTCCATTGGAGTCCGTCCCAGAGTTGCTTCAGATTGCTAAGGACCTTGGTTTGGAAATCGCTGGTGTTTCCTTCCACGTTGGTTCCGGTGCCTCTGACACTACAGCTTTGATTAAGGCTGTCCGTGATGCTCGTGGTGTCTTTGATCTCGGTGCCGAGTTTGGCTTTGACATGAACGTGTTGGATGTTGGTGGTGGGTTCTCCGCTAACACTTTCATTCCAGCTTCCAATGCATTGAGATCAGCTCTTGACACTTTCTTCCCAAGCACTGATGGTGTCAACATCATCGCTGAGCCAGGTCGTTACTTTGTCGCTAATGCCTTCACTTTGGCAACACACGTTATTGCTAAACGTGCTGTTGATGACAAGGCTATGGTTTACGTTAACGATGGTGTCTATGGTAACTTGAACTGTATCTTGTTTGATCATCAGGAACCAGAGGCTCGTGTCTTGTCTCACGGTGGTGAATTCTTGTTTGGTAAACAGGAGGGTAAGCACACCGTTTCGCTTTGGGGTCCAACTTGTGATGGATTGGACTGCATTGCTAAGGAGACAAAGCTTTCTAGAGACGTTTCCGTTGGTGACTGGATCTATTTCCCAGATTTGGGTGCCTACACTTCTGCTGCAGCCTCTCCATTCAACGGCTTTGAGGCTAACGCTCGTAAGGTTTACATCAACTCTGAGAGAGTTTGATCGTGATATCGTGTGCTAATTGATTAGTAGATATCTAATAGAAAGTTGCAATTGACGATCATTAATGATGTTGTAGAGATAATAGACGTCTATATGAACTGACTATATTACTTTGAGGATGTATATAATACAATATTAAATATAAAGTGACCATTAAAGAAGAAGAACTGAAGAAGAACGGAACATTAATAAAACCATAACCCGGGAGGACAAAAACTTTCACTCCATTAACATCATCATCATTAAAAGGACCCAAAGAGATAGGTTATGAAAGCAATAACACCATCACTTTGTCTTGTCCTTGACTTCAACCTCACCACCACAATGCAAACACTTATAAGCGATACACTTTTCACCATTCTCCTTGGTGAGTTCAACTTTACCCCTGCTTTCCATAGCGAGCCATTCACCCTTTGCAGGGATACGACAGCAACTCTTCTCGACACAACGGGCCCCAGTCTTCTTGTATCTCAAACCACATGAATTACAAAGCTGTCCAGCAGTAACGGACCACGATGGACGCCAGCACGGTGACTGGTCTGTGCCACATGAGATACACACGCGCTTGTAAGCGTTGTGGTGATGGATTGTGTATGTGTGGTTTGGGCCCTTGTGTGTTTGTGTGTGGATGAAAGAGTTGGAAGAGAGCACAACTGGTTGTTGATCGAGTTTGTGATGACCATTCCAGTTGCGAGATGTAGGTGAAGAAGGATGGATGGATTTGTTGTTTGGAGATTGGTGATGTGTGTGGGACTTGGTAGAGGTTGGTGAAGTTGGGGATTGATGAGAGGAGTATGTGTAGTTTGAAGTTGGGAAGACGGCAGTGTGAAGCTGAGATGTGGAAGTTATTGGTGAGGATGAGATGTGGGAGGAGTTGTAATGAGGCTGCTGGTGCTGCAGTGAATGGGTCTTTGTTGCATATGGCGATGATAAATGGGCATCATCATCAGAGTGATCACTGTAGACTCTTCTTGGTTGATAGTATGGGTTCTCTCTCTTCTGAACCATCTTGGTACTGATTCTAGAGTTGAACTGTGGCTTGTGAGATCTTCTCTCGTTATCCAACTGCTCCTTGAGCTCAGTGAGGAAGATGGCGTCGTTAAGAAGCTCGAAACCTGGCTTATCAAAACGAAGCATGTTCTTCAAGTTGTTAAATTTCTCTGGGAAGTTCTTTTCAATCCAAGCTTCCAAGTTGAATCTCCAGTCATCATCGTTGATACAAGTATCTGGGTATCCAAGAGAGTAGTTTGAGATACCACCATAACGATCATTCTTGTTCAAGAACTCAAGAGATGGAAGCTTCAGACCAGAGCGCTGGCTTGGTGTTCTCGATGTCTCACTCTTGGCAGCCTCCTGGGCAATTGCAGAAACAGGTGGGAGCTTTGTATTCGAAGTAGTTGGAACGGAAATGATTGGTGTAGCCTTCTCAATTGGGACAA
Organism: Petasospora fabianii; assembly: GCA_022641835.1. Lineage (NCBI taxonomy): Eukaryota > Fungi > Ascomycota > Saccharomycetes > Phaffomycetales > Wickerhamomycetaceae > Petasospora > Petasospora fabianii. The sequence goes on along the minus strand of CP048718.1, from coordinate 323,549 downwards.
GCTCAGTAAGTTGAGTCAATGGAGATTCTGGAGTAATTACCGATGTATTTCCAGCTGGTGGAGAGAGCGGTAGCTTGTTCAACGATGAAGTAGGTGGGGTAGGAGACAAAGATCTGCCTCTGAATGTGCCAGTGACTGGGGCAGAAGCCAATGGGGGAGATGGAGGAGCGGTTCTTGAACGCTTGGAATCGTTGTGGTCAAGAACTTCAAGGTCCTCAAGGTATCTCTTTCTTTGGATAGAGGAGTCGGTATGAACGAGTGGGTGGAGCAAGTTGGAAGCTGGCATGTTGATGTGAGAAGAAACGATAGACATGCTTTCTGGTGGTATACTGAGTAAGGAAAGACTTCTTGGAGAGTTACTGGTGAACTTTCAAGAAACAAGAGGATAGAGCGATTGTGTGTGATACCAAGGGTAGAAAGGGTACGTTGACTCGAAGGACACAGCGGACTTGCGGCGTGGGAAGTGTCGAATCGATAAATTTGAGACCAGAAAGAAGACAATTAGGTATCAGATCTGGTGATACGAGCTTAGGATCTGTGCGTAAAGTCGCTGGTGGCGTTTCTCCTAGATGAGATCTGAGTTGCTTTTAGATCGCAGGGATGGCGTGGGGCAAACAGGCTCTCCTGGAGTGCTGTGAAGCTGGGAGCAAGTGTTGCCGTGATCGGTGGACGGTGGTGTGTCAAATCAGAGAACAGTGAATACGATGTGCTCTTCTGGATTTTCTGCTGCTGGCCGTGGAGAAGCTAGTGATTGAGTTCCCCTTGAGACAGTAGAGTGTGAGAAAGCGTGCGGTTACCTGGGCGATGATCAAAGGATCTTGTCCAGAATAATACGAAAAAAACGACCTGAAAGAGGAAATGCGGCTTGCCTGAAACGGAAGTTCGCGAGTAGACTTCTGTAGAGATAGAACGAGTGTGGATTTAGTGAAGTGCCTGGCTAACCACTGGTAAAAGAGTGAACCTTAGTGGGTAAGATGCCTGAGTGTAAAGAGTGACAAGAGGGTCGGTGACGTGGTCTTCTTAAGAGAACGGAGAGCCGTTTGTTTGTGGAGAAAAGGAAGGTTTGATAGGAAACTACGTTACTTGTCAGATCAGATCAGAGATCGGGGTGTGCGCCGGTACTTATTTATTAAATCTCAAAAAGTGATAGCAAAGAGCTGGCGCATGGCTGGTGGAACCTTGCGTCATGGATCGATCCGATGATGCTGTTTGTTTGTTGTTCCCTGTCTATGGGTGAACCAGCCTGCCTCCTCACTGCTCTTCCTGATCTGTTCTGCGTGGAAGCCTTCCATAGCAGGTGGCGGGGCCGTGATTGTGAGTGCTCATGGTTCCTCGTGCGTCTGCTGAACGCGGGACGTGGGGCAGTTTTCCCAAAGGGGGTGGACTAGATTTCCTAAAACAGTATGGTCGGGCCACTCACAGCGGCGGGCAGGATCACGCATATAGATAATTACCCTTTATGGATGATTTGAAGATTTCGCGCTGCATATATATGCATATATGTACATGTTCCATGTCTGTTTTGGGAAATGGCCGGCTGGCGTAGATCTGATCTTGAGTGTTTCTCTCTATGATTCTGATCGGGGCTGGCGGTATAGCCTCGTTCACGTGGAATGTGTCACTGATATCACCTACCCTAGATTGGAGTCTGGTTTACGAAGTCTTTCTGCTTCCCCATGGATCAGGAAGTGTGGGGTTTCGAGATCAATTGAGGTGGCTGGGTATTCATCAATCTATACATAAGATCTATAATCTAGCAACTGTGTTTGATCTAATGTAAGCTAAGTGGCACATGCATTAACTAAAACAGGATATACGGGATATACACTGAACATCCATGAGGTGATTAAAACAAGGAGGGTGCGTTCAAATTCTGGAATACCCTTGTGTAGGGATCAGTCGGTGTCACTTTACTTCCAGTGCTAACAAGTTCAATTTCATCTTTGATAACAGAGTTACCCGATGAGACTGTCTCATAGTCGTCGTCAATGGCATTTGGGGACAAAGAGGTTTGGAACCCACTTACATCAGTCAAGGCAGCACTATCAGTTTCTGCACCATTAGAGGCGAATTGCTTTTGCACAGACATCAGTGCCACCTGTTCACGAAGCTTTTTCAACACAATAGAGTAAGCATTGCATTTCTTGGACAACTCGTTGTTGACTTTCAAGACTTTTTCAATCAGTCGGTAGTCAGTGTCAAGCTTCTTTTGAAACTTCTCGCACAGCTTCACATGGTAGTCAACCAAGCCATTCCAATCCTCAACATCGATCGATTTTTTCTGTGAAACAAGGTTTTTCAACTGATCTGGTGTGTATTCGCTTTGCAAAGTCTCGTCTGCATTCATGAGCACCTCTTTCAAAAGGACCTCAACCTCTTGAAACAACCTGTTAAGACGGTCATCCTCGTCGGTCAGGCCCATGTCAACTGTACCACTCTGTGAGAATTTCACTGGTGGATCCATGTAGTCAGATGCGGCACTGTTGGCTCTGATGCTCTTACTTGTAGAGTTCTGGATCAACCTTGGAGAGCGATAGCCTGGACTTCTCCTCCAAACGAACGAAAATGCACTCTTGTCCCCTTCGCTCAAATTCCCATCATCTGCTTCTGGAGAGTCAACAGCTGACCCTCTAAATATGTTCACAAATGATGGTCTTTTCTTCAAGGGAGTAGAAGGTGAATGTTTAGCATCTGCAATAACAACCTCCGCGCGAGCCTTAATGTCATACGCTCCTCTTTTGGAAGTTGGTCTTGATGCCGCCCTTGCTGTTCCTGCTCTCAACGTTCCATGTCCACTCACAACTCTGGCTGTACCCTTACCATTAGACTTGAGTGTGTGTTGGGAGAAGGCAATAGTGGATTGTGCATAGCTAGGGAGAGTAGGGTCGTAATCTGCCTGTGGTGGAGCAGTAACAGTCTCACGGCGTGGAGAGGGACGATGTCCCATTATATCGTCAAACTTTCCACTCAAGCGACGGTTGGAAGATGGTCTCATTATACCTGGTGGTGTGATTGTCAGTACAGGTAGGTGCGTGGAATCGGTGAATATGAATAGGAAGCTTAAAAGGAAGTGATGTATAGACATGCATGTTTCGCATTTGTGTCATATTCTCTATAAGCGCTGTGTGCTCTAGAGGGGTATTTACTTGTGGCAATATAAGGTCTTCAGCAAGTCATGACAGTCTCTATCGTGATGCATTCTTAGTATTCCCTGTGCCTCTACTTTTAGTTGGTTGGATCCCAGTGACAATGTTGATCCACGCAAGAGACTGTCAAGCCCAGCGTATAAATGTGATCTGCGCTAAATAAACTTCTCTATTCCGCAAAACGAGAACACTTTATGATTCTTTGAAGATCGCTCTGCAACCTGAATGTCTCGGAATTATGCTACTCTTTGTCTTTTCCCTCTGTCTCCGCACCTTGGGCCGTCTCAACTTGCTTACCAGTTGACTTATTACATCATAAGGTTTCGGCGGCCGGAAAATCTCCGGCCGAACTCAACGCATGCTCGGATAAACTTTAAGGAACTCTCCGACAACGGACATACTTTAAGCAAAGAGTTAGCCCTTTTTTTGTTGTGTTTTCTTGCTAAACTATGAAGGTTGACAATATGTCTGTATAAAGAACTATATTCCATGCCTGGACCTCTCCCAGTCTCGCACTTCATGGGGGAAATTGGTCAATGCACAACTCTGGGGTAAGTATACTCTAGGACGTTTGGTTCAAGACCTTGATACAAAAACGGCAAGAGTGGAGAAGCTGATTCCAAGATGCAGATCTAAGTACTGTCTTATCCGATGATGTTTAAGACAGCAAGCGGGAATGTGTCTGATAGATTAACTCAAGTGAAGATAAGTTTCCCGAATCGGAACATCCGCATACACATAAGGTGCTTTTTCTAATGCAAACTGGTTACTCTTCTTAAGTGACCAAGAACTGTTAATGGATCGACCTCTCCATTATCGTCAGCTTATGAACCTCTTAGTGGACCTCAACTGTACTGATAAGCATTACATCACCAAGTAAACAAACCGTAGATAAGAGATATATCACCCACGGCTGGGCAAACCTTCGGAAAAACTAACGCATTGAGATATCCACGTCCTTACTCGAACCTTCACCCAAGATTTTCCGTTTTGGTTCTTCCACCCCCACATCCACTTTGGTTCTTCCACCCCACCATGTGCCCAAAGCAGATCATTTCAGCGGACATTCCCTTAACCTTGACCATATACACCAAGTCCGGCAACGTAATGGAATAGTTTGGTAGCCCTCCGTTGCTCTGACATTAATCTCTTAATGGTCCTGGCCAAGCTGCAAAAGTATAAAGTCCATGCAGATCCACATCAATTGAAGTTTCTCTTTTCTTATGTTGATTCTTTGTGATATCTCCAACACATCAAGCTATAATGCTCCTCCTTAGCAAGACTACTTCTCTTGCTATTCTCGCTGCAGTGGCCGTCGCTGACGAAGCCAGCAATACTACTGATGCAAATGCTGCTGCAGAGGCCGCACAACGTGAACTACAATGGTCCTATGGAGAATCCGAATCTTTCTATCCAACTCCTCAGGCAAACGGTGCTGGTGGTTGGGCAGATGCCTTCAACAAGGCTAAGGCCCTTGTCGCCCAGATGACCAACGATGAGAAGAACAACATGACCTATGGTTTCACAACAACCGCTAATGGGTGTTCTGGTGTCTCTGGTTCCGTTCCAAGACTTAACTTCCCAGGTCTCTGTCTTCAAGATGCCGGAAATGGTGTCCGTGGTACCGACTTCGTCAATGCCTACCCTGCTGGTGTTCACGTTGGTGCAGCCTGGAACAAGAACTTAGCTTATCAAAGAGGATTGCACATGGGTAAAGAGTTCGAGGTCAAAGGAGCCAACGTTGCCCTCGGTCCTGTTGTTGGTCCTGTTGGTCGTCTTGCCAAGGGTGGCAGAAACTGGGAGGGTTTCTCCAATGATCCATACTTGACTGGTTCCCTGGGTAGTGAAACAGTGAATGGTATTCAAGAGAACGTTGTGGCTTGTGTCAAACATATCATTGGTAACGAGCAAGAGACAATGAGAAATCCTCTCTTCTTCGAAACGTACAACAATTCCGTCTCTGTTGAAATTGATGATAAGACTATGCATGAGCTTTATCTCTGGCCATTCCAGGATACCGTCAAGGCCGGTGCAGGAGCTATCATGGCATCCTACAACAGAGTCAACAACACGTACGCTTCTCAAAACTCAAAGACTTTGAATGGTCTCTTGAAGCACGAACTCGGATTCCAGGGTTTCGTCATGAGTGATTGGTACGCTCAGCACACTGGTATCGCCTCTGCTAATGCTGGTCTTGACATGACTATGCCTTCTTCTAAGTACTGGCTCGATGATAACTTGACACTTGCCGTCAACAACGGTACAGTTTCTCAAGAGAGATTGGATGATATGGCCATCCGTATCCTCGCAGCTTGGTACAGATATTCCGATGAGAGTGCTCAGGGCCAAGGTATGCCATACAACTTGCTTGCTCCTCATGAGATTGTTGACGCTAGAGACCCAGCTTCCAAGCCAGTTCTCTTCCAAGGTGCTGTCGAAGGGCATGTCTTGGTCAAGAACACTGACAATGCTCTCCCATTGAAAGATCCAAAGCTTGTCTCCATCTTTGGTTATGATGCCCAAGCCGCACAGATTGGTTTCCCTCACTTGGACATGACCACTCTCTCCAACTTCGGTCTCCTCAATACTTTGACATACACCAACGGCTCTGACGTTGATGATTCCAACATTCTGGCACTCTTCCTCACCAGCCAGGATCCTTATATGGAGGGTCCAGGAGTCAGTCTCAATGGTACACTCATCTGTGGTGGAGGATCTGGTGGAAACACTCCAGCTTACATCGATGCTCCGCTTGATGCCTTTGTCCGTGAGGCTTATGAGTCAAACTTCGTCGTCTCCCATGACGTTGTCAGCATTGACCCTAATGTTCAGTCAGAGAGCGATGCCTGTATTGTCTTTGCCAACGATTTGGCCTCCGAGGGATGGGACAGACCAAACCTTGCTGATCCTTTATCCGATGAGTTGATTCAGAACGTTGCATCCAAATGTTCCAACACTATTGTCGTGATCCACAACGCTGGTGTTCGTCTTGTTGATAGATGGATCGACCATGAGAACATCACCGCTGTTATCTATGGTCATTTGCCAGGTCAGGACTCTGGAAGAGCTATCACTGAGATCATCTTTGGTAGACAGTCTCCATCGGGTCGTCTTCCATACACCGTTGCTAAGAACGAGTCTGATTACGGTCACTTGTTGAACCCTGTATACCCACAGGATGATGCCCCATACTACCCACAGGACAACTTCACTGAAGGTGTATACATCGACTACAAGCACTTCATCAAGAACAACATTGAGCCAAGATACGCCTTTGGCTACGGTTTGACTTATACTGAGTTCACTTACTCCAACTTGAACGTTTCTAGTGCTACTGGTGTCAACACCGAGGAGTACCCACCATCAGATGAGATCACTGAAGGTGGTGTCGCTAGTCTCTGGGATGTGATCGCCACCATTACCGTCACTGTGGAAAACACAGGTAACTACACTGCTTCTGAAGTTGCTCAGCTCTACGTTGGTATTCCAGATGCTCCAGAGAAGCAACTTCGTGGTTATGAGAAGCAGGCCATTGCTCCTGGTGAGTCAGCAGAGTTCGTGTTCCAGTTGACTCGTCGTGATTTGTCCACTTGGGATGTTGTTGCTCAGAAATGGAAGTTGGCTAGTGGTGATTACCAAATCTATGTTGGTAAGTCCGTCTTGGACATTCAGCAGGAGTCTACTCTCTTCATCTAAGCAGCATAGTCACATTAGATATGTGATTTGAAAAGTTAGTATGTTTTCTATTTGCTTGCTAGAAGCTTGCAATTTCTCTTCATTCATTGATACTTCATTCATTCTCTACGTCAATCATTAGCCTCCAACTTTCGGCGAGGCTGATCCTTCCTTTAATGTGTATTCATATTGTTTTTAATTAGAAATAGTAGCTATATATACATAGATATCCGGTTAGATAGCCATCATACCCATGAACCAATGTTGTCATATCAAACCTAATTCAGTATATACTCAAATATTGTACATATGCAAGGTCATTTTAGGGTTTACCTTATTCATCAGTACCAATATCCGAGAGAATGACTGCTACATTCTGGCACTGTTGATCCTAAAGAGGCAATAAGGGGTCTGAGGTACGAGCCCCTGAATATCAAGCTTACCACTTCAGCGAGGGCTGGAAACTGGTCTCACTGTTCCTGGTGGTGTGATGGTATAGCACTGGTATGATAATGGGGTGAGGCGTATACGAATGGGAGGCTTAGAGGTGTGATGAAGTAATGTATAGACATGCATGCTTCGCATTTGTCACCTGTTCTCTGTGAGCACTGTGTGCTTTTAGGGTGGTGTTAGATGTGACATAGAAAGATTTCTGCAGATAATGAAGGAGTCAATTGTGTTGAAGTCTAAGATCTTCTGTGTACTGTCGTACGTTGGACCTCTGTGACAATGCTGATCCACGGGAGAGAGTATATCCAGATCTACGCTAAATGACCTCATTATTCCGAGAGAAGAAGACCCTTCATTTGTGACCTTTTGAGGTCCACCCAACAATTTGAAAGTCTCGGAATTATATTCCTTTCTTGTCTATCCCTCTCTGTCCCCGCATTTTATGCTCTCTTTAAGTGGCTGAGCAGCTGGCATTCGTCTCAAAAGTCTTCGGCTGCCCGGGGAAATTACCGGCCGGACTCGACGTTGGCTCGGATAAACTTCGGGAACTCCCGGAGAGAAGGACAAGATTTAATTGGAGATCTACTGCGTTATATTTCTAACTAATGTTGTTCATAAAGCCTTTCTATCTGTCGCAGTATATATATACATATATAACTATATCTCCCTCCGACTTAACACGCCCATTTCTACACTTCAATTGGGGTGGATAGCTAAATGCATGGCTCCGGGGTACAGATACTCGGGCACTCTGTGGGGGCAAGCCAAGACCTTGAAATAGAGGGGTTGAAAAGCCTAGCCCAATTATGCACACCTGACCACTGGCTCACGCTATGATGAGTAAGACTGCAAGCGGGGATGTGAGCCGATTGAAAAGAGGTTGCCCCAGTCGGAACATACGCAGACGCATGCGGTAGCTTGTCCGGTGCAGCACCCATAATTGATAATTGAGCAATTAGGGGTGTTCTTCCTTGGTGAAGAGGAGCTGTTGATAGAGTAGAACTGTCCATTGTCGGCAATCTATGGTTCCCCTAGTTGACATCAATTGAACTGGTAAGTTCAGTATCCCCACATACAGACCATTGACAAGAGAAATTTCACCATTGGACCCACACGGCCTCGGAGAAACTTTCGCATCGATATGTCCACGCCTTCACCTGGGCGTCACCCAAGAATTCCGCTTTGGTCCTTCCTACCCCATACACCTGCATCCGATGCAGATCATTTATGTGCAGAACCCCTCAATCTTGACCAGATCTACCAGGTCCCGCATCGGAATTAGACTCGTTCCGTGACCCAGTTGCTCCGACGTTCCACTCCGACGGTCTTCGCCGTCCTCTAACACAAAAGTATAAAGTCCACGTAGATCCTCTCATCAATTCTACTATGTTTGTCTGTTAAGCATCTTCTCTATATTAAGCTACAATGCTCCTCCTTAGCCAGACAACATGTCTTGCCATCCTCGCTGCCGTGGCCGTCGCTGATCAGGGCTCTAACTCGACTGATGCAAGTGCTGCTGCTGAGGCAGCACAACGTGAACTTGAATGGTCCTATGGTCGTTCTGAACCTTTCTATCCATCTCCTCAGGCAAATGGTGTCGGTGACTGGGCAGATGCCTACAACAAGGCTAAAGCCCTTGTCTCCCAGATGACCAACGATGAGAAGAACAACATGACATATGGTTTCCCAACAACCGCTAATGGATGTTCTGGTGTCTCTGGTTCCGTTCCAAGACTTAACTTCCCAGGTCTCTGTCTTCAAGATGCTGGTAATGGTGTCCGTGGTACCGATTTCGTCAATGCCTACCCTGCTGGTGTTCACGTTGGTGCTGCTTGGAACAAAGATTTGGCTCACCAAAGAGGTTTGCACATGGGTAAAGAGTTCGAGGTCAAAGGTGTCAATGTTGCCCTCGGTCCAGTCGTTGGTCCTGTTGGTCGTGTTGCCAAGGGTGGCAGAAACTGGGAGGGTTTCTCCAATGATCCATACTTGACCGGTTCTCTTGCCTTTGAAACAGTTATTGGTATGCAAGAGAATGTTGTGGCCTGTGTCAAACATATCGTTGGTAATGAACAAGAAACTATGAGAAACCCACCTATGCTCTATGAATCATACAACAACTCGCTTTCCGTTGACATCGATGACAAGACAATGCACGAGCTTTATCTCTGGCCATTCCAGGATACCGTCAAGGCCGGTGCAGGATCCATGATGGCCTCTTACAACCGAGTTAATAACTCTTACGCTTCGCAAAACTCAAAGGTTTTGAACGGTCTCTTGAAACATGAGCTCGGATTCCAAGGTTTTGTTGTTTCTGACTGGTCTGCTCAGCACACTGGTATTGGCTCTGCTAACGCTGGTCTTGATATGGCCATGCCTTCTTCTAAGTACTGGCTTGATGGTAACTTGACCCTTGCCGTCTCTAATGGTACAGTTTCCCAGGAGAGATTGGATGATATGGCTATTCGTATCGTCGCCGCTTGGTACAAATACTCAGATGAGAGTGCTCAGGGCCAGGGTATGCCATACAACTTGCTTGCTCCTCATGAGATTGTTGACGCTAGAGACCCAGCTTCCAAGCCAGTTCTCTTCCAAGGTGCAGTCGAAGGGCATGTCTTGGTCAAGAACACTGACAATGCTCTCCCATTGAAAGATCCAAAGCTTGTCTCCATCTTTGGTTATGATGCCCAAGCCGCACAGATTGGTTTCCCAGATGTTAACCAAGCCACTCTCTCCAACTTTGGTCTCCTCAATACTTTGACTTACACCAATGGCTCTGCCGTTGATGCCTTCAACATTCAAACACTCTTCCTCTCCTGTCAAGATCCTTACATGGAGGGTCCAGGTGTCAGTCTCAATGGTACACTCATCTGTGGTGGTGGATCTGGTGCCAACACTCCAGCTTACATCGATGCCCCACTTGATGCCTTTGCTCGTGAAGCCTATGAGTCCGACTTCAACATTGCTTACGATGTTGTCAGCATTAACCCTAATGTCCAGCCAGAGAGCGATGCTTGCATTGTCTTCGTCAACGACTTGGCCTCCGAGGGTTGGGATAGACCAAACCTTGCTGATCCTTTATCCGATGAGTTGATTCAGAACGTTGCCTCTAACTGTTCCAACACTATTGTCGTGATCCACAACGCTGGTGTTCGTCTTGTTGATAGATGGATCGACCATGAGAACATCACCGCTGTTATTTATGGTCACTTGCCAGGTCAGGACTCTGGTAGAGCTATCACTGAGATCATCTTTGGTAGACAGTCTCCATCGGGTCGTCTTCCATACACCGTTGCTAAGAACGAGTCTGATTACGGTCACTTGTTGAACCCAGTTTATCCACAAGATGATGCACCATACTACCCACAGGACAACTTCACTGAAGGTGTATACATTGACTACAAGCACTTCATCAAGAACAACATTGAGCCAAGATACGCCTTTGGCTACGGTTTGACATACACCGAGTTCACTTACTCCAACTTGAATGTTTCCACTGCTACTGGTGTCAACACCGAGGAGTACCCACCATCAGATGAGATCACTGAAGGTGGTGTCGCTAGTCTCTGGGACGTGATCGCCACTGTTACCGTCACTGTGGAGAACACAGGTAACTACACTGCCTCTGAAGTTGCTCAGCTCTACGTTGGTATCCCAGATGCTCCAGAGAAGCAACTTCGTGGTTATGAGAAGCAGGCCATTGCTCCTGGTGAGTCAGCAGAGTTCGTGTTCCAGTTGACTCGTCGTGATTTGTCCACTTGGGATGTTGTTGCTCAGAAATGGAAGTTGGCTAGTGGTGATTACCAAATCTATGTTGGTAAGTCCGTCTTGGACATTCAGCAGGAGTCTACTCTCTTCATCTAAGCAGCATAGTCACATTAGATATGTGACTTGAAAAGTTAACGTGTTTTCCATTTGCTTTTTGCTAGCTGACAAGCTTTCAACTTCTCTTCATTCATTCTCTACGTCAATTGTCAACCTTCAACTTTCTGCAAGGTTGATCTTTTCTTTAGCAAGTAATCATATGCATTTGAATCAAATATAACGTAGTTATGCGATCTCATCTTGTAAGTCATTGTCCATGAACAAAGTGATGTCATAACCCCAACTCACTAACTGTATACTGAGTATACATATAGATATATCTAAACGTGTTTAATCTCTCTTTATAGGACAGCTAAGTCTTGATTGTTGGAAGAAGTTACTACATGTATGAGGTTGGGTAAATGCAGGGTCTATAGACATAACGAAGTAATAATAAAACAGGCAAATATATGACTATCCAGAAATGATGGTAAAGAGTAAGAAATAGGAATACTGATGAGTGGTGGAACCTAAACCAACACCATTTATAGATACAATTTGAATAGTGAGTATAGAGAGTATTAAGTAGTTTTAGTTAATGGTTTCAAGGAGGGTTATATCTACTGTTATGAGAGAAATTCTACAAAACTAGCTATTTTTTATATCATAAACAGCCTCTGAAGAAAACCCACCTCCAAAATACCCCCTTAAAATGTTCTATAAGATAAAATAACACTACTAATAGTAATTAATTGTATATTATAGTTTATTGTATATATGACACTAGATGGTGTTCGGGTGGTAAAAAGGGATTAACTATTTGTTTGGTGTCCGGGTGTACACATGGTGCGCTGATCGTTTATATACATATATCTTAATACTACTCAAGTCCGCAATATTACGCTAAACTGTTCCAGACTGTGTAGCTTAAGGTTACAATATCCACCCACGGAGGTCTCCTTTTTGGTTCCATAGAGGATCCAGCACTGGGGAATCCATTTACACGTCTTTGTCCCACTTTTCTGGGCTTCAAAACACGTACTCTCGCAGTTGCCACTGTCCACCTTATTACTCCCCCACAACAGGCAACGGGCAATAGGAACCTACTGAGTTGCCATCAGTGAGTGACATACAGACAACCAGTCTCATACCAGCCATGTCTAAACAGGCGAAATTCAACCCGAACAACAGTGCCACTTTCGTCCCCACATCCCTTTCGTCCTCGTCCTCACAGACCTCACAGCAGAACATGTCTTCACACTCGGCACCTCCCGCTGCTAATCCAAAGTCTAGATCTGGAGCTAATGGCAAGAAAGGTCCAAAGAACCAGAAGCCACGTGAGAGTCATAACAACAACAATCAGAGACGTGGAGTCATCACACAGGATGACTTTTCGATCGATCTCGAAGATGAGATGCTTGCCCTCGGAAGCTTCCCAAGAGCTAGAAGGGGTCAAGTCTCAATAAATCATCTATTGGATTTTTCACTTCCATCTCGTGAGGACCAACTACAAGGACAAGCACCACCAGTGAGGAGAAGACGCAGATCAAGTAATAAGGATCGTCATAGGATTCATCTCGTTGGTCAACAGTTTGTCAATGCAAACTACAAGTTCATTGTGGATTACAGGTTTGACTATAAGGCTCAGATATTGGATCCAAATGTACTCCTGGATCATAATCATATCTTGAGAGTCATCGTCCCGAAGGGTCATCATTGTCCAATCTGTCTCACTGAAGACGTAATCGCTCCAAGAATGATTTCATGTGGACACATCTTTTGTCATTCTTGTCTATTGAGCTTCTTAGACTCTGAACCGTTGGAGAAGAAGAAAGAAGGTCAATATTATCACCCAAAGAAGCTTAAAGAGTGTCCACTTTGCTCTGAATACGTCAGACCTGCGGAAGTTGTCCCAGTCTTGGTGAACGATGTTGATGAAAGATTTGAGATCCCACAGATTGGACAAGATGTCGTACTCAAATTGATGGCTCGACCAATGGATAACATCTTGCCCATCCCACATTCTTTGAATTTGAACCATACGAAGATTGGCAACTCACCATGGTACTCGGATACTGAACTGTATCAATACGCACGTATCTTGAAAGGTGGACTCAAGTTTGTTGTGGATCAATACGAATCTGAGAAAGTTGCCATTATAAAACAGTACGAAGAGGACAAATTGTTGTACAATGATGATGGGAAGTATGTGAATAAGGCCCTCTCTGAGATTGATGAACAATTAAAGTTGATGAAGTCAAGCTTTGGTGATAACTATAACGAACCAAATACACTTGTGAACTCCATGGAGAACCTCTCAATCTCTAAAAACGACTCAGGATTAGATGATTCAAATTGTTTCTTCTTTTATCAGACTTCATTCAATTCAACAACACGATTCTTCCTTTCACCATTGGATGTGAAAGTTTTGCTAAGGACATATGGATCATATGCTAACTTCCCTACAACTCTACTCGTTAAAGTTGACAATGTAAACTATGGTTACATGGTCACTGAGCAGTTATTAAAGAGATATAAGTATATGGGCCACTTACCATGTGGTGCCGAATTTGCATTCATTGATGTCAACTGGAAGAACATGCTTCCACCAGAGATCTATAAGCTGTTCTCTAAGGAACTTTCAGATCGGAGACGTAAGTTGTTATCAAGATTGAAAAGGGAAGATCGTGATAAGAAGACATATGAGACGGAGATTGAAAAGAAAGCTAGGGAGTTTTACATGCAGGAGAATCAAGGTTGGGGTTCATATGACTTTTTATCATCTCAGGAGAACTTTGGATCATGGAGTGAGAGTGCTCTTCCAGATCAGTTACATCCTCTTGGTGATGATGAAATCAGAGGCCAAGATGGAGAAGAAGAAGAGGGGGAAGTTGAAGGAGAAACAGCAAAGGAGAAGGCTGATGCTAAGCCAGACTATACAACGACTGTATGGGGTACCAAGATTCCCAAATCGACACCAGGTGATAATCATGATGAGTTTGATGATGATCCATTCAACACCGAAGAGTTGCTAAAGTTTGCCCTATCAACAGATCAAGACCAGAATGGTGGTAAGAAGAAGAAGAAAGGTCGTAAGAAACTGTTGGTGTTATCCACCACGGGAAACACTCGTAACTACAAATGATGGTGTACATTCTCTGTTCCTTTTCATCTCTCTCTTCTACATATATATTTGCATATTACACGAGTTCATGAATCAACATGTTTATACATCAACAAGCGTAGCTAAGATCTGTAATGCAGTGATTTGTCCCTCAGGACCACCAACAATAGTTACTGTTCTTGAGACTCCGTGTTTAACAAGATCATCAACAGAGATATTACATCCAGATCTTGATCTCATCTCGTTAATCTTGGAACCACCTTTACCAATGACACCAGCAACGAGATTCACTGGCACATCAACAGTGGATTTGATTGGAGATTTGAGGTTTCTTTTACTCTGTGCAACTTGAAGAGATTGTTGAATCTGATATTTGCATAGTTCCATTGGATCTGTTGGTGCAATGGACTTCACCTCTGTTGACTCTATCACTTGATCAGCTTGTGGTTCTGATTCTTCGTTGTTTAGATACTTCAAGAATGCCTCTTTACTCTTGTCGAGCTGCTTTTGATTGATAGCAGGACGTGGACCGATGTTGACATTTGTTCCAATGACTGGCATTTTGACTTCTGGTTTGATATCGATGAATGATTGGGTATCATCATCATCATGATGGTTGTTATATGTGGAAGATGAGATGTCGTTAAGCAGTCTTGAGACAATTTTGATGAAATTGTGAGTCGTATCGGATATGTAAAGAGATTTGAAGTTGGAGAATGGGATATACTCGTCAGAGAGATCGATTGTAGAACTGCCATGGCTCTCTTCGAGCCATGTTAGAGACGGCACAATGGATGATGGGAGCAAGATGGTGGTATTTAACGTGATAGTATCAATGGATGAAGACTTTGAGATTGACTCCTTAAGAGTCAGTGATATTAATGCAATGGAATGTGTCACTTGTCCCTGAGTCCCCGTTATAGTGATATCTCTATCAATGCTTCCCTCCATGGGATCTGAGATGATGATGATGGACCCAGTCTGCTCCTGGATTGTACCATGCTCGGCCTTAATGATAGCAGCCTCGGTATTTGATACACTTATCTGCAATTGACACGTTCGCTGAGCTTGTTTAGACTTGGTAGATGTCAGTTTAGCAATAAATTCTCGTATCTTTTGAGATGTCTTGTCTGGTGGAGTGTACGTGTCGGTGGATACCTTTTGTGGAACTGATACTGACGCCTGCTCACCTCTTTTGGTTCGCTTGACGGGACTATGGTCACCACTCGTAGATGATCTTCTCGTACGTCTGGGTGGCATCTGTCTCTGTGTCGTTTAATATAGGTCTAAAGCCTAACTAAAGAGATAAGTATATCAATGAGTATAAATAAATGTTCTTCTTTTGGAAGTGTGCGAAATAAAACGAGTTCGCGAAGATATTGGTAAGCGCACATCTCCATAATGAAAAGAGAATCCCCAACGTTTTATACTTGTTTATATTGTTCATTATATGGTCTTTATTGTGGTGGAGTGAGCAGATAGGTGACAGTTATGGATACATTGAACTCGTCTTTTGATGTGAGTCCTGGACACGGCGACTCTACGCAATTTGCCTATGATTATGATGCTTCTTCACCGTCTTTTTACAACATCAAATCATCTCCATTGAAAGCTCTTGATGAGACACCAACAAGAACTCCTAGTTATAGGATTAAGAGACGTGATCGTGATTCTCATCTGTTTCAATCATCACCTTTGAGCAAAACGTCATCCCCGTTTGCCACGGCAAGAATGAGAAAGTTACACGAACAACAACAAGATGCTGTTGATGTCCTTGGTGAGCTTCTCCAGGATCTTAAGTTTAAAGAACGTTATTTGTTAGTCAAGGAACAAGCACCTCATAGATCACATACATCAAGACCTCATTCACGAACTAGTTCAACTAACTCGACTCGTGTGCATACAAGAAGACCGTCGTTCAATTCTACACCTCTGCAGACAGCTGATAACTCTTTCATTGAGCAGCATAATGATGACAATGACATGGGCAAAATCCAGGATGAGGTTGTATCACGTCTTGAAGAGAGACTCGCTAAGAGATCTAATGCTATTGATATTAAGATAAGGGCCATTGAGGAGGAGAAAAAACGTATTGAAGAGGAGAGAAAACGTCGTGAGGAAGAAGAGAGACGTAAACAAGAAGCTGAAAAGAAGAGACTTGAAGAAGAACGTATAAAACGTGAACAGGAAGAAAAGAAGAGAAAAGAAGCTGAAGCAAAGGCTAAAGCCGAAGCTGAAAAGAAGGCTTTGGCTGAAGCTGAAGCGTTGAAGAAGAAGCAAGAAGAAGATGCTAAGAAGGCCAAGGAACAAGCTGAAAAGAAAGCTCAAGAGGAAGCTGAAGAAGCTGCTAAGAAGGGTAAAGGTGTTACTAATTTCAAAGAAGTTGAAACTCAATTCTTACAATATAAACAAAAGATTGTGGATATTAAGAATGATATCGTCTTAAAAGTGAAAGCTGATCTCCCAACCAAGAATGCCATCTTGAAGCATAAGAGAAAGATCAATCCAAAATTCGGTCAGTTAACCAACTCCATGTCTCAATTGAGACGTATTTCTACCGAGGTTTCATCAATGATCAATGAAACAAGACCACAAGAGATTGCATACCATTGGATCTTGAACTTTGTCGCTAAGGCTATTGTTTCACAAGCTGAGACAGAAGTTCGTGCAAAGCCATCATCTTCTGTCCCACTGGCCAAGCTCACCTTGTTCCTACTTTGTGAATTTGCCGAGTTAAAAGAATTCCTTATGGCTAGATTTGTCAAGAAGTGTCCATATGTCATTGGATACACATGTGCCGTTGACACTGAGGAAGGTCGTCTTCGTATGGGTTGGAAACGTCATGAAGATTCTAAATGGGAGGATCAAGTATCATACGATGAACGTATGGCTGGTATGATGACTCTTTACTCTGTCATAACGAGATTACCACTAGATCAACAACATTTCAACACTATGCCACACCCATTACCAATGTCAGAGAATTGGAAGATGCTTGCCAGATGGATGAATATCAAGTCGGAGTTGTTAATCAACACACATTTCACAGTGGCAGCTTCATGGTGGGATGCTTCTGCTAAGGAATTCTTGATGTGTTATGGTGTACAAGGTAAGAAATTGATGCAGATTATGTGGACTACTTGGCCAGCAACAGTGGAAGAGAAGAAGTTCACTGGTGCAAAGACGTTGATGACTGTTGGTGAAGATTGGAGTAAAGACGGTGAGATTAAGTCGTTTGGTGAGTTGGAGCCATAAATCACTACAAAAACCCAATTGCATTTACTACATATTCGTAGATTACTTTATCAGTTAATGGTCATTAGAGTGGAGAGAGAGAGATTATCATTAGTTTCTTCTTTTGCCTTTCTTTTGTACTAGTTCAAAACCATCATCATCAATGATTGGTCCCTGTGATTCGGCATCACCCATCTCGACATCATCATCCTGAAGCTGTGGAACATGCTCATGATGTTCATCTTCATCATCTTCATCTTCATCATCAGAAGAATCTGGATTGTTTGGATCAGCCTGGATGTTAACAGCAAACTGCTGAGCTCTCTGAGCCCTATCATTCTGCTTTTGCTGCCAAGCATCAAACATCTGACGAACAGTGGTATAATCTTGTTCAGCACACTGTCTGTACACTTTAATCACCTTGTCAGCGATCGGCAGAGACGAGTCATCTTCGACATGGACATCAAACTCATCAGCCATAGCATTGAGTATCGTCTCCTCAATGAGTTCAATATCAACAGCTTTACCGTTAAACAAGTCCACCACGATAGCAGTGATCCAATCACGCTTCTCCTCGGATTGAGCACCACCCCATTGGTTAGCAACAGCAATCTCAAGTGCATTCCATGAGTGAACAACCATAGAGACACCAAGCTCAAAGTTAGCCTGTTGCTTGTCGTCGGTGAATCTAAGGGAGTTTGAGCCTTCTGGGGCCTCAACAAAGTCGGTGGAGTCGATGACAACTGACATATTAGACTAATACTTATGATGTGAGGTGTTTGAACCTAAGAGACTCTTCGATTCTCCATACAAGTAGTAAATATATATAGTTAATGAGCAAAGAAAAAAAAAAAGTGATGTCCCTTCCTAATACGGAGAACTTCCAAATCGGGAAGTTTCCCCCTACTTTTCTCACGAATATCATCAAACGGTAACATTTAGAGGCTTTGAGTTCTCTTTATCTTCCCTCTTTCTCTCTAATCTCTACTTAATCCATATCAATTGAATCATGTCTATTCAGGAGAACTCTGAGAAGATTGGGGCCGCACTGCGAGCCATGAATAATCCAAACACGTCGCCCGCTGTACAGGATTTTTCCGTTAGAGTTGAAGGAGGCAAGACTGTGTCGACTCGTGAGCGTATTAACTCCAATGTGACGCCAATCGCTAGTAAAAAACCAGATGATGATGAACTGTTTGGTCCAGATGGTCTCCCAGTGTTAGAATTCCTTCGTGAGCATCTTCTCCGTGAAGGTCGTCTTCATGAGCATCAGGTGCTTCGCATCTTATCACAAGGAGCTGCCGTAATGCGCAAGGAACCTAACCTTCTTCATGTTCCGGCTCCAGTAACGGTTTGCGGTGATATCCATGGTCAATACCATGATCTTGTTAAGCTCTTTGAAGTTGGAGGTGATCCAGCTACTACTTCTTACCTTTTCCTCGGTGATTATGTCGATAGAGGTTCATTCTCCATTGAGTGCGTTTTGTACTTGTGGGCACTCAAGTGTCATTACCCATCCACTTTCTTCCTTCTCCGTGGAAATCATGAGTGTAAACACCTCACAGAGTACTTCACATTCAAAATGGAGTGTCTTCATAAGTATTCCTCCGCTGTGTATACTGCTGCTTGTGAGTCTTTCAACACTTTACCACTTGCTGCCCTTATGAACAACCAGTACTTTTGTTGTCATGGTGGTATCTCTCCAGAGTTACGCACTCCAGACGACGTTAACAGGTTTGATCGTTTTAGAGAGCCACCGACTCGTGGACTCATGTGTGATATCCTTTGGTCAGACCCAGTTGAGGACTATGATGAGGCAGATGATGAGGCAACTTTCATTCCAAATACAGTTAGAGGATGCTCATACGCCTTCACATATAAGGCAGTAACCCAGTTTCTTCAACGTAACAACTTGCTCTCAGTGATTCGTGCTCATGAAGCTCAGGATGCCGGATACAGAATGTATCGTCGTTCTAAGGAGACTGGGTTCCCAACGTTGCTCACAATGTTCTCAGCACCAAACTACTTGGATACGTATAAGAACAAGGCTGCTGTCTTGAAATATGGGGATAACGTGATGAACATTCGTCAGTTCAACTACACACCACATCCTTACTGGCTACCGAACTTTATGGATGTCTTCTCCTGGTCATTGCCATTTGTCGGGGAGAAAGTCACAGATATATTGGTTGCAGTGCTTAACATTTGCACCGAGGAGGAATTGGATGAAGAGAAACCATTCGATGCTGATACAGTGGAGAACATGTCAACCAATGCATCTGTTCCGGAAACTGATATCGTTATGAAGGACAATGATTCGTTAGAGTCTGAGGATACCGCAGCTATGAGAAAAGCTCTTCGTAATAAGATCTTGGCTATTGGTCGTGTGTCACGTATGTTCTCTGTGTTGAGAGACGAGGCTGAGAATGTTGAAAAGCTTAGAAACTATTCAGGTGGTGTTCTTCCTCGTGGTGCATTGCTTGGTGGTTCTGAAGAGATTCGTCGTTCAATCTCCACTTTTGAAGAGGCTAGACGAGCTGATCTTAAGAACGAAGCTATGCCTCCACTACGAGAAGATGTGCATAAGCAGGATGATGCTAGAGCTCGAGATTTAAGAGAACAGATTGATAAGGAGGTTTCTAATGATTCAACAATTCAGAAACTCGCAAGACAGTACTCCACTTCTAGTATCAAGAAGTGAAGTAGTGTGTTTTTATAGAGAATGAGATTTACAGCCCTTTTTTTATGGTTGATATGTTTATACTTGGACCGTCTTGTGGTAGTCTACAGATCATACATTAAACAGCTAGTGTTCATCGTTGATCATCATATAAAATCGTCATCATCATGCAAAACTCTATCATTTTTGCTTCTTTCTCTGTTGCAATGAATTATCAACAAATACTCTCTTTTGACCACTTTGGGAACTCGTGATATCAGAATCATCAGTCTGAATACGTCTGGATGGATATTTGAAAGTTTGTCCTTCAAAGATGTTCTCAGTGACTTTGGTCCCCTCGAGGAAATATGTATGAGCTAGGGAATCAAAAGCAGTAAGTCTCTTGCCCGGGTCATATATCAATAAATTCGAAAGCAGATCAAGTCCAAGTTTGTTTGAAGCACCAATGGAATGATACCATGCTTGTAAATTTGATGGGAATTGCTTAAATTGTTGTAATGATTGATATTCTGGATATCTCGATAACGAGGGCCAATCCTGTACCGTTGGTGGTCCTAAGATCTCCACAATCTTCTGCATCTGATTCCTCTGAAATGGAACGTTCTTCTTATTATCCATCTTGGCTTCTTCACCTTTAAATATTGGTCTTAGGGCAAGTAATTCGGCAAAGATACATCCTGCAGCCCATAGATCGATAGCCGGTGTATAATGACGACCACCGAGCAAAAGTTCTGGTGCTCTATACCAGATTGTGACAACCACTTTATCACCATTATAAAGTGATTGGAGTGGATTGTTGAAACGACGGGCAAGACCAAGATCACCAATCTTTACAACACCATTACTTGTTACCATGATATTTGCTGGCTTAAGATCACGATGCAAGACCCAATTCTGATGGAGATAACTTACACCATTGAGGACCTGCCACATGATGCTTTTCACTGTTGTTTCCGGTATTGGTTTTGTCTCTGGATGCGAATGGAAATGAATGATCTGGAGAAGATCATGCTCGGCATACTCAAACACCATGTAGATGCACTTGTTCTCCAAAATGGTTTCATGCAATTTGATAACGTTCTTATGGTTAAGCTCACGACACAGAGCCATCTCTCTAGAGGCACTCTGAGAGATACCCGTGTAATAAACCACTTCACCTTCCTTATCAGCTTTAAACTTCTTGATGGCAAAGAGATTGGAAGCCTTCGTCTTTCCCTTGGCCTTATACACTCGCCCATAAGTCCCGGAGGCTATGTATCCCACAACGTCATATTTCTGCAACACAGTTCGTCTGATAGCGTCCTTCCTTGTTCTGTAAGGGGCCAATGTGAATACAGATGATCCAGCCATGAGTGCCGGTCGTGAGGGAAATGACGGCGTTGCCTTCTTAACAGGGCCTCGCTGTGCGCCCTGACTTTGTTGCATTCGCATAAGAAACTCTCGTTGGAGATGCGTCGTATTCCTAGCCTGACCAGTATCGGTGTTATTCATCGTTTTATACCGAGGAATTAGGTTAGTTTAAGGTGTTGATTCAATCAGAGAGAATACTTTAGGGTGAGAGAGACGTTACAATTATGGGCCCGAACCGAAAGAGGTTAGAGAGAAATTCGCGAAAGTGCTTTATACTTATATATACATACTCTTTAATTACACTACAACATGAGCCAATAAAGTACAATTCATTATCTTTTCTTTTGTTGAATTATAATCATCAGAATCCGTTCACACTCTCCGTTTTCAATTGAGAGTCGTGGGCTGAGCTGGGCGAACTGTTATCCAGCATTGACGTATGCATCGTAGTCAACGTTGACATGGTGGAGTCGTGTACTGCCGGAGCACCAATATCAGCATCGTTCTCGGGTAGGAAGAAAGTCAAAGGGGTGATCTTGCGTTTTGTGTGTGGGATCTTACCGTTTGGAGGCAGTTTGGATTTTGGCTTCTTCGCTGGGACGTCAATGTCTTCCATAATGTCAAGGTTCTTTGCAGAGTTCATATAGTCTTGAATCTCCTTCTTAGTCTTCAAATGCAACTGTTTCGATTGGAATTGCTTTGTCTTCTCCAAACACGAAAGGAGGAATGGCTGGAACAGACCAATCTGTTTACCGATATCGACATCCTTAACATGTGGGAATGGTGCCTTCTCAAACTCTTCACGATGGGCAGTCTGACCAACTTCTTCGAAATTAGCCTCATTCAACTTGGAATGAAGAAGGTGCAATGGCAAAGTTCCACCAAGCATACCAAACTCCTTATCGAGACCAAGTTCTTTGAATCCAAAGAAATCCTCACCGATTTCATTGGAGAAATCACCAGAAATGAATTGTTCAGAGTTGTCAGAGAAATTCTTATCAGTCATCTCTATAGCTGGTCTCAAGAGTGCCTTTAGGAAGTTTACCAACTTGTTCTTGAGGTCCCGTAGCTTCGTGTGCTGTGATATGACATTCTCTCTGACGTACGTGTGCAGTTCATCTGGCTTGCTAATACCATTCTGTAATAAGGACAGTGTCAACACGTTCTTCTCCTTGTGCTTCTTGTTCACAGATGGAGTCTCGAGATGCGTCTTGATTGTTCTCACTAGATTGTCCATGTAATCACCAGCAATCTGCGTCAGTGTATCAATGGCACCCATCTCAGTAGACTCAAACCCACTCAACATTGCAACTTTAGAGACACGTTTTCTCATGACACAGTAAATCAGCTCCTTATTCATCTTTTCATGGTTCTTGAGCCTAGACACTGGGTCAATGTCAATCGAATCATCAATTTTTTCAATCTCTGGAGCCCTCATCTGTGAGTGATGAACAAATTGTTGCTGTTGCATTTGACGAATCAACGAAATCTTGAAACAGATACGACGGATTTCCTGCATCTCTTCAATGTTGGAATTGATCACTTTATTCAACCCACCAGGGGCCGGAACAAATTCAGACGGTTTCAAACCTTCACTCAACACTTGTTCAACAAGTTTAGACTCCTCAGCATCAAGCTGCTCATCACTCATACCACGATATGCAATTGATGGAAGACCACCAGTAATGTCATACTCAATTAGGTATGGATCCTCCTCGGTTTGTTTGTTAGAAACACTAAAGATGTGCTTCTTCGTCTCAGAATAATTCTTCAAAAACGACACAAATGTCTTCATCTTCTTTGGATCTCTCAAGATAGCTTCACTATCACCATTCAATTCATTATTCTCCTTGAATAGATCAGAACGTTTGATGCAAAAGTCAGACCGAGCCTTTGAGGTCAAATTTTTCCACATCTGAGTCTCTAAATCATCTTTATCATTGTCCTCATTGTTCAAATAATCATTAGTCTCAGCATTGTTGTTCTCATCATCTTCATCCATTTCAGTATTATCACCGGCACCTAGTGTCGTATTTTCCAGAGCAGGTGTAGCGGTGCCACTTGGTGGAGGAGCAGTGCCATTAGCAGATGGAGGTGGCGCAGTACTTGAAACATCTTGAACAGCTGGTGTCGGAGTGTCCCTTGGTGGTGCCGATGCCGATGCCGACGGTGGGGCATTAGTAGCTATTGATGGTGATGCATTTTCCTGCTTAATCTCACCGTTTCTTGCTCTTTTCATGCCCTTCTTAGATGAGGTTTTCCCGGAAGGTGCTGGTGTTGACGCATCTTCTGCCCCAGCTTCAGCTTCGGCCTCAGCTTCAAGTTCAGCCTCAACCTCTGCACGTTCTCTAACTGTGATTTCTGGAATTAAGGGAATGAGTTGCTGAGATTTCTTTTGCATTGCAAGGGCATGGGCTCGAAGGAAATGACGTGGATCGGTGTTGTATGTGAAACAGTTCTTCCAGATGAGCATGACATCATCAACAAACTCCGTTTTGGACTTATACTGGAAAGTTTTCAATTTCTTGAGAATAGTGTTCAGATCCATTGGCTTCTTGATGATTTGGTAATAGTTTGGTGCATCTCTCTTTGGAACTCTGTTTAAGAAGGGCGTTGAATGTTCAGCGTATCCACGCAATTCCATAACAACTTTTTCACAAGCTTCATAAAGTTCCTCTTGACCAATCTTATCATCTGAGGCCCACTTGGAACGATTCTTTCTGACATCCATGATCAATTGTCGTAACTCTGTATCACCAAGGTTCAATTTTTCCTTATTGTCATCGATAGAACGGAGCAAATGCTTCAATGATAAATTGGCAGCACCCAAGTTCATGGATATGAGATCAGATGTACTTCCAGAGTTATCAGTCTCCAGCAGTTTATCATTTTCTTCGAGTTTTCTTCTTTTAATCAACGTCTCCTTATCATTCTCAAAGTTGTGATAGATCTTGTTGAAGTTTTCAATGACTAGTCGAGTATCAATATGCGCCGGTTCTGATACGGCAATGGGTACCTCTAAAATAAGGTTACCATTAGAGTCAAAGGAGTCATCAGTGGTTGTTGACGTGCTGGCTGAAGAATTCTCGGCCTTAGAATCAGTGTTCATCTTGGAACTAGAGTCATCATCCTGGTCATCATCGTCATCATCATCATAGTCATCATCCTCGTCAACTTTTCTCACCGGGTCCGATACCGTTACTGGGGCATTTGTTATAGCTGCATCAGTATCTTCCTCTGGTTCAAAGATCTCGTACTCGGTGGTATCATCTTCATCGTAGTAACAGTCAATGGCCTTATCCCAGAGGATGTAACGTACTTTCAACGCCAGTGATCTCGCTGACTCGACACCGTTTGGTATTGTTACTTCAACAATAGGTTCTTCCTCCTTCTCCTGCGGCTTACCCTGTGGCGGTACACTTTGTGACTGTGTCTGTGACTGAGACTGTGGTTGTGATGGAGTTTGTTGTCCCTCATTGGCCTGTAGCTGTTCGTCTTTGTTGGTCTCCACGTCTCCAGCTGGAGCCTTCTGCTCGACAAACTTGAGAGAAACCTCACCTTGCAGGAATCGCACAAACTCGTTCTTGGACTTGGATAGCGAGCCGGCACCGTCAAAGATCCTCTCGAGTACAAGCAACTGCTGTGCCGTGAGATAATAGTCAAACACTCTTCGAGTCCATAGCCGCTGCGCAACGGTGAAGAGACGATCCACGTCGTTGGTTCGGAAGATCCCGAGCGTATCCTTCGTGTCCTTCTGCGTGGCCATCGGGAACCGGTAACACCTATCTATCAGTCCACTCGAAAGTGTCACAGCGGTAGCTATTGTGCTTAAGATAAGACGTAGTTGGTAGTTGGTTGTAGTTGAGTTGTGTTTTATTAGAAGCGAGAACTAAGTTGAGAACAAATAAACACCCGGACATCACCACCACTATAGAGAATTGGATGGGGCCACGACCCCAGTACCGACACGTAGTTAAGTAGTTTATTGAGTAACAAGAACTTGGTTATAAGAGCTGAAGCTATCACCATCAGCAGAACAGAATTGTGTGAAAATGTTATTCAAGACAGCGAAGCCACATTCCGTTGTGGACCTTAAGACCGTGACCAACGAGCGTCTCCCATTGGCAATGGCCACCCTTGGATACATCCAAGACCATCGTATTGGCGACGTTAATATCATCATTGGCTACACTATCGCTGTCATTGCCGGAATCACATTCTATCTTGAGAAGAAGATGACTTGGACCGATGCTCTTCCATACACAAAATTGCTTGTGGGCGCATACTGGGTCGTATGTGTCGTGTCGTGGTTCCACACTAAGTTTGTTGAAAGGGACATTGTATTTAAGGGATACACAAAGGATAAGAAGAAAGAAGTTACAATCAGTGGTACAGTGGACAAATACATCCCAGAGTACAATCTTACAATCAGTAGTGGTGCTAAAGGTGCCACACCTGTGACTAAGAAAGTGACGCTCGAGTTCAAAGACATCTTTGACAAGTTTGGAAACCTCCATGAGAGCGAACTTGCATCTTGGTTCAAAGCCCAACTTGATGATGCTGATAAGCAAAAGTGAGCATGTGAAGGCATATCAAAAAAGATCTATGGGCCATGATAACCGTAATGATTAACGCAATATATCGCTTGAAACTTGCTGTAGAGTTGCAGTACTACTATACCAGATCTGGACGTGTTCTATCCTTACATCATGTCATAACAAAGAATGTCCATACCACTGACTAACACAAATGTCCATTAATATAAATCAATTACTCATCTTTACCCAAAACCTTACCCTCAGAAACGCTGTTATCCATTTCACTAAACCATCTGCAAAACTCACAAACGCTATATGGCAGCAGTTTCAAGATCGGAATGAAATAGGTATACATCGGTCCATGAAGTGTTCCCCTCTCTCCTTGTTCAATACATCTCACAATTTGTTCTGCAAGCGTCTTAGCATTCACCACAGGTGCCAGGAACTGTTTAGGAGGTTTGACATCTTTAAACATCCTTGTGTCGAGTTGTCCAGGTGTCACTAGCAGGAATCTTTTGGAGTTATCATGTGACATCTCATGGGATACGGAATCATGTAGGGAGATTAACGACGCTTTTGTAGCGGAGTATAGTGTGAGGTTTGCAGGACTGGCAAGACCGAGGATGGATGAGATGTTCACTGTATAGAGCCTTGATGAGGATGTAAGGAGTTCCTTCATGAACATGACCGGTGTTAGGGTATTAACTGTCATTACTGTCTTTATCTGATCGTATGTGAGCTCTTGAAGAGTTTCAAAATGACGCATGGCGGCGTTGTTTATAAGGATGGTTGGTTGGCCCAATTGGGACTTAATTTGGTTGATGGTATTAAGAACAAGTTTCTCATCACTGAGGTCACACTTGTGAAATACGACATTTCTTGAAATATCTTCATCAGAGATATCTTCTCTGTCCACAACGACACAACGAACTTGACGTTGTGTTAGCAGTTTAACAAGCTCCAACCCAAGACCATTTGAACCTCCCGTGATAACTGCAATATCTTTCTCACCAATCCCTTCCCAGACACCTCGTGTCTTGTACTTCTTGTTAAGAAGGTATATTCCACCAACAAGATATGTCAATAGTGCTATACGCGTCGCTAACCACACTGGAGACGCATATCTATGAGGAACATCTGTTAGTAGCTCGTCTCCATGATGAGAAAGAGATGGGATGGAAACTCACAGGGAATAAATGAGAGCAAGTCCGCAAACGAGTGGATGTAGTAGAGTATCCAAGCTAAGGGAGACCATTTTCAGGATTTTTTCAACGAGTGAATGAAGTGTGGATACTCAGTTGAGTCTTGAATGAGAAGAATGAATGAGACCTAAAGAAGAGAGTTTGTGCGCGACAGCTGATATATTGGTCTTAGTTGTGTCTCTTTGGTGTCTGCTAGAGGTATCCCAGGAGTGTATTTATCTCTTTTGTGTATAGTATAAGAGATGCGATATAATAGACACTAGAGACATAGTCCATCTCGTCTAACTACTTAGCGAACCCAATCAATGTCCCAAATGGGAAATATACTTGATATGGAAACCCGCGATAAACCCAAACACCACACATATTCCAACAGTTTGTACGCGTATCACGGACCGAGGACGAATATGGGCCATTGAAGGTTTGTAAGATTGAGGCAGATAGAAATAACCTGATCATCGACATAACTGTGGTGTCTATCTACCTCATTGTCACTCTAGAATGCTTGAAATCCTCACAACGCCGCACAAACAAGACCCATTGGACTGGCTACGAGTTCCCCTCGTGGAGGAATACATTGTTCCCCTATACACACACACTACTCTCGACAAGCATATTCATGAGCTTGTTGCCGTGTTTCTTGCGTATCATGCACTCTATTTGCTTTCGTATTTCTTGTCACCACGTATTCGGCCGGCAATGTTCAAGACTCTTTCTTACAAGACGCGTATCGATTTCCACATCCATGTTGTCTCACTTGTACAAAGTGTGTTAATCTTAATTTTGATCATTCCATGCTTTTACGACCTTGATTTGGCAGAGGATAGAGTGTTTGGATACACTCCATACTCTGGGTTTGTGACGACTATGGCTTTGGGTTACTTCCTTTGGGATAGTGTTATGTCGATCTGGTATGTTCAATACTTTGGTATTGGATTCCTTGTACATGGAATCGTCTCATCTGCTGTGTTTGCCATTGGGTTGAGTCCATTCATCTCATATTATGCTGCTGTATTCATCTTATTTGAATTGTCAACACCTTTCTTGAATTTGAGATGGTTTGGATTGAAAGTTCCAGGTTTGTTCTCTGAAACATTCCAATTGATCAACAATGCAGTCTTGATCCTCATCTTCTTCTTTGTGAGAATTTGTTATGGATTCTATCAGGCTTTTAACCTATTCTCAGACTTTTATGTGAATTACCAAGATGAACGTTTCCACACCACGGGTGCAATTATCATCTTTACAGGTAATGTCGTATTGGATATCTTGAACTTGTACTGGTTTTACCGAATGGTTAAAGTTGCATATGCTATTCTTGCAGACATGTTCACTGGGAAGAATATTCACGATGATGCCAAGAAGGACATTTGAGGCTCAAACGTTCGTTTACAATACAATTATAAAGATCATTTGCATACATTTTATGGGCAGGAGTGCGTAACTACACTATTACAAATTTGTTGATTTTAGTAGATTAAATGATAAAATGCCATATTATTGATTTATTCATCTATGTCTAGGCTATCTCAGCTTTGTACTTCTCGTATTCAGGGGTGTTCAAAGTTTTGAGACCAATATCAATGTCAGTTTGGATATCCTTGATAAGGGCTTCCTTAGTAGTGTAGTTCAATTCTGGACGAATATATCCAAGCACTGTGAAATTCACAAGTGCACCGTAGAAGTTCTTTGGATAAGAATGCATTATATGAAGCTCAACGGCTTTTTCCTTGTTGCCATAGAATGGATTCCATCCTATACTTAAAACTGTCGGTAGTACAACTTCTGTATCAACGCCCTTTGTTAATCCTAACCCATAACCATACTCAACTTCAACGCCATTCTCACGGGTCTTAGTCTCACTCTCTAGTTTGGACTCATCAGCCACCACTTTCACCCAACCAAAGTATACACCTGGGTCCAATTGACTTATATGTGTACACTCTTTAATATCAGCATTAGCAGTTGGGATGCCTAACTCTGCTGAACCACGACCAAAACCCGCCACAATGTGTACGTTCCTTTCAGTGATTGGGTATGGCGACTGTGGAGAAGTAGGAATAGGTGCGTCTGGTCTGCTCATTTGATATGAATGGCGTCTTAATAGAGATATAAGCCGAGTAGAAAGTGAAGCACAACGCTTGTCTCTGATCTGTCAATAGGCTGACTAACCAAAAATGTAAGCCACACACCCGGACACCCAATAAGAAGGGGTTCCGGGAATACTTCCGTTTTAGGCACCGGCGGCTACCAACGGCTCGGCTGCGGTTGCTGCCGGCGTGTTCGGGGCCGGTCATAAGCGGCCTCGATTGATTAAGCAAAGTGTCATCTCAGGCACAATCAATACTTTATGAATATAATAACAGTGCTTCGCGTGACCTTATCGTAAGAAAGAGATAGAGCCGCCGGCGTTGGTCCCTGATCATTTGCTTTCAACATCAGTATGTCATTACACAGACAAGCACGTGGACACTGTTGTAGTCACTCAGTTCCCCAGGGGCTATGTATATATATACATATAGAGTCTGGTGGACCCTTTCCACCTCTTACCTTTACCTTGACTTGCTTATCACCCAATCACTCCGAGTAATTTATGGAAACGAATACGGAAACTAAGCTATCGAAGAAAGTGGACATTTCCCACTGTGGATGTGCCATGCTTATACCAACACTATGTGCTCTTGCCCTCTCTGTTGTCCTTTGCACTCCAATCCAGGGCGTAACTAATGTTGCTACAATCAATTTTGCCTTTATGAATGCATCTTTTGTCTATCTCAGGGCCATCAGAAGAGAATATCCAGAAGGTAAAGTGCCGCATTTTAACCTTTACGACACAGATCTTCAGAGAACTTATGAATTGGGACTTTGGGGTTACACAGGGTCTAGATGGGGTGAAGATCGTAAGTTCCACAAGTTCCCGCAATGGAATTTTTCCATTGATGATATGATGTTCAGTGAGAGTCCAGTGATTGGTGATACTATTCATTTGAAGAATAAATATGACATCACTCTTCCTTCAGCTCTCCCATCAGAATCGGAACTTAAAGCAACTTCAAAGAAGATCTTCACCCTTATTGGTGCCAGTGTTGCTCTCAATACTATCTTATTCATCATTGTGTTCTGTTTCATATGTTCTCCAAGGAAACTCAGATCATCCAAGATCATACTACTAGCGACACTCCTTACACTCTTCAGTATACTTGCACTGACCATATCATGCATCACAGTCAAGAATTCCAACAGATTCATCAGCAGAATCTACAATGCTTTTGACGATCGCTACAGCATCTACAAGATCTATCCGGAAAAGGGATCCACAATGACAAGGCTATTGATAGTTGTTATCTGTTGTGAAGTGGTTGATGTCATTCTATGCCTTTGGTATGACCTTAAATACATCAGCAGGATTTGCAAAACAGAGACTCCAAGATCCAATTCCAACTCAAGAGCAAATGTTACCCCCACCAGAGTATCAATTCCGTCAGAAGAGGAAAATCCAGTCGTGGAACAGATAGTTTTAGAAAGAACTGTTGCTTTGCATGTACAACCTCGGACAAGTGTTAATGAGCCTCCACCAGTGTATAAGAGGTACGAGGGGGGCGATGACCTACCTCCTTATCAGGAATAATGTTTGCATGACTGTTTATGAGTTTATGTCTTTTACGAGTTTGATTAAAAATATTGTGATGTAGTTAGAAGTACGAGCTGTTGATAGATAAGCACAATGACGTTTAGTTGCTTGTTCGCTCCTCACTGTATGATTACCTTAAATCTTTACTAATTACATGCATTTTTATGAGTCATCTCGACTTTAGTATACTTGAGGTCATCTCTATCTAAATACTGCGCCTTCTCGTGGTCATGACATCTTAAGAGTGTCATTCATTTGCCTTGCTTATCTTCGGTAGGGTTAATGTTCGGTTCCCTAGTTCCTATGAACTCGTATGATCCCAGCTTATAAAAGAAGAAATCCTTTTAGATGTGGCTCTTCCCATACTATAGTACTACACCAGATATAGATCCACTTCCTCCCTACCTCATCATGGCTAAGTTAGTAAAGATAAAATGAGTTCATTGAAAGGGCCGTCCCGGCTAAATGAAATAACCTCCGATAGGACCGACTAATTCCGGAATAAGCCCGGGCCAAGAGGTCAACAGTACAACTTTTCCACCCAATAAAGGGCTCTGGACTCGACTGGACATAGATTGGACTTAAATTGGCAATTGAACATATTCTTTATCAAAATTATATACTTCTTCGTTAGACAATGATACAGGATAAATACACATTTCCGGCACAGAAGCTTCTTTGATCTGTGCTGCTTGAGATACCGTATTAAGCCAACAAAGGCACGCGGAGTTGTCAGCAAGAGGGAAACACCCGGAAAGCTGTACGGAGATATCTCTTGTTTAGTATCTCTTATTTGCTAACGCTATAAGCAACTGACATTAGACAAAAGAAAAGACAAAGGACATCACACACAGAATCTCAAAGCCTCCAAAAGCCTCTAATGTCCCCTGGTGTCTTTAAACACCCGGTTTCGCGATCTGTTTTATCTCTTTGATCTCTATATCTATATCTCTCTTCTCTCTTTCTAGTCTTCCTACACCATATCCATTCATTATAGACCATCTCATTACACAAGATGAACATCTGGCATCCTCCCAGTTACCCATTTCGGTATGAGGATCCGTTCCGGACGAAGCATGCGCTCGTCTACCGTCACATCTACGAGACAAAGTCCAACATATGGCACTATCAGTACTTTCTTGTCGGAGTTGTATGTCTTCTTGTCACTCTGAATCTTGTTACACGGGCATTCCGTGTTATCTACAGCTTCTATACTGGTAAAGTTTTGAAGAATAAGCCATCAAGAACACATTCTGAGTACGGATTTGTAAGGAGACAAGTGATCAAGATCCATCAGTTCCTCGCATCGGAACCACCTATCCCTTTGATCAAGACATGGTTCAACACATGGACAAATCTGATCCTTGTCTCTATATTCTGGGCAATTAACCTCACAGTGCTGTTTGTACACTTCCAGATTGATGACTCTTTCAACTTTGCCCTACGTACGGGTCTCATTGCCGGATCAAATGTTCCACTCTTATATCTCGTTCCTTTGAAATCGGGTCCACTTCTTCACTTCCTCAATGTTTCATACGAAAACATGATCATCTACCACAAATGGATAGGAATACTTGTCATCTTCTTCTCTCTTCTTCATACAGTCTCCTTTATCTATGCTCTTGCATGGGAATACTGCTTCACAAACCACTTTACCCTCACTGGTGGGTTTATCATCTCCACTTATCTCGCCATCACTGTTACATCTTTTGCATTTGTAAGGACTAAGTTGTACGAGTTATTCTATTACGTTCACATCATCTCTGCTTTGGCTTTCCTTCCAGTCTTCTCCAAGCATCATCACAACTGTAAGCCATTCACTCTACTCACAGTGTACGCCCTACTCTACGATCGACTCGTTAGATGGATCTGGTATCTCTGGTGTCTTGAGTGTAAAGTCTCCATCGTCACTGGTGGAGACGACAACAACTACTTGATCATTTCCATTAACCCAAAAGTCTCATCACTCTCAACTTCCCAAAAGCTTTTCTCATGGTGTCTCTTCAAGTTCAATAACCGTCAGTTCAAATGGTCACCTTCAAATCATCTCTTCATTCAGATCCCAGCTATCAAATGGCTCGAGGCTCATCCCTTTACTATTGCATCTATAGAAGAAGACGGAAGAGCCGTGCTTATGATCAAAGTCTATCATGGATTCACAGAAAAGCTGTATAACCATATAAAGGACACCGGATCCAAACACTCCTACTTCACATGTTTTATCCATGGTCCTTACGGTTTATCTCATGCCCATCTCCCAGAAGTTGATGCATTATCCAAAAGAATAATTACATCAACACCAAGCTCAAGAGCCTATGAACTCATTGAGGATCCAGAGGTCTTTACCATG
Source organism: Petasospora fabianii (assembly GCA_022641835.1). Lineage (NCBI taxonomy): Eukaryota > Fungi > Ascomycota > Saccharomycetes > Phaffomycetales > Wickerhamomycetaceae > Petasospora > Petasospora fabianii. Next base: position 290,368 of record CP048718.1, on the reverse strand, counting down.
TCTGATACAACACGGATCAGAAGCATCAGTAATGGTACAGACAGCGAGATCCAATACACTTCGAACGAGTATAAAAACACTGAATCCACTCAACTCGATGATGATAAGGCATGCAATCTCCTACCAGGACAATCATCAATGTCACTATCCACAATAATACCTGCTATCTCTAACACCTCTACCACAACTTCATCTGAAGATGAAAAAATCATCCTGTGTGCTGGTGGTGTAGGTGCTGCTCTCACCCTTCCACTTCTTCAATACTATCACAACTCTGGGTACAACGTTTCATTCATCTGGATCAGTCGTCATGAGAATCTCCTTCAAACTGTGAAGTTTGCCAGCAACGAAAAAGTCATAGTGTGGTGTACAGCAAAGCAGGGAAGACCAGATATACAACAATTACTGTTTGATACCATTGATGCTCCGTTTAACAAGTTACACGTCATTGGGTGTGGTCCACACTCGCTCATGTGTGAGTTGAGGAGATTCGGGGTGAAGAGTATGGAGAAGCATGAGGTGAATATTGTTCTTGAGGAGTTTACGTTCTGATATATACACACGTCAGCATGTTACTATTATTTATATGTTAATCAACAAAATGGCTCGTCAGCTACTTCTATGGACAGATATAATGCAGATATTATTCACAATGGATATTATTAATCACTATCAGCATCTGGGTTAGCGATGAACAATGTCATCTGTGCCTTGGATGCATCCCTCACAGTACCACTTCTTCCAACACCAACAGAAACTTGGGGGAGCTTATCAACCAATAGCGTTCCACTTCTGTTCAATGACGTGCTATCCTTAACTGAAATATCCTTTCTTGGAGATAAACTCGTCATTGAGTGTGCTGAGCTTCCAACTGAAAGATTAGAAGTTCCAGTCTCATATCTTTTCAACTCCGCAGATCCTCTCTTACTATCAACACCATGTGTGGAAACTTCATCCTCGTCATCATCACCAACCTCAAGGGCAAGCTGACGTTGCCTCACTTTACCATGCTTTAAATCATTCTTATGCAAACGTGTAGATCTCTTATACATCACCTTTGATGAAGATGATACAAACCTCGAATGATCAATCTCAGCAATACCAATAGGGAGCCCCCATGACGACGCGCTAGCTTTAGTATTGGTAGTACCTGCACCAAATCGCAACATATCAACATAGTCAGATTTCTCAGGTATGTGATGTTGTGGTGGTGGCGATTCAACATCCTCCTTGAGCGTGTTATAATTGTTCGAGGGCCCAGTTATGGAAGAGGAACGTCCAACACGTGTTGGGACAGCAAGAGCACCACCCGGTGGTGGACGTCTAGATTTCCCTTGGAATAAGCCGAGGTTCTGCACGGGGGCTGCTTTCTCTTCAATGCGTGTGTCATAGACCGGTTGTTGTTGTTGAGGAAGATGAGAAGTGGTTGGTGGGGAGGAACCAGTATGGTTCGAATGCATTGGGATAGACAAATCCGAAATACGACTACTACTCTGTGGTGGTGTCATCGGAGGACCAAGATCTGTGTCGTGGAAATCCATGGATGATCCAGTATATTCCATCTTTGGTGGTGAGCCAATACTGAATTCACTTTCTCTTGGGGATCTGGCAGTGAAGCTGAGACCATCACCCGAACTGTCATCATGGATCGGTGGTGGGATCATAGTCAAGTCATTTTGACGAACAACACTGTATTCTTGTCCAATGGAGTCTGATCCATCTGCACCAAATGAGTCTTCATCACTGTGACTGTAACCACCATTATTAACAACATGGAATGTTCTTGGTGCATCGACAGGTGAGCCATTAGAAATGTCATCTCTATAACGAGATGACTCGGAAGTGCTCATCCTATCAGCATTGACACTTGGAGATTCGTTCATAACGCGGAATGTGCGACGTTCTGGGGAATGTTGGTAGCTGTAAGATGATCGGTCATCTCTTACAGATGATGATGGTGTAGAAGGAGCAAGGCCTCTGTTATATGTTTCACTTGGAGCGACAGACATCTGTCCATGAGTTTCAACAGATGGTTGGTCAGAGTCAGTATATCGACGATGTAGCTCCTCCAAAGAAGTGGTCTGTGGCACCACTGAGTTGGATTGGTCATAAAAGCTTGTATCATTTATGTCTCTTGAGTGTGGTGTCTCTGGAGGACCACCATATTGGTTAGCCGGAGACTGAACAAAGTCAATTTCTGGTTCCAAAGAAGTTTTTCGAGAGATGCTATCTGCCCCAAATTGAGCCATTGAATGAGGAGCCTGCAGAGGAATCATTTCACTCACTGGGTCACGAGCATTTTTCAAGTCTTCTTCTGACGAATCTTGGAACAGAGAACCGTCGTCTTTTACATAGTCGCCTTCACCGTTTATCACAGCCAATTGCGGTGTCGTAACATCATCGAAAGTTTCATCAACAGTAGGGTCAAGTCTTGGAGACATATCATCATCACCACCACGAATTGTATCATCAAAATGAGTGTCAACCTCCTGAGATAGACTACTCTGGCGCTGTGGTAGTGTCCAAACGTCACGCGAATTGGAGCCTTCATCATCATCATCATCATCAGCTCCACCAATTTGTAGCGGTGTCACTGGCGAGTATTCACTATCGTCTTCACTCACAAGTCCATCACTGTGCAAGCCTCCAGGTCTGTAGTTCTCAATGTCTCTCATTATTTCATCGGACAATGACAGCTTCTTCTTGTGTCCCTGAACATCGCCAGCGATGATTGTGTTGTTGGAGACGGAACTTATTGTTTTCTTATGGAAGTTCAGCGGTTTGACAAAACTGACTTCACTCTCAGCAACAGATTCAACTTTACTATCAGCAGTGGACTCGACACTTGGGGCAAATGATTCGACACTGTAGCTCTGGTAGATAGGGTTATCCTGAAATCCAGGTGGTTGTTCTTTCACTGGTGATGGCTGTCTAACATGTGTAGAATCTTCAGTAGATGTGTTAAGCTCGATATCACTGTCACCTATTGAGTCCTCGTAGCTGTAACTATGAGGAAGGTGGGGATGTTGTTCCTCTTGAGCCTGATTAAAAGTGTCTGATGGGATTCCAATCTCTGGCTGTTGATGCAATTTTTCTAATGAGCCCTGTGTATCCAGCGTTGGTGTGCTCTTTTGGATATTGTCACTAGCGTCAAAGAACTCTAACTGAGAGTCGTATGAGATCTTGCTATTTCTGTTGGACTCTGCCAATGCTGGCGCTAGTGGTGGCTGCTCAATGGATCCAGGGTTGGATCCAGGACTGTAGAATGGTGTCTTTGATACTGAATCGGGCGCAGTAGTATCTGGAGTCTGTGCACGAGAGAGCGGGAAAGCACCAGGCAGTTGACCAAATGAAATTGATGAAGATGAATTATTGTCTTGTGTGAATGTGAGACGTGGTGAGCGTGGTATCGTTTGCTTTGACTCTTGTTTGAAGACTATTGGCCGTGCTTCTTTGATTTGATCCTGCAAGTTATCCAAGTCTTGAACATGGATCGTTGGAACGCCGGTCGTATGGCTTCCAACTGGTGATATTGATATAGAGAATGTGCTTTCTTCAGCTGCTGGTGATTCAACTCTTTCAGGATTATCGACGGTCCTAGACTGATCCCATGTTGGTGGTTTACGTCTCGGTGGGGCATTTGTCTTAGCGATGGAGACTGCTCTTCCCTGGATCGTCACTGGAGGAGCAAATGATCTGGTATTGTAATCCGGCACAGGTGGTATGTCATTAAAGTTCAAGTTAGCTTGAGGAGCATCTGCATATCGTATCGTATTCTGTGACTTGATTTGAGTCTTTGTCGTTGGCTTGTTCGTTACCGCTGTAGCCTTTTGAGTGGTCTTTGGGCCAGTCTTGGCTGTTGAAGTTGACACTTGAGACGAATGGGCAGAAGTTACTCTATGAGCCACATCATCAAAGGGTGTAGGCTTAATGACCTTCTTCTGTTGTGTATCTGACGTTTTGGCATTGGATGTGGAGGCGGCTGATGCTGTCGATGCGGCGGCTGAGTTGGCAAGTGGCGAGCGCTTACGGTTCACCACCTCGAACTTGGCTTCCGGCTTCTTCTCTGAGAAGAAGGGGAACAGCATTGAACGACGCTTCTCCCCTACCATTGTATCAGGGCGCTGTTTTATGGCGGTTCGTATGGAGAGAGTTACCGCCAGCTCTCTAATTGTTTACTTTAGAACCTGTTACCCTGCGTAGTTGTTGTATCTTTAGGATGGGGGTGGTGTTTGGATGTTTTTTTGTTATTCCGGTGCCTATCAGGATTACGTCATCGATGAGGAAGGATTGATTAGAATGATTTATCTGTTGTCTATTTCTATTGTCTTGATTGATATAGTCAATGGTTAGTGCAGTTTTATATATGGTATCCTAAGATACGTATATGAGGGAAACAAGAGTACGCGGGGCATAGTTAAGGAGGTAGCTGCGTCATATACTGGAGAGTGGTTTACTCTCTAGATGACATGACTACAAGCACTACATCTAGGAACAAGTCAGTTAACTTTTATATTAACAACACAATAGAATCAGACTCACTCAAACTCCACGTAAGCTGTAGGGAACAAACCAGTAGTACCATTCAACTCACCTTCGGTCCATCCACCATCATCACCTTTCACAACTTCAATACGATCACCAGCTCTTATCGTCAACTCATTATCCTCAGTTGCAGTATAATCGTACTTAGCGACACAATATGAGATCTTACGAGCACCCTTACGTGGAGTCACCGCTGGTGGTTCCCTTTTCTTTTCCACTGTAGACACTTGGATATATGATGTTGGTACTAAGCCTTGAGATCCATCATCCTTATGAATCTCAGTCCAACCTGATCCATCATCTGCAGCTACAACTGCAAATGATTCATTTGCTGAGATTGAAACTTCATCATCTCCACCAGCTTGGTATGCGTATAATGCCGTCCCTTGAAGTGATGTAGTTGCGGACGTAGCAGCCGTTGCAGATGATGATATCGAAGTACCACGATGTCTCATCAATGAACCAATTCTGAAGTGTGAAGATGAATGATGTGATTTCCCCGACTTGATAGATTCACCATCACCAAAGACGTCTGCACCACCACTGCCGTTACCACTGGCAGATAAATCCTGGACAACATCCTTTTTCGATGATCCACCTTTAAGACGTGATAAGAATCCTCTCTTTTTAGTAGTGATTTGTAAGTTATCCAATGATAAATCCTGTTCACCTGCATTATTCTCGATAGTTTCAATTTCAACTTGTGCAGAGACTTTAAGTGTTTCATCAACAACAAAATGACCCAGTGTATTCAAATAACCCTGGAGAGAATCAATTGAGGCCTTGAATTCAAATTCTTCATCAGGTTTAGCCTTATACTCTTGTCTCTTTTGTTGAAGAGAGTTGAGTCTTTCTCTCTCGGACTCCAATGCCTCTTCATATTTGTCAACAGTCTTGTGTGCAATCATCAATGTCTTTTTCAATGCACTAAGCTCAGCAGGTTTAGTCACGAATGTATCATCATCATGCCAGATCGAAGATGGGATATAGTAGAAATCCTGTGGTTCACTCCATTGGGATTGGTTATGCTTGATGAACATGGCAGTATCGAGATGTGGCAAGTTTTCATTGATAACTGTAGTCATACGTTCAAGACATTTGGTATCACGAGTGTTTTTATTCATCTCAAGTGTTGCTGCATTCTTCCACAATCTGTTGAGATGCTTGGTCTTAAATTCAGAGACATCTTGGAGGATATCAAGAACCTCTGGTAAGTCTTGATAGTAAAACTTATCCTTGATACGATTAGCGATACTGATCTTGATAAGGTAATTGTTCTTGGCAACGTTCATATCTGTCTCTTTTTCAGTAAGCTTTCTCTGATATTTCTCTTTGTTCCCAGATTTCTCAGCTTTGGATCTCGTAGATTCCATACTAGAACATGTCTCATCATACTCTTTCTTTGCACGGGTGACCTGATCGAAAACTTCATCTTTCTTCTTCAAGAGAGTCTCTTGATGAATATTCTCAATTCGAATCTTCAATGCCTCACAAGTTCTCTGTAATGCTAACACTTGGTCAGCGGATTTGATACTCAATTCATTTGAAAAGTTTTGATGATTCTTGGCAATTGTCTCAGTTTGAGAGAGGATTTCAGTCCATGCAACGAGCGTAGCACTCTCTAATGATCCAGGAGTGAATTTGGGGTTATCACCAACGGAGACGTTGGTGGTTCTTGTAGCTTTCTTCTTTAAATATTCAGAACTGAGAGCTTGTAACTTTGTAGCATACTCCTTTTCAATTTGTGAACGTTGTCGATAGAACTGTTCCACGTCAGATAGAAACACCAAGTTGTTACCCACCCAGTTATCGGTCTCCTTGAAAGCGTCCTTAAGCTCGTTACCGATACTAACGTCCATTGTGTGACTTTCTTATTCAATATATCTATCTCTAAAGACAGATCCAAGGTGAAGTAAGTGTTTATATAAATGTGTCCCATTCGATTATCGCCTTTTCGCGGGGAAAGGAGTCACGTGACGTCAGTCACGTGATATTACTTTGTAGTCACGTGATATTTCTTCTAATGAAGAAGTATCAGGATGATTACTGAATACTATTGTATACTCGTAGTTCTTGTCTGTTTCTTTAGGACATTTTCTATATATTTAGTCATTTGGATAGTGGTATACTATAGAGGTTTCTATAATTACAGGGATATGTCTTATGATCAATCTAATGGTAAAGATACCATCAAGATAGTCGGATGATGACATAACCCTGTACATCCAAGGCTCATTATATGACATAACGATTAATTAAGGTCACTAGTAAACACTAGGATCTTGTAGTTCACTAAGGATAACAAACTACTCACCAAAACACCTAAATATAAGACAATATAAGACAATATCAATAGAACCTACGCGTAACAGACGCGAAACTTAACCAATAGACGCGAAACCTGCAATTAATCGCAGATCACTAGTTTAACTAACCCTTGACATTGAAACTTGCAGTTGAAGATATTCCCTGTTGTATTCATCATCATCATCAACTCCATCAGAAACATAACTAAAGACAACTAATAAAGATGGGTGGCTCAGTTTCTAAGGTTATGGTATGTATACATTCCCGAGACTTATAAGACCACTTATGACGAGTACAAATTACTAACAGATTCGTTGATAGGGGAAACTCTTTGGTACAAGAGAGATGAAGTGAGTTATACAAGTTGTTCTTATGTCTCATCCATACTAACATTCAAAGGATTTTAATGCTTGGTCTCGATAGTGCCGGTAAGACGAGTGAGTATATCATCATCACCAACATGCTGGGTACATTTACTAACGACATTAGCTATCCTTTACAAACTGAAACTGAACAAGATGTGAGTTTAACTTGTGTTTGATTCAAAGAGTACTATGACTAACAGATTCAGCAAAACAACAGGTCCAACTGTTGGGTTTAATGTTGAAACATTCCAGTATAAGAATGTCAAATTTAACATGTGGGATGTTGGTGGACAAGATCGTTTACGTCCACTTTGGCGTCATTATTACCCCAAGACTAATGCTCTTGTCTATGTGATTGATTCATCAGATACAGAAAGGTTTGAAGAGAGTAAAAAACATCTTTATAAAGTTATTCAAGAGTTAAAGACAACATCATCAGCAAAGGGTGTTCTATTACTTGTGTTTGCCAATAAGCAAGATCTTCCAGGTGCAAAGACTGCAAAGGAATTAGCAGAGATGTTAGAATTGAAAAGTTTGATGGATTCTGAATACTATGCAGTTATTGGATCTAATGCACTGACGGGACAAGGGTTAGTTGAAGGTCTAAGTTGGCTTTCAATCACACATAAACAAACATCTCAAGAATCGAGTTGATATATACACTTAACAAATGAATCAATTATAAGCCAATTACAAAGCAACATCACCTTCTTTACTTCTAACAGTAACAGAACCATCTTGTTCACCAATGTAAGCCTTATCAGGATGATCAAGGAACAAACCTGTCTCGACAACACCAACAATGTTGATGAGCTTCTCATGAAGACCCTTTGGATCTTTTATAGATCCAAAATGAGCATCAATGAGGAAATTGTTGTTATCAGTGATAACAGGTCCAGCTTTTGCAGAACCACCTTGTCTTAGAGTGATCTTCTCAGCCCCGAGTTGTTTCAATTGGTTTTGAACATAGATGTATGAACTTGGTACCACTTCAATTGGAACACCTTTTGTCCAATTAACACCAAGGTAATCCTTAGATTTCTTTCTGAAATCAGCAACTAAGATGAACTTCTTAGCAGAATAGGCAACAAGTTTCTCTTGGAATAAACAAGCACCACCACCTTTAATGGCATTAACTTGAGTATCAACTTCATCTGCACCATCAAATGCGATATCAATATTTGGGTATTGTTCAATTGAACCTAATTGAAGACCATTATCCAAGATCAAACCTTTACTTTGGAATCCAGTTGGGATACAGACATAGTTCAACTTATCATCTCTTTGACCAATACGTTCAGCAACATAAACAACTGTAGAACCTGAACCGATTCCGATAACTTTAGCACTTGGTGGGAAGTTATCATCAACTGCCTTATAAGCAGCAAGACGTTTAGATTCTTCAGTGAGATCACCAAGTGGTTTGAGGTTAGAGTAATCAGTGAGTGGCATTCTTCTTAAATGATGAAATGTATGAAGATGACGTGCGCGACACAAACGTAGCATACACTTATGTGATATCCTTCAGTGCTGGTGGTGATCTTTATCGCTTTTTAAACGTGGAGGAGCACTGCAGTCCGGGGCAAATTGAATCATCATTATGTGGGAGGAGGCGATGCAGACAGAAATAAAACTGTTGCGCGTACCACCTTAGCTCGCTTATAATGGATACTTAGTTCTTTATATATGTGTTTTAACAAGGGATAAGACTATAGGGTGTATATGATCTGGTTTGTACTGTATTCTATTTACATGCGATTTTCTGGCTACTTTGCGACAAATACCTATAGTATACGTATACGTAGTACTCACAGGTGTACACCCTGAGCATTAATACCAATCATTCATGTCATTCATTTATGTCAATTGAAGCTCATTCATTTATGTTCTAGTTATATATATATATATATATATATATATATATATATCAAAGAGCAGCATATTCGATAACCCGATAGATATCTACCTGATAAATCCGTGTTAATGTTATTGTTAGTCATAGAGAGAGTCATTTGTCTGAGCCCTATGATGCATTTTAAACACATGTCACGTGCATAAGCCTTAGGGCTACATGAGTATTAAAACACCTGGACACCATAGAAGAGGGCATTAACGTGTCCCAACCACCACAAACCACCACCACCACCAAAAACACCCGCGAAAATCTGTGTGTCCCCATGTCCAAAACAAACAAATTTCCCCCTCCAGTTGGAAAGCGGCACCGCGAGCAGAGCGCGTGAAAAATGACGCTCTCAAAAACTTTCCATCAACACTTAACAAAGGATTAAGCGTTTAGATATCAACCCTCAAGCAATTTAAAAGATGTCTGCTGCCGCTAAGATCTTGAACGAGAAGCCATCCGAGTTGGAGTTGCAGGTCGCCCAGGCCTTTGCTGACCTCGAGTCCTCCTCCCCAGACTTGAAGGCTGACCTCAGAACTCTTCAGTTCAAGTCCATCAGAGAGGTATGTCTACATTAAGGCAGGGGCCCACAAAGAAAGAGATAAAGAAAGATACCCTATAGTACAAAGGCTTACACCAAATAATCGCCATCAAGAGCGTTGATGCATATATCTTCTATCCCATCCACAAGGTGATACGCAGATTCCATCCAATAGGATATACTATTCAGACACATGTACAGACACATGAACACACACCTAAAGGCATGATTGGACACAGAATCTACATTTCTTTTTGAATGTGATTCAAACCAGAACTTCTGTTCTCTTTCTACGTGCACCCACTTGCCATAAAATCTCCCCCCAATCCCCATCCCCAGTATACTAACAAGTTGTTCACAGATTGACGTTGCCGGTGGTAAGAAGGCTATTGCCGTTTTTGTCCCAGTCCCAGCTCTCTCTGCTTACCACAAGGTTCAGACCAAGTTGACCCGTGAGCTTGAGAAGAAGTTCCCAGACAGACACGTTGTCTTCCTTGCTGAGCGTAGAATCTTGCCAAAGCCAGGTCGTCGTTCTAGACAGCAGCAAAAGAGACCAAGATCTCGTACTTTGACTGCCGTTCACGACAAGATCCTTGAGGACCTCGTCTTCCCAACTGAGATTGTTGGTAAGAGAGTTAGATACCTCGTTGGTGGTAACAAGATCCAGAAGGTCCTTTTGGACTCTAAGGATGCTCAGGCTGTTGACTACAAGTTGGAGTCCTTCCAGTCTATCTACAACAAGTTGACTGGTAAGCAGGTTGTTTTCGAGATCCCAGGTGAGAACTTTTAAAAGGTTTTAGCATGTTAATGTAATTCTGTTTTTTATGTTCGAAAAGGAGAGAGAAAGAGTTAGGAGAGTGTATCACTAGGAGTATGATCTCCGTCTTCGTTGTTTATTAACAAATAAACTACACAAATTATGTAATTAGGTTCTTCTGGTGTAGTATATGCAATTACAGTATAAAGCATAGCTAAATGATTCTAATTTATTAATAAATAAGTGGACAACCTTTGTCTATCCACAATGCAAATGAAGCTAAAGAAGTCTAAGCCAACTCAGATCTAACCCAACCTTCAAGACCACCTTTAATAATGATATCTTGCAAGTTTGTACCAAGTTCACCAACTTTTTGTTGAAGAACAATCTCACCATCTTTACCATCTCTAACGGTAACTGTAGCGGAATCAACATCCCATCTTAAGAACCAACCAGTACGTCTCGTCAACTCTTCAGGGGCATCTTTATACTTATCTCTCAACATGTTAATAAGATCTGGAATCTCCAATGTCAATAAAGCATTATTGATCGAATTTCTTGAAAAGATGTTACCAAATGAACCAGCAACAACAAGTTTCATATCACGAGCCAAGATGGCAGTAGCAGCTTGTTCTCTAGATGAACCGGTACCAAAATTGAAACCAGAGATGATAATGTCACCAGGACCTGTCTTTTGACCAAACTCTGCATCATAGTTCTCCATACAAACCTCGGCCATTTTCTCTCTTGGAACATCATCTTGATAAGTGTACTTACCTGGATAGATACCATCCGTATTGATGTTATCAGCATCACAAAGGATCAATTCACCTTCAATGGATTTTGGGAATCCTTCAAGAACTTCAACACCTGAAGATGCAGCATCATTACCGGTCGAAGTTGGCTTTGGTGGGATAGTAATACTTTTCTTAATACCTTGAGCACCATGAGCAGGTGAACCATCAATCTCTTCTGGACCACCAATCTTACCCAAGACAGCTGATGCAGCAACAACTTCTGGTGAAGCCAAGTAGGCAAGAGCATCCTTTGAACCCATTCTACCTTTAAAGTTTCTGTTGGTTGCCGAGATTCCAATTTCACCTTCCTTTAAGAGACCAGTACCGAGACCGATACATGGACCACAACCAGCTGGTAATGGGATAGCACCGGCCTCTAAGAGAGTATTCCAGGCACCAATATCCTCAGCATCCTTTTGAACGTTAGAAGAAGCAGCAGCAATGTAGAATTCAACACCTTCAGCAACCTTATGTCCCTTAACAACATCAGCAGCGGCCTTAATATCTGAGAGACGAGAGTTGGTACAAGAGACAAGGTAAGCCTTGTTAACTTTCATGTTCTTTGCAGAAAGATCAGCTAGAGAATTAGAGATCTTAACAGAGTTTGGACCGGAGATGTATGGGGAAAGCGATTCAAGATCAAGTGTCAAATGCTTAGCATAGTAAGCATCTTTATCTGGACCCATAGCATTATCAATCAAGTTCTGAACCGTTTGTTCGTTAACACGAGGATGTGGTTGTGGTAACACTTCGAGTCTATTCTTGTACCAATTGATCAATGTCTCATCAACTGGGAAAAGACCTGAGAGGGCACCCCATTCAGTAGTCATGTTGGCGATTGTCAATCTGTAATCAACTGGGAGCTCATCGATGTGATCACCGACAAATTCAATAGCATGATTGAGAACTTCATCGTTGTTAAAAGCACCACAGAGGGCAACAATCACATCTTTACCGGTAACACCTTTTGGAAGACGACCTTTCAATTCAACTTTAGCAACTGGTGGGATCTGCCACCATGTTTGACCCGTAGCCCAAATAGAAGCAGCATCTGTTCTAACGATTGGAGTACCGAGGGAACCAATACCACCATATGTGTTTGAATGGGAATCGGATGCAACGGTAAGGTTAAGTGGGAATGCATAACCTTCTTCAATCATGATTTGATGACCGATACCACGACCAGCAGGATAGAAATCAACGCCTTGTTCACCTGCAAATTTTTCAATGTTACGATATTTCTCCAAATTCTTTTCACTCTTGTTCTGAACATCATGATCAAGTGTCATAACAACTTGTCTGTTATCCTTAACTGCCTTTGCACCAAGACCCATAAACTTAAGGGCAACGGGCCATGAGTTGTCATGTGACATACAGTGTGCCGGTTTAATGGAGACATAATCACCAGATTGAACAACTTTACCCTGTGGTAAACCGACTGCATACTTCTGAACAATCTTCTCCGTCAAGTTTTGGCCTGCAAGGCAGCGTGTCGATGTGGAGAATCCTCGACGTAGGCTCATGATGGGCTCTTCTGTATGATAGTTTTCTTGTGTATCACAATAACCGATATGAAAGAGTAACACTCAACAGAAAGATCAACTGTGTAAAGTATGAAGTGTACCGTGTAAAGTATAAGTGTAACAGACAAAGAATCTCCAAGTATTTCAATCTTTTCCAATTTAGACGGCGATGACTGTGATGAAGTCACCGGCCGCCGAAACCGGGCCGGACCGGCGTTAGCGTTTCGCGAACCAATCAGAGACTTTTGATTACCCAGCAGTCATATATCTATTCTTCTTAGTTATTATGTTTCTTATAGTTTAATGGATATATCATATCATAGTATGGCACACTCAGTTAAAGCTTACTTCATGCTTGTTTGTTGTTGTTTCCCAAGTAACACTTAACTATGATTGATCCTTTCTCTAGCGTGGACCTACCGAAAATTTACCCTCTCTTAACATAATGCTCAATGATCAATGATCAATGATCAAGTTTATGGACCGGACCGGAGCTGTTTATTGACACATTATACGTCATTGTGGTTCCATCTGCAGGATATGCGATGCTGACAAGGGCACAGCAGCTCGAGGAGAATCATGAACTTGTGCTTGAGGCAATTGCAACAAACGATGTTGTTATACTACCTGGGTTCTCTACAGCCATCATTGTAGATTTCCTCAAACGAGTACAAGAGACGAGGCTTGTTCTTGTAAGTGATGAATTGACACTTGATGAAGATCAACAATCACTCTCATTGAAGTATCATTCCTTTATCCATGCTTTGTCACAATCGAATGATTTCAAACAGTTTGAGTTCATCATCTTAGATGGTGTTGATGATAGATCAACACCTTCAGATCTATGTCTTTCAATTTTGCAAAAGAGCAGTACAATATCAATCAAACCCAAGTCTAAGATCATAATCCCACTCAAGTCACACTTCAAAATGGAGTTTTACAGAGATTATCTTGCTAATTCATTTGAGAACACGACTATTGTGGACATTATACCCTCACCAGAGATTGAGATCTATCATACGACAAATACATCATCAACCAAACTCATAAGTGGTATGATCGATACATTACAAAGATTATGGAGTACCGATAACACCAATGAACCATATGACGTTCTCTTACTCATGGCTTCTAAAGATGATGTGATGGCCCTTAACCAAGCTATCCTAAACCATTTGACAATGAGGGACTTCTCCATCATCACTGATCTTGATTCATACACCAATCGTGGCTCAACGAGGCAGAAAAGGGTTCTAATATCAACATCCTCGACTCCATTGGTTCCCATTGTTCATAAAGTGAAACATATCATTGACTCTGGTCTCATTGAGATTACGAGATTTGATCCACACGGTTTCCAAAGACTTGATGTTGTTCCTACAAATAACAATCGTATCAATCAGAATATGAGTATAATGCAATCAAAGGGATCAAAATACTTTGTCATGTCACCTCTTAAGGACCTTGATGATTTTGGATATATGGGATTTGACACTAACAACTATATCATTCCCTTTATCGTCCAATGTATCAAATTCCAGATCAGATTCGAAGATCTCTTATTCTTGAAACCACCTTCTTCAGATACAATGGAGCTTGCAATTGATAATCTTCTATATCTAAAGCTTATCAAGATTACAGATAAACAGAGTTATGAATTCACCAATCTTGCACGTATCCTTGGATCTTTCGATTTCCCATACGATCCACTGTTTTTCATGTTATACACATCTCTTACCATTGCCATTGAATCCAGCAATTGCATCGAACAAATGTGTGACTTAATCTCACTAATACATCAAGTTGGATCCCATACTCTTTCATCATATCTTAAAGATCAAATGTTTGATAAGGATCAAGTTGTACCTACATCCGACATCTTATCTCTGTTAAACGTTGTTGAAGGATTCAAGAGATCAAAAAACCCACATACCAGAAGATCTCCAGTCTCAATTGCAACACAGAAGAGGGTCTTACTCGCCTCAAGAGAATTGATGTCTCGTCTACCACAATCAACTAAACAGGCAGATGATGAGTCGATAGAAGAGTGTCTTATTCAAGGGTGTCAATCTGCACTTGGAGTGATAAAGAGAGAAATTGATGCAGATACAGGTAATATCAAGATCTCAATCATTCCAGTTCAACCTTCGCTTGATAACAATATGGATTTTATACTAAGAAGAGACATTAAGAGTGCTTCAGTGTTTCAAGATGGAGATCTAGTGATAATGCTAGGCCACTCATTAGAGCGTTCTGTGAAAAAAAGACAACGATGCTATATAGATTTGGTCTCAAAGGTGAGTCCAAGCATGGCTCTTAAGCTAACTAAGACCATAAAGACTATATAAAACAGTTATATATATGTATATATATATATATATATTCAAGATCCATGGATCTACAACATGTTCGCGGAATATGTTGCGCTTACCGAACGGTGTCTTTTTTTTTTTTTTTTTTTATTCGTCGCATCGACGAGACGAATTTAAAGTGAAAAGTATCAATAAATCGGAGTTCTTAGAGAAGATCAGTCTCGTGTGACTCGTTTCTATAATCCATATACACAGAGATATAAACCAATATGCCGCCAAAGAAGAATCAGAAGAATCAGAAGCCAAAGGCTAAGGCCGATGTGAAGAAAAAGGTGGAGGACAAGACCTTTGGTATGAAGAACGTATGTATTGATGAGCTGAACTAACTTAGAATCAAACTAACAAATTGATTATAGAAAAACAAATCTACAAAGGTCCAAAAGCTCGTTCGTGAGATTGAGTCTACTACAATGAGTAGTGCACAGGCCAAGAAGGAGCTTGCCATGGCCAAACGTCGTGCTGAAGAGAAGAAGGCTGCTGAACAAGCTAAGAAAGAAGCTGCTTTACTTCTAGCTCAACGAGCAGAGCAAAAAGTTCCATTTGGTGTTGATCCAAAGTCCGTTCTATGTATCAACTTTAGAGATGGTCACTGTACAAGAGGTGCCAAGTGTAAATTCTCACACGACTTGAACATTGGTAAAAGAGCTACTAAGAAGGATTTGTACACCGATGACAGAAAGCAAAAGGAGGCAGATACGATGGATAACTGGGATGAGAGTAAGCTTAGAGACGTTATCAAATCTAAGCATGGAAACGCCAGAACTACAACAGACAAAGTTTGTAAGTTCTTCATTGAAGCCGTTGAAGATGGTAAATACGGTTGGTTCTGGGTGTGTCCAAACAATGGTGATCAATGTATGTACAAGCATTCCTTACCAGAAGGATTCGTGTTGAAGACGAAAGAACAAAAGAGATTGGAGAAGATGGATGCAGATGCCAGACCAAAGATCTCCCTCGAAGAGTTCATCGAGACAGAGAGAGACAAGTTGCCAAAGACAAACCTTACGCCAATCACAATGGAATCATTTGCCAAATGGAAACAACAAAATGAGATCAAAAGACTCAATGATGAGAAGAAGAACAAGGAAAAGGCAAAGCGTACAGGAAGACAGATCTTTGAAGAGAAGTATCTTAACAAGGTTTACGTTGAAGAAGGTGGTGATGACACAGAGATTGCCTTTGATATGTCTCAATTCAGAAAGGCTCTTGAGGAAGGTGATGAGAACATTAAGGACTACGGTGATGGTAAGAATGTGACATTTGACATCCCACAGGAGAAAAAACACAATGATGAGACCAAGAGTGAGACCAAGAATGAGACTTCTACCGTTGCTGAGCCTGCTGAAGCAACACCAACCCAAACTGAGGAGAAGACAGCAGAGTCTGTTGAGGCTTCTGCTTAACACTTACAACCTTCAACTCCATAAAAGTATTTACCACAACATCAGCATTTTGCATCTGCAACCCACGCATCCCTTTGCCACCCCCAATACATTGTGACGACCTTCTTTGTATACCTTTTCCTACCCTCCATCCAATAATTGTTGGGCCAGCAGTATAACGTCTTTGTCCCATGATTGTTCTTTTGAGATCTACGCGTAGAAGTAAGTCTTCGTTATTTCATTAGTTGATTGGTGCAGAACTCTTTTGTTTTGTCACTTTGATCCATTAGCGTGCTGCTTGGCCTTCAAGTATTTGACAATATCCTCCTGAACCTCTGAATAATCAATAAACAACTTCAAACTTGCATCACCAGCTTTTCTGAGGATCAACAACGATGTCAAAATACGTGTGATCCATTCCTCAGTCTCATCATCGGCAAATGAGTTGGAGTTGAAAGTTGGTGCTGGTTCCTTGCGAGTACGATGTACCTCTGTGCGTGGTGGTAGTACGGGAACTGGACGACGTGGGAGTGTTGGTGGTGAGACTGGAGATTCTTCTAAAGACGAATCAATGGTGGATGAAGTTGATGGTCGTGGTGATTTCGGAACTGCAGTGGACTGAAGAGCTCTTGGTTTCGATGGAACCGCTGGTGGTGGTGATTTGACCCTTGGGCCTCCAGATGAGGTCTTCTCCACCAATTGATCTGAATTGGCAAAGAAACCTTCAGTTGCACCTTTCTCCAAGTCATTCATCTCAGATTTGACCTTGGATTCATGAACGAGCTGTGACATCTTTTCTTTAGAGATACCCGGTGTTGGTTCATCTTCCAAGTCAATCAAATTCTCTTCACTGGTCTTAAGTTGCTCAAATTTCTGTTCAACATCATCTGGAGTTTCAACCACAGGTTCGCTTCTCTTGTTTAACATATCGACCAGCATCTTGTAAGTTTCAGTACTCATTGAGTTCTCAGCAAGACGGATGTAGATCCCTGCAACTTTTCCTGGGTGTGCTCTAGCAAAATCTGTATAGGCCTCCAAATCTTGTTCACCGGAATCACCAATGAGAAAGAATTTCTTATCTGGGAAATGCTCAATGACTCTTTCCAAGGGGGCCTTCTTTCTTGTGTGAGATGCCTCAAAGAAAGTGTTTAAGATGTTGCCACTGTATTTCTTTAAGTACATCGAACCTTTTGGAAATTCAAACATTTCAAAGAACTTAACCAAATTAGAGTAGAGTTGATAAGGACTGTTTGAGACATAAAAGAATGACACATTGAACTTTTGAGATAAGAAGCGGTAGGTATCAGCAGCACCTGGAATCTCCCATGTCTCCATGTCATCAGAAAACACGTTTCTAAAGACGGTCCTCTTATCACTGAGAACACCTGTGTGTTTGATGGTATCATCAATATCACTAATGACTCCATATTGCGAGTCACCTGGGAAAATGGTATCATGCAGTACAAAGATCTTTTCATCATTGGCAATGGCAACTTGGACATATGTTGGTTTGAAGCTGGTATCAACATCAATGTTGAAGTTACCATTAGCATCGGTAAGCAGCTCAACAGTCTTGATTTCCTCTCTGTTTGCACCTCCAACGGCAATGATTAGCTCTGTATTACCCAATGATTTGTTCACGAAGTTTGCAATTCGCTCTTTGAGTACTTCATCTGTTTCTGATTGAATTGAAGATGATGTAGTGGCTTCACTTTGTGCACTTGATGCCGTTCCTGTACGTCTCAAAGACCTTGTGTTTACACTTGGAGCAGAAGATCCAGAGTAAACCGAAGAAGCATCTTCATCTACGTTTTGCATGTTGTTCAATTGCTCATCCAATTGACCAGCAGTCATATCTGAAACTGCATTGTTGTTAGACTTAGTCAATTGTCTAGCGAGGGAGAGAATAATCCGCTTCTTTCTGTTCGATCCCTCAGTGGAGTAAACCCATCCATGTACTTGTGTATAATATCGTTCGTCATGCTCACTGTGTCTTGTAAAGTGTGGATACAGCAGGATTTGTGCACCTTTAACGTCATAATTGATATCTGTTTCTCTCTGAGAGTCTCCATCTGCATAGTTGAGTGCCTTTGTAGTGGCTTCAGAAGCAAGTTGAGTGATCGTATTGGATATCGTGGGGATGTACACGTCCTTTGTTGTCTTCATCAGCTCATAGAGACGTTGGCGCTTAGATCTACCTGATCCTTGATCAGCCATTATGCGTATCTCGTTGGCAATGAGCTTGGTTTTCTTCTTAGCAGCTTTGGCACGACGCTTGAGCTTGCGGGCTTGGGACCAGTAACTATATGGACGATTAGCAAGAACGTCTTTGGGGAAGAGTTCTCTATGCAAGGGCGTATGGCCAGTGGCGCGTGCCCGTGAGTGGAGAGCGAGTCGCAGCAACTTGGCGATAAAGGAGCGACAGATGGGCGGCAAGAAATAACCTTGACGGATTTGAATGAGCTTTTTGCTTTACGTTGTCGTAATTCCTGCTCTTATGAACTTCAGTTATTGTCTTGAAAGCAAACACACGTGAGTCTCGTTAGCGCCCAATGGGTTTTGTTCTTGAAGTTAGCCGCCCAGTTGATGAAGATGGTGTTAGTTTGTCTTTATTTATCTTCGCGGCTAAACGTGGGCGTACCAGGTCTTCCTGTCAATACATTAATGATCTTTATTCTGTCCCAATGTTGTGAGATTTATGGGTCTCTTTGAATTTCTTATACCTCTATTTACACCAAACATAGAAGAAAGAGGTCTTTACTAGAACCATTGGCCGAGACTAAGTTGAAAAACTCTCAAGATCTGACTTCTTTAGGGACGACGTTAAGTAGATAATCAAGTTCAGGGGGTGTCTATTGAAGGTGTAAAACAACCCTGATCTGGCATAGCTATACATACAATCTTATACAGTAATAACCAGGAAGTATAATACTATTGCTTTACTTCTAGAGCCTAGAGAAAGAGAAAGAACAGAAAACATAAATTCCCCCACATACTAGAGCCGGGCTACGTAACCCCTTCCTAATACGGTAATCCGTAAACAATAACGTCCTCCCGCAGAAATCAGGAACAGGCTGCTTGACGCTTCTACGATGATTGGAATTTCCCTTTCAAAACAGACAGAACTCGTGAGACCCTAAGCAATCTTGGCCATAGCTTGCAACTGATTGCTTGATAACCAACACAACTACACTACACGGTTGTCATACCAGAACCGAAATCAGATCTAGGTTATAGATCTACACACCCAGGATTGGTCATATCTCTCATTCCCGCAGGATCGCCATTTCAACGGTATGTTCATGAGTTCCCCCGCGGATCTGGTCGTGTGTATTTCACATCTTATATGGTTTGGCATAGACCTGGATTGTATACACCGGACCTCTGACCAATATAGCAGTGGTCCGATATGAGTACCAAAACAACATATACTAACGTTATGACAGGCTTTAAGCAAGCGATCATCAAACGAGGTCTCAAACTCGAAGGATCATTGAGTAATAACTCTACTGAGAAGGAAACTTCCAAAAAGAAACAAGAAACAGGACTGCCTGCTCAGTGTTCCTCTTCAGGAAAGAAGAGTGACAAGAAACCAAAGGAATCGTCACCCTTGCCACGTTCCAAAGAGGACGAGGAAATATACGTACACGTCGCAAAGCTCAAAGAAAACTCTGGGTATCCACTCATTACAAGGAACTCTTCATCTAAAAGCAGCAAATCAATCAAGTCTCTTCCAAAGGATCACCACATTTACACTCCAGAAACAAAGAAGGCCACTTATTCCCAAATGGCATCAAAAGAGTATCCAGTGTCATATCCAGGACAAACGGCTCACCATGCACCGCCTAGAGACACAACCATGACAGTTGATCTTGGGTTGATAGATGACATTCTCGCAAGACTAAATCTACCGGCAGCAGCAGGAACCATCAAGTCTATCATCAACACATGCACAAGCTGGATCTTAAGTTCCCAGTACGTCTCTACAGCAAACACAGGACAACTTCATCTTCAAAGTTTTGGTGCTGGTATTGGAGTATGCATGGTTCTTGCATTGATGTATCCCTACCTTCAAGTCTATATTGGACAATGGCTTGGTCTGTTTATAACTATCTTCCGTCATCTCATCATATGGATCATAGCAGGTGTTTTCCTAAGCTACGTTATGAATCCAAAATCAAACACTAACACAAGAGAGCCACGTCCACAACCACCTCTTGAGCACAGATATACTGAATTGGAATACTCAGTGAAGTCATCTGCCAATACAACACGTTCTGCCTCACCTACAAAGCAAAATCGTCGCAGATCATTGCCACGTCGAGGCACTGAGCCTGTCTTGGGTCCAAACTCAAGACGTGGTTCTAATTTCTCAGATGCTCAGATGCTCATCAGTATGACTGAGCACCAACAATTTATGGAAAGGGCCAAATTGGATGCCGCATTGGAAGAGGATCACAGAGATGGTTATGATCGATTCATGAGTGGGGCATTAAGAGAGGAGGGCAAAAGAGAGAACTATAACAACTTTGTTGATGGTGCTGCCTTAAATGAGGAGGAGAAGGAAAGGTATAAGAAGTTTGTGGGTGCTACGAGAGATCAGATCATGAAGAAAAGAGGTGATTAAGCCCAACGAGAGCTATTGCACATGATCTCTGCTACTAACTATATTTTTTGCATTTGCTATTTAGCTTTAATGAAACCTGATGAATTATTCCATCTTCTGATAGATGTAGTCATGAATCTAAACATCCAGAAGGAGATCCTCCAACCTTTGTCCCAACTCCCCCCTCAACAATACCACGGTAATATCCAGCATTTCCGTATTAGGAAGTCAAGGTCCGCCGCACGCGCCATTTCCGCGAAGGCCAATCGAATGAACAACTGTCAACACACAGCAGGACGCTCACAACAGCCGCCGTGAACAACAGCATCCGTCGACCTTCAACGCACAAAGGCTTCTGCTGCGCAAGAAACACTCACTCAGCTTTTTTCCAGAGCTTAGGATCGTCTCAGCGCCCCGCAATTGCCCGCAGTCCCGCCTCCCTATCGACAAAGAGCACGCGTTCCAGAAAAGAGTACGTGGCTCCAGATACACTTTGATTTAGACAACACCCGAAACTAACTCGCTCTGTGCTACAGAAAACATGTCTGATTCAGCATACACATTGGTCTATGATCCAAGTCCGGCCTCTAAGGTGTCTGTCAATGAGTACAAGACCCTCTTGGAGAAGGGCAGGGATGAGTCCAAAATCGATGCCATGAAGCAGATCCTCGTTGCCATGTTGGATGGTAACCCAATGCCAGACCTTCTGATGCATGTGATCCGTTACGTTATGCCATCCAAGAGTAAAGAGCTCAAAAAGCTTCTGTACTTTTACTGGGAGATTGTGCCAAAGGTGAACCCTGATGGAAAGTTGAAGCAGGAGATGATTCTTGTGTGTAATGCCATCCAGAGAGATCTGTTGCATCCAAACGAATACGTTCGTGGTCACACTTTGAGATTCTTAACCAAGCTACACGAACCAGAGCTGCTCGAGCAGCTCGTTCCAAATGCTCGTCAATGTCTCGAGCACCGCATTGCCTACGTTAGAAAATATGCAATCTTTGCCATCTACTCCATTTACTTGGTCTCTGAGCATTTGATCCCAGACGCTCCAGAACTCATCGAAGAGTTCTTGATCAATGAGACGGACCCAACATGTAAGCGTAATGCCTTCATCAGTTTGAGCAATTTGAACAGAAACGCCGCTTTGCGTTACATCCAAGAGAATGTTGCCTCCTTGAGTACTATGGACCCATTGTTACAACTCGCCATCATCGAGTTCATCAGAAAGGACAAGGCTTCTGAGCTTAGATCGAGGTACATTAACCTGCTCACTGAGTTACTTGAGTCTGAATCGAACTCTGTCGTTTATGAGGCTGCTTCATCCTTGGTGATGTTGACCTCCAACCCATCCTTTGTGTCCCTTGCCGCCAACAAGTTCATTGAGTTTGCCATCAAGGAATCCGACAATAATGTCAAGCTCATTGTCCTAGAGAGAGTTCATGATATCCATAAGAAGAACCCAGGTATCTTGGAGGATGTCACTTTGGACATATTGAGAATCTTGTCCTCGCCAGATGTTGACATCAGAAAAAGAGCCATTGAGATCTCCTTGGAGCTCGTCACTAGTCGTAATGTTGATGATGTCCTTAAGCTCTTCAAGAAAGAATTGCAAAAGACAGTCAACTCGGACGCTGACAAGTCTGCTGAGTACCGTCAAATCCTCATCTCTGCTATTCACCAGACCGCTATCAAGTTCGCCCAGGTGGCTGCTAGCGTCGTTGACTTACTGCTCGAATTCCTTCCAGATCTCTCAACAGGTGCAGCTACTGAGATCTTGACGTTCATCAAGGAAGTCATTGAGAAGTACTCTGACCTCAGAAGCTCTATCATCAAGCGTCTTGTCCAATCATTGGAAAGCATCAGAAGCGGTAAGGTGTTCCGTGGTGCTCTTTGGATCATTGGTGAGTATGCCATTGATAGTGCTGATATCGAGGCTGCTTGGAGACAGTTCCGTGCCTGTATCGGTGAGGTCCCAATCTTGCAAGCCGAGAGAAAGCACCATGGTGATGATGATGATGATGAAACGGCCGAGGAGGAAAAGACCAACGGTTCCTCAAAGCCAATTGTGTTGGCTGATGGTACCTATGCTACTGAGTCTGCCTTCACTTCTGAGAAACAGACCAAGAAGTCTGGTACAAAACCACCACTTCGTCAGTTCATCCTTGATGGTGACTTCTACACATCTGCCGTCTTGGCTTCCACTTTTGTTAAGCTCATGTTGAGAATGGAGGAAGTCACATCAAAGGCTGATGTCTTCAATGCCATGAAGGCTGAGGCTATGTTGATCTTGGTCAGTATCTTGAGAGTTGGTGACTCTTCCTATGTCGCTAAAAAAATTGATGAGGATTCCGCTGAGAGAATCCTTACTGCCATCACATACATTGCCGAGGGCAAGGCTAACCAAAAGTTGTTGGAGCTTGCCTTCTTGGAAGCTACAAAGGATGCATATAAGGTTCAGCTGGCTTCTGAGGATAAGAAGAGAGCTAAGAAAGATGCTGATGAGTTGCAGAAGAACATTCAGCAAGTTGATGAGGTTATCCAATTCAGACAGTTTGGTAGAGCTGAGACCTCTGATGAGATGGAAGAGGACTTGACCGCTGCTACTGGTATCAAGGTCGAAGAGGACTTGTCTTCAAGATTGAGCAAAATTGTTCAGCTTTCCGGTTTCTCTGATCCTGTCTATGCTGAAGCCTACGTCAAGGTGCACCAGTTTGATGTTGTCTTGGACGTTATGCTCGTCAACCAGACCACCGAGACTTTGCGTAACTTGCATGTTGAGTTTGCCACCTTGGGTGATCTGAAGGTTATTGACAAGCCAATCACCCAAAACGTTCCAGCCCATGGATTCTTCAAGGTTCAGACCACGGTAAAGGTGACCTCTGCTGACACTGGTGTCATCTTCGGTAACATTGTCTACGATGGTGGTCACGGTTCCGAGAACAAGATTGTCATCTTGAACGACGTGCACGTTGATATCATGGACTACATTAAGCCAGCTAAGTGCTCTGAGAACAAGTTCCGTACTATGTGGAATGAGTTTGAGTGGGAGAACAAGATTGTCATCAAGTCCAACTTGCCAACACTTAAGGACTACTTTGACGAGTTGCTTGCTGGTACTAACATGGCTTGCTTGACGCCCGGTGCTGTCATTGGTGAGGAGTGCCAGTTCCTGTCTGCCAACCTCTACTCGAGATCCTCTTTCGGAGAGGACGCCCTGGCCAACTTATGTATCGAGAAGCAGTCAGATGGACCAATCATTGGTCATGTCAGAATCCGTTCCAAGGGCCAGGGATTGGCTCTTTCCCTTGGTGATAGAGTTGCTGCTATTGCTCGCAAGACCAACAAGGCCAAGCTTGCATTTGTTTAAATATGCCACTTTTGTAAAATAGAGGAACCTTATGATTCAAGGAGACAAGACTGATGATACGTAGTCGGACTTATTTATGATTTTATATCACCGCTCACCCGGAGCCAGCCGGGTAACTACCCGGCGATAGGAAGAATTATGCGCTCACGTGATCTAAACAAAAGTCCCGGATCATGCAGTTTCTTTAATCCTTTACAATTGTTTGTTCTCTGTGTATTAAGAGACTTGATTGCTTTATCACCAAGTCAAGCTGGTAGACGACTAGCTGACTAAATGGGCTCATCGGATGGTGTCAGGGCTTTAGCGATGGCCTATGGTCGTCGCTTGTGGTCCAAGATGCCTAACAAGACCCTTTCAAGACGAATGTTTAAGAGTACGGTCAACTCCACCATTGCGTTGATTCTGTGTCTCAATCCACACACGTTGAGTAAGCTCGGTGGAGAACCAGCGATGTTGCCCCTCATTGCCGTGATGGTTCACCCGGGGAGACGGTTCGGAACCATGTTGGAGTCTGCCTTATTGAACTCAACGGGTCTTCTACTTGGAAACGCATATGCCCTCTTTGGAAGGTTTATTGCACAAAAGATATGTCAATCCGATCTCAGTGACGTTGATCAGCTCCATACAAACTACCACAACTATCGAGCTGCTTTAGCATGGCTGGCCGTGCTACACGTTCTGATGTTGTTCTTCCATGGGTGGATGAGATGCATCACACATAAGTTCTTCTTTGTTGTTTTCCCTTTGTTTCTTGTTGTTCACTTCACTTTCACCGACAACATATCCACTGATGCAGGAACTATAGCTAAAAACTTTACGGTGCCATTCTTCCTTGGGATTGCCATTTCATTGGCTTGCAATCTGCTAATCTTCCCAGAGTTTGGATCATCGTACTTAGGTACTTCCATTGTCCAAACCACTACTGAACTACAAGACACCATTGAATCAGCAGTTAACTTCTTCATTACTCCAAGCAAGTCTAACCTGGCACCAATTGTCAAGAAGAAGAAAACCCTAAGATCCAAGCTTAATTCGACCCAAGCTGTCCTTCAGGAATGCACCTACGAGATCTCATACTCATACCTGTCCCCTGCTCAACTTAAGCCCACTATTGACATCATCAGGGAACAGTTATCATACACTAATGCATTGATCAATGCTTGTCAGTTACAACTCACTACCAATGAGAATCTTCACAAGTCGGTTAACCTCTCTGAAACTGCACTCACAACTTTGAGAGATGAGATTAGCAAGGCTATGAGTATCATCAATACGGTGATTGCCTACGCATACGATGTTAAGGATGGTCACAAAGATATTGATCTCCAAGCTGTGAACTTTGAAGAGCAACTGGACTCCTTGGCTAGAGGCATTGCCCAACTTGACATACAGCTAAAGGAAGAGTTTAAGAACTTGGAAACGGATGCAGATGATCTCATTACCCCAAATGATGAGATGTTTCTGATGTCTTCGTTCCATATGAACTTCAAGGAGACTGCCAACAACGTCTGCAACATGCTTAAGCAGTCTGAGAGGATTTATCGATACAGAGTAGAGAGAGAAAAAAGGGGATTCTTTGGAAGACGTGTTTGGGTCTCTTTCTTGTTCTCTAAAGGTGCCATGAAAGGGTGGTATGCAGCCAACAGACCAGACGTACTTAACGATAGTGCAACATTGAATGGTGATGCATCTTCTAGAATCTTTCTGGGTGACAATGACAAGACTATCGAGTCTAAGTCGACGGTGTCAACCAAGAATAAGTTCCTGTCTAACATAGTACGGTTTTATAAGTCACATATCCCACACATCCGTTTCGGTATGCAGATTGCCGTTGGTTTAACATTGGCTACTTTCCCAATGTTTGTACCTGAGGCTCGTCACTGGTTTGTCGATATCAGGGGCACATGGATCGGGTTTGTTTGTATCCTTGTTCTTGAACCTGAGCTTGGTTCCACTTTCTTTGTATTCTTCCTCAGAGGTGTAGGTGTCATTAGTGGTGCCGCATGGGGATATCTGTCCTATGTGTCTGCTATTCATCAGACAAATCCATATCTTGAGGTTGTTGTCACTGTCATTGGTGCCATTCCAGGGTATTACTACTTCTTGGGTACTCCATATGTCAAGGCTGCTATTATCGGGATCATCTCCATTTACATTGTGTTGTTATCTGCTGTTATTCCATCAGAGGTTGGTGGTACCATTCTTCAGAACTTTGGTAAACGTTGTCTTGCTATGATCTATGGTGGTGCTGTTGCTCTCTTGTGTCAGATCACTTTCCCAATAAAGGCCAGGGATGAACTCATCAAGGAGGTTGTTGAATCGGCTGGGAACATCTCCAAATTGTTACTTATCTTCTCAGCTGGTCTCGATGGTGAGAATCTTCAAATGAGTATCTCTCAGAAAAGATATGATACTTTTAAGAAGTTATCTGCTGCAACTAAATCGTCATTAACCAGGGCAGACGTCTACAGAGAAGACGCCAAGAATGAACCTCGCTTGAAAGGCAACTATAGAGATATTGAAAAGGTCTTTAACGAAATCATCTTCATCTTGAGAGAGATCCTGGACAGATTAGACAACATTGTTCAGTTGAGAAGAGCATATGGCTCAGCCATCATTGAAGAGTTCAACAAGGAGGCACATCCATATCGAAGACAAACCATTGCCTCAATGAGTAATACTGTGAAAGCTGTTGGATTTGCCCTTCAAAACAAGTCACCATTACCGCAGTATCTTCCAAGTTCCAAGATTGCTCATGATAGACTCCTGTTGAAAGTCAATGAACTTGTCAAGGGGAAATATCATAGATCAGCAAGGCTAAGCCCGGCAACATCTGATAGTGAAAGTGATTCTGAGATTGTGATGAGTTTCAGTCACAGAAGATCTGGTGCAGTTGACAGAATCTTGAAAGGTAAGTTCTTGAGTTGGAATGCCTCCAGTGCTGCTATTGAAGAAGTTATACAGTACATTGAAGAATTAACTGAGCTTACTAAAGTTCTTGTTGGTGTTAATGAGTTTAAGTATGGGTTCCTCAGTCGCTCACTTTATTCTGACTACGCAGCACAGGCTGCTAGAGGTTATAAGCAGGTTGTGGAGGGTTCTAATGCTCAGACGACGACTACGCCTGCTGTTGGTGGAGGAGATGTTCACTCAGAGTTTGTCGAAGGAGATGGTGATAGTAGTGAAGAGGAATCCTATAACAGTGAAAACGATCCTGTTGCTATTCATGGAGATGACGCCTCTACTGATTCAAGAAGAACCGGGTTATCTAATGGATTCAGGAAAAGGGTATTCTCTCTAGGATCATGGTTCCGTGGTGATGATGGAGCAAGTACCAGGTCATTTGGTGAATACGGTGATGAAGGTGATGAAGGTGATATCCCACTCTCGCTGATGAGAGTTGTGAGTAGAAAGAGCATTGTTGACAGATATGACGATTGATGAGCGGTTTACTTTTGAACATATAGAGTTGATACAGGAAGTTCAAAAGATAGAAGTTTCTGTAGTTCACTACGTGTGTAAGATAACTCATTTGCGATGCATATGTACAGATCTCGTTAAAGTTATTTTGCTATATGGGGGCACAGGTCATAAGCACTCAGTACTCGATGTTCTCTGGCTTAACACCTCTTTCGGAACCGTGGAATGGAAGTCCAAATGCACTCAAAAGAGTTCTTGCCTCGGAATCTGTCTGGGCAGAAGTGACAACGTTAACGTGGAAACCATAAGTTCTTGGCCACAAATCTTGGTTAGCATCAATCTCTGGGAAGAATTTCACATCTTCAGGTCTGAGACCAAACTGGATGTTACCGGTATTGTCACCTGATCTGTTAGAGATACCCTTGTACTCTCTGATTCTTGGTAGAACAACTTCTGTAAGAGTTGTGAGGAATTGATGCATTGGACGACCTTTGAGCGTCACACGGGCACCCATCTGGTATCCAGCACGTACTCTCCAATGCAAGACGTTAGTCTTGGAGTAGATTGGCGCAGCCTTAACTCCTGTGATCTGTTGAAGTTGAACTAGGGCACTAATGGCATGATTAGCATTGTCCTTAGCCTGTTCAACATAACAGTTGATATGTACAGCTTCAATCTGTGGAATATTCTCAACGGTGTGTGGTTTGACATTTGGGGTCTCAGCTGCAGATCCACTTGGTTTTCTCAATGATCTGTTAATGTGGAAGGGCGATGAACCATCCCATTGTCTGCGTTTATTACCGAGTTGTGTCATCTCAGTGTTCTGTGCATTGATCAAAAGGAGATCAGATTTGATGGTGTTTTCGTAGTACTCTGCAACACGGTCCTGATGCGTCGCAACAGGCTTATAACCTGGTGATCTGATGTCATTCTTATTATATTTGAGCCCCTCAAAACGTGGAGACAGTTTACTCTTGTCAATCTTGACTCTGTGATGGACTGGCTTAACGATATTGCACCCAGGCTTTCCACCAACGGCTGCAGACGCCGAGAAAAAGCGTGCGCCTATCGTGGCCGACTGTGGAAACACAGCTAGTCTTTGAGAAATCATTAGATAGGTCCTGTTGCTAACTGAAACGTTGTATAAAAAGTGTTAAATATGTTCATATGTCGTTTTGTTCGTCGAAGGACTTTTTGAGAGATCAGAATTCCGAGGGTGAATAATTTTTCCACGTGACATGGTAGATATCCGGTCACTTTAAACCTCCCAAAAAAAAATTTCCAGGCGAAGAGCACTTTCTCTTTTTGGTGTGCTTTTCCACCAATAACGTAAGAAAGCACATTAAAGATGGCTAAGAAGGACAAGTCTGTGAAAGAGGAAGGTGAGGACAACTACGAGAAGAGAATGCCAGCGGTTCTTCCGTTCGCTAAGCCACTCGCTCCAAAGAAGCTTAACAAGAAGGTGCTCAAGACTGTTAAGAAGGCTTCCAAGGCTAAGCACGTCAAGAGAGGTGTTAAGGAAGTTGTCAAGGCTCTCAGAAAAGGTGAGAAGGGTCTTGTTGTCATTGCCGGTGATATCTCTCCACCAGATGTTATTTCCCACATTCCAGTTCTCTGTGAGGACTCCGCTGTGCCATTCCTCTTTGTTCCATCAAAGGAGGATCTCGGTTCTGCCGGTGCCACTAAGAGACCAACTTCTGTTGTTATGATTGTCCCAGGCGGTGGTAAGAACAAGAAGAACGCTGAGAAGGCTGAGGAGTACCGTGAGACTTTTGATGAGGTTGTCAAGGAGATCCCAGCTCTTGAGTAAGCACCCGTTCAGTCCTGGCCAACCGGCATACAACCCCACACACATTTATCCTCTCCTTAAACCACTTCAGCATTACACATGCACATCTTTGCACAATGATGATT
Organism: Petasospora fabianii; assembly: GCA_022641835.1. Lineage (NCBI taxonomy): Eukaryota > Fungi > Ascomycota > Saccharomycetes > Phaffomycetales > Wickerhamomycetaceae > Petasospora > Petasospora fabianii. The sequence continues at coordinate 260,569 of CP048718.1, read as the reverse complement.
TGATATCCACACTTCATGACCCCCTTTCTGTCTTCATTTGAAAAAGAATACCTTGTACACTAGTCTTAATGAAAGTTTAACAGCTACTGGTTGTGTAGATCGAAAGCCCTTTTTGGCGACTATTGATAAAACAGAAGTCGACTAGTACTCTCTTCATTACATTATACCCTCTCAGTAGACATATCTCATCTTCTATAACACATAGACGCTCAAAGCCACACTCTTATCAGATTTTGATATGGGGCACTACGCTCCCCCGCGACGGAACCTTTTAGTACCCATTATACAAAGTCTTGGTCTACATATATATACGAATACAGCTAGTCTTGGCTCTCTAAGGTCGTCTCCCATATATATATTTCCATCTATTGTTCGGTGATGCTTGTACGACAACGAATATTCACCAGGATCGATGCTTCTCCGCAAGGGCTCCTCATGTTGCTACTACTCGTCCTCCCCACAGTCTCACTTACTGCATCTGCATTTCAACAACCTCAAACGCATCTACTTGGTCCGGGTGATACATCTGAGGACTCTTGTGACATCTCTATACTATCCCATAAAGACTACCCGACCACTTGCGATTTTATCTCCCAAAATTGCTCCACAACAACATTCTCTCTTGCTCAACACTACTATTGTTCCATATCAACCGAAAGACGCTTCACAATCTTACTCCTTTCACTTCTTCTCTTACTCTTTTACTTCCTCTTATCTGCACTCGTCACACAACATTTCTTATACCCTAACTTATCCCTTCTGGCTCACCATCTTCACATATCTCCCAAGATTGCTGGTCTTACACTACTTGCTCTCGGCAACGCCACACCAGACATATTCAGCACTTACTCCGCCATGTCGCATCATTCTGCCTCATTGGCACTCGGTGAGCTTGTAGGTGCTGCAAATTTTGTCATTTGTGTCGTTGTTGGTGGTATGGGTCTCGTAAGGCCCTTTGAAGCTGACAATATGAGATTTGTATGGGATCTGATAACTTTCACAGCACTCGTTGGTACTGCATTTATCTTCATCAGTGATGGGAAGTTATGGAATATGGAATGTTTATTGATGATATCCGGGTATGTGGGATACGTCGGATACCAGATTATGTACAAGAATGACGTTGTTGTGGGGATTGATGAGGATGGTACTCGCTCTGTTATGGAGGAAGGTTTGTTGCATGCTGAGGAACACAGTGACTCCAGATCCATCAATTCACTGGATCAGAACCAACTGAAGGGCATTCAACCTGTTAGTATATTGGAAGCTCAAAGAATCTGGAGATCTAAAGAAGTTGAAAACGACGAGGGGGGGTCATTGCTGACTAGACCATCGCTTGATCGTGCGTACAACAGCACAGAACATGTTCAATTGAGGCAAGATAGAAATGATCATGAACATTTCAAGTCAAAATCCAGTGATCAGATCAACAACATCACTCACATTCCACCTTTACCCCTGCCTCAGATAGTCATTGACTCCATAATCGATGAAGAATCTTCTGAACCGACTGATACCACTACAGAACAGAGTGTCATCACGAAAGATGGACCATGGTGGAGGTATCTACTCTCACCATTAACTGACAACGAACCCAAGACTCTTTTAACATACCTCACATCACCAATCATTGTGTGTCTTAACTTTCTATGCCCCGTGTTACCCATTCATCTCTATAAGAACCAGGATGTGCACGCTAAGGAACTCAGGTTTAAACACTGTCTCTTTCTATTCCAAATCTTGACCCTTCCAACGTTATTCATATGCACACTCGTCACTAAACCATCCCCAATTCAAATACTTGCCATAACTATGATCCTACTTCTGCTAAACTACATAACTCCCCACACAATAACGATCCCAGTCTTTGGTTTCGTCTCATCAATCCTCGTGATCATCCTGTCCTCCTCTCATCTCATCCTACTCCTCAAAAACCTTGGAGTCATTCTCCGGATGCCAGAATCACTCCTTGGCCTCACAATCCTTGCTTTGGGTAATTCCACAGGTGACTTGGTCTCTAACTTAACCCTTGCTGGTCTCGATATGGGCATTGTTGGGCTTCATGCTTGTCTTGGTGCCCCATTACTCTACATACTTTTCGGAATCGGTGTCAATGGACTCGTTATCAACATGATGAAGGGTCGTCAGTGGATGGAATTGGATATGGATATCAATTTCAAGATTAGTAGCGTTGGTTTAATCTTCATGCTTGCCTTTTATGCTATCGCTGTTCCATGGAGAGGATGGATGATTGACCGCACCATTGGTGCTGCTGCTATCTTTTGGTGGTGTCTTGTTACTACTGTTAACGTTTGGGTTTCTATGTGATTGTATTACACTTTTTAGATGCACTATAATGAACTTTACGATTGAAAGAGTTATCGACTATTACCAGCCATCACCCCATCCATCTTCATCATCATCAACCTCCATCTTAATATTAAGCTTACTCTTAGCCTTCAACTGCAATCCCTTCTTAGCTGCACCAGAAGATGTAGTAGTTTTGCCCAATTTTGGTTTAGTCTCTGTGGCTAATCTAGTCACCTTTGGAGCCATACTCTTTGAAACAGGTACAGTCTTTGGCTTAGCAACAGACTTAGCTTCAGTAGCACCAAAGCCCCATCCGTCATCGGCCTCAATCTCATCCTCGTCTTGTCCCCATCCATCAACATCATCGTCATCGTCATTTTCTATTTCATCAGCCCAAGACGAGTGATCTATCTTTGGTTTGACAGTGGTGGTCTTCATGCCAGCAGGAGGAATCTCTCTCTTGAAGGAATCGACAACTTGGGGTGTACCAGCTCTTGAATCCTGGGGGGATGGTGATAGCGATGTTTGTGGGTTCAATGATCCCCCAAGATTGGATGTGATCTTGCTGAATGTGTTTGTAAATGATATGCCAAAGTTTTGCATGTTTGCAGAGACTTCATCTACTGTATCATCTGTTGTGTCTTGATCAATTGGAAGCTTTGCAGCTTCTTGTTTGATCTTTTGAAAGAACAGATCAAATGCCTTCTGTGCCTCATCACGAACCTTAGAGGATTTATCAAGAAGTGAAGGTGCAATCACGGTAAGAATCTTATTAGAAATGATCTCTGGTGTGAAGTATTCAATGCTTGAAGTGAGTGCCATCAGTGCAGCAAGACGAGAATGAATGAATGGGTCTTTAAGAGCCTTGGAGAATGCAGTGGCGAGAACCGTTGGTCTCGATGACTTGTTGAGTGTCTCAGCAATCTTGCCAATACATATTGTAGTGTTGCATCTAATCTCTTGTTTCTCATCAGCTTGGGTCCTGGCGAGGAATCTGAGCAAGTCGTTGTTCAATTGTCTCTCTGAGAGTTTTGGTGCCATGTACAAGACAGCCTTGACAGATTCCTCTCTGATGGCTGCATTAGAGTCTGAGAAACCGGTGGTGTATTGGGTAAAGATCCTGTCACTGACATCTGACTTGTCAAGGTGATCAATGTATTTTGGAAGGAATCCAAGCAAGAGCATTCGAATCTGTCTGTCTGGGAGTGTGAATGCCTTAATAATGATTGGTTTTATAAGTTTGGAGAAAGCCTCCTTATTGAGGTTTTCACCATATGAGAGGATAAGTTTGAGGGCAAATGCACCTTGTTGTGGTGACTGTGTAAAGAAAGAGACGAGTTCTGGGACAATTCTGTACTCGAGGAAACCTGGTGGGGCATCATCTTTGACAGATTCCAACGACTCAAAGAGGCGAATCTTTTCATCTTCAGTTTTAAGACCAAACTCCTCAAGCTCTTGGTAAATGTCAATGATCTCATTGTTCAGGTATGTGTTCTGTCCATTCTTGAGGAACTGCTCAACGGTGGCTCTGGCAGTTATGGAAGTGCTTGTAATCTTCTTATAAGCTGGAATCATGTTCTTTGGAATCCCTTTACCCTTAATCATCTCATCTTTGGAGAAATTCAATGTACAATCGTTGAACAGGCTGTAGATGAAGGCACCAAGTCTCCATGAATCGAGCTTGTATGCAGAGTTGCCTCTGTAGACATCAACACCCGAGGTCTCAACCTCAGGTGGGACATTATCTGAGAAGCCTGGTAATGCTCTTGATGATCTATAAAGTGGTTGGTTTGGATCAGATTGTAAATGAGTACAAACTTCAAACCCACCAAGTTTGATCTCTCCACCTTGTGTGATGAACACTGAGCCCAAGTTCAAATGACCAAGCACCGAGCTTCCCTCGACATTGACAAACTTGACTGCCTTCGTGACAGAGAACACAATAAGTTGTAGCATGGAATCAGTAGTCTCCACGGTGCGTATCACATCGATCAATGGCATTGCCCTCTCTGTGATAATGTGTAGAGTTGAGTCTGTCTCAAAAGTGTCCAGCACCTTGAGCACACCAGGCAATCGCAAGCTTCTGATCTTTCTAAGCGAGTTCAATGCCAAGGCATCGAGTTCTGAACCGTCTCTATCTCTCTGAAACACAGTGCAAGGTGTCGAATCGTCCTTCTTGACACCATCAAACATTCGCCAGACGGACTGTGGAAGCGACGCGTCTGTCAGATGCTCGTCACCAAGCGTATAAGGAATCGAGGATCCCGTGAAGGAGCTGAGTGTCTTTGAAAGGAAGTTCATGCTGTCAGATGGTCCACTAAAGAGTCAAGACTTGAGAGAAAGAGAAGAGTAAAGAGAATAGTAAGAGAAGACTTAGGACTTAAGAGTAAGAGAAGAGTTGATTTCGGCAAGACAAAAAACCCGTCAAGGATTGGCAGATCTATGTGGGGGGTATTTACACTTAATACATGTTTCTTAGTTAACAACTCATCTATTTGTATTTTATGTTCTAGAAACCCTCTGCTCCATTGAATCCAATGAATCCTGAGAGAAGGAAGAAGTTATAGTATGGTTTTTTGGCGATCTGATTAGTGTGGTTCCAGGCACTCGTCAAACGGCCATCGATACATGAGCCAGACATGTAAAAGTTATCAGCACCTGATCCATCAAACATATGAGCGAATGCGTCTTGTAAGATGCTTAGCTTTAGGTCACGAGGACTACCGAATTGGTCCTCAATGTATTTCCTCGAGTGAGGATCCTTGGCCAAATCATCAATCTTTAATAAGCATTGGTCGATAGGGATCAAGATACTTGGTACTTGGATGTACTTGTTTAGGAAGAAAAGTGCATTAGGAACAGCATCGTCACCAAGATGAATCACAGAGCTTCCAATCCATGACTTACAACGTTGCTTACACTCACCCACAATACGGTACATCTCCTTGTACACGGCAGGACAAGCCTTGACTCTATTAAGACCTTGTCCAGTCGACACAAGCTTGTATGGGACACCGTTGTAGAGATCCTCATCAGCGATGTACCACAAGTGTACCATCTCACGTTGAATCAAGGACCATAGCATCAGAGACTGTTTGACATATTCATATTGTCTGTCATGGTCGTGTGTCAATCTGGCACCGGATCTTCCATACTGGATACCAATGCTGTATTGAGATTTGATCACTGGATCTTGGAATTGTTCTAAACGTTCAAGGAAACGGATGATTGGCTTTCTGTTGGCGTTTGTGTACGCGTTGAAATCACCAATAGAGTATAGAACCTGACGGAGTTCCTCTTTGTCGAAACCTTTCACAGGTGAGGAATACTTTGAGCAAAGTCTCTCAATGGAGCTCTCTTTGATCTTGATCTCCCTATTAATTTGCATTCTGGATTTCCCAACCGGTGAGATGAAAGCTGTAGCATTCAAGATGAGTTCATCATCCAACATGGAAAGAGCCTTACCGTTATCGTCTGGTCTAGATCTGAGGAACGAAACAACAGTCTTGATTGGCTTATAAAGGTTGAATTCCATATGTGATTGGATCTCAGGTAAAGTTGAATCCATCACCATGTAACACAATCTACCATAAGAATCTCTCATTCTCTCCGGATTCATAATCTTGTAACGTCTTCCAATCTCAAAGATGTTTTGATACCACTCAGCATTATCTTCAAAGTTCTTATTCTCAATGAGTTCCTTACCGATCTTCATATTAGATGCAACAACAAGACCTGCAAGAACTGAGCACATCTCTTTCAACTGGGCAACAATGCGTTTGGATTTGGATGTATACGAGAGAATATCAACTTTATCAGTGTACTCCGATACGTTCAAAGCAGCTTCAAGCAAACGTAACAAATGACGCTCCTCATAAGTTAGACGCATAGGAATATAGTTTGCCTGTCTCTTTATCTCTCCCAAGATCTTTTGTGTAACAGAATTGGACTCGACCTGAATATCCTTCTCATCGATCTTGATATCTTCATCAGTTCCAGTATCTTCACCGTTCGCCACCGAAGTCTTACCAGATTCACTCTTCTTTGTTTCATACAATTGCTTTGAGTTATGTGCTTTCCTCTTACCACCATGATGCACAAGGGCATAACATCCACCACAGAATGACTCCTCACAATCGTAACACTCCACTTCAATACGCATATCTTGACACTCCGAACATAGCGTCTCGTCATGCTCTTGTTGGTCCTCCTCCGTGGCGTCCAGGTGTGATACTTCATTCAACTCGCGATTGTCACCATCAGCATCAATGTCTCCATCAAGAATGTCCTTAAGTGTACGTGTTTCCATCATTAACACTCTCAAATTGTCCTAAATACAGTCAAAAGAGAATGAAAGTCAACTTTGGGTAAAAAAAAGTCTCGGACCTTATCGGTGTGTGGGTGTTCGGGTGTTTTAATACGGTATGGGCCACATACTGTTATATCTTGAGCTTAAAAGACGGATTAATACATAACATGAACTTTATAGCCATTAACAGTATACTATAAATCAGCTTGGTGTAACATCTTCAAGCTGAACACGGTCAGTGGCCTTGTAGCGTTCCTCTAGGTCATCTGTGAAGGCGACTTCTGTTCCGACAAGTTTCTTCCAACTGCCCTGGTAAACCTCATTATCAACTTTAAACAATGGTTTCTCTGTATGAAGACCACTAACTTGAAGTTTTGCCGTTGGTGGGATCGTCTTAGTGTTGAAGTTATTAGCTGGTATGTCCAAAGTGACATACACGTCCTGATACTCTTCATTATCATCCATTTGTTGAGCCTTTGCTTGTCTAGCCTTAATATCAGCATCACTTCCAGCTTCGAATCCATTTAAGAAATCCCAATGCATCTCTTCACCATCTGTAAGGAACTCTGTACTTCCATTCATCTTAATGATCCACTGATCGGCCTTCTCACCCTTTGGATCGATAGTACGAACGTATTGATCCAAGGAACAGGCACCGGCACGGAGACGAGTATCTTCATCATCCAACGTATCACGAACCGAAGAGAACCCCATGAGTGCCATACCGAGGGCAATCTTTGCAGCAGCGTGTGTTACTAACAGTACAGTCTCCGCTTCAGGGTGTTCTTTCTCAAACTTTGGTATGAATTCCTCAATGAATCTTTTACATCTATCAAAGATATCAATCTCAGTTTCACCTTTATCCGATGGGCGTACCGATGTTGGTTTCCAAGTATCTCTTAATCTGGGGAAAAACTGAGATAACAATTCAAACCCTGCTGGTTTGGGAATAACTGGTCTATCTGGTTTATACCATTCACCTATACCATTTTCAAGTACAATATCACACTCGAGAAGATCAGCGATGGGTGTAGCGGTTTGTAAACAACGATAAAAGGGCGAACTGAGGATCAAATCAGGTTGTGGTTGAATCGATAACATGTAATGGGCAAGTTCTTTCGCTTGGTCTTCACCATGGGCAGCTAAAGGTGGATCAGAATCGATCCCTGTGGGTGATTCCGGATGTGGTGGTGGAAGCCAATTTGAGCGATACCCGTGCTAAAAAGAACCATGTTAGTTAACTGTAATGGAAGAGTGTTCAAATCTGGTACATACTCTAGCAATGTATATCGTCTTGAGCGTCATTTGTGAGTCTTTACTTCATAATCAAGGTGTTAACATAATGAGGATTAATCAAATCTTTGTAGAAGATTTGTTTATGTGTACAAGACATCCGTACACCACTATTATCAGTCACTGATACTATGATTTATTGTTATGATTTATTGTTATGATTGACACATCAGTCTAAGTGATTATACTCCTAGTCAAATGTTAGTGTGTAAGGTGTATGGTGTATGGTTCTGGGAGTATGTAGGGGTTGTACAGGAACTATACCAATAACCCCTCTGTATGAGACACTAATACTACTATGATGATAACATACCAAAGCCGTCCCTCTACAGTAATACAACTTCCAAATCCAACCTTTTACATGTTCAACTCTCATTATCTATACAGTCTAACCATTTGCTTCGGCAATCGAACCATTTAAGCACAAATTGTCGTGCCTCTTGAACAAACTTCTCGTGATCTGTCGCAACCTCGAGAAAGCGCAATTTCCAATTTAGGAAATGAAGTGCGAAATTGTTGCCTGATTGGGGAATTTGTCAACAAAATTTTATGCCAAATTGCGCCAAACTACGCCAAAAGTTTGCGCCAAACAACCTTTTGCGCCAGTCTTGAGACGTCTCCGGGCACTAAATGTTTAACTGATCTTTAACAGATGGAAAGATCATAAATTCACTTTTAAGTGCTATTACCTGATCGACTTTACAATTACACAGCACTAGCTGATTCATCCTTGGGGGATAATACTTGTGGTTGGTGTTGTTTGAAGTCTCCATTGCGTTATACATATAAGTACCAACGTTGGAGAGCAATAAGAGGAGAAGAGGTCACAGACGCGTCATATCCAGTTGTATACACCAAAATGAAAAGAACAAATGAATACGTCGACTTTGACGATGAGAGTTATGACTTTGCCAACATTTCATTACCGTCTCCTCAATATTCCGAGTCCGAGTTGGAGATGGAGGTCCCTCCACAGTCACCTACAAAGAAACTTAGGTTACCACATCAAACACACGATTTGAACGTTGCAATTGAAGACTCTGTGCTTGAATTCGTTACACCGCGTGGTATTGAGAGAAAGAAGTACAGATCACAAGGTAGACCACTTGTACTTGTTTTCTTTGGTGTGATGAGGGATCATCTTGAACAGATCAATGATCATCATTGCACTATAACTAGAGCTTTCAATGCTGAGATCATTGGTGCCTCTACAAACTTAACGAATAACGAATATCTGTTCCCATTGATTAACGGTACACTTGTTACTAAGAAATTTAATGCAAGAGATCCAATTGGTGGAGGTGTTTATCCAAGAGACATGTTGGTGTTCTTTGACAAGCATGGTAATAAAAGACACGAGGTGCTACTACGGTATAATGGCAGATCACTAATTGATAGACCAGTTACCGAACTGATCAAAGATGTATTAGAAGAGATGGCTGCTGGTGAACAGATGGTTCATTGAGCACTTTGCTTATCATCCTCTTCTTCTTGTTTTATTTATATTAACGACTTTATTCACGACCACCCACTGATTACACACAAACCGTAGCTAAACACACATTCAGTTATCATATTAAGCCGACGTTGCAGATTGAACCTTCTTCTTAAGTTTTTCAATCTCTAGATTGACTTTCTTCAATCCATGATCCAATCTCGCAAGTTCTTCATTTTCAGTCTCTTTAGAGAATTTTGACTCCTTTTTAGTCTTTGCAATGATATTACCTGGCTTCTTAGTCATAATTTGTAATAGTTCCTCCGTTGGTTCATTGAAAACGATCTCATCATATTGAATGCTCTCAACGTTCCTCATCTCTTCTGTGATTTCCGTGCCCTGTGGATGTCCATAAGGATGTAATCTCAAATGATGATACATCGAGATGTTCTTATCAGTCGATTCTGGAATGAAAAAGATCTTAATACCAATCTCAAATTCACCCCAACCTGTCTCTGTCACTTCAAATGGTGGAGTCTCAATAGAACGTGTTGAGTTCGGATACGTCTCATGTAACTTAAACACAACCTTCTTGATGAAATATGATAGATCTTCTCCATTAGGACCACGCACAAACACCGTCCATGTATGTGTATGCTCATCTGGTGCCCCAGCGGGGCGTACTTCACCAAATGGTTTGGCTGTATTACCCCAAATGATGGGACGAGAGATGGATAATGTCTGCTAGTGTTAGTTGTGGGTCTTGTAGGTCAAGAGACCATGTTACTACTCACTTTCACACGTCTGTTAGTTGCTCCTACTGCCATTAGTCTCTGTCTTAGTCTGTTTGTTCTAGTGTCTTTGGACTGATGTTTTGATGAAGAGGTTCAAGTCCAAGTCTATTATGTCTTTTCGAGATCGCGAGGTTTGGAGATGATATGATGTATATATTATCCATATAAACACTTATGTATATTGTATTATATGGGTCTATAAGCATTAGAATACTTCAATAAGGAGTAATATACCTTTATATCAATTCATATGATAAATATCTCTATATTTACCATCATATTAGTATAAACGACTATATGGGTGATGGTGTCCAGGTGTTTCTGCCCAGAGAACTCCCAAGTTAAACTCTAACGTCAAAACATCACCGATAGAGCCGTTGGTTTAAACCTTTAACTCTCTAAGCTATTGGAGTCATACGACAAGTACATTGACTTATCAGTTGAGGCTACAAGGATGAAACTACTTGTCCATGAGAACCCGCGCACGCTTGCGCTGGTGTCCAAGTCATTTGTTCTTCTGTTTAGGGCCATTGGTAATAGACCAGGTTCACATCGGTGTGCTATTGAATTCCTCCCACGAGAAGATGTTGATCTAAAGTCTTATAAAGTACTCAATGATTGTGAGATACATGGGTTTGTTGGACTTATTGGTGTTGAAGGTGATATGTTCATCTGTTGTATCACTGCTGCTAGGAAAGTTGCTGCTCCAGTGCCCAACGAATCTGTTAATAAGATCATGGGAGTTGATTTTTACTCTTTAACGAGATCTACTTGGGATTTTGTCGAGTTAGACAGTAATGGATACCCTATAATGCCCGACTCTGAGACTTCTACACCGGGGGATTATCAGGAGACTTCATCAGTTGGTACCAACACACAATCATACGCTAAGCATCCATGTCATGACTTGAAGAAACTTTTGAACAATGGTGGATTCTACTACTCTTCGGATTTTGATCTCACTAGGACCCTCCAATCCAGAGGAGTTGGTAGTCATTCACTCAGTTTTGATAACTACAATGATGAGTACATGTGGAACTTGTTCATGCTTCAAGAGATGGTGGACTTTAGAGATAAGCTCGAAGACCAAATGAAAGAGAAACTAGATGATGAAGGATTCCTTACAGTTGTCATTAGAGGGTTTGCAGAGACATTTCAGACTTTCATGGGAAGAGAAAAAGTTGCTATGACTGTCATTTCGAGACAGAGTTGGAAACGTGCCGGTACAAGGTTCAACTCAAGAGGTATTGATGATGAAGCTAATGTCGCTAATTTCGTTGAAACTGAAACTATTCTTTACTGTCAAAAGATGTGTTATGCATATACACAGATCAGAGGTAGTGTCCCTGTGTTTTGGGAACAAGACACTGCACTCATCAATCCAAAAGTTCAAATCACAAGATCTGAAGAGGCATCACAACCAATCTTTGATAAGCATTTCGAAAAACTTTCCAATAACTATGGTGCTATAAACATTGTCAATCTGTTAAGTACTAAGACATCAGAGTTGCCATTGTCTAAGAGATACAGAAGTCATTTTGAAAGATTGGTTAACCAGGGAACACCTGATCTTTACATGACAGATTTCGATTTCCATAGAGAAACTTCTGATAAGGGGTTTTCAGGGGCTAATAAGATCTTTGGTAAGATCAAAGAGTCACTCTTCGAGTTTGGTTATTTCAGTTATGATGTGGAACTTCATAAGACAACATCTGAACAATCAGGTGTCTTTAGAACAAACTGTCTTGACTGTCTTGATAGAACTAACTTAGTTCAACAATTCATCTCCAATTTTGCCCTCACAATCTTCCTTAAGGATCATGATGAAAGAATTGCTCAAGAAAGTGACTTCTTTAGTAAACATAACACACTTTGGGCCGATAATGGTGATCAAATCTCACAAATCTACACTGGTACAAATGCTCTCAAATCTTCATTCTCTAGAAGTGGTAAGATGAGTTTTGCTGGTGCATTATCTGATGCTACTAAATCCGTTTCAAGAATGTACATTAACAACTTCATGGATAAGGGGAAACAGAACGTGATTGATCTCTTACTTGGAAGACTCGCTGGTCAATCCCCCGTGTTGTTATATGATCCAATCACTGATTATGTTACAGAACAGATCGCCCAAATGAAGAGTCAATTCACTACAAATGATGCCATTAATGTCTTTACTGGTACTTATAACGTTAACGGTGTTAATAGAGTTGAAGATCTATCTGAATGGCTATACCCAATTGGTGATAAGTTTAAGCCAAACATTGTCGTCTTAGGTTTCCAAGAGGTGATTGAGTTGACTGCTGGATCCATTATCAATGCCGATTACTCCAAGTCGAACTTTTGGACACAGGAGGTGAACAAATGTTTGAATCAGTTTGATAAGTACATGATGCTTCGTGCTGAACAGATGTCTTCACTACTACTGTTATTCTTTGTCCGTGCTGATAGTGTTGAGAATGTTAAGCGTGTCGAAGGTAGTGTCAAGAAGACAGGTCTTGGAGGTATGACAGGTAACAAAGGTGCCGTTGCCATCAGATTCAATTATGGTGCTTCTTCATTCTGCTTTGTTAATGTCCATTTGGCTGCTGGTACCGAGAAGATCCAAGAGAGAAACAATGATTACAACACCATTATCAATGGAATCAAGTTCACCCGTGGTCAGACAATCAACAGTAATGAGACTGTATTCTGGCTTGGTGATTTGAACTATAGAATCGGGTTGGGTAATGAAGAAGTGCGTCGTCGTGTTGAGAATGAGGACTTTGATTACCTTACACAGTATGATCAACTCACCAACGAGATCAAGTCAAGACGAGCTTTTAATGGCTTTGCTGAACCTTCATTGAATTTCAAACCAACATACAAATACGATAAAGGTTCAAGCAGATATGACAGTTCTGAGAAGGCAAGAACACCATCTTGGACTGACAGAATCATTTACAAGAGTTCCTCGGTGAAACCAATGGCCTATAGCTCATCTGACAGCTTGATGTTCTCCGACCATAAACCTGTGTATGCTGCTTATAGGGCCAAGATTGAGTTTATTGATGAGGACAAGAAGTTGAAATTGGAGAAGCAGCTTTATAATAAGTACAAGGCTACACATAATGAGGATACTACCATTTCGTTATTGGATTTCAATGGGAAGGAGAGTCTACCAACACCTGAACCTGTCCGTCCTTCACAGAACAAGATTGTTGAGACGCCAAATTTCATGGATGATCATGATGATGATTACAAACCTGCTCTTCCATCAAGAAGAGAGACTTCATATGAGGTGTTGACTCCTTCAAACAAGCCATCTAATTCAACCCCACCACCGCCACCACCTACTCCACCAGTAAGAAGAACTGTCACCACCAGCAGTGCTGCAACTAACACTGCTCCACCACCGGTCCCACCACCACGTTCATCTGCGTCTACTGCATCATTATCGACTACAAAGACCACATCATCACCACCACCGGTTCCAGCAGCTCGTAAGAGTGCCTATCCTCCTGGTCTTGATACGGTTCTAACGCCAAAGTCATCAGGAACACCAACGAGATCAAACACACCGTTGGCTAGTACACCAAGGGCCTCTTCTTCAGCTCCTGAGATCTCAAAGAAACCAACTTCATCGTCCACTGCTCCTATGAAACCAAAGAAGCCTGAGTTTTTGTCATCATCTTCATCACCGGTGCCTATGGTTCCTAAGAAGCCAGCATCTCTATCCTCGACACCAACTGGAGTGTCTACCCCATCATCTAATGGACCAACCATAGAGGAGTCTAGTAAAGCTCCACCACCTCCACCTAGTCGTAAGCCAGATCTTCCAAAGGGTATGGATAGTTGGAAGCCACTTGTTCCAAAGTGATGGGCTACTGGGTGGATAAAATGCATGATATATATGATTATACGATTCTTGTAGTTCTGCTTTCTTATCTTGTCGCTCTTGAAAAGGATTAAAGTGTGTATAAACTGATGAATGATTGAAAGAAGAGTACTTATGTCTGTCATGTCTTATCGTGCCTCGGAGCACGTCCGGCAGAGATTAAACATATCTCCGGCCATAATTCTGTTGAACCTCATTTTCTTATCTTGTCCTCTTCTTCTCATTGATTATACAAGTACTAAGACCCATCAATAAGCGAGACTAAGACATGACAAAGACGGTTTTGATCGTTGGTGCCTCCTCGGGAATCGGCTATGGGCTTGCACGTGAGTTCTGCCTCAGAGGATACAAAGTATATGCTGGATCTCGCAACGTTTCGAAGATGGATCCACTTAAGGAGCTTGGTTGTTTCACTTTCTCACTTGATATTACATCTAAAGAATCGATTGATAATGCCAAAGAGTTGATTCTTAAGGATAACGGAGGGATCATTGATATTCTTTACCTCAATGCTGGTATAACTGCCAAGGGGACACTTTTCGATATTGATATGGATTTGGTAGAATCCTGTTTTAGGACTAATGTGTTTGGTCCCTTGATGGTTTTACAAAGTTTCCATAAACTGTTGGTGGATCAGGAATCCACCGTGGTGTTTACCAGTTCCATTGTGCTACATACTCAGGCACCATTCCTGTATCCATACACCGCTAGTAAGACCTCTTTCGATCTTTTAGCAAGACAATTGGCAGTTGAGGCTGGGAAATTGGGTATAAAGATTGTGAATATCAGAACTGGTGCTATTGAGTCAGAGATCTGGGCTGCGCCTTATGTTCCACCAAAGGGTTCGATCTATTACAACGATGGTGAATCTATTGGTGAGTCAATCTCACCAAATAAGACATCTGCTGACATTTACTCCAAGAGAGTTGTTGATGATATTGAAAGAGCCATTAGCAAGCAGAGAGTCTATACGTGTGTTTATAGAGGAGCCAAATCTTGGATGGCTTGGTTTGTGGGTCAGCTGCCCTTCGTGTCTGTGTATATGCCATTGATCCTCAGAGTCACAAAGCTAACTTCTTTGTTTGATTCTATTAACAAAAGATTGCGTGTGGGTAAGTGAGGCAAATACGTCTCACTGGTAATAAGCTTGCTATTGATGACTACTAACTATGAGACATTGTATGCTTCTGTGTATTGGATTTGATGTACTATTTGTCGTTTGATGAGGTATGGTACGGTATTATATGATATGTATAATATGCACCATGGTCAAAAGAAACTTCTAGTATGACTCTGAGATCTACACGTTCCTCAAATGTGTCATTAAATGTGAATTAGGATAGAAAAAGAGGTCATGGGGAGCAAATTGGCCCCGCAACCCCGCTTATAGAAGAGACTTGTGGGACTAGAGAGACTAGGTAGACTGCGTTAGCAGCACTAGATCGCGGGGTTGGCGGGGGAGAGGGACTAGCATGACTCGGGATAGTTCCGGTTGTCTTTGGGTAAGGAGTATGGTGGAGTAGTGAGGGATATTCTGTTGGTCTAGGTGGTTTATTTATTACTTAAATACATTCATCGAGTTATATGTAAATACTTATAGAGACAAATAGAGTGTTAAATTGATCCCCATGTGTTAGTCCCCATAGTCCCATGAGTCTCCTCGCGTAAAAATGGGCCACAGCTTTGAGTCATCAGGAAAATTTTCCACATTTTGAGCCCCACTCATATCAGATGTTTTTAGTTTAAATCTAACTCTGTTTCCGGATATTCCTTCAGTTCATTAAGCTCTTTGACCCAAGGTCTCTCTTTTCACCATGTTCAAACGTTCAGTTTCCATGATGCAGAAGGCCTCGAAGCCATACGCTAATATGCTCCGTGACCCATCCGTCAAGTACAAACCATATCCACAAATTCCTCTGAAGAACCGTCAATGGCCAGACAACACCATTACAAAGGCTCCAAGATGGCTTACTACCGATCTTAGAGATGGTAATCAGTCTCTCCCAGATCCAATGAGTGTTGAGCAGAAGAAGGAGTACTTCCACAAGTTGCTCGAGATTGGATTCAAGGAGATTGAAGTTGCCTTCCCTTCAGCCTCACAAACGGATTTCGATTTTACACGTTATGCCGTTGAAAATGCCCCAGCTGATGTGAAGATTCAGGCTCTTGTCCAGTCTCGTGAACATCTCATCAAGAGAACAGTCGAATCCCTCACCGGTGCTAAGCAGGCAACAATTCACGTTTACCTCGCCACTTCAGACCTTTTCCGTGACGTTGTCTTTAACATGTCCCAAGAGGAGGCTATTGAAAAGGCTGTTTGGGCTACAAAGCTCGTTCGTTCTCTCACTAAGGATGATCCAGCTCAACAAGCTACCGAGTGGAGTTACCAATTCTCCCCTGAATGTTTCTCTGATACACCTGTTGAGTTTGCCGTTGAAATTTGTGAAGCTGTTAAGGCTGCTTGGGAACCTACTGCTGAGAATCCAATTATCTTTAACTTGCCAGCTACCGTTGAAGTTGCCACGCCGAACATCTATGCTGACCAGATTGAGTACTTCCATACCCATATCTCTGAACGTGAGAAAGTTTGCATTTCTACCCATACCCATAACGATAGAGGATGTGGTGTCGCGGCTTCTGAGCTCGGTTTGCTCGCTGGTGCCGACCGTGTCGAAGGTTGTCTCTTTGGTAATGGTGAAAGAACAGGTAATGTTGATCTCGTCACTGTGGCTCTGAACATGTACACGCAGGGAGTGTCTCCAGAGCTTGACTTTTCCGATCTCGAGTCAGTCATTGAAGTTGTTGAAAAATGTAACAAGATCCCAGTTCCAGCTCGTGCACCATACGGTGGTGAACTCGTTGTTTGTGCCTTCTCTGGTTCTCATCAGGATGCCATTAAGAAGGGCTTTGAGAAACAGGCTGTGCGCAGAGCCCAAGGTGATCAGCGTTGGAGAATCCCATACCTTCCTCTCGATCCAAAGGATATTGGTAGAGATTACGAGGCTGTCATTAGAGTCAACTCACAATCCGGTAAAGGTGGTGCCGCTTGGGTCGTTCTTAGATCCCTTGGTTTGGATCTCCCACGTCAGCTCCAAATCTCCTTCTCCACTGCTGTTCAATCAGAAGCTGATAAGCTTGGTCGTGAATTGAAGTCCTCTGAGATTGTTGATCTCTTTAAGACTTTGTACAACTTTGACAATGCTGGTCCACTTTCTCTTGGTGAGTACGATGTCGTTAAGAACCCAACTGTTGCCGATGGTCGTATCTTCAAGGGTGAATTCATCGTTAATGGTGAGACAGTATTTGTTGAAGGTAACGGTAACGGTCCAATCTCCTCTTTCTTGGATGCCCTTGCCAAATTCACAGGCATTAAGCTTAACGTTCAGAACTATACTGAACACTCTGTTGGCTCTGGTTCCGGTTCTCAGGCTGCCACTTTCATCCAACTCGGTTACATTGGCGTTGATGGTTCTAAGGAGACTAGATGGGGTCTCGGTCTTCACGAGGATGTTTCCCTTGCTGCTTTGACCTCTATCGTTTCCACTTTCAACGCTCTTGCCACATCTGGTTCTATTGACCCAGAGTTTGCTGTTCCTAGCAACAAGGAGGCTGCTTCCGGTAACTAATCTGTTGTCGTTGACCTCCCCAAAAGTCTACATCCACATAGACATTATTTGAATTGAAGAAGGAGAAGGATGTAAAATATACTAAGAAGGAGAAGAAGAAGACAAAACAAAAGTACCCTACAATAGGGTTTATTTATACTTGATGCTCAGTTTCAACGTGATGTCATGATCATGAATCTACCTCCCAGATTTGCTCATCGGAAGCTTTGTGGGGTAATTGGCACCGTAGAACTCGTTTATGACGAGTTATAACACTTCACACATCAAGGCCTGATACTACTTTAGACCTATCACATACAAGCACTCGAATAAAAGAAGGGAACGTTAAAGAGGGGGGATTACCCGCCCTTTTTCGTAGTGTTTTTTTTTTTTTTTTAATTTCTCCAGCCAAATTTCCCATAGCCGTCGCGAGCCGCTCAGTTCAAACATCTGATCTCTTTTGTAAAGAGATAGCTCTAGAGCGATACAAAACATCTGTGGATAAAATCCGTTTGCATATTCGGATTCTCCAGCTCACACCCATCGCAAAGGTTTTTTTCCGCTTTCAAAACAACAGGGCGGATAGCTTAGCCGCCGTGTCCAAGATCAATAAACACTCTCAGCTCTTGGACCCTCCCCCAATTTTTCGAAAAGAGTCTCCCAGTACACCTTTTCATTCCATACATTTCAAGCACTTATAGTCTGTTTAACAACGCATAAGCTTGGCTCAGAGACCAGTGCTACCTTCTACAACAGATCCGCCCTTTGGACAAAGACTCCCCCACGCCAATTGGGCCCACAGCAGTTGTTGAATCGCTTAGCTGCCCCTCACAGACGCGTCGGATCACATTACATATCTGTCTCTCTATCTCTGAACCATGGCCCCAGCATTTGACGAAGAAGTGCTCGAGAACCCAGAGCTCTATGGTCTGAGACGCTCGGGTCGTCGCCATGTCAAACCAACTTCCTTTGTCGAGAGTGAAGACTCGGACTTGGAGGAGAAAGTGCCGAAGAAGCGCAAACAACGCGTTCAGGCTGTTCAGAGCGATGAGGATGTCGAGGACAACGATGAAGAGATGGAGGATGACTCTGAAGATGAAGATGATGAAGAGTTTGGTGTGACTAAACCCAAGAATCGTTTTGGTAAGAGACGGAAACTCACAAAGAAGAATAAGAAGACGTCAACGGTGCTCCCTGAAGAGATTCGTTTCTCATCAAGGAACTCAAGAACTGTCAACTATGCCGTTGATGACGGTGACGATGATGATCTTCTTGTGTCCGATGAAGACGAAGAAGAGTACTACTACTACGACAATGGCAGCAATAACAACAGCACGTCGTATGCCCAGGAAACGGAGCAACGTGGTGTCGACTTGGTTGTAGATCATCGCTTTGTTGATGAGACATCGGAACCAAACCTCCACAGAGACCTAGCCCAATGCAAGAAGGATTATATGTTTTTGATCAAGTGGCAAGGGGAATCACACATCCACAACACATGGGAACAGTATTCTTCTCTCATTGGATCCAAGGGTATCAAGAAGATTGACAACTACATCAAACAGTTCATCATCCTAGACTTTGAAATTCGTCATGATCATCTCACTACACGTGAGGACATCGAGGCAATGGACATTGAACGTGAAAGAAGACTTGAGGAGTTTGAAGAGTATAAGAAAGTTGAGAGAATTGTCGACTCTGAGAGACAACTCGATGATGATGGTGATGAAGTACTCAAGTATTTTGTCAAATGGCGTCGACTCAATTATGATGAAGCAACTTGGGAACTTGCAGATGAGATTGTCAAGATCGCACCAAAGGAAGTAAAACACTTCCAACAACGTCTCCAATCAAAGATCCTTCCGTCATTATCATCAAATTACTCCTCAGCAAGACCAAAGTTTGAAAAACTCATCGCCCAACCAAAATTCATCAAAGGTGGAGAATTGAGAGATTTCCAACTCACAGGTCTCAACTGGATGGCATTCCTTTGGTCACGTAACGAAAATGGTATCCTTGCAGATGAAATGGGTCTTGGTAAAACTGTTCAAACAGTGGCCTTCCTTTCATGGCTGGTGTATGCCCGCAGACAGAATGGTCCCCATATAGTTGTTGTCCCACTGTCCACTGTGCCAGCTTGGCAAGAAACTTTTGAAAAATGGGCACCAGACCTTAATTGTGTTCACTACATGGGTAATACCGATGCCAGAAAGAAGATTCGTGACTACGAGTTCTACAATAACAAAAAGATCAAATTCAACGTGTTGCTAACAACTTACGAGTATATTTTGAAAGACGCTTCAGAACTCGGCTCCATCAAGTGGCAATTCCTTGCCGTTGATGAGGCACACAGATTGAAAAATGCCGAATCCTCACTATACGAAGCACTAAACTCTTTCAAAGTTGCTAACAGAATGCTCATCACTGGTACGCCACTCCAAAACAATATCAAGGAGCTCGCTGCTCTTGTGAACTTCCTCATGCCTGGTAAGTTCCAGATTGATGATGAGATTGACCTCGAGAGTGGTGATAAGGAACAGGAAAACTACATTCGTGACTTGCAAACGAGGTTGAAACCATTCATTCTCAGACGTTTAAAGAAGGATGTCGAAAAATCATTACCGTCAAAGACTGAACGTATCTTGAGAGTGGAACTCTCAGATCTCCAAACTCAGTACTACAAAAACATTCTCACAAAGAACTACGCTGCATTGAATGCCGGTGTCAAAGGTTCTCAAGTGTCATTACTCAACGTGATGAGTGAGTTGAAAAAGGCCTCCAACCATCCATACCTCTTTGATGCTGCCGAGGATCAAGTACTTGCCCGTTTCGGTGAGATGTCTAATGGCCACCACTCCCGTGAGGATATCCTCAGAGGTATGATTATGTCTTCTGGTAAGATGGTTTTATTGGACCAGCTACTTTCAAGACTCAAGAAGGATGGACACAGAGTTTTGATCTTTTCCCAAATGGTGCGTATGCTTGACATCTTGGGTGACTACCTTTCCATCAAGGGTATCAACTTCCAAAGACTTGACGGTACCGTTCCATCAGCCCAGCGTCGTATTTCCATTGATCACTTTAACGCCCCAGAATCGAATGACTTCGTCTTCTTGCTCTCCACGAGAGCTGGTGGTCTTGGTATCAATTTGATGACCGCTGACACTGTCATCATCTTTGATTCGGATTGGAACCCACAGGCTGACTTGCAGGCCATGGCGAGAGCTCATAGAATTGGTCAGAAGAACCATGTCATGGTTTACAGATTTGTGAGTAAGGATACCGTTGAGGAGGAGGTTCTTGAACGTGCCAGAAAGAAAATGATTTTGGAGTATGCCATTATATCTCTTGGTGTCACTGCCAACTCTAATCAAAACAAGAAGAATGAACCTTCAACTGGTGAACTCAGTGAGATCTTGAAGTTTGGTGCTGGCAACATGTTCAAAGCCAGTGATAACCAGAAAAAGCTTGAAGACTTGAACTTGGATGACGTCTTGAACCATGCTGAGGACCACATTACAACTCCAGATCTTGGTGAGTCCAACTTGGGAGGTGAGGAGTTCCTGAAGCAGTTTGAAGTTACGGACTACAAGGCTGATGTTGACTGGGATGACATTATTCCTGCTGAGGATCTTGCCAAGCTTAAAGAGGAGGAAAAGAAGCGTTTGGAAGAGGCTTATTTGCAGGAGCAGATTCAGATGTATGCCAGAAGACAAGCTGCTGTCAACAAGATGAAGAACCCAGGTGCCTACGCCCAGGACGATGATGACGATGAGGATGACGATGATGAAGGGTCCACCAAGAAGTCCAACAAGAGAAAGAAGGACTACAACAAGATCACTGAGAAGGAGGTAAGAGCCATCTATAGATCAGTCCTCAAGTATGGTGATCTCTCTAGCAAGTGGGATGACTTGATTCAAGAAGGAACGTTACCTGAGAACAAGAACCCTGAGCTTTTCAAGAAGGTGTACACTGAACTCATTGACACCTCGAAGGAGCTCGTCAAAGTTGAAGAAGAACGTCGTGCCAAGGCTCTTGCTGAGTTGGAGAAGGCCATTCAAGAGCAGAAGGAGAAGGAGAAGAATGGCGAGGCACCACTCACGGGGGCTCAGAATCCAACTTCTCTCTGGAACATGAAGCGTAAGGAACGCAAAGCCATCCTATTTGAGCACCTCGGTGTCAAGAACATCAACGCAGAACTGCTCTTGTCTAGACCAGAAGACATGGAGGTGATTCGTCAGGCTGTTGCTTCATTTGATGATCCTCTCAACTTCAAGTTCAACACCACAATCAAGCCAGTGTATGGTTGGACCTCCAAGTGGGGTCAGCATGATGATGAGATGTTGATTGTTGGTGTGAGCAAGTATGGATATGGTTCTTGGGTTCAGATCAGAGATGATCCCTTCTTGGGACTCAGTTCAAAAATGTTCTTGAGCGATGTCGGTACTGGTAATGGTGGTAAGAAGAAGTCTGCAAAGTCTGAAGCTGAGACCGAAGCTGATGCTGATGGCGATGTCAAGGTTGAAGATTCTGTCAAGTCTGAAGTTAAGTCTGAAGTCAAGTCTGAGGTTAAGTCGACAAGTGCTGCTATTGCCGCTGAGCCGGCTACTGCCACCGCTGCTCCTGCCACTCCATCTACTGGTGATACACCTGCCACGACCTCTGCTGGTGCTGAGACTGCTACAGAGCCATCTACGGATGACACTACAAAGGAGGTTGTCAAGACAGAGGACACCAAGAAGGAAGATATCAAGAAGGATGACAAGAAAGATGACAAGAAAGATGACAAGAAGGATGACAAGAAGGATACGAAGAAGGTTCCGGGTGCCATGCATCTCAACAGAAGAATCGACTATTTGATCTCCGTCTTGAAGGGTGGTGATACCGATGACACCACTGGTAACAACACACCTGCCCCATCTACGCCACTTGAGGTCAAAAAGAGAGTGAGAAAGCCAAAGGCTGAAGGTGCTGCAGGTAAGGTGACAAAGCCAAAGGCTGTCAGGGCTAAGACTCCAGATGGTGGTGCCACTGCTAGTTCGACTGGTACTTCTGCCTCCGGTTCTGGTTCCAAGACACTCAAGCGTGTCAAGAAGATTGATGAGAAGGTGAAGAAGGCTGCACATGCTTCTGCTAGTGCTTCCAGTTCGGAGTCACATGCAATTGATGAAGGTTACGAGAGTATGGATGAACAGAAATGCAAATCGATCTTGGATCCAATGCGTCATTCGCTTAAAAGGCTCAAAAAGGGTGCTCATGGTTTGGACCGTAAGGAGTTTGCACAGATCTTGAAGACAGAGTTGACCAATGTGGGTGATTTTATCGGCGATGTTGTTCTCAAGTCCAGCGATGACAAGAAGAAACTGGACAAGCATCTCTGGTTCTACACTTCACACTACTGGCCAGCTAAGGTGAAGAGTGCAAAGATTAGATCGATGTATCAGAAGCTGAAAGGTGCTGGTGCCGAGAAATAGAAAGGCTGTTGGTGTGATTTTTGGGATATACTGGGTTGTATCATAAAAGAAAAGACTTGTATTTAATGATTCGGTGACTGTAGTGCACAAGCTGTAAATATAACTGTCTCATCTTAACTGTGGCTCTGATGTATTCGAAGGCTCAAAGATATAAATGGATCTCCGCCTCCGCCTCCGCCATTGAACTACATCGTCGGAGACGCTTCTTCCGCAAAAGGCCGTGGAGCAGTAGAGCTAGTCCTCGTTCCACCACTTTGGTTCCCATTGAACGAGCTAAGATCTTTTGAACAGACTTTCTTCATGCACTACCAATCGCCAAGAGAAGGGAGCCACAATATAAGTGTTCTCCGCTCTTGGCAGCGCCGACTCCGTGCATTATATACATATCTATCATACTCAATCCCACAATGATCTCCTGAGCCACTCTTTTACAGAGCACTTAATACAGACCTATTTGATAGACATCCATCTTTCTTCACAGGTGTGGCGCCTTTTCTCCAGTATTTAAAAGCTCTTCATGAGCCCAATGTTTCTATGCTGGAGTCAGGTGCAGTGAGAAGCATCCTTTCTCTCCAATGTCCCAGAGTAAGATTGAAAAAGAGTCCATAGTGGTCTCTCTTGCTAAAAAAGAGGTCGACAAGACCTCTTCTACCGAGTCTTTGGAAGAGAGTGAACGAGAAGAACCAAATTATGTTGTTGATGAATTCTATAAACCAACTTGGAGGTCAAACATCTGGCCCAACTTTGATTACCCTAAGGATAAACAGAAGACACTTTTCAAACTTGACTTTTGTGTGCTCTTCTGTGCTATGTTCTCCACTTTCATCAAGTATATCGACAAATCCAATCTCTCAGCTGCCTATGTCTCCGGTATGCAAGAGGACCTTAAAATCCTCGGTGATGAACTTTCCTACGCCAACACAGGTTACTCCATCTTTGGTATCATTGCTGGTGTTGCTGGTGGCTTTTTGATGGTACAATTTAACACTAAATGGTATATGATCGGTATCGAATGTCTCTGGACCGTCTTAACTTTCTGCTTTGCCTTCATCAAGACCCCAACTCAAATGGTTGCCTTAAGAACCATCATTGGTATTGAATCTGCTCATTTTTCCATCTTAATGGTGTACATTGGATCATATTATAAGACTTCTGAGTGTTCTAGGCGTTGCAATATCATTAATGCCTTTACTGCTATTGGTCCAATGTCTGCCTTTGCACTTCAGGCTCGTTGTGTCACTTCACTTGATGGTGTCAATGGATTTGCAGCATGGCAATGGCTTTTCTTTGTTGATACAATCATTAGTGTTGTCTGTATCATTACACAAGTGGTTTTCCTACCAAATATCTTGGAGAAGGCTAAGCCAAACTGGATGTTCAGTGAAGAGGAAATCGTCTTCTTAAGACACAGACTCCCACCAAGAAACGTTGATGAGAATGCAAAGAAGCTCAACAGAATCACATGGCAAGATATTAAGAACTTCTTGTTGGATTGGAGAGTTTACTTTGTGTGGTGCTGCTCTGTTTGTTCTGGATTTGGTCAGGATGCTGCACAGGCAATTCCATTCTATTTCAAAGGGTGGAGAAAGATTGATCCAACTTCTTACACAACTGAGCAAGTTAACATCCTAACGATCCCAGCTTATTCAATTCAACTTGTTATTTGCTTTGTTACAGGTTGGATCTCTGATACCGTTTTCAAAGGTCAGAAATGGCAAGTCACGTCATTAGCCTCGATTTGGGTCTCTGTGGTTTGCTTCTTCCTTGCCACACATAAGGTATTTGAAGAGTCAAGGGCACTAATGATGTTCTTCTTTTATAATACTACAGTGGCACAGGGAATTGCAGGTCAATTTTGGGCTGAGACACAAGATCTTTTCGCCCATGATACAAAACTTAGAGCATTTGCATCTAGTGGATTAAACCCAGCTTTCAATATCAGATCTGCTATATTTGGTCCAATCATATACCCATCTAGTAAATTACCAGAGACTTATGCCGGTTATTACACTTCGGGTGCAATCTCGGTCATATATGTTGTTATGATTGCCTCGTATGGTATTTATAAGACATATGTTAAGAGACAAGAGTCTGTGGCTGAGAGGGAACTAATAGAACCAGATGTCGATGCTTGAGTGTCTGTTGGTGGTTATTAGGATATTTCACTTCGTATTCTAATGAGTAATTCAAGTGTCTCTTATTAAGATGGAAAGTGTATTCCAAAGGATTAAAGTGTTGATTATAGTATATTGTGGATATAGATGGGGGGGGGGTATACACCCGAACATCCCACATATATAACACCCGGACATCATTTTATATTAATGGATAATCAATAACTTAATGAATATTGGACCTAAAGACGATATAAAAGATCAAGTAGATTGCTAAAATCTTGGTTAAATTAATGGGATAGTTTTCCTCTTCTTATCTATGAAGTTAGTTATCAAAAATTAGTTATAAATATTGAATATGTTAGAAAATGGGGTGCATATAATCATCATTCAGTTAAAAGGAAGCCACAATTTTTGGTTAAAACCTCAATTTTAACAAGTTTTTAATAGTTTGAAAGCTTATAATGTAGATAAAACTAAAATTGAATAGATTACAACCTCTAATATCCTTTAAATGATCCAATTAAAGCTCCATAAAGGTATCCGGGTTAATGACCCGCGAACCGAACCCAAGTTTAATCTCTCGATGCAAACATCTGGGGAAGTATAAGCGGATCTACAGAGCAACTGATGAACAAATTTAAGTAGACTATATAATCTCCATTGGATCACCGATAAAGGACTCCATTTAGTTCTTTAGTACACAAAGTACACAACACAATGGTCCGCATCGAAGCTCAGCAGTGGACACTCAATAGATACGCAACGTTTGCCGAAGAGGTTAACCTCAATTATGACTCTCCAGATGCTACATTCAAGCTTACTACCAAGACATACGACACAGAAGATCCAGAATTGTTGAAAGATGGTGAGATTCTCTTGGAGACTCTTTATCTCTCCAATGATCCAGCCCAGAAGGGCTGGTTCACCTCCCGCAAGTCATATGTCCCACCTGTTCCACTTGGATCCGTGGCACCATCTCAGGGGATTGGTCGTGTTATTGTATCCAGATCTGATGATTATTCCCCCGGTGATATCATATACTCTCGCAGTGTTGGATGGAGTACTCATAATGTGGTCACTCCGACCCCCTTGGATAGAAAACTCGATGCCTCAAAAGTGCCACACATTACAAAGTTTCTATCTGCATTTGGAACAACTACACTCACGGCATACTTCAGCGCTTTCAAGTATTCTGAAGTGAAACCGGATGATGAAGGCAAAGTCTGGCTTATTAGTGGTGCTGCTGGTGCTGCTGGTTCGTCGCTTGTTCAAATTGTTGCTCATCTGTTCAAGCCAAAGAAGATTATTGCTATTGCTGGTGGTGAAGCCAAGCGGAAATGGGTTGAGTCACTTGGTATTGATGGTAACGTTATTGGTGTTGATTACAAGACGGAAGACTATAAGGAGAAGTTTGAAGAGGCTTTGAATGGGGAGGAGATTGATGTGTTTGTTGATCACGTTGGTGGGTGGATCTTGAACCATGCTATCACTTATTTAAAGACTTTTGGTAAGATTGTTCAAGTTGGTTCGATTGCATCTTACAATGACAACACTAACTTTGTTTTCAACTCGTTCTTTACCGTTACAACCAAGAGATTGCGTATTCAAGGTATGATTGTCATTGATGACATTGCTGACTTCCCTGAGGCATTTACCAATCTGACCGAATGGTTCTCCACTGGGAAGCTTGACATTTCCAAGTTTGAAGAGACTGTTGCCGATGGTAAAGGTGTCCATTTCAAAGATGTTCCAGAGCTCTGGACCGGTTTGTTCACTGGTCAAAACAAGGGTAAATACATCACTCAGGTTGGTGACTATTGAGTAATTGAGCTAGTCAGACTACAATTAACATTACAATTACAACATTGCTTTAAGTGGAGAGGGAGAATAAAGTGTAGTCTCCAATTTTCCATCTTCATTAGGGGAAATGAGAGGTAACTCATTTGACTACTGAGAAACTTTCTCAGAGGCTATTTTACACTTTGAGCAGATGATGACCAAATTCTGAGGTCATAGCAAAGCTTTATCCGTTCGTATTCCAGAAAGTTGTTGGTTCATTAATCGAAGCTTAGCTTCTGTGGTATGCACTTTTGCTTAAGTGCATGAGATGAGGAGATCTCGAGGAATTGGGTTATTTTTATCAAAACCCTGGGTATTGCCGATTTACCACACTTTTGTGTGTATTGCAAATTCCCTGTCCAAGCATCCATCATATTTATAGAGCCAAGAAATCAATGGGTATGAATGCAACATTGGTCTCCCTCCACCTCAAGTCAGATCAAGTACTCACATCTTTACATCATACGCACATGTCGCAGAAGATTGAAAAACCTGTGGATGATCGTGATACACCCCAAATGATGTCATATGAACATCGTATATATCTGTCCTTCAATGTGGAAAGGAACCTCAATCATCCCCTGCTAAAGCCATTGGATGGTTAATCATGTGAAGCCTGTATGACGTCAGCGAACGTATAAGCTGCAGGAGATAGACAATAAGAAGACAGGCACCGAGGCACCGAGACACCGAGTCGTGATTCTTGGTGCCTTTGTGTCTATTCTTGGCCAAATCCTCTGCAGAGATCTCGTATGCACTGGTCGTTTAGATACGTCGAGTGTGTAGCTGCTCGAGAGGATTATGGGTGGAGCAGCTGACTTGTGTTGCTAAATTTGGACTTGTGTTGCATTTTTCCCTATCTCTTTGTTGCCTTCTCAAGCAGCACGATGAACTATCTTTGGAAGCATCATGATGTGCCCTCAAGTGATCTCCAGGTATAAAAGAGAGAGCTAGTTCCACTCAAGTTCCCGCCATCTCACTCTCTTCGCTCACTCCACTCACCAGTATCCAGCAGGTTGACAAACAAACAACCGAACCAATCAATCAAACAATGCAATTCTCCACATCCTCTTTCATCACCATTGCCGCTACTTTGGCCTCAGCCCTCGCACAGACTAATATCACCCTCTCTGCCACTTTTGAAGATGGTTCCACTTCCGCTTTGGCTCCACTTCATGAAGGTGCCGGTTTCTCTTTCCTCTTTGAGTACGACACCGCCACCAACCTCCAGATCGACTATGAGCTCGGTATTATCTCTATCCCATCTTCGGTTAGCGAGGACAGCACGTTCCTTCTCCAGGCCGACGTCGACTCCAAAGAGGTTGCGCCATTCGAGTTCGAAATTGTCTCGGGCCATAACTCCTCTGTCTTCTGGTTCTTGGACCGTCCAACCGGTGGTGAGAGCAGATTGAACGGTGTTGTCAAGGGAGAGGGCTCCTTGATTAAGTTCTATGCCGGTAAGAACGCCACGTACGACCCATACAAATACTCCACAGACAGATTCTTCATCGGTGGCTCTCCTTACGACATTGACTACCTCACCGCTGGTAATGTCACTGACTTGCAGGAGGTTGAGATCTGGGCCAAGCTTGCTTAAGCAAGCTTAAGCAAAGCGTTCAACTTGCATCGAGATCCAGTTTTGATCTCTTCTTCCAGAGGTTCTTTTATCTTTTCAATTCTAACATATCTTGCATTTTATGATCACTCATGATCCCCTCATATTTAATCAGCACATCTTCAAAACACACGCACACACACACACACACACGCAATTATATATAACAACAAGCCTCTTTAAATAAATAGTTTCATACCCTTTAGTCAGCAGTAGTAATCTACAAAAGCTTTAAGCAAAGCTAGAAGAAACATGCTATTTCTTAAAACAATTCACTTCAAGAGCAACTCCCAAAGACCATTCTCGTTTCTATAATCATGACAAACCACAGAAACCAAACAGTAAGAACTGTGAACATTCTGAATCAACTTCCAAGAGGCAGAGTTTCTTTTGTACAGCTTCCCCCATTCGAGCCAAATCGAAAATGCCTCATCTCTCCAAGCCTTGAAAGACTCCTCCTCAATGATGGTAGTCTGCAAGATCTCTCGATCTGGGAACACACCCCATGTCACAGCATTAGACGACTGTGCACCCATCGAGGTTTCAAATCCGCCTTTAGAATCACCAACGTAGTAACTCACAATGCCGAGGTTAGAATCCAACGTTGGCTTGATCTTCGTCTCCCAATCTTCTCTTGGAACGAACAACTCGACAAACGCCTTCTGATACACGTAGCCACCTTTTGGACCCCATCCAAAGATCTTATCATCACTCTTGGCACCATCACAAGCCGGCTGGGAGGCGAGAGAGAAATATCCCCTCTTGTTCAAAGCAATCAACTCTTCCTGAATAATAGCAGTCTCCGGACTCAAACCAAGCTCGGACCAAGGAAGTGCATCAACGGTTCCTGAAAGGTAATTCATGAACACCTTACTGATATCACCAGTGTCAACAGGATACCCCCAAAGCTCATATGCCTTCTTATTAGCAATCTTCAAAGAAGGACCATAACCATCAATCTCACCATAAGCTGGGGATCTAGAGTCACCAAAACGACCATTAGGGAAATCATCCCATGTAGCACCACGACCAAGCGTACCTTCACCAGTTGAAATAGCCAAGATTTCCTTCTTTGTTGGAACAGAAAGCTTGAAAGATGCTGCATCTTCAAATGCAGCTTCTTTACGAACACGATCAACAAGAACCTTATTAGAAGTGTTTGTTGAAGAGGAACGTCTCTCTTTCTTCTTGACACCCGGTGGGAATGAAATATCGGTATCCATGATATAATCACCATCTTTATCGTTTCTATCGATAACTGTGTTAAGGAGAGAAGAAGTTTCAACAATCTGTGCAATTGCCTTTTCCAAATTCAAAGTGTAGAAATGGAAACCTCTAATTCTTCCATTGGTACGGGAATAAAGCTCATGAATCATATCCTTGAGCACTTCGACACCAACGGATTTCACTTTATCATCATCGTGTTGGATGTTCTCTGGGAACTTTGCAATGATGGAATCTGGGATAGAGGCATGTGACAACTTGGCAGCACGATGGAAAAGCTGATAAGTGTTGATTGGCATCAATCCTGGTAAGATTGTGATATCTGGTGACACTTGCTCACGCACCAATTGCTCAAAAGTGAGGAACTTCTCAACATCGTAAAACAACTGAGTGATGATGAAATCGGCACCAGCATCAACTTTCTCCTTGAGGAATGGCATATCCTTCTCGACAGATTGCTCGGAGCAATCGGCACCTTCACAATGACCCTCTGGGTATGCAGCGACACCAATGCAGAAGTAATCACCATATTGTTCCTTGATGTATCTCACGAGATCCACAGCATGTTGGAAATCGGCATTGTTTGGAACAAAGTATTCCTCTCCACGAGGTGGATCACCTCTAAGGGCCAAGATGTTTCTAACACCTGCAAGCTTGGCCTTGGCAAGAGCATCATCAATGATGCTCTTATCAATGTTTGTACATGTCAAGTGCATACACGTGGTGAGATCCATCTCCTTAGATGCGGTCTGGATCAATGAAAGGGTTTTCTCCGCAGTTGACCCACCGGCACCCCAGGTGATGGTGACAAAGAGAGGACTCATTGCAGACATACGCTCCATACGAGCGAGCAAGTTGCGAATACCCTAATTTTGAGGTTAGTAGGTGTTCAGTCAGCCCTAAGGACCCCATTTCCGTTCTTGATGAGGGTATACTGGGGTGATTACATACCGGCTCAGTCTTTGGAGGGAAGAACTCGAGGGAAAGAAAGACATCATCCTTGCCCAAAGCAGCAATTTTCTCCTTAACAGTGGCCATTATGGGAAGAGAAGACAAATGATGACTCGTTGACCTAAGGCTGTAGAGATGATAAACAGGACAAATAAGATCAGAAGCAAACACCAAAAATGGGTTTTGGCCGGACTTTCATTTCTTCGTCGCCACGCGAAGTGGGAAAGGAAAATGGTAGGGGACACACTCGGAGTCATAGTTGATATTTATTCTTCTCTTAATGATGTTTCTCTGTCTCCTGTTGATTATGACTTGTTAAAGTCTTTCATTCTACCTAGGGATAGCTTTTAATGGCATGAAGCTGTACGTAGCATGAAGCTGTACGTTTCTGGTAAAGAGTTGAGGATAGACTCAAATATGAGATACCAGTCTACCATCACTTTTGCAACAAGGACAACTCGCCCTTATGAATACACCACAGTTTCCTCTCACTTAAAATAGCTTATAATCTCTCGTTCAAATAAGGCTCGTCTAATGGTGCTCAAAAGTATGAATCTGAATGGTGATTAAGGTGAATTCTAGATCTGGAAAGACTTGAAGCGTATACCATAAAAGACTGATAGATCCATTGCTGAGAAGTCGTCGATTCCTGGGACAATCAACATGTCTGATTATGTTGATTTGAGTGTGGAGGTTGCCCTCGCAGAGGAAAGAGTGACTGAACTCAACCATCCATATCGACAGCCTCAATCCTCTTCTTGAGATATGTCATATGCTTCTGTTGTAAATCCTGGTTCCATTCAGGAACGAGACCACCCAAGAATTCAACATTATCTTGATTGAGAAGTAAGACACCTTTAAACAACTTTGTACCAGCCTTGACTAGAAGCTTTGTTCCCAACTGGATCGGGAACCCTGAGCTAAAGTTCTTACCAGAGAGAAATGACAACTTACCCAACTCGATACCATATGCTACATTACCAGAAGTGTCCTGTAACGTAAGCTTAAAAGTGGCATTGGAATTGTTGATTGTGTTTCCCTGTTTGGCTTCTTGCTCTTGTTGGTTTCCCTGGTCATCGCCTTCAACGTTGATCTGTCGTACGATTCGTTGACGTGTATACTTGAGTCTATCTGCACCGACACCTTCAACGTCATACGAGGACATTAGCTCATCATACTGGTCCTGAATGGAATGAGATACGTTCTCGAGAAACACCATCTGAAAGAGCGTATCCCTTTCGACATGAGCCACGTCAGGGTCATATGTAACGCGTGATCCGGCGAGTGCTCGTTGCGATTTGGGATCTGAAGAGAATGAGAGAGATCCCTGAGGAGTACGTGCAATGTCCTTCGTGAGATAGGCGACCATTGGTGACGGTCGGTCTTCCTTATAAGTCGAGTTGAGAGCGTCAAGAGTTGAAGAGTTCAAATGGTGTTTAGCCGCGGAGATGTAAAAGTAAACAAAGGACGCGATGAGGGTGGCAAGCAACATTACATTATCAATCGCTGAACTTTGAAGCGGGCGGTTCGTCACAATGTCACTATTTGTGGAACAGGATTCTGATGAAGAAGTGGTGCTTAACTTGAATAACGTACCTGATGATGATGCTCCGCAACCGCCCGATTCAAAGGAGCTCGAGGAGCCGCCAGAGTACCCACTTATCCCACGAGACGAGCAAGAAGAAGAGAACAACTTGCTGGACCAGGTTGACCCAGTTGATATCTCGCTAACACTGCCGCTGAAGTTCCAGCAGTTGATATTAGAAGATCTCATTGCAGATGATTCGTTGTTGATTCTGGGGAAGGGTCTTGGTATGGAACCCATCGTGGCTAATCTACTCCACACTCTTAGCGCTCCAGCTACCATTGCCAACGTCACCAAACGCAGTCTTGTCATTCTCCTTAATGCCTCAGAGGAGGATAATGGTAAGATAGCAGACGAACTCACAGAACTCTCATGGATTGATGATTGTAACGATGGTACCAGGGAGAATCAAGAAAGTAGGCGGCCCTTTGTCGTTATCAGAGGTGAACAGTACACACCAGATAAGAGAAAGGCGCTTTATCTCCAGGGCGGTATAATGAGTGTCACTTCTAGAATCTTCATTGTCGATCTCCTAACACAGATTGTTAATCCACAGTTGATAACGGGACTCGCTGTATTACACGCAGAGAAGATCTCAGATACAAGCAACGAGAGCTTCATTGCTCACATGTATCGACAAAAGAACAACTGGGGCTTCATTAAGGCATTCTCTGATACTCCAGAACCATTCGCCACCGGATACTCACCATTGCATAAGAAACTTAAGGACTTGAGACTCAAGCGAGTACTGTTATGGCCGAGATTCCATATTGATGTCACCAAGAGTCTTGTCTCCAAGAATACCAAGTCAGTTACCGAGGTCAAGGTTGCAATGACTGAGTCAATGAGGCACATCCAGACGGGTATCATGGCATGTCTCAAGAAGTGCATTGAGGAACTACGGAGAAAGACACCCACGCTGGCCATTGAATACTGGTCAATTGAGAATGCACTAGATGTTAACTTTGTGAATTCTATACATAGAATCCTTGATCCAAATTGGCATCGCATCTCCTATGACACCAAGCAATTGGTTAAGGATATCAAACTTCTAAAAGATCTTCTCAAGTGCCTCATGTCATACGACGCTGTTGCCTTTTATCAAATGATTCAAATTGTCCTTGAAGCTAATCGTCCCTCCGTTGATAAGAAATCCGCAGAGTCCCCCTGGCTCATGGCTGAAGAATCCCAGGCGGTCATCACATACGGTAAGAAAAGAGTGTTTGACAAAGACGAATACGTTCTTGAAGAGCAACCGAAATGGGAGCAATTGGCAATCTTGCTTGAAGACATTGTCACCGAGAGGGCACATGATGCAACCAAGACTGGTCCAGTGTTGATCATGTGTTCAAATGATAGAGTTAAGAGAACACTGAAAACATTCCTACATTCCATGAGAGAAACTGAACAAAATGATGGAATTAGATCGTCATACTCTGGAAGAAGAATGATGATGAACATGATACAGCAATACCTCGATTCCCAAGATTTGAAGAAGACTGTGACATCCACGATCAAGCAAGCCAACACGCTAGAGGGCGATGACGAATCTCAAGAGCTTCACATGACTCGAGCATTTGCAAGAGTGCCAATTTCAACAAAGAGAAGAAGAACAAGGGGTGGTGCTGCCGTTGCTGCCGTGAATAGACTTCACAGTGCTCCTGTTGCGGGTGATGATATCGAGTCTAAGATGAACAAGGATGATGTCGATATGGAATTGATGGAGCTTGACACGTTAGATGATGAAGAGGTTGTCGCTGTTGATGATGAGGATGGTATCATTGCACTGGAAGATTCGATTGAGTCGGGATATGCAACTGAACCAGGGCGCTATTATGAGTATATTGATCGTGAGAACCAAGTGATTGTGGAAAAGTACAGCGGTAAGACTGATGATATTGTTCTCCAGGAGTTGATGCCATCTTTCATCATTATGTTTGAGCCAGACCTGGCCTTCATCAGACGGGTCGAGGTTTATCAGGCTGTTCACAGGGAAAACCCGGCTCGTACCTACTTCATGTACTATTCTGACTCCGTCGAGGAACAACATCATTTGACATCTATTAGAAAGGAGAAAGAGGCATTCACCAAGCTCATCCGTGAGAAGTCTACGCTTGCATCTCACTTTGAATCTGATGAAGATTTTAACAAGTTCCATGTTCGCAAATCACAAGTCATGAACACACGTATCGCTGGAGGCGCTCAATTTCGTGATTCAAACCAGGAATCACAGATCCTTGTTGATACTCGTGAGTTCCGTGCTCCACTCCCTGGTCTCCTGCATCGGATTGGACTCAAAGTGATCCCACTGACACTCACTGTGGGAGATTACATCCTCACTCCGAAGGTTTGTGTTGAGAGAAAATCCATTGCGGACTTGATTGGAAGTTTCAAGAGTGGTCGTCTTTATGAACAATGTGCTCGTATGTCGAAATACTACGACCTCCCTGCTCTCTTGATCGAGTTTGACAACAACCAATCTTTCTCTCTGGAACCGTTCTCGGAGACGAGGGCCAGACCATCAAACATCAAGGCTACACATCCATCGTCAAGCTCAAAACTGCAAGAGGATATTCAGAGAGACCTTGCTGCACTGGTGATAAACTTCCCAAAGATCCGTATATTGTGGAGTTCGAGTCCATACCAGACTGCTGAATTGATGCTGGAGTTGAAAGCGGGTAGAGAGGAACCGGATATTGTCAAGGCTGTGAACGCTGGTCTCAGCGAG
Organism: Petasospora fabianii; assembly: GCA_022641835.1. Taxonomy (NCBI): domain Eukaryota; kingdom Fungi; phylum Ascomycota; class Saccharomycetes; order Phaffomycetales; family Wickerhamomycetaceae; genus Petasospora; species Petasospora fabianii. The sequence continues at coordinate 225,413 of CP048718.1, read as the reverse complement.
GAGAAACAGAGGGACAATGTCTTGTTGAGTAACAACATCGTAACACTTCTTCAAAACATTCCTGGAATTACCAACCCAGATTATTACAACATCATGAGAAAGATCAAAGATGTTAACAAGCTTATGCAGATGTCAAAGGCTGAGTTGTCTCGCATCGTTGGTGAGGATCTTGGTGATCGAATCTTTGAATATCTCTCCGAAAACTACAAAGACTGAATGAAAATACACCACAATTATCATTATCGTTACTATTATTATAGTTCTTTTTCTCTAGTAGTACAGTACAAACTTCATATTCAAACCACCAGTAAAAATACATATCATGATGATGGAATCAAAGCCTGGTTGATTCTCTTTAGTGAACCAGATAAAGTGATGATCTGATCAATGATTGTCACGTCGATCGAACTCAGCAAAGAACCCAGGATGGCATCAGCTGGAAGCTGGATCTTTGCCTTTTCAAACATCTTGATATCCTCACTTCTATCCTGGAAATCAACAGTGGCCAATGCCTTCTGAGTTAGCGTGTTAACGACACTCAAAGCTCTGATGGATATAAGCTTCAGAGTCTCATTCTCGTTAGGTCTTGCAGAATAGGCAGCCAAAAGGAGAGCTAATCTTGTCAAACCATTACCGATAGACTCGGCACTGCTCAACCATGTTAGTGCAATATTACCTTCAGACACCTCAGTTGGAATCATCTCGGCAATGAGGGCAGCCGCAAGCAAGGACTGCAAAATGGCAGCATCTCTTTCCTGCAATAGAGGCTGCAAGGCCAAGCTGTTCAATGGGATAATCGACATCAAGTGGCGGAAGACACGAGTCAGCAAAGTCATGTGAGAGTTGTCATCACCAGCGTACAACTCAACCAACTTCTTATTTTGATCAACTAACTCAGTCGGTGTGCTTGGATCATAGGTACCTGTCAACACACCTTGGAAAAACTGCTTGTTTGGAGGGTCACGAGCAATAAGCTTGGCAAGAACGTCGACGCCATGAGAATGATACTTGTGAGCAGTTGGGATGTACTCCGGGATGAGCAAATTCTTATCATCTGGCTCATCAGCACCGAATGAGAGAATCAACACCAAAATGGTCAAGGCCTCGTTGTGAGATCTCAACTCCAACAAGTGGGAGATGTTCATCAAGATGATCAATGCATCCTTGAGGAAACCCAATCTTCTTCTAGTGAAGAAGAACTTCTCACCATGAGCAGCAACAGCAAATACCAGCTTGAACAAGAAGTCCTTGAAGAGATCATTAGCAGCAAGGGCATTTGGATTATACTCAACAAAGGAGGTGTTTCTGAAAATCATAGAGATCGTCATTAATTGGTCAATCAAGAGCACCTGACGATCCTCAGCGGTTCTAGTATGGATCGAACTGAATGGATGTTCAGTCTCTGAACGGACAGCAGCCAACATTTCAGAGTATGATGGGACAGTAAACTTCTCAGGAACATCAAGAGGAGGCGACAGAGACTCAGAGCTCTCGGAATTCGACTTGGACACGTTACCATTGTCCTGGTCATCAATCTCCATGATATCGGCTTGCTGTGTCGATGAGTCTTGTGTGATCTCATCCTGGATAGGTTCACCACTGAAGGAATCAACCTTAATTTCAACCTCATCATAGTCCTCATCCTCATTGACATACTTCTTGAAAATCTCATCAACACGAGTTGGGGCAGATGCATCAATATTCTCCAAGTCAATCTCATCAAATCCAACTTCCTCTCTTGGATCAACACCAGACAACAGATGATCCAAGACCCTGGAACCCAAAGTTGCCAAAGAATCTAGGAACTCAGGACATTCACTCAATGGGATAGCCAAATTGTTGTCAGCAGAAGCAACCAAAATGGTGTTTAAGGCAGTGTTCACCTCCGAGTCCGAATCGGACTCCAAACTCATTGTCAATGCATGGATATTGATAGCACCAAGCTCTGGGGCAAACAGGAAGATTGGCTTAGCTGTATCAATCTGCTCACCAACCTGGGAAAGTGATTTAACGTCATACCCAGCATGATGGTCAAGTAATCTCTGCTCTGGAATGTAATTCTTGACGATACCAGGAGTAGGAGCAGGCTGCTGTGGAAGTGGTGCCTGTGGTAGTTGGCTCTTGGTAGGTGGTTGTAAAGGCTGTGCTGGACTTTGGATATTCTGTTGAACAACCAATGGTGAAGCATGCTCCGAGCTCTTGCGAGATCCACTCGTATGTCTTTGGATCTGATTTTGAGCTTGACTATGGGTAAGCGGCGATCCTCCAATAGAGCCGTGACTCTTTCTGGTGGCTGCAAATTGCGGCTGGCCCACTTGAGGCTGTGGAGGTATGCTCTGTGTTGGTGGTGGGGGTGGTTGGATATTGGAGGCATGCGTTGGAACAGGTGTAGGCAGTGACGTACCAGTAGGCACAGTCGTACTGGCAGGCTGTGCTATATCTGGACTTTGCTGACTCTGAGAGGGTTGACGTTGTTTCATAAGATCTGCCTGTTGCTTCTGAAGCATCTGTCTTCTGGCCTGTAAATCTCTTTGACCTTCTGGTGTACCAGCATACTGCTCAAATGGATGCAAGAAGTCAACATATGCCTTCGTCAATTGTCTAATTGTGTCCTGTTCTGTATTCAAACCAAGCTTCTGAGCAACGACTCCCCACTGATTCTGTCTTGCAACATTAGCAGAGCCGCCCAATCTTGCAACCAGAGCGTACAGGAAAAAAGGATGGAATTTCTTACCACCAACAACAGGAATGGAATTTAACGGTGTACCTCTTTTGTTCATGAATTCAGTCAATGTTCTCATGAAGAGCTCAACCTGCATGGCACTCTGCTGCTGTTGGAGCCTTCTCTGTTGCATCTGCTCAGGAGTCATATTACCATCAGGAGTTCCTTGTGTCTGCATGTTCATTAGCGGGGTTGGCTGGTTTGGTATCTGTGGAGTAGCGGAAGCAGAGATAGATGGCTGTCTCTGTACGTTTGTTCTTTGACTACCGCTGAATGGGAACTGATTGCGAGAGCCGGCCACATCAGTTGGCAATCTTGGACTTTGTTGTGACTGGTGTGGCTGTTGCAAAGGCGGTTGTTGTTGTTGTTGTTGTTGTTGGTGATGATGTTGCTGTTGTGGTTGCTGTTGTGGTTGTGGTTGTGGTTGTTGCTGTTGCTGTTGATGCTGATGTTGGTGTTGTTGATGCTGTTGCTGTTGATGCTGAGCTTGTTGTTGCCTCTGCTGCTGTTGCTGCTGCTGAAGCTGATGCAGTCTCATGACCTGTTGCTGCTGGAACTGCTGGAACATTTGCTGCTGCTGTTGTTGTTGTTGGGGGTTGTTACCACCAGGCTGTTGCAGCTGATTCTGATTCTGATTCTGATTCTGATTCTGCTGATTTGGATTCTGCTGATTTGGATGCTGCTGATTCTGATGCTGTTGGTGTTGTTGCTGTTGGTGCTGCTGTTGGTGCTGTTGCTGTTGTTGGTGCTGCTGCTGTTGCTGAAGGAATTGTTGTTGAAGCATCTGCTGCTGTTGAAGTCTGTTCGGATTGGCACGCTGTTGAAGAGCAGCAATCATTGCAGCTTTATCCATAGCCATTGATGGGCTCATTTGTGGCTGGCCCTGATTCTGTGGTTGTGCTTGATTCTGTGGAGGTATTGTAGGGTTGTGTGTGTTTGGAGAAAAGACATTTGGCGGGAATCCTTGGTTCTGAGGTGGCTGTTGTTGTTGTTGTTGGTACATCTGGTTACCGGCACCATTGTTACCATTGTTACGGTCACTCAAGAGACTCTGAATCAAATCATTGGTATCGCTTGGTCGTTGAAGAGGGGTCTGCTGTGGCATTGGGGAGTTATGCTGTGGCATCTGTCGTTGGAACTGGTTCTGATTCTGGTTCTGGTTCTGGTTCTGACTCTGGTTCTGATTTTGATTCTGCTGGTTCAAGATTGCAGCGGGACTGATTCCCATATCAAAGGAGCTACCGTTAGAATTGTTACCTTGGATATTCGAGCCCATTCCCATTCCCACACCAGAGCTGTTGCTTCCACCGCTGTTCTGTGGCATGCCGCTGTTGATGTTATTCGAGTTTGAAGTACCTGCGCCGTCATTGTCGTCCATGAAGTTTAGAAACGAACTCATCACTTGGTCATCGTTTCCCGGGTTATTGAACCCGTCATCGCCCCAGTAGTTATCTCCCATTGTGGCGGTAAGCGCTGTGTTTTAACAGTGTTTTGATTGTGGCGGCTAACGGTTAAAGGCTGGCGGCTGTTGTTTTGATGTTGAAGTTAGTCTCTTTCCCCTGGTCTAATTATCTCGACGCGTTCTTCCTATGCTGAGAATTACGCTGTGGGGGTGCGCGCTTTGGCGGGGAAAGTAGGTGGCTCTACGCGTAATATTCAGAACGCACAGGACCTTACAACCATTATAATGTTAAGAATAGTCATTAATTCGTTTAAAGATGTACATCAAGAGAGAGGGAGACAGAGAGAGAGAGAGAGAGAGGGAGGGAGGTAGAGATTAGAAGTACGAGATATGCTTACCGTACCACAGAGAAGACACAGGCATGGCCTCTAAACCTGTCTTCTTCTGCGAGAACATACCAGTAACATCACCATAGTCAACTTTCTCATTATCTTCTTCCCACTCCATATCCACACCATCGTTCTTGATCAATGCCTCTTTAGCTGTTCCCCAAGAGAAACGCACAACCTGTGACCAACCAAAGATCTTATCAACACTTGAGTTTAACCATCTCTTGGTGTTTGGGTCAGATGGATAACCGGACCCCCATTGCGTTTCAGTAGAATACAATTCTCTTTTGCTCATATTCAAACTGAAATCTCTAGTCACTTTAGCACAGATACTCGCAGCAGAAACGACAGGGAACAGAGCATCAGCTTTCTTTTCCACCCTGATTTTCAATTGTGGGAACCTTTTTTGTAACTTTGCCTGATAACTAACTGGTGGACCCACTGTATCAACAAAGATCTCTTTTAAATTCACACCAAGATCTAAAACTTCCTGAATCAGATTCATAGTGGCATCATGAGCCTGTTCGTTTAAATTATAATTACCGGCATTACGAGATCTGAGCATACCAGCACTAATATCGAGAGCACTCATACTTCTTGTTGCCCATCCAACATTCTCTATGAGTTCAGATCCAGGTGTACACATCTCTTGTAATAAAGATGTTCTCTTTTGTTCAGTCAATGTCTTAGAGTCGGCAAATCCGTATTTCTTAAGTTCGTTCTCGTATGAAGTGAGACAGTATGAGATACCATATACCATTGGACCTAGTACAGGACCTCTACCTGCTTCGTCAACACCTAGACGCACTTCACCTTGAGGATTTTCAAGAATCCTTTTTGGGATTGGTGTATGATGTGTATGCGAATGAGAATGTCCTGGGAGAGATGGTGGGAACCAACTCACTTGATCGTCGTTCTGCTTGGTCTCTGGCTCATTATCTTCCGGTGTAGAGTCTGGTGTCGAGACGGCTGGTGTGACTTCTGGAGAGGTGGCCTGGGGCGTCTCCTCTGAGGAGTCAGTGGCAGAAGCAGCTGCAGTTATAGCAGCAGCACTCATTTATATGTTTAGTTTGGGATTTTGAAGGAGAGTTGAGACAGAGAGTTAAGACAGAGAGAAAGAGACGCGTCGCTTCAACTTTTCGTGTTTTCGCGTCAGGGCCATACAAAGATCTGGGGCCAGCAATTTGGGTCTTTCTTGTTATCTAATTTATACAATTAGGACCAAAAAATGCCGACACAACCGATGAAACACCCTCTTTTTGATAAACTCAGATCCAAGAGGTTCATTTTAGCTTCTACATCTCCAAGACGGATTGAGATCCTTACACAGATGGGCATTCAGAACATCCATGTTGTGCCGTCAAACTTTCAAGAGAATCTTGATAAGACCAATTACACTCCCAAGGAGGTGAGTTGTATGTAGAGGGGCACACACTGACAATAGATACTAACAATTCGTCAGTATGTGAGAAACACAGCTCTTGGAAAAGCTCGTGCAGTGTATGATCAACTTGTGAGTTATGTCATCACCACTCATCTCATCTCGGGATGGAAAGACTAACATGATCTAAAAAACAGAAGGCGAACAACGAACATGAGAATACAGTGATTGTATCAGCGGATACGGTAATTGAACTTGAGGGCAAGATCTACGAAAAACCACGCAATGCAGAGGAACAACTGATAAATTTGAAGAAGTTCCGTGATAGCGCATCCCCGCAGCATGTTCTCTCCGGTGTCATTGTCATAGTAGATGGTGTTGAATTCACTCATGTCGAGGATACAGGTATCGTGTTTGACCCAGAGGTATCAGATCAACTATTGGAGGCGTATGTGGGGACAGGAGAGGGTCTAGACGTTGCTGCTGGATACAGAGTGCAGTCCCTAGGAGCACTATTGATGAAGAGGATCGAGGGTGACTACTTCAACGTTGTAGGGTTGCCCTTTAGAGGAACCTTTGTGCTTTTACAAAAAGCACTTGGTGTGTAGACAATACACTTGAACACATAACATATATAGTACATAACACTTAAGACATAAGTTAGTACATAACACATAGATAGAACAGTAAAGACCCCCCACCTCATCGACACCCCACGAATTCGCGAAACCTTTTTTTTTATTGAGTGGTGTTCGGGTGTTGCTCACCCGATGGCACCACCTGTCGGCTCTCCCACGACTTTTGACCAAAGGTTAAACTACTACACGCTCACTAACCCGCAACAGACATTGTTAGAGTACATCAGCAATCCACACAATGTCCATGCTCTCCTTCGCCAGAGTCACTGTCCGTCCGGCAGCTCGTGCTCTTCCAAGGTATGCTATCTTTGGTGCTGCCGTTGCTTCCTTATGGGTGTTTTTCGATGCTTTAACCACTGTCTCGGTGGGGTCTTCATTTAACATATCTTTCTTTAATGGCTATGTTGTTGGTTTGATTGTCAAACACCCGATCTAAGGACAATTGGTTCTATTTATGTGTTCAAGATACTAACAAACCTTGCTTTAGATGCACTCAGATGTCTAAGTTCGCTGTGCGTTTCCAGTCCTCTTACCCACCACACACCATCATCGGTATGCCTGCTCTCTCTCCAACCATGACACAAGGTAACCTCGCCGTCTGGAACAAGGCCGTTGGTGATCAGCTCTCCCCTGGTGAGGCCATCGCCGAGATCGAGACCGATAAGGCTCAGATGGATTTTGAATTCCAGGAGGATGGTTACCTCGCTAAGATCCTCGTTGAGGCCGGCGCTAAGGACGTTCCAGTCAACACCCCAATCGCCGTTTACGTTGAGGAGAAGAGTGACGTTGACGCCTTTAAGGACTTCACAGTTGACTCCGCTGCTGCTGCTCCAGCTAAGGAGGCTCCAAAGGAGGAGAAGAAGGAGGAAAAGGAGGAGAAGGCTCCAGCTAAGGAGGAGGCTCCAAAGAAGACCTCTTCCCCATCCTCTGGATCTGCCCCAAAGAAGGCCGCTGGTGACAGAATCATTGCCTCTCCATTGGCCAAGAACATTGCCCTCGAGCACGGTATCTCCCTTAAGGGTGTTGCTGGCTCTGGTCCAAACGGTAGAATTGTCAAGGAGGACGTTGAGAAGCTTGTCGCTGAGGCTTCTAAGGCTCCTAAGACCGCTGCCGCTCCAGCCGCTTCCCAAGGTGCCGCTGCTGATGACTACATTGATATTCCAATCTCAAACATGCGTAAAATCATTGGTAAGCGTTTGTTGGAGTCCACACAGACCAACCCATCTTATATTGTCTCTTCTCAGATCTCTGTCTCTAAGTTGCTTAAGCTTAGAGCTTCTTTGAACGCTGCTGCCAACGACCGTTACAAGCTTTCCATCAACGATATCTTGATCAAGGCCATCGCCGTTGCTGCTAGACGTGTTCCAGAGGCTAACTCTCACTGGATAGAATCTGAGAATGTTATGAGACAGTTCAACAATGTTGACGTCTCGGTTGCCGTTGCCACTCCAACTGGTTTGATTACCCCAATCGTTAAGAACGCCCACACTAAGGGTCTTGCTTCCATTTCCTCTGAAGTTAAGGACCTCGGTAAGAGAGCTAAGGACAACAAGCTCCTTCCTGAAGAGTTCCAGGGTGGTACCATCTGCATTTCTAACCTCGGTATGAACCCAGCCGTCAACATGTTCACCTCTATCATCAACCCACCACAGTCAACTATCTTGGCCATTGGTACTGTCCAGAGAGTTGCCGTTGAGGACAAGTCCGCTGAGCACGGTTTCTCCTTCGATGACAAGATCACAATCACTGGTACCTTTGACCACAGAGTCGTTGATGGTGCTAAGGGTGGTGAGTTCATTAGAGCCTTGAAGGAGGTTGTTGAGAACCCATTGGAGTTGTTGCTCTAGATCCGCTAATGACACACATATGTACTGCTATAGCCAGAAAATGAATATTCACGGTACGATTGATTTTAAATTGGTTTGTGTTTGTAGATTCTCTTCAACGTGTTTCCTTTTATCGACATAGCGACGCCTCCAATGGACAATCAAGCAATCAACAAAACAACAACCGAACAGGATGAAAAAGGGACATTGTAAACGCCAACTGCCAATACCTCATGTCTCAAAACAGTCTTCTACTACGTCTTCCTATGGGTATAGTTTACTGTAAGTTGATTCTTTTCAGCTTGGAGATGCATATAGTGTAAACGAAATTCGTGTTGCTCAGATGAGACGAAAGATATAGCGGTGTGATGATTGCTATGGTACATTATGTATAGTTCGTAATATAGCACCTCATTGAACGACTCTCTAAATCATTCACAAAAATGGACAGAGATCTATAATAGATTAGTATATGGGCTAATAACCAAATATCTTCTTCGGTGTCCAGTAACACCCCTTCTCCAAAGGATTCTCGGCACCCCAATTGATCCCTTTAGCTTGCCCCTAACGATAATCCATTGAGATGGTGCTTCCAATGTGTTATTGAGCAACCAAAGAGACATAAGTGAACCTACAAAGCACAAAACCGTGTCTCCTACACCAGTTTTTATAGAGACATCATCAGAAATCATGGATATCTATGACGAATATGAAATACGAGAAAATGCAGGAAAGCGCGCAAAATATGCATAAACAAGCATAAACATGCATAACCAAATCATAAATTTAACCGAACTAAAGCATCGTTATACACTGATATCTTCTTCTTTGGTATCTAAACAGTGCTCTCAGGTTGACACACTATCTATAATGATTAGAACTCTTGTAGCTATCAAAACATAATAGCTGGTATCATGCAGTCACTTGAGGGGTTTGCCCCCTGGTGCTCGCCACCGAAAGCAATAGGTACGTTGGAAAGGGAAAACAACCGTATACAACGAAGAGCTCGTTTCAAAAGCGTTTCTAAGCCAATAGAGGGTAGACAGTGAGCACAAATACTCCAACAGTAGCTTGTATGCCTTGCTAATCCCAATTCCATTGTGTATGATTGTCCTTTCGGTCTGACGACTTGATCAGCGATGTGGCGAATTTCCAACATCTATTACCTGATCATACACAATGGCATCACCTCCATACGACGCTCACTCGCTTGAAATAGAATCAGGTGGCTTACTTCTACTATTATAGATGCTTTGATTTCCAAACGTGCCACTCATTGCATCAAGACATGCAAAATAAAGGGCTTCTACTTCTAGCCGAGCAACACGTCGAGCTACGACAAAGCGTTAACTCGAGCTCTGTATCCCAGTATAATCATTCAAACTACCTTGGATCACTGCTCATCTATCCAATAACAGTAATGAAGCTTTATTCACCCTTGTAAAGCCAGATTATGGACGATTATCAAAGATAGTTGACAGTATAGGCCCATGACGCGCATACCTACACTACCTCAACTGGCTTCTTTTGACAATAACTCAACCAGCGCAGCACATACAGCTACATAGATCCCATCATTGTATTACTACAGAGCCCTTTCACACTCTTGGGGGCTTTAGTTACGCATAGAAGCCTTGGTTGGCTCTCCAGCGCCTTCCTACAACATAGCCAGCTATGACCCTATACCTACGAAAAATCGGACATGCCCCCGCTCACCCATGATTACCCAACATTTTTAACCCCACTGGGACCATTAATATAGCAAGGAAGGGCCTCTTGCTTTAATGGTGGCCTCTACGTTGAAACCACAGGTTGTGTGCAAAGAGTTGGGCCCCAGTGAATTTGTCCGATGCCTCACTCACTATGGTGAGGCATCACCTCACTGCCTATGACGATTCATGGCCACCTGAGTATCCCCACCTGGGGGAAGAACAACACCACCGGGGTATCATCCACCACTCTGTCCACCCTGTCTATGTTCAACGTTAGTACCTCTTCCCAGGGGCCGCGGATCTACTTTTGGGTCAGCGTAAGGCTTTTCCCACTGCCAGGGACTATTCGGGATAGTCGTGTCCAGAGACCACCAATTCCTTCCTATTCCATCCTAGGTGGCACTCTGACGACCATCTCCGTAGTCTTTACCTGGGGGGAGAAGTGTCCGACATCCTGGGATGACCCTCCAGGATTTCTCCACCTGTCTGCGAGGGACACCACCTAGGGTTTGCCGACTTCCCCCGTTCGGGTTGCCAGGCACAGGGGAATCCGGAGCCTACTATTGAGGTGCACACGAGCCCCCATGTCACTGTCCCAAGAAGGAAGCTCACACCCCGATGACTGTCGTGGTAGGTCTAGTCCACCGTCATGTGCGAGGCCATACTGGCTTCCCCCTCGTTAGATGGGGCCAGCGGGAGGTGTACGGAGTCCTTCAACTAAGAGGTATAACACCGACCTCCATGCAGACACTGACCCCGAAGAAGCACTGGCCCTTAGGGCACCCTAGACATGTATTGTATACAAGCAGGGTGTGATAGATGGCAACGGACTCCTCCCTGCTCGCAGCTCCTCTTTGGCTGGGCATCCTTCAACTCCGACTTCAATTGGTATATGTCACATGTGGACGATTCCCCTGAGACCAATCCACCTCTCTGAAAAGCTGTCAACTGACAGCTTAAGTTACGACATGGGTGTTCAGTATCTTGTCAGAGAGTGCGGATGTAATGAATGAAGGCAGTTAGCTCATCAGCCTCGACAAGCGAGGACACATGTGAAGACACATGAGTAGACATCACTTCCACCAACTTAACTGACTCGACACATGAACATACAACAGTCACCGTGGTCCAGTAAGCCTTGTGGGAGCTTATATCTGCAGTGCTTTGTCCATATGAGATACTGGAATGGAGGCAGTTAGCTCACCTGCCTTGACTTATAGATAATCCAAAAGGATGTATCATGCAAGGACACACATGTAAACATGTGTTAAACCAGTAACCCATCAGACATAGCACCGGAGGTCCACAGTGTCTATTGACGCATAAGTTCGGAGAGGGGGAAAGGGGATCGTTAGTTCAGAGTCTTGTGTCAGTAGTTGAAAGCAGTGAATGAAAAGCAATTAAGCTCTTCCCCTCGACCTATAGATAGAAGTACCGCAACACTCCTAAAATGCAAGTTCACATGTGTAGACACATGGTAAGACACCACTCTCAGCCAAAACTGACTCGATTACTGAACATAACCACAATAATGAAAGCAGGAAAGCACGGCCTCCCCGAAGGGGTCAAGTAGTGTAACATCAATGGGAAGTGTCCTGCATCTCCAAGCCGTACCGAGCAGTGTGACAGTATAACTATATAAAAGCAAAGAGAGACAGATGAACCACAGGACTCATGTATTGAAGCTGACTAAAGAAGAACCGAATGGAATAAAGGCATGGTTAGCTCTTCAGCAACGACAACTGGTAGTGACAAGCACAGAACCACGCGATGCACATGGGTCGACTAGAGTCGAAGTACATGTAAACCAAACTGAAACCTTCCATTGATCAATATTCCTTGCATAAACCAGTAGAATCTGCTCAATGCCCATGATTGTATCCTGATCGAGATGAGTTAAGTGAGAAGTAAGAGCCCAGTCGCAGAGTAGCCAGCGCCACATGACCCAAACATCCATCACCGGCATCATCAAGACCTTTCAACAGATCAAAGAACACTTCATTATCCAGCTAATTAATGACAAGGGGAGCTTTCAAGCTACATTGGATCTCTTAACCTTTTTTATATTTAAACGAAGAACGTTACTGCCACAGAAACGGGGACCCCCATCGGTTGCCCTGGCTACAAACCAACTCTCTCTCTCTTGGTATGAGCACTACTTCCATCTATGAATACATATTTATTCATCCTTTTCAATGGCATGATTTCTTTATGAGTTGACTATTTAGCGACTCCCTAGTCAGATATCTACTCCTACTTTAATACTGTAAGTCTACAATCCTTGGTATTAAAATCAAAGCATGTTATTGAAGGTGATTATAAGAGCTTAGCCAATCTAAAGAGTTAAGATTACTCAGTGTAGTCAACAACAGTGACGGTGATTGGCTGCAAGCTTTCAACGGCATGGACATCGTAGTCAGTAATGTCCTTGTAAGTGGCACCAATGGAGTAGATCTCCTTAGAGTATCCATATGGATCACCAGTGTTCTTACCGGCATAGAACTGAATCTCAGCACCGTTGGCGTTACCCTTCAAGGTGTTGTCTTCACCAATAGACCATTCAACCTTTGGCTTATCAGCTGCAGAGAACTGAAGCTGTGGGTAAGCAAGAGAGTAGTCGTTGAAATCAAGGGTAAGGTTGTAGTCACCACCAGATGTGGCAAGGGTGTGGTAAATGAGACCCTTGTCAGAGTCGTAAGAGTAAGTGGAACCTTGCTCACCTGCAAGGACGTAGTTGAGTGCAGCACCCTCGTGGATATCGTAAAGACGGTAGTCAGAAGCGGTACCAGCGGTCTTAATGGAGGTCTTAAGCTGAAGTGTAGCAGCAGAGGCAAAAGTAGTGAGAGCAGCAGCGGAGAGAGCAGTAGTGAACTTCATTGTGTTGTATTGTGTTGTGTTTAATTGTATTGATATGATTATGAAAGTATATATCAAGTACTTGATGGGAAGTGGGAACTATCTATCCTTTTATAATCATAATTGGGAGTTAATTACGAAGCTTCAATTGCTCTGTTTGTGTTTCTATTCATGGAACATAATTATCTTGAGGTCATTCAAAACATTGTATGGTGCCTATTTTCGTCATATGTATAATAGTAATCGTATAATCCGCAAGAGTTTACCCGAGACTCGTATTAAAGCACCCGAAAATAGATAAAGAAGAGAAAGTCTGCCACGGTTTGTTTCAAGTTTCAGATGCTCGAAACAGAGTTTGGATGACAGCAACGGCATCAGTTGAACTCTAAGACTTAGAGCATACCCTCAATAACTCTGTTGAGTTCACACAGCTTAAACATCATTAAGAGAAACAGAAATAACCATAGAACATTTGAATAACAGCTTCCCATGACTGCGAGGAGACAAAAACGCCTCCCCCACAGTAAAAACGCATAGTGACGTTATGTGCATCTCATCTAATCTCTTAACGAAAACCCGTGATGGAACAAGCATACGGCATTTATCATGGGCGAAGTAGCAATTAGTATGCAAAAAGATGCTAATTCCATTGGGGTTTCCCTCGAGGCTTGCGCAAACTTTATGAGACTTCTCGAGGGTCTCGGGAAGCTCGGGTCTTGATCTATTGTTCAAACTCTTGCAAATCCGAAAGGAGCCACATGTGCTATAAACTGCATATATCGAAGGGTAGCTATACTAGAATAGGACACTACAAAGTTCTCATTCCGCTACAAGGTCTTATTTAAACAGTTGTGGTTGGTATAAGGTTAACGTTATAGCAACAAGTTTCATTGCTCAGACAGAGATGGACTGAGGCTCATGCTTAGTTTATAAACATTTCAAGTTGATCTTAGCACTGGGAGTGTAGCTATAGGTCTTTAGTGGTAATATGTTTAATATCTCGGTCAAAGTGGTACTGTGTTTGATGCCTCGGTCTAACTCGGAAGGCGTAGAACTACACAATGGTAAAGTTACCTCTAAATATTTAAGCTAAGTCTTGAGTTTGATGGTCATTGAAGTGGAGACAGATCTTAGCTGGGAATGTTTCAACTAAGACTTTGAATAGAAACATAAATAACTCCAAACCACATAAGTATCAAGTTATCCATCAAAAGCATTATAAATACCACCATCATCAAGACTTTTCAAGCCAATAAAAAGCCACATTTTCCAGTTAATTGCTAAACAAGATGTCTGTATACTAGCCAGAGAGACACCATTTGTATTCAAAATGAATAGAATATTGTTATTCCATTAGAAGAAGGGGATTCTCATGAAACCTGACACCCCCGTTCGTTACCTAGGAAACAAGAACAAAAAAATGATGATATGGTAAGGGCACACTCCTATTAACCTTTTATATCAATCAGTTAAATAAGCAAAACTTATGAATAACTTATCCAAGTAATATAGTATTAAGATATATAAATACAACTTATATTACCTAACTTACTAATACTTTAAGATAACTAACGAGAGTATTAAAAAGGTTGCCCCTACCATAATGGTTACGTAGCCCTGGCGTTGATGGATTTTAAAAAAAAAATTTTGTCCTTAAGATGTTTCTCTTTATAGTTGATAAAAAGTGTCTCTTTTTGATTAATATATAAAGAAGAAGTTATAAGATGGGTACAAAATTGGCTAAGAAGGGAGGTGTGAAACCAAAGAGAGCTATTCCAGCTTCTGATAGAGCACAGGCTAAGCCAGTTGGTAAGAAGTCAGCTGTTAAGGTTACAAAGAAGAAGGAAGAAGAGTTGAAACTTTCATCTGAGTCTGAAGAATCTGAGTCTGAGTCTGAGCAGGAGAAAGAACAGAGTGAATCTGATGAGGAAGAAGAAGAAGAACAGCTAGGTGGATTTGAGAGTACGGATGATGAAGAGAGTGAGGATGATGAAGATGAGAGTGAGGATGATGAAGATGAGACCGATGAGATTGATGACAAGAAGGAACAAAAGACACAACCAAAGACTAAGACTGAAACACATGTGGTTAAAGCTCTTCCTAAGAAGAATGCTAAAGAAGCTGGAAAGAAGAAGAAAGTTTCAAAAGGTGTCATTTACATTGGTAGACTTCCAGAAGGTTTTGAAGAGAGTGAACTTAAGAAATACTTCAGTCAATTTGGTGATATTACAAATGTTAGAGTTCCAAGAAGTAAGAAAAGTGGGAGATCTAAACATTATGCCTTTATTGAATTTGCAAATGGTGATGATGCAAAGATTGCTCAAGAGACAATGAATAACTACTTGCTCTTGAACCATCAACTTAAAGTGAATATCGTTGATGAAGAGTTTAAGTCTCTTAAGAAGTTTAAGAGAGCTTTCTTTAAAGTTTCTAAACCAAAGAAGGATGTTAAGACACTTAATGAGAATTCAAAGAAGAAAAGTCAGGACAGATTAACAGCACTTAAGGCTGCTGGTATTGATTTCTAATACTTCTACTGCATAAAACCATTCCAATTCATGACGACATGCATTACCTTTGTATCATTGTAGACAAGTAGTTAAGTAACTAAACTAATACTCCGAGGGATCTTAATACTCGCATTTATTTACCTAAAATGGATAAAAAGAAAACTTTTTAGGAACACTGAACGGAAAACTTGATCTGGTAAGCGCACACTCCCAATATCGAGTAATAAAGAAACTCAAGAGTCGTTGATATCGGAGTTCTATACTACACTACACTGAGTCAACCACAACAACAACAACTACAACCTACAATATGTCTAAAGTCTACGGGTTTGATGAGATCTCTAAGCATAACACCAAAGAGGATCTTTGGATGGTTATCGATGGTAAAGTTTATGATTGCACTGCCTTCTTGGATGAGCATCCGTATGTTTCTTATCTGTTTATCTGATATATATATCAACAGCAAGACTAACCAAATGAACAGAGGTGGTGAAGAGGTTATGATTGATTGTGGTGGTATCGATGCCACTGGTCCATTTGATGTAAGTTAAACTCATAAGAGTTGAGTTGATTCGGAGACAATTTGTTGGGCTCGTCTTGTGGTGTCGTCTTATGTCAACACTACTAACACACTACAGGATATTGGACATTCAGAGGATGCTAGAGAGATGCTTGTTGATATGTACGTTGGTGACCTTGATCCAAAATCTGCTGCTTCGACTTCATCTTCAACTCCTGGTTCTTCCGCAACAACTGGTGGTGAACAAAACATTGGTCTTATCATTGCCATTGTTGTAATTCTTCTTGCCATCATTGCCTACGTTGTCCTCAACAAGTAAACACTGTAAACACTGTCTGAGACAGTGTTTGTCTTGTATTGAAGAGACAGACAAAGAGAGAAAGAGAGAAAGAAGAGG
This sequence comes from Petasospora fabianii, assembly GCA_022641835.1. Lineage (NCBI taxonomy): Eukaryota > Fungi > Ascomycota > Saccharomycetes > Phaffomycetales > Wickerhamomycetaceae > Petasospora > Petasospora fabianii. Next base: position 209,060 of record CP048718.1, on the reverse strand, counting down.
GAGATACTATCTCGTTTAGCTCGCATGTGGAGGACCAATCAGCTTGTGAGTATTAGCAATGAAGATGGAAGAGTAAAAGATGGGACTTTTATGTGTTGATTAAAGACTGGAGTAAGAGATAGGTATCTAATGATGGTGATAGACGTGATATTTATTTGTTTTGTCTTGTTATTCTATACAAGTCAAAATATTGTGCAATTGCCCTAGAGAAAGAGAAGTGAGAGGGACACAGCTTTGTTGGGTTTTAGTATAAAGGGCTATTGATAAGATAATTAATTAACTAGTACATCATCAGTGTAGTGATAGTTTGGTAGCTTGATAGTCTGATCAGAGAGTAGTATAGTGTATTAGTTAATAGGTACACGTATTGGTCTTGCTAAAAGGGCTTTATATGATAAGTGAGACTTGATATGATATGGAGGGTTGTGATTATGTAAGCAAATGACTAAGATATTACATAATCAGCATTAATAAGCTATTACTTAAGAAAGCTTACTAAGATATTACATAAGTTATTAATTTCTTTTTTTAATGTTTACTTTTTTTTTTTTTTTTTTATTTTAAAAAATTTATTATGAGATAAAAAAAAATTATTGAGGTCTTCTCTCTCTTCTTCTTCTCCTTTACTCTTTTCTCTCTGATATCAAACAATTACAATATAATGTCTTACGGCGGATACGATAGACAGGGCGGTTATAACTCCGGTTACCAAAACAGAGGTGGTGATTTTAGAGGAGAGAGAGGTTCTGATCGTAACTCAGGTTATAGAGGTGGTCGTGGAGGTTTCGGTGGCGGTCGTGGTGGATTTGGTGGAGGTCGTGGTGGATTTGATGGTGGATTTGGTGGTGATAGAATGAATAACCTTGGTTCCGGTTTACAAAAACAAGAGTTTGATTTGGCTTCTCTTCCAAGATTTGAGAAGAATTTCTATCAAGAACATGAGAATGTCAAAGCTCGTTCCGATGCTGAGATCCAGGAATTCCGTAACAAGAATGAGATGAGGGTTGAAGGTAAGGATATTCCAAAGCCAATTGAGAACTTTGACGAAGCTGGTTTCCCAGATTACGTTTTGTCCGAGGTTGTTGCCCAAGGTTTCCCAAAGCCAACTTCTATCCAATGTCAAGGTTGGCCAATGGCTTTATCTGGTCGTGATATGATTGGTATTGCCGCTACCGGTTCCGGTAAGACTTTGTCTTACTGTTTACCAGGTATCGTTCACATCAATGCTCAACCACCACTTTCCCATGGTGATGGTCCAATTGTGTTGGTTTTGGCCCCAACTAGAGAATTGGCTGTTCAGATTCAGACTGAGTGTTCCAAGTTTGGTAGATCTTCGAGAATTAGAAACACATGTGTCTATGGTGGTGCTCCAAAGGGTCCTCAGATCAGAGATTTGCAAAGAGGTGTTGAGATTTGTATTGCCACTCCAGGTAGACTGATTGATATGTTGGAAACTGGTAAGACTAACTTGAGAAGAGTCACTTATTTGGTTTTGGATGAAGCTGATAGAATGTTGGATATGGGTTTCGAACCACAGATTAGAAAGATTATTGACCAGATTAGACCAGATCGTCAAACTCTTATGTGGTCTGCTACTTGGCCAAAGGAAGTTCAGGCTCTTGCTCGTGACTATTTGCAAGATTACATTCAGGTCACTGTTGGTTCTTTGGAATTGGCTGCTTCTCACACAATTAAGCAAGTTGTTGAAGTTATCACAGAGTATGAGAAGAGAGACCGTATGTTGAAACATTTGGAAGCTGCTATGAATGATCAAAACTCAAAGATTTTGATCTTTGCCTCAACTAAGAGAACTTGTGATGAAATTACAAGATATTTGAGAGATGATGGATGGCCAGCTTTGGCTATCCATGGTGATAAGCAACAACAGGAGCGTGATTGGGTTTTGAACGAGTTTAGAACTGGTAGATCCCCAATCATGGTTGCTACTGATGTTGCTGCTCGTGGTATTGGTATGTTTTTTTGTTCATTTTCCCTCCTTTTACTAACTATTTTCTAGATCTTTGAAACTTTCATTTACTTCTTGGGTCCTGGTGGCCATTTTCTTATGATACCCGTCACTTTGACAGTGACTTGTCATTTTAGGTTATTTGTTTACAGATATCCATTGACACCCATTCTTTTCGAAGAAGACAATGAAAATTGATGAAAAAACAATTATGAGATGATGACTTGTTGAGAGCTATCTATAGAGAGTATGTGATCTGTGATTAGATTACATACCTCTTTGTGATTCGTTGGAGGAGACTGATAAACTTTAAGCTGAACTGAAGGCCAAATTTATGATCGTTTAACTCATTAAACTATCATTGATTTATTCCTCTTTTGCCACTGACATTTGTCTTGTTGTGATTAACGAAACATATGGTTGACGAAACATTTTGGCTAAGGAGATGAGGATATTGCAGTACGTTTGAATACGTTGTGTGAGTGAGACCATTGGATATATATTATTGATCCACTGGTCATTGATCTTTATCACTTTTTGAAACGACTTTGAGTTCAATGAAGAACATTTGCAGTATTCGCCGCCTTCAGATCAGAATCATAAACATATTCAGTCTTGTGTGAACTTGCAGGACGTGAAGTGTGACACCAGCTCTACCCTTTCATATACTTTTGTATGTGTATGAGCTTATGGTGGTTATACTTCACACTCCTTGCAATGTATTGCCTTCGTGACCAGCTCTCTATACATTCATCCATAGTGTTTTCAATCGATACGTTCATCCAAGATGCACTCTTGCAAGATTGGTTCGTTTTCTGTAGAATGTCTTGCATTTCATTTCAAAGATCAATCGAAGATAACTTATGTGAAGGAGGATTCACACAGTCAGATTACTAACATATTGAAACAGATGTCAAGGGTATTAACTATGTCATCAACTATGACATGCCAGGTAACATTGAAGACTATGTTCATCGTATTGGTCGTACTGGTCGTGCTGGTACTAGTGGTACTTCTATCTCTTTCTTCACTGATGCTAACTCCAAATTGGGTAATGATTTGATTAAGATCTTGCAAGAGGCTAAACAGGAGATTCCAGAACCATTATGGACTTATCAGAGAGGTTCTTACGGTGGTGGTCATCCACGTTACGGTGGACGTGGTGGTCGTGGTGGTCGTGGTAGAGGTAGAGGTCGTGGTGGATTCGGTGGTAGAGGTAGAGGTGGATTTGGTGGTAGTTATGGTTCTGGTGCTAATGCTTATTAGATAAGTCTATAAGTCACCAATGCTTTGCTTTGCTTTATCTTTCTGTTCTTTCCAGTTTACGTCATTGTTTAAGGTCTGCTATAAACTTTCTATAGATATTTGAGGTTCCATTGATAGTTATACTGAAGCTTTGTAGTTATATATAGTTATTGTGTGGGTATCACATATCAACTAGCATGAGCTTATACATCTCTGTCATGCTTATGATAGTTCATCCAATGTATTATATGACATTATAATTACCCAAGCAATAGTTCAACACCATTAAGACCATATAACATAAATATAATATGATGATAATGAAGATGGATATAAAACGAATTCGCGTATTTTCCTCTAATACGCGAACATGTTTTATTCGCGGAATCAATGAAAAAAATTGGAATTACGCGAACCTGTTTTATTCGCGGATTAATCCCCCACCACCCCAATGGAAAAAGTCGTCGAATGGCGAAATGAAATATTGATCAATTAACTGTTTAGTCCCTTTTGTTTGATTAATCAGTACAGTTTATCATGGGTTTCTCCTTGTCTGACGAGTCTAAAGTGAGTTTGGTTTGACTGGTTATGAGAAAGTAGTTGGTTGTGGTGGTGGTGGTGGTGGTGGTATCATGGTATCATGGCTTCATATGATACCTCTTAACTCCATCATTGGACAACAGAATATTACTTACTTTCCCACCCTTCTTCACAGAACTGAACTAACAATATCAAAAAGGAACGTATCACTAGAGTCCTTGAGTCTGCTCGTGTTGTTGCTCATTACGGTTGGATTCCATTTGTCCTTTACCTCGGCTGGGTTCAAACTCCAAACCGTCCACCTCTTCTTGCTCTTTTGTCCCCATTGCCATCTGTTTAAGCTTATGATTTGATGAGGATATTGGCTTTGGACTTTTGTTATGACTAAATATCGGTGCTATCCTTCTTTTATTTGATGTTGTCACGCCGCTGTACATAGCTTGAATGGATGCATTATGTATGACTAAGTGTAGTGCTTTAATCTTTCTGTCGTTATTCAATAGAATAACATATACGGTTCTTCTCTCTTAACATCTTCTGTAACTGTACTATCTTGTCAATCGAACCTCGTACCAAACAAATAAGAGTCTGACAAGTGGACCCCACACTAAGGTTAACTAGAGATCGGATCCGATTGAAAAAACTTGAGAGCTCACTTTCTAATCTCATCTCTTCAACTCCACAATTGGCAGAAAGAGCCTCCACAACATGTCTACTAACTATAAGTTATCACCGACACAACGAGAGATCGTATCGGGACTCACAGCAGGTTTTGTCACCACAAGCGTAACACATCCACTTGACCTTCTTAAGATTCGTCTTCAACTCGATGCATCAAACACAACAGTCGTATCTTCAACACGACGTATAATCTCCTCTTTAAGGAAAGAATCCCCGATAAAGACACTAAAGGAGGTCTATAGAGGTGTCATTCCTAATCTAGTTGGTTCATCAGTCGCATGGGGGGTATATTTTGCAAGTTATCGTTATGTTAAGGATGCATTCCATTTCCTTGCCCAACCAACAATAGATCCATTAGTTGCTGATTTTTCACCAAAGACAAATAAAGATTCAACCTTAAGAGCATATCATTATCTGTCATCTGCATTTATAGCTGGTTCTTTCACAGCTCTTGTTACAAATCCAATATGGGTCTTAAAGACAAGAATCTTGAGTACATCTAGTTCAACACCGGGAGCATATACAGGATTGATTGATGGCATTAAACGAGTTCTTAAAGAAGAAGGGATCTTTGGGTTTTGGAAAGGACTTGTTCCAAGTCTGCTTGGTGTTAGTCAAGGTGCACTTCAATTCACAGTGTATGATTCACTCAAGTACCATTGGCTTAAGAGTGATGAGAGACAATTGAAAGTATGGGAGTATATTGCTGTTAGTTGTGTTAGTAAGATCGTTGCAGCTGTTACGTTATACCCATGTCAAGTTCTCAAATCAAGATTACAAGATTATCAAAGCATTAAACAGAGGAAAAGGGTTAGAGATGTTGTTTGGTCATTATACCACAGGGAGGGAATAAGAGGTTTCTATAAAGGTGTGGCTCCTAATGTCATAAGAGTCTTACCAGCTACCTGCATTACATTCACAGTTTACGAGAGTTTAAGTAAAGTTATATAGCTTTACAAGAGTTTTAAGTACTACAATGAATGATTTACATATGGAACAACTTTTTATAAGTCAAATTACTAGCCTATTACAAAATAACAAAACCCCGCAACACACTTAGTAACCAAAGGTAGCCAACTGCTTAGAGACCTCAGAGTCAGCCTGAGCAGCCTGAGCAGCCTCAACCTTCTTAGTCAAAGCCTTCTTCTTAGCGTAGTACTCAGCAGCTCTAGTCTGTCTCTTCTCCTCCAACTTAGCGACAACGTCGCTGTACTTCCAACCGACAGACTTAGAAAGGTCACCAAGAGTGGTGTACTTTCTACCCTGCTTCAATCTCAAAACACGAAGGGCCTGTGGAACGACAACTCTCTTCTTCTTGTCGTATGGTGGTGGAACACCCTCGAAGACTTTAAGTCTCTCCATAGCAGCCTTACCACGAGCAGTCTTGTGAGCAACCATACCTCTAACAGCCTTGTAGAAGATTCTGGATGGAGCTCTGAAGTGGAATGGACCTCTAGTCTTGTTGAAACGGGTACCCTTTCTCAAGTAGTCATGGTATTTCAACTTAGTTCTGAAGAACTCACCAGACACGTTCAAAGACTCGCATCTGACGATAACAACCTTCTGACCTTCCAAAAGCTGCTTAGCAACGATGGAAGCGAGACGACCCAAAAGGTGGCCCTTACCTGTGTGATATGTTAGTAAAACTGTTGTAATCCTTTGAGAGTGATTGTAGAGAAAGAAGGTGTGGACTGATGGAGACGAGTAACGAAGTGATTGGGAATCTCTCTTTTTGAAATGAAGAGTAATGTAGACAAGTGATGATCTTGAATGAACCTCATTGTGTTTGATATGTAATCTGATCCTCTTCGCATGTGAGGCGACTCCCATAATATCAGTCTTCAACATTTTGTTATGGACATTGAAATCCCGGCCCACCTATGGTTTGACACCCATATGGTTGTATTTATTCGTTCTTTCTCATAGTGTAACTCTCTTATATGACCTTTCACGTACCGTCAACAACGACAACTGGTTCGAAAGTGTTCATTATTGCTGATTTGCTCTTACGAGTTTGATGAATCTTGTATGTTCAATGTGTGTTGTGCGTGAAAGATTTCACTCGAAAAAACAGCGTCGTGTCGCGAAACCCGAACACCACAAACACCACACAAAAATTGTCCACCTTCAAACTTTGCGCGAAAAAAAAACAAACTCCACTGGTTGTCATGGATATCTTTAAAGTGGGTGATGGGGATTTGGTAAGGGCACGTATATTATGTGACTGCATAAAACACCTGGACATCTCAAAGCCCTAGGGCTTTGTGTATGAGCACGTGACTATCTCACCATATACTTAACATTGTATATGGTGTTATTGCTTATAGAGCTATCGGCATTGCCATTGTGTGTCTACAAATGGATCAAATGTCGTTCAAAGAGTTTTTCATACAATCATTAACTCACCTTTATTAATAACACAAGAGATGTCGGTGTAGTAATCTAAGACACTGGTTGTCTCATCGCCTGTTTCCAATAGTACAACGTCTCCATTATCGACTCGGAACTTGCGGATCTTGAGCATAACCTTATTGAGTAATCTATGTGTTTCATCAAAGTTGTTTACTTTAGCAGTGGTAAACATATCCTTGATACCGATAATGATAATCAATCTTTGTATATCATTTGATTCAAATTCAAATGATTGATCAACTCCTTTAAGATCAAAACACTGTGAATACTTGACTCTTTCGATGAGATCAGGTCGGATCGCAAGCTGTAGGGTATCTAGCGATAATGATGATGTTCCACAGTCAAGTATAAGGATCTCATCATGGACCATATTGGCCTTACCAAGTTCTTTAAAGATGAGCTATTCATCGTTAGTCATATGCCTTAATCAAACCACTATATCAACCATACTCACAGATAAACTCTCATCGATCTCTGCCTTCCTTGAGTGCACAATACACAAACCTCTGTTCACCAACGACATCAATGCATTATAGTAGGGTCCTATCAATTTATCTATAAATGTGTCAAAACGACTCGATTCGGTCATTATCGGGTTCACAGCCCCCGCGAAAATGTCACACTGCCGAAGATCTCCTCTCCACAATCTTACAGGGTCCTCTATACGTTTGCCCCTTTATATAAGAAGTATCAACTCGAAGTTGAGGAGGAAAGACCAGGATAGTATCAGTGGATCAAGTTTATACTGATTATATCCGAATTTAAACCCTCCATCTACAAGTTCAAGCCCTAGCCCCGCCCCCATCATACCGATAACCATGACCAACACAGCCGACTCATTAACAATCACGTTCCTATTCCCAGACTCTTCACACATCCCATTCACCATCTCAAAAGATTTGAATACAGTTGGTGATCTTGCAGCATATATTCATGACAACTATTATAGTTCACCAAAATTATGGGATCAAGGTATCGTCCCAGCTACACCGAAACATGTTAGATTGATTCATATGGGTCGTCCATTATCTTTTGATAAACCAATATCAGATCTTAATTTTACTACAAGTCCTGTTGTTCACGTTAGTGCCCGGTCAGAGCTTGATAAAATCGATTCCCATAATGGTGATGTTCATAATGGATCATGTGGTGGATGTTGTATCATTTGTTGACTGTTACATCCACGTATTCAAATGCTTATGACTTTTCTATTCTACTACAAACACGTGTAGCTTATACGAGTTAGAAAACAATTAGGTATTCATTTGATCCATTCTCAAGTGAATGTTATGATAAGTACAGACAAACTGGTCTGATTTTTGTGTGTGTGAGTGTGTGTGTGTGTGTAAATGATGTATGCGTACGCGAGTCTGTGATGATGGCATATATCACCACCAAGTCAAGAGGTAAACCAGTACCAAACAAGACATGCAACAAAGACATAACTTTAATGAACAACCAAAGATACCGGATTAAAGAAATGAAACCAAGAGAAAGACAAAGTATATCACAAGAAGGGGAGAAAAATTACAAGATAGGGTAAAATCAAAAGAGTCGGAAGTATCACAGAGGTTTATGAATCCTTCTTGAAACCTTTAGCAAGGTCAACATTCAATTCACTTTCATCTTTGTCTTCCTTAGCTCTCTTCATGTTTAAAGGTGAATCTGGTAAATTGGCAAAAGCATTCTTACTTGGACTTAATTGATCTTTTCTGTCTTGTTGTCCTGGTCCCAATGGAGTACTAAACTGAACAAAATTCCACAAGGCAGGTGATGATTGCAAGTTATTCGATCCATTACCACCGCTTTGATCACCACGACCATTGTCCCCATCATCTTTCTTACGAGCTCCACGCTCTGGAGTGTATGCCTCAACAGCGGAGATGTTGAAAGATTTAGTTGGAGAAGCCATCATACTATAATCAATATGAGATTGTCCATTCTTAGATTGAGTTGTGTTGTTGGAATCCTCACCGTTGTAGAATTTACCTGATGGGTACATTGATGAGAATTTCTCAGATTTGATTGGTGATGACAATGCCGTTTGTTGATCTGAAGCTCCATCTTGTGTTGGTGGCTTTAGCTCTGTACGATCAGCAGAGGTACCAGAATCATTAGTATTTGGTCGTATGCTAGTGGTTTTAGCCTGTTCTGATGACATTGATGTGTCATTGTTCTCTTTAGTCTTATCCACAGAATTTTGAGCACTATGGGCCAAGGATTCCGGAGTAGGTTGCTGGAGTGGTTGTAATGGAGCTGATGGAATAGATGGATGATGAGGTCCAGTGTATGGACCTGGAGGTGGTGGTGGGAATTGAGCACTTCCAATGGATGAACCTCTAGAGTGAGAATAATGAGCAGGTAGTTGCTGAGGATATGGTAGTTGAGAGTGTTGTTGTTGTTGTTGTTGTTGTTGTTGTGGTGGTGGTGGTTGAAGTGGTGGCAATTGTGGTGGGGCATATTGGCCATATGGAACACCTGGTGGAGGTGGTTGGAAGCCCTGTTGATGAGAAGGTTGTTGATATTGTTGTTGCTGCTGCTGCTGCTGCTGTTGTGGTTGTGGCTGGCCATTAGAGGCAGCGGTAGCCATGAATTGCAATGCATCGGGGCGTGGAGCCTCTGGAGGAACCATTCCCTGTTGATATTGCATACTTGGAGAGAACTGTGATGATTGTTTGACTCTTTGAGATTGAGAAGCAGGGAGATCGTGATGTTTACTCAAATGTAATTGAAGTTGTCTGGAAACTGATGATCCTCTTCTTGCCTTGGATAGTGAACCATTTTGGAATTTTTTCATAAATTCATCCTTATATGAATCACTAATTTGCCATTTCATTCCCTTACCTGGTTCATTTGGTCGTCTAGGCACTTTTTCAAAAGCCTTATTCAAAGATAAGTTGTGTCTAATAGAGTTTTGCCAACCTGTTTTGGAGAATCTGTAGAACGCATAGTGGTTAGAGATCCAATCATAAATCTCTGACAATGACAAGACACCATCTGGATTTGATAAGATTGCCTGTGTGATCATGGTAGCGTAAGAATAAGGTGGTTTGATATCACGGGACTCATCTGGTGCAAAATCATTATCATTCCCGTGACCATTGTCTTTTGAACCACTTTCATCATTAAACATGTGGAAAGTCTTCATGCTACTGATTGGTGCCATGTTCATTGTTGGTGCTCTAGTGTTACCATTGGCAAATGTTGCTGTTGTAGTATACTGTGGCTTCTTAGTCTTTGGTTTTGGCAGTTTTGATCCAACTTGGTCAAGTACCTGTGGTGACACCTTGGGTTGAGCATCAGGAAGGATAAACATCATTTGTGTTCCACCAATATCAATAACAGCACCTGAGTAAAGTGGTGTTGGAGTAGAATTTGGGCCACATGGAACTTTGATAGTGTCAACTTTAGCACCATTTCTTCCCTGAACATAGAGTTCCCATAGTCTTGTATTGGCATTGTAATTAATGCTTGCGTGTTGACGTGAGACAACTTTAGCTGGACCCAAGTCAATATCAATGAGACCATCCTTAGGTGTAGTTGCGGTCTCTGTGTTTCTTCCAATGGATACTGACAGGGTTTGAACGTAATATGTCCAATTGTTACCAGCAATCTTAGCGTATGCTTGAACTTCCGTCGCAAGGTTTTTATCATTAGCATAATTTTCAGAGACAGCAGTTGTTTGTTCTGGGATGCTCAGTACCGAGATGACGGCATTGACCAATTCGTTCTGATCATAGTAAAGCGACGCCTGCGTTGTTGTTTGTTAGTATGGTTTCTAGAGAAGAGCGAGTTACAGTGTGGACCAGAAGAGGGCAGGTGAAGAAAAAGCTGCAGTGACAGTGCTTGGTGAAGTGAAAAAAAAAGAAAACAAAATGGAAGTTTGATGAACATCACAGTTACTTGATCTGTGTTGGACAATTTAGATATCTGATAGAGTCTGATATAGAGAAAAGAATGAATTGACTCCGTCCATGTTCCTTGTAAAGCTTTGATGTTGAGCTGTACGATGATTGCTGAGGGGTACCGGACCACGAGGGGGTTCAAAAGAGCTCAAGCTCATGATCAAAGAAGGCGCCAGAGGCGTATTCCATTGCAGCTTTTCTAATCTTCTCTTTCTTGTACGTTTAGATCCACGGAACATAATTGAACTGATAAAAACTTACGTTGTCGACAACTTGGTCGGCCGTTCTCTTTCTGGAGGCTTCAGCCATGGCGGTAGCGCAAGATGATTTCGTTTATCTGGCGGCAAGGACGTCTGGAAGTAGTAAGGGGGAAAAGGGCGGTAGAAGCTTTACGGCAATGGTGCCTTGATTACTGTATTCAGAAGAACAGCCTCAGAAAATTGTTTGGTTCTTGTAAGCGCCCGTTAACAAGTTGTTTCTTTACTGGTGCCGCCGTCTTTCAGTTTGTTGATGTTTTTCTGTTTTTGTTTTTGTTTTGGAGAGTTCGGGTAAACAAGGGCTTACGTAAGAGATTAGGTAAGCAAAAGGCTTAGGTAAGCACTAGGCTTTTGTAAGCCTTCTTTTAAAAACCTGTACACCATATATAGCCGACGTTACTCTCTTCTTTCTTTATCTTTATCTCTTTGTACTCTTACTCTTTATCTCTTTACATTCCTATTTATAATATTGGTCTTTAAATAGCCGTATGATGGTATCTTTGGGAAGGATAGTGGTCTTACTGGAACGAGATCAAGGGCTACCTAATGTGAGTAGCCGCATGCGCGTTATCAGATGGCAGTTAGTTCATAGACTTAGATGTAATATTGATCTTAAGAGATCTATTCAGCTGTATTTATATGAGTTCTGGATCAAGTACTTCATAAAAGAGAGTGGTCACTGTCTTAGCCCATAGATGCTTGTTAAAGCATCTATGGGCTTCGAAGCGTATCACTTACTAGACATGGCATGGCTTAACCTACGGACTTAATCAAATACTGATAAGCCAATTGCCATTGATATATCTAGAGCTGCTAAGTATAATCAAATAGGTAGAAGAATAGATACAACTATGGTAAATCTAACAGAATATCATATGAATATACTTTGGGAACCATTGTTGCTTGATAGACCACCTTAATCGTATCTATAGACGTTTGCTCAGCCAGTATTATACGTTCACAACCCATACTTTTTGTTTATTCTTTATACCATATCATTCAATGGAGTCCAAAGAATGTCTATATATATCCTATAGTCTCACCAATGCCATATATATGGTAAAACCTCTGTATAAACGAGTTTATGGAATCCTCGGGAGCCGCAAGGAGTAAATAGGGAAAACCCGGACACCACACCCTTTCAAAAGCTCAGTCGCTGCGCCGCCGCTCCGGTTTCAGGGACATTAGGAACACCCCCACAAGGGATTAAACTGTTATTAAAAGACAATAACAAACACAAACAGTACCTCCCAGGAGTTATACATCACCTGGGAATTACACTTAAAGATCAATCAGCGAAAGACGCGTATCTTGGCAAAGTCGAGATAGTGTTTAAACGATTACGTCTCACCCACTTCCAATACACTTAATCTCTTTTGTCCTATCATCTTGGGCAAAGAATTAAACATCAGTTGGATTAAAGGACACATCTTAGTGATATCCAAGGTGTCTATTGTCTCTAGAGACAGATTCAGTGACAGATTTAAGCTCTTTCCTACGCTCGGGGGTTTGACTTCTTTAAGGTGGCTCTCCGCATAGATATGGAAGCTGTGCCTTACAACGCAAATACCGTCACACAACCACTTCAAAGTCTTCAAACATCTTCATCATCTCATAAAGACCCATCATTAGGAAGCCCGAAACAACAGAGTCTTGATCCATTTACTAGCGCCTTCACAGAAGACGCTATGAGCAACGCCCGTAACGTTAATAACGGTAGCAATCACAACGCCACTCACCCTTCAAGTTCAATGAATGCAAATAAGACACGTGAAGAGTCATTCCCAAGACCTGGGAGACAAGATTCTATATCATTTTACACAAATTTTGGTAATGGTACTCGATTTTCCACAGATTCTAATTCAAGTATTAGCAATTTCCTCAACTTTGATCAACCAGCATATGACTCTAATGGTAGAGGAATGTCCATCATTAACAATATGTTTTTACCACCAACTGGTGGTTCAATGAGTTCAGGATATGGTGGTGGTCCACAAGGTCGTACTACAGCTGGTACATCGGTATCTAATGGTCCACCTCCTCCACAAAACTTTGCTCCAGGTAATGACTACTCTAACTATAGTCAATACAGACGTCCATCGGAACAACTTGAACCGTTTAATCCATCTATTCAACTCAAGATTCCAAGTTTCTCTGCTCCAAAGAGACCATCTGTTGCCTATCCTTCGGGTAACTCGTTCAGTGAGGCCAATGGTGACTTTAACTTCTTCAATAAGAGAGATTCTGTAAGAACAAGACAACCAAGTTTTATGAATCCAAATTATAATGAAAACTATTTTGATTTCTTTGCAAAGAGAGATTCATTAAAGAATTTGACAGAGGAAGACTTATTGAAAGAAGTGTCGAATATACCAAAGGCTCCAGCTACAAGATCAGAACCAGATACAAACAATGCACCAACTATACCAGATTCTGTTCCAGAACGTCCACAAACTGCAATGGGTAATGATAGTACACCTTTCCTTGGTATAAATCAACAATATAATCCACAGTCACAACAATTACAAACACCTCAGCAACAACAACAACAACACCAGCACCAGCACCAACACTTTGACTACACAGATCAATTCAATCAACGTCCACGAGATCCTCCATCACAACCTCTTGGTGGGAACATTACATTGAATCAACCTGACTCTGTCCCGACAACTTCCAAGAAACGTGGATCTCGTAAGAAGCAAAAAGTTATTCAGGAACCATCACCAAACTCTGCTATACTCACTGATACTTCTGTCCCAACTAGACGTAATGCCATTCAACCGTCTTACCCGAAACAAGAAGTTTCACCAGTGGCTCAACCATCACATTTATCACCTACTGCCTCTTCACAATACTCTAATTCATCTGATAAGAAGCTTATCCCCGGTGGTGGACAAGATACTGGTGGTTACACTGAAGATGGACGTCCACTTCTTGGTGCCACCAAAGTTGATCAACTAATGCTTGTGATTCAAGCACGTAAGAAAGGAATCCATAATCAGATACCACAAGCTAGTGATGGATCTATTATAGATACTGGTAATGGTGTTCTTCCACAACATGCTGAACTTGTTGGTGGTGTCGATAAACCAAAGACTAAAGGTTCTAAGCATCATGAATGTCAATATTGTCATAAGACATTTACACAATCAACACATCTTGAAGTTCATGTCAGATCACACATTGGTCTTAAACCATATGAATGCAAGTTTTGTGGTAAGAAGTTTACACAAGGTGGTAATCTAAGAACACATATGAGATTACACACTGGTGAAAAACCATACAAGTGTGAAACATGTGGTCGTGATTTCTCAAGAAAGGGTAATCTTGCAGCTCATAAACTTACTCATGATAATTTGAAACCATATGAGTGTAAATTGGATAATTGTGGTAAGGCATTTACTCAATTGGGTAATCTAAAAGCTCATCAAAACAGATTCCATCTAAACACTTTGAATGAGTTAACAAAGAAACTTGCAGAGACAGATCCAGATGATAAGACTATGTCTAAGGATGAGAGAGATTTGCTTGATTACTTTGCTAGTCTTTATAAGAACTCTAACAGAGGTATTAAAGGTCGTGGTAAGAAGACTACAAGTGATACTACTACTGGTGCTACTACAGTGTCAAGTCCAGTACAATCAAAGAATAACAGTGTTGGTAGTCATTCAAGAGGTGGTGATGCTTTCAGTGGGTTTGACGATACAGGATTTGAAATACCAGATTCAAAGAGTATCGCATTCAAGAATGTTAACTATCAACAGTGACATCAATCATTATGTAACGATTTATGATTTTGGTTTATTCAACAGTTTAACTTCTTTCTCTATGTATCAAGTATAAGACTCTACAGACGTTGTAGATTACTGTTCAAGGCATACATTATGGGTAAGCTCTTGTCTCTTGGTTATAACCAGCAGTACCAGTACCACCAGCAGCAGTACCAGTACCAGCAGTACCAGTTGGTACTGCTGGTTCATTGACACGATTAACACTACCATTATAACCTTCATGAGTACCATTCTCACCAGCATAACCTCCAGTATAACCTCCAGCCGTCGTTTCAGAGTGGACATCATATGCTTCATCCTCACTATAATACTTACTAAAAGCCAATCCACACTTGTTCAATTGAGCACCACCACTCTTATGAGACTTAAAGATCTGTGAAGATCTTCTTCTCTTAATCAATGGTCTAATGACATTCCAAAACAAGATAAATGAACTGATTGCAAAGAGAAGGAACATAATGGCAGCAAATGCACAAGCAGCTTTACCTGTACGACAACCTCTTAGTCTACCATTTGATGAATATTGATTAATATTGAGTTCAGAGGTTCCACCAGAACCATCATACGTTCGAACACATGAGACGTTAGCAAAGCGAGCTGTAGCACTAACAAATGAACATAGCCATAGAAGCATCAATAACAACTCCATAATCATTAATGGACCAGCAATTAAAGCAGAATTGTAACAAAATGATAGAACAAACACAACGACCAAATGAACAAGAGTTAAACATGAAGTAAAAGTCGTAAGACGCATACGTGTGTCACTTCTATAGAATCTAGCCAAAGAGTAAGCAGCAAGTCCTAAAGTAACAACACCAAAACACCATTGCCAAAAGCGAATACCATATGTAACAATTGGATTATCAGAGCAAATGTTAAATAGTTGAACAGCTTTGTTTGGTTTCTTAGTGGTGCCGTTTGTTGTTCCAGTGGTTGCTCCAGTGTCATACTTCTCATGCTCAACCCTTGGGGATCCCACAGTGGACTGTTCATGATCCATATCCATATGGTTTGTAGTGGCCATTGTGTGTGTTTATTGTGTCTTTAGTGTCTTATTGTATAGTTTGTAGATTCCTTAGTGTCTTATTGTGTATATGTCTGTTGATTATAGATCAGCCAGAGAGAAGAGGATACTCTTATAGTTGCTCTTATGTCCAATGTATGTCCCATGGCAACCTTCCATATAGTTCCACCATCTAGCACCATAAATCAATCGCAAAGCATGACCTTTCTTTTAATGACATGTCTCAGATGATATAGCAAACCTGCTGATCTTGCTCTAACTTTAATATGCGCTGATCAATCAACAGTACATACTCTTACGATCATAGCAATCTTAGAACATAGTCATCAAATTAATCATTAAGCACAAGCAGGAGCTGCTTAAGCTTCTTATGCTTAAGCTTATGCTTGTTCTGTACGATACAAATCATCAAAGTCTTGATTTGCCAATGCACTCCAATCAACATCTTGATCCATCTCTTCATTCATCGGTAGTTCTTCAAGAGATGTAGGGAAATTTGTAGTGTTTAACCCCGTTGGTAGATCACCACCTTTAGCACCTGGACCTATAGTTCCATCTGGACGTTTTAACATATATGGAGGTAAGAAACGTCCAAAGATTTGCATATCAAGTTGATCAATCATACCTGGCATATAATCATCAGTTTTTTCCTCTTGTGAGTATACAACTGATTGTTCCTTGTTGTTGTTGTTGTTGCTGCTAGTAGTGTTATTGATCTGTGACGTATTAGAACTAGCTGGTTGATTGATAAAGTTATCAAAGTTTGCCAAATGATCAAAGTCATCAGCTTCAAGTTTAACATCATATGGTGTAACAGAAGCTTGACTAACTGAAGGGAAGTTATTGAAATTTGAAGAAACATCACCCATATGGTTAACATGTGTAGAGTTACTTGCACTTGCAGTCAAATTTTGTGATAATGGAACACCAGATTCATAATTATAGTTGTTTTGATAGTTTTGTTGAGTCAATGGTCTCTGTTGCTGCTTAACACGTTCTTCTTGTTGTTGTTGTTGCATGTGTCTCTGTTGATGAATATACTGAGTCTTTCTATTCAATTGTTCAAACAAGGAGTTAAGAATGTTATATGTTCTAGAAGCAGCCATAGAACTATCTTTTAACAATGTTAAGATCTCCTTACCTGCTTCGGCATCATGTCTTATACCAATATGATCTGGATGGAATTCATCAAATGGCACTTCATGAACGTAATAAACCAAACAAGCAACTGAAAAGAAGATTGTATAAATCGAAAACCAATAAGATCCAGAAAGCATATTCTTCTTAATCATATCTTGAGCCAAGTTAACCACTGTTCTTGCAACACTTATACAATTCTTTGCTCTTTGAATTGATAATGGATCAACATTTGGTTGAGATGTATACTTTGGAGAGATGTAATGAATGAATGGACGATAGAGGACAATTTGAACATGAAGAAATGCTAAATGTAAGAGTCTATTAGCCTTATAGTATTGGAATGGTGGATCATATCCTGGTATCAACTCCTTTGGTAAGTTTGAAAGCCAAGCTCTTAGTTCAAGTTCCATTTCAGAGACTTTATCATGTGAAGTTAGTCTTAAATCACTATTGATTGGATAAAGATTCTTCACAATGTTATTTAAGACAAGCATGAGCTTTGTATGACAATTAGCAATAGCTGCAGAACTTAACTTTCCAGGTTCTTGTTTCAAATAACAATCTTCCGTGATGTTTTCATCATCAAGTTCTAATGGTAACTCTTGATCAATATCCTCTTGAGAAATGGATCTTGGAAGACCAAGCATAGTGTTAACATAGATATCCATCTTATAAATTGTCCAAAAGATTCTCTTTCTAGTCTCTAATTCAATTGGGTTGAAATCATGAGCCAATTTCCTGTGAAGACCTTCTCTTAGGGCAGATCTTAGGGCAACACCGATATAGGAATAACAAGTTGAAAGTCTTGCAGAGCATTGAAGAAACAAGATAAGCATAACAATGGTTTGAATTGCATATAGATCACGAGCATCAGTGATATCAATCAATTTCCTAGCAGCAACAAAGTATCTATAACCTTCATCATCAAGGAATTTATCATCAACACCATTTCTCTTACGGAAAAGTGCACCAACAGCCATAACAGAATATGCTAATGGTAAAAATTTGTTCTGTTTGTTTGTATAATGATCAGCATCTGTTTCATATAGTTCATCCAAGTCCTTAATGAAAGATGGTCTATGATAGAATCTGAATAGGACACATGGTGATGCCCATGTCTTTGTAACAAGTTCAAGAGCAACATTCTTTGGTGGTAAGATGATCTTAATCTCACGACCATCTTTAGATTCAATGGATCCATCAACGTTTGGTTGAGGTATGTTAAGTTTAGGTCTCTTGAGCTTACGGTCTGGGGTGGATGATGGTTGTTGACTCTGTTGCTGTTGCTGACTCTGTTGATTCTGTGGTTGATTCTGAATCTGACTCTGACTCTGTATAGGTGTATTTGTAGTTGCCGTTGGAGTTGGTCTTGAACCACTTGTAATGGAGTTTGGTGTTGCAGCATCTGGGTCGGGCTTAATAGGTGGAGGAGCATTCTTTGTATATTCATCAGCGAGTTCTTGAAGCTTAATGGACCCATCTGAGGAGGTAAGCTTTGTATACTGTTCTTCAAAAGTCTCATAACTGAAGTTTGATTCAAATACGTCAATATCCGGTAGAAGAAGATGTAGTACTTGCTCTGCTGCTCGTAGTTTAGCTTCAATCAGATGAAGATCTGCACCTGTCTTCTTACGATTTGTCGGTTGATCATAAGTACAATCATATGAATAGACAGTACAATGGATACAAGGTTGTTGACCATCACATTTGACTTTCTTCTTACGACACTCATCGCATGCTCTAGTCACACGCTTACGTTTCTGAGACTTGCCATCTGCTGGTATGACAATAGCGGGCGAACCCGGATCCTGTGACTGTGGCATTGGCTTCTGTGAGATGTAGATATAGATAGAGTGAGAAGCAGGTAGAGATAGAGATAGAGATAGAGATAGAGATAGAGAGGGATAGAGAGAGAATATGACTGCCTTTTGTTCATTATGTTCAACTATTTCAAAGTAAATGCGGCTGCCACTTTGCCATTTTGGCGAATTAGACAATCAACAATAATTACTATATTAGGAGCAGTGGCGAAATAATCCCACACAATTGCGCTCAATTTAATCGCGCGATTGTCGCCGGAGTTGAATTCCCGCGCGGTCGTTCCGTTGTGGGTCAACGGTTTCGCAATTACCCGATTTGGTAATGAGTGGCGCTATTACATACTTACATCATCTTTTGTTTAGAAGCTCTCAGAAGTTTATTAGTTAGTTACATATGGAGATATGGAGATATGCTTTACATTAACTTTACATTTAATACACTTTCACTTCAAATAGGTTGCTTATAACATATTACTACCAGACAATAGAACGCACTTTGGCGCACCTCGATAACAAAGAGCAGTGACCCATTATATCTACTATTCATATATGTCTTAATCAATTAGGGTATATATTCAGAGTATAGCTGAGATGTTATGTCAATCAGCTCGTATGATTAGTATTAGATGGATACTCCCCGAGACACCCATCACCAGTGAGCTCAACACTGTATGCCTCAGTGATGTAGTATAACAAAGAGTCAGTGTTAATAACAGCATAAGAACTATTACTCTTACTATATTCAATAACATCTTCAAATTCCTCAGTATACTCTCCAACAAACCCTTTGTTAATACTCTCAATGTGAAGGAATCGATGGAAAAGGTCAACACCTGCAAACTTCTTAGGTCCAACTTCAATCAAGCTCCCAATGACACACATATCCTCTAATGGCTTCTTAGAAGTAAAGAACAAATCACAAAGAACAGTCTCACCTGTGGCATTTTCATCAGAACGATGATATCCTGGATATGTGGTCAAATGCGATGCACATTCTCCTTCAATGTCATCACAACGATATAAAACCCCATCTTTAGAACCAGATGCAATGTTATCCAAGACACCAAGAACAGTTAATGGATTACCATTACCAAACCAATGCTTGAATACACTATCATTATTATACTCAATCAAATGAGAACGGGCAACTGATAACACTTCAAGCATGTCTTGGTAATACTTGTTGATATACTTGACCTGTGTAACATTACAATTCTTCACCTCAGGGAACGTAATGTTGGACCAAGTGTTAAGATATGTAGTTTGTTCACCAGTAACAGGAGAGAGTCTTGTGTTAGAAGAAGAGTTGGTAGAATTGATGCCATCACGCTTCCAAAAGATTGGAGATGCTGAGGCAGTAGAGGCAAGTATAGCGATAAGGGCGTTTTCAAGTTTCATCTTGTTCAATAATTTATCCTTATTAGTTATTTCATTATTCCTCTTTTATGAATGGCAAACTCACCCTTTTATATCTATCAACCTGACAAAGTCTCATACCTAATACTTCTCATCTGCCGAATCCACCAAGGTGCCCGAGAACTCCAATTTCCAACATTTATGCATTCTCGATGCAACCAATTAATCAAGAATGCATCTAATTTCCGAGATATATTGTTCAGATCTAGTTAATTTGGACCGCTTTTAGATAGGTTCCCGTCGTTTGGACCTCACTTTATTTCTCATGCAATAACCATCAAGGTCCCATGACACCCATTAGACCTTTGATTGGTTAATAGAATGGTCACAACTATGTGTAATTAGTACTTGCTGGGTACAGATGATTTATATTTTGGATCTCGATAATGCATGAGAGGTATAGATATCTCCCACTAGGTACAAGCTTGGCAACGCTTCGCTTGGCAACAACATCACTCAGTTATCTTCTCAAGCACTCTCAACAACAAGCTTACTAACATGTTCCATAAACGTTTGTAAACTGACATCATCAGTCAGCACAACACCACCACCTTGTGTTAAGAATCCTTGGTTAGAATGTGTAGTTGTTGGATTCAGCTTCGAATACAAGAATCTAGCTTGTGATCCACCTTCCTCTGTATCGATAAATCTTGGTAATGGGAATCTATCAGTCAATAATTCAGCAGCTTCAATACGTGGTGCATTTAAAAACTCCTTGAATGAAGCATATTCAGGATCATCTTGATATCCTTCACGTCTCCAAGATGCAATTGTAGCACCATGATAAATCAAGATATGGAAGAAGGTATCAAGAAGAAGAATCCTGGTTGGTTGGATAGAGAGAGAATCTAGTAAAACTGGGATCCCCTCCTCACTTTCTTCTTCATCATCTGTTTGTTCATATGCAGTTAATGTTGGTTGAATCATAATGAGTGAATTGGATGTGTCCTCCGTGTTGAAAACATGTCTGTAAAATACAGTTTCATCCGGAGAATTGTTAAACACTTGAAGGAATTGTGATCTTCTCAAGTGATAAATGAATTGAGGGAATAATGAGAAATTGTTACCGATTCTGAATGATCCAGGATCATTCTTACGAAATTCACCAAAAGTCTTGAAAAGGTTTAATAAGATCTTGTCAACGTATGCAATAACGTCAGCAACATCATCTCTCAAAACTTTATCAACGGCAATTCTTCCAATGAGTACAGCTGCAGCTTCCTGGTCAAAAGATGATGAAAGGTCTTGTTGTTGACTAAGAGGTCTTGTCACCGTTGTCACTCTCAATCTTGAAGATGTATCTGGATGTTCATAAAAAGTTATGAATTGAATCGTGACAAATTCTGCATTTGTAAAGACTGCCCTCTCTTGTGACTCAGTCGTGTCAAAGACGAAACCATATGTGGAGTTTGGTCTGATTCCGGAAAGTTTCCATGCACTTGTCTTTGATATGCCATACTCGGCATTTGTAGAGACAAATTGGTCATTTTTCGCAAGAGATTGTGCATGACCAAGCAATCCGGCAACTTTAACATGTTTTGATGTTTTCACTTCGAGTGTAGCATTATGTCCCATAGCCAATTGGTCAAACTGATCTGTTGTAAAGAATCTTTGGAATGATTGCTTAAAGATCGAAGTTGTAAAAGAGTCTGTAAGTACAACGACACCTCCCGTGTGATCACAAAGTTCCTCCATTTCGTACAGTCCAACTTGATCATAAGCACCAATGAAAAGATCAACCGATGTACCATTCTCAGAACACTTCTTGGTCAACTCAGTGTAAAACTGCTTAGCCTTCTTGAAATGTTTAGCTTCCTTAGCTTCGATCAAATGGTGAGATCTGATAGGTTCTTTCAATTGATTACCAACAATCATACCAGGTCCATGTGTACATGGACCACCTGTGAAAAGCATGATGTGGGAACCAACGTGTGGGAAGGCAGACTTGAGTAAAGTGGAGGCAACGTTTAGTGCACAACCAGTGGCTCTATAGGCACGCTCCTTCGATGTGCGTGGCCATGAATCTTCCTTGATGGTCTCCAAGATGTTATCTAAGGAATACTCTGCCATTGCGGCATTCTGGATATATTTCAGGGCGGTCTGTTGACTTGCTGGGTTTGCAGATCTAAACTCTGGAGTCAAGAATCCAAGCTTCTTAGATATCTCCTCGTGGGTATACTCCTTGGAGCCATTAAACACATGAGCTCTGATACCGTCATCTGCAAGCTCATGGACCATGACATGTTTCCCAAAGGAGATGAACCCAACAAACGCGTCTTCTGGTATGAGGCTCAAACTGACAAGTAGTGATTCTCTTAGTGCCTGGAAGTCATCCTCCGTTAAACACACGTCCATAACAAACAAAAAGATTGGTGGCTGTGTGCGTCTCGAAGTGATGTATTCGATTGTACTATTCTCTTGGAGGCATTGTAAGGGCATCTCACTCTGATATTGAGACGGAAGTGGGTTCGTCTGTCCACACACTGAGCATAGCCATCCTCTTCCATTAAGGATCTGACAGAAAGGGTTCAACACGGCACCACATGGTTGACGACACACCACTGGCTCAGCATTGAGATATGTCAAATCCTCACGGGGCATAAGCGGTGTATAAAGGGAACCAATTGGCACTGAGAGCCTATTCTGAGCGATCTTGGTAGTTGGGAAGGCATTCCATGAGAACCTCACTCCGTCCTTTTCTTCTTGGCTAGCGATGAACTGAACGGGCGGTTAGTTTCATAGTCACATGAAATTGTTGCTAATGACGACTAGTACTCACATCATCCATTATAATGAGATAATGAACGTTGGGTTAAGCGAATTAAACTGGATTTAGTGTCTTAGCCGCCGACATCAAAGGATCTTAAACGCTGTGTTTCCAATGTTTTGATTTCAGTTCGCGGAGATTTTCCCACTCGGAGTTTTTTTTTTGTTTTTTTTTTTAATTAAAAAAAACATAAAAAATCATCCTCATCGGTGAACTCTACTCTTAGACACAATCATCTCTTTCACCTAGGAGTACGTCCTGCTGGTCAGAACGAGTAAGTGATATCTTTTTATCATACTTGATATATCGCCCAGCGTGCATCGAATCCTATTTTGTCAGAATGATGAGCAATTTAACTTACTGCGTTATCGTCATGAGGACTGTTTAACTACCGTCCATGAAAAGATTCTATACAGATTTGCTGACTGACTTCTTATTTGATCACATGGTGATTATTCTGTTGTTTTTATGAATCCTACTAACAATCCATAGTATCTCTTGTTGAATATACCTCTTTCTTCTATCTTCTTCACATCTCTTCCGTAATGTCAAGCGTACGGCTTGTATCACGTTCGATACGACTTAGGGCCTTCCAAATACCAATACGACTTTCCAAAACACATCGCTATCATTCATCACTTGCCATTGAGAATGAAGAGAATGAATTTGCTAAGCGACAACTTGTAATATCAGAAAACAACCAATGGTTTTATCCACAACTTACAACACTTCGTGAAGGTTTAACACCAACACGTCTCTCATCTTTTAGGTCAAAGTTTGAATCTTACAATTGGCCCGAAGCTAAAAGAATTGATGATGTTCATCTAATTGAAGGTCGTATCTCCAGTATACGCAAATCAGGTAAAGGTATGATCTTCTTGGATTTAACACAGGATATGACAAGGGTTCAAGTTGTGCTTATGAATAAGATGATTGGTGAATCTAAAGATCAATTCTCAGAGTATCATGATCAATTCAAGAAAGGTGATCATGTTATTGCTATAGGGTACCCAGGAGTGACTAATGTCGGTGAACTTTCTTTGAAATGTACTAAGAGACTCAAGATGGCTTCCCCCATTATGCACCCAATTCCTCCAAAGTTGACTTCATCTTCAAAAAGATTCAGTAATAGAGTTGTCGATTACCTCGTCAACACAAGATCAAGAGACGTGATAGTGGCAAGATCTAAGATTATCAATGATATTAGAAAATTCTTGGATAATCGTGAATTTGTTGAAGTCTCAACCCCAACAATTGCCTCAAACACTAAGGGAGCTAATGCTACACCTTTTACAACATCTTCCAAACATATCAAGAAGGGAGATGCCCCACTAGAGCTTCAATTAAGAGTGGCACCAGAACTATGGCTCAAGAAGCTTGTCATTGGAGGATTTGATAAGGTTTATGAAGTGAGTCAAGTGTTTAGAAACGAAGGTATTGACAGTACACATAATCCAGAATTCACCACAGTGGAATTTTATCAATCATTCACTACTCTTGAAGAGCTCATGACCATGACAGAGGATATGTTCAAGCAAATCTGTGAAACGATGAAGAAGTATGATGTAACCAAGTTGCACGCTGACAAGCTCTTGACGAACTTTCAGGATAACGGGTTTAAGAAACTTGAGTTCATTCCAGAGATTCAAAAGGCTACAGGACATCACTTACCAACTGAACTAACCGTTGGATCTTTAACTGAATATTTCTCTATCATCAACCTACCTCTCCCTCCAACCAAATCTGTTCCACATCTTCTCGATAAGCTCTCATCCACTTATCTCGAACCACAATGTACATCAGTACCCACTTTCATCTATCACCAACCATCAGCAATGTCTCCACTTGCCAAATCCACCACTATGACTTATAACGACAATATGACATATGACATATCTCGAAGATTTGAACTCTTTATCAATGGTTCCGAATACGTTAATGCCTATGAGGAGGAAAACTCACCATTAGACCAAACTCGTAAGTTTAAACTCCAACAACAATTAAGAGACAATTTCCATGATGATGATAGTATAGTACCAGATCATAAGTATTTAGCTGCTATGGAATGGGGGTTACCACCAACTGGTGGATGGGGGCTCGGTGTTGATCGTCTTTGTATGTTATTGGTTGGTGAAAAGAGAATTGAAGAGGTGTTGACTTTTGGTACTTTGCCTGATGTTGTGAGATGATATATGATCTGAAATGCCCACCATGTATATAGAATAATGAAGTGAAATGAGTATAGGTTAGACTACAAAACAACAATACATTCAAATCGTAGATGTGGTATTAACAATCATATTCATGGTTTCAACCTGAACAAGAACTGAACAAAGTTCCAAAGTAACCTCCATGTTGCTCGAAGTACAATCCGATCAGGTACTAGTAAGTCACGTGCGAGTAATGCAATCAATATAAGAGGTATACCAGTATTTTTCAGATGATCCTGATCATATACGTCCAAGGCAACATCATCTCCATCGAGTTAGATAGCCTCCAATTGAGCAGAGATCTCCTCCAATTCGGCCTTAGCAGAAGAGTACTTCTCGTTCAACTCCTCAAACTTCTTCTCCCAGTCATCACGCTCGGACTCCAAAGAGGCAACTTTACGTTCCAGTTGCTCAACTTTCAAATCAGATTCACGCAACTTCTCAGTGGTCTCTTTCAAGTTCTTGTCGGAAGCCTCCAACTCTTCCTCCAATTGCTGGTTCTTCTTGGTGAAGTTTTCATTGTGAGACTTCAAGGAAGAAGACTCCTCAGCTGCAGACTTGTGCTCAGTGACTTGACCTTCCAATTTGTCAACAGTTTCCTCCAAGGTCTCGTTCTTTCTAGTCAAGGCCTGGATCTGGTTGTCCTTCTCAAGATTCTCCTGTTCCAACTCCTTAATCTTAAGGGCCAACTCATCAGACTTCTCCTGCCACTTCTCAGCATCCAGCTTCAAGTTGTTCAATTTCTAATGCTCTGTTAGTGAAAGTTCTTCAATTAGAAAGTCTGCTAGTAGATCAACAAAGTGCTAAAGGGCGGATGAAGGCCAGATCTCAATCTCATCACAGCGGCACCCTTGGCGGCTAGTGGTAAGACCAATGATCTAAGCGCCCCTTTACTTTAAAGTGCGAAGATGTGATCCATATAGCATTGAGACTAATCAATATCGTTTCCTTGTCGATTTCGATACATACTTCTTTCAATTTATCCATTGTGTCGATATGGCAATGAGTTGTCGTGTATAGCGGTTAGCTGTTGTTTAACGAAAGGAGTAGAAGAATGGAGGCGCTGTGTGTTCCCATTTTCGTTGAGTTGGCCGCTTTGGCCAGAAATTCGCGACTTTTGGGAATGTTTTTGTTTACATTTTGAGGAGACGCGATCTATTGATTATGTAATGTGTTATGTAAGCAACAATTGATTACATAACTAATTATGTAATCAATGCTATGCTTATATAAGCAAGGGTGATGTCCGGATGTAATTTTTTTACCCATTGTTGTACATAAGCCAGCCACCCCGCATAGATCTTGAGATCAAAGCCTTCCCCTTATTCTTCAGCCTGTACAGTAGATTTGATGAACTTGATACGATTCTCTTCACGGAGCCATACTCCTAACTACCTTCACCTCTTCCACAATGGTTGTTGTTAGTGATCAGCATGACGCTTTCACGTCAGCTAATCAGTATCATGGTGCAGACCATGTGCTAACTCATCGACGTTTCCCTAGTGCCAACCAGCCAGAGATCAAAGTGTTTGAAAACAGAGGAATGCTATTGAAATCACAGGATAACTTGACACAAACATTACAACATAAGGGATCAATTGCTAGAAGAAATCATCGTCCTACACCTAGTGGAGAATCTCATGGAAGGGCCCCAACTATCGTATCATCAGTTGTATCACCGACTGTATCGAGAAATCCATCTATCCAACGACAAAAGAGATTCATGATGAGTCGAAAAGAAGTTAAGAATAAATTCTTTTATCCTGTTAAAGGTCCTAAGAGATTAAGATCCAAAAGAGGGAAATATAGAACAAAGAGTGAACTTGATGCTAGTATCGACTACATCAACTTTGACTCTTCTATGGCAAAAGATCTCTGTCTTAACAAATGCGTCACTGCATTTGAATTCAAGAAGCAAGACATTATTAAGATTGACCCACAAATAAGGTCATCTATCAAAGTCATCACCGTTGATTCCAAGAACAATTACATCCTTTACTCACCAGACCCGACATCTGGTAAGAATTCAGTTATAGCTGATGCTGAACAAATCCTTAACATGGAACTTCAAAAACTTGGTAAACCAGTAACATTCATGAGAACCTCTTCAAACAGACAGGGGAAAAACTTTCCAGAATATAGAATTATTCGTCCAGATTTCCACAGATATGATACTTTCCCCATAACAGAGAAAGCTACACTCATAAGAACCAATTCACTCCCGACAAAATTCAATGATGCTAAACTCGAAGCTCTTTGGAATCTTTATCTTCGTCGTGTCATTGCAGCTAGGATCAAATGGAGACTTACACATTCGAGTCAAGAGTATCTTGATCAAACTACCCAACAACAAGAACAACATGAGAGAAAGAAACCTCATAGAATGAGTATGGCAAGTTCTGTTGAAACGGGGTTCTTTATGAATCAAAAGCTTAATCGTCAACAATCATTCCCAGTTCCTTATAAGCAATCTTCTCCAGATGATGCAAGTAATGATGAAAGTTTCAAGAGTGCTCATATGAGATGGCGCAAATCATCCTCGGATACATCGATGCCTAATGTGGTACAAGTAGGAACAGGTTATGAAAGTCTTGCATATTCAAGTTCTGGTGATTCTCCAAGAAGACAAGTTATGCTTGATTCACTTGAACAACTTATGAATGAGGTAACATCGGTGATTTCTGAGATTTAGTAATGGAGTTTGTTGGTTTCTTTTGGGTTTGTAATGAATGGTATTTTACTGGGTTGATAATGAATGTTTACTTATGGTATCTGAGGAGACATATGACATATTGTAGATGAAAGCTGACTAAGCACAAAGCATAGAAGATTTCTAACAAGTGGCACACCATGGATCTTTAACTTTGGCTATGGTTCATCCCCTCTCTGGCCCTGAAGTGATTCTGATACCATTTAGTATACAGAGAGCACATACCTCGAAAGACTAAGGTAGAATATCCTACAAGATGAAACAATATATGCAAAATGGTGTTGGATTATGAATTTTTTCCTTCTTTTCCTCCCCGTCTAGTTAGTCGGGGAACTATGGTACAAGACATCATTAACGTTACCTCTTCTCATGAAAACCTCCTGTCATCCTTTTTCTTAACTTCATCTTCTCTCTTTATAGTTCAAGGCTCCTCTGTAGCGTAATCAGCAGCGTTGATCTTTTCTGTGAACTTATCCTCAATGTGTGAGCACAACTCCGCAAGATCATCAAGACCCTTGTGCAAAGCTTCGACGGCAGTGATATTACCATATGTTTGGATTCTGATATTTAGCTTAGCCTCAGATGGATGTGGAATAGAATAACCGCAAAATTCAACCTCTGGATTCTTCATTATTATGTATCTAAGTGCATTACCAAGTGTATGATCCTCTTCTGTGACTTGGAAAGAGGCAGCAGCACCATCTTCAGTGGCACCAGGAAGCTGTTGAAAACATGTTAGAACACTGCTTTATATATCATTTGTGGATCACTTTTATACTCACAATCTTGATCTTTTCTGTATCAAGGTCCTCCTGTTCGTCTTGCATAGAGACGTCAACGTCCTGAATTGGCTCTTCAGTGGACATATTGAAATATGAGGGGTTCGTTGGTATAAGTGGGTGTAGGTGGATGTACGATTTTGTCAAACCCAACAGACAATCCGAAACAACAACCGAACTTCTTGTTCAAACTTTCTTTTAACTAACTCATCTCCGTTTTTTTGTGCCATACAATTTTTTTTTTGGAAGCCGAGAAGAAACTTTTCCCCTGTGAGGTGGTTGTTGCCCGTACCAGTAAAGCGTTTCTTATGTAATTAATTATGTAATACAACTTATGTAATAAATTACGTAATCAGTAAGCCAGAGGGTTACCCGGGGTTCTCTTAGCTATCAGATAAATGTATTGATGTATAGTCTTTATAGTTTTTATAAACTGATTATGCATTAATAGATCAAATAGGTATAGATCACTCAGCTGGACTGATTCCAAGTTCAAAGTAGGCCTGTCTGGCATCAACAGCACCCTTTCTGACTTTTCTCTTCTTATCATCAAGCACATCAGTAAGTTCCTTAATGATACTCTTTTGGAACCCAATGAGCTTCTCTAAAGGCACAATCATCGTGAGTCCATGAAGACAGTTAACTGCAACAACACGAACATCTGCTGTGTTGAGACGTGCCTCATCGACTTTAACAAGTGACAATAGTGATGGAATTATGGTTGAGAGATGTTTACCGATGAGGTCCGAGATCTCATCCATGGACCCCAAAATGGTTTGGAGAGATGCTAGACGAACATCTGAATTTGGAAGAGATAGAGATTGGAGCAAAAGAGGGAAGAAAGATGAAAGATGTGGTGTAATGATCTCCTTTTTGGTGTGTTTAAGAATGAGTGACAAAGCTGTAAGATAGTTCGACTTGGTGGACATATCAGTTGCATTGGTGAATCTCTCCACAATCATTGGTGCAACAATCTCAAAGAACTTTTGCTTGTAAAGAAGACGAACATTATTGTTCATGATCTTCTTGAACTTTTCAAAGATCGACATGTCAACAACAAGTACTTCAAATGACTTGGTAGCAACAGCACCCCATCTTTCATCTGACAAAAGATCCACAAGTTTAGTGATATAGACAACACTCTCACTATCAATCTTAAGGATAACACCCTTGGCAATCCATGTGAACACCTCGATCTTAGTGATAGAGTCCAATACCATATCTTCATACTTCTTTGTATCTATAGCCCACTTGTTAACAAGCAATGAAATGAGTCTAAGATAACCAATCTTAGCATACTGATCAGCAAATTCATGTGTTTCAACAATCTTTACAAGTGATCCGATAATATCATCAACATCATCAAACTTGCTAGACTTGTCGACACCTGCAATGATCTTAACCATGACATTAACGAACTTGTCTGGTGAATCAATAAAGTTGACAATAGTGGTTATGTCCTTGTAGTAGTTACCAGAACATGATTCACCGGAGAACAATTGTCTTGTCTCATCAAGCAGCTGCTGATGGTTGGACTTGGATGAATACACAACGATGAGTTTGAGAATCTCTGAAGCGGATTCCATAATGTTGTCATCCTGTAAAGCACCACTAGTGGTATTAAGAAGCATAGACACAAGTTTTGGGAATGATTTTGTCAAATGAGTATCTGTAGAGAATTGTTGTGTTCTCTGTGAAGAGATAATCATGTTTTGGAGTGTTGATACAATAAGGAAAGTGTATTTCAAGTTCTCTGGCTTAGCAGACACCGTTTCGAGTTTGTTGAGTAATCTGATTAGCATAAAGTTGACAATAGCACTGTTTGTACATGTTGCACCCAAGATTTCAAAGATCTTCTCCTTTGGTTTTGCCTCGTCATTGATGAGCACCGCTTCTCCATCATCGTCTGGAAGAAGTGAAAGAAGAGTTGGGAATGTAACCTCAAGAAGGATGCTTGTATCAATCTTAGACACCTGGACTAATCCACCAATGCAAGAGTTGTAAACGTAGTCTGTATCATCAAACAACACAGTCTCAGTGAAATATTGTACAATAAGACTAAGTTCTGAATCAGAAAGGAAGTTGGAAAGAGTAGTGATCTTGGTCAATTCAGCAACGGATAATGTTCTAAGACTGACTTCAACTTTAGAAGATCCCATTAAAGCCCTACCCAAGACGATTAAGATCTCATCTTTGTATACTTTAAGTGCATTACCATCTTCAACCTTGGCCCTTGGCTTATCAAAAGTACCATAAACCTCGATATATGCCCTGGTGAAGACACCAATGTTTGAAACTAGTGTTCTCTCCTTTGGAACACTCATATCTTTAGTATCTTTCAATAATTCACCCAATACAGGGTTCGTCACTGTCTCAAATGGTAACTCACCAGCACTGGCAATTGAACCCAGGAGGGCACAAGTCTGTTTAACCATCTTACTCATCGAGTTTGGTTGCAATTCATCATATACTGTTTTGAAGAATTGGAGGAACTTCTCTTCATCTTGTGAAAGAACAGTAGAGATTGTCTTAAACACACCAAGAACAAGATTAAATGAACCAGTTTCATCATCATTTTCATCACCATGCAAAATCTCAAACTTAAGGGCATCCCATAACTCAATCCAATGTTCAGTGAGGGATTCAATCCCATAGTTCTTAACACAAAGCGTGATGGTCTCAATTGTATCTCTCTTTACTGTTGGACTCGTCGAAGTAACTTTCTCCAATAGGTTTGGATATGCATCCTTAGCAAAGAGTGGAGATGTAGCGATACCTTCTCTAAGAGCAGACTTGAGCATTTCCGAAGTGATCTTATAAGGATCATCCTTTGGTGGTTTGAAAGAGATTGGGAAGTAACAGAATAGTATGTCAAACATGTCATCTTGATCTTGTGAAATGTTTAATGTTGATGAGATTCGATGATTAAGTGAAAAGGAGATGAGAAGATTACGTGGATCTTTCTCCCCCGTGGCAACATGAATAAAAGTCTTGATATAGAGTGATTCAATGAATCTCTTGATGTATTTAGAATGCTTAGTAAATGCTCTATCCATGACTTGTAAACCTTGATACCTCGTTGATGCTAGATACTTTGTAGAATGATAAGATTGAGAGAGGGATTCAAGTAATGGTTTAAGATTTGTTGGGGAAAAGTTCGTCATATCGATCAGTGAACAAATACCGAAGAGTGTTTCCTTCATTGATGATGTATCATCAAGTTTTGAAATGTAAAAGCCATTAAGAACAGATAAATCAGTTGAAGTGAGTGTATCGTTATTAAGCTTATCAAGAGTCGACGAGAGACAATTAGTTGCCTTTGGTCTTAACAAGTCATCCTCTGCTGTGAGATAATCACCTAATGCCTTCACAAGATCAAGAAACTTGAAGTTCTTACCCTCAATGTCTAAATACTGATTAGTATATCAAAGAATTGATATGAGGGGCATAATACTTACCTGATGCAAACTGTTGGGCAATCTCATTAGCACGAACATCGTCAACACTAACGTTCGCAAGGAACTGATTGATCCTGATACTGAGTGTGTCGGTCATTCTCTGGTAGATGAACTGTCTAGTGTTTGTTTCCTTTTCCTTTTGTATGGCGGAGAATGATGTATAAATTACAAATTGAGATCATCGACGTTGAAGTTGGATAGTTTATCTATTGGTGTTTGGGTGTATTTTGGTTGGAGTATTATATCACGTGATCTCATAGAAAGTATATCATTATGTCACGTGATCTCATAGGAGAAGTATATCATTATATCATTATTTGTACATATCTACAAGTTATTAAAGGTTAATAACAGTTTATTTTGTTAGTAGGAATAGGTATTGGTAGATTAAAACAACATATCAACTGTTGAACAACATATCAACTGTTAAACAGACATATCAACTATCAGAGGAACACATAGACCAATGCAGATGATAAGTATAAGAGTACAATTCTTTTATGGTCATGTTGAAGTAGTTGATAGTTGATGTTGCTTTAACTCCTAGGGAATGGCATGGGTCTCGTTAATCATTGTGTAGTACATTGTGGTGCACTTGCTTGAGGAGAATCATCATCAGAGTAATTGACTTCTTCTTGTCTTCTTCTTTTTTTCTTCTTAGTTTTACCACCATTAGGGTATGGATCGAAATCACTTAATACTTTGATTGATGGTGTAACATTTTCCGGGTATTTTGTTTGTTTACGTTGTGGTAATGCTCTTTCTAGTGCCTCATAGTTTTCTGGTTTCATCTCATGAGGTTTTGGGAATTGAACATCAAAGTGAATAACCAAGTTACCATATGAGTTTGGGACTCCTTTCTTAGGCATACCGTATCCTTCAACCATCTTAAAACAACTTGGAGTTGTTATCTCACCTTGGATAACTTCAATCTGGAGCCATTCTCCACTTAGATGTTGAACCGGTAAGGACCCACCAGCAAGAGCAGTAAGCAAATCAATCTTCACAGTCAAGTATAAATCATCACCTCTTCTGCGGAAAGTATCATGTTTCTTTTCATCAATTGTAACGACAACATCACCAGGAATGATATCAATACCTTGATCACCTTCACCTTTGAAAACAATAGTTTCACCAGATCTAGCACCTGGTTCCACTGTCATTTGAAGGATTTTCCTTTCATCAACTGTTTTAACACCATGACACGTAGTACAACGATCATTTGGGGCAATGAATTCACCAGTTCCAGAACATGATCTACAAGTAGATTCATATCTTTGGATGATTGGACCCATTTGCTTTTGCATCATAACACGACCACGACCACGACACTGTGAACATTGTTTAACATTTGAACCACCTTTAGCATTACATGCAGAGCATAACACAGTTCTAGAGAGTCCAAGTTTTGTAGTCTTACCCTTATAGAGATCTTCAAGTGTACAACTCAGTTTATGTTTGATTGTTGGTCCAACACTTGAATGTTGTCTATAAGAACTTGAAGACGTGGTATTTGTAAAGAAAGTGTCACCAAAGAACTGAGTGAAAAGATCATCTGCTTTCATAGAGAAGGCAGTAGCAGGATCTGTTGGATCCACTGTATTTGTAGTTGTTGATGACAATCCTTCTTCACCATATCGATCATATATGGAACGTTTCTCAGAATCAAAGAGTATCTCATAAGCCCTTGTTACTTCTTGAAATATTTCAGTTGATTCTTTTGAATGATTATTCTTATCTGGATGATACTTTAATGCCATAAGACGATATGCCTTCTTAATCTCCTGTGATGAAGCAGAGGGCGACACGCCTAAAACATTATAAAGCGTCGTTTCCTTAGTCATGTAATGTAGTTGTGTCTGTTTGAATGTATATGTGTTTGCTCGTCGGCTTCTAATTTCAAAAATGGCGTTGGCCAACCAATAACTGTCTTAAAACGGCACAAGATGTCTAGTTTTGATAAACTATTCGCAAGCTAAAGAGAGCAGCCTTTTCTGGAACAAACAAAGTGGAAATATAGTATTGCGGGTGTGCCCTTACCACCATGGAAACTCTCCGAATCTGTTTTTTTTTTTTTTATTTTTTTTTTTTTTTTCAATCCTTTGCATAAAAAAGATCTTAGTACTTCCATTGGTTCCATGGGTTTTCCAGTTTTTCAGTTGTAGTTTGGTTTGGCTGATAATGGTTACTAATACTTTATATACAATTTTATTTTAGTTTAGTTGGGCTTTATTTGATTGTCTCATATAAGTAGTTTGTTCTATCCTTTGCCTACTTTACGTCTGCTTACTTTGTAGGTAAACACCGGTTACATCTATATATATATATCTATATAGATATATATCTGTACATATATATTTCTCTATATCGTGTATCAGTATAACTATATCTTTTATAACTTTTTTTTCTTTGTCAAGACCTCAAAAGATCACCTATGACTTATGATTTATGTCTGTTTTGTATATCATTATGAGAGAGTGATCACGTGATAAAAAATACAAAAGAGTCACGTGATAATGGGAACATAATCAAATGTTAGTC
The DNA here is from genome assembly GCA_022641835.1 of Petasospora fabianii. Classification (NCBI taxonomy): domain Eukaryota; kingdom Fungi; phylum Ascomycota; class Saccharomycetes; order Phaffomycetales; family Wickerhamomycetaceae; genus Petasospora; species Petasospora fabianii. Next base: position 174,392 of record CP048718.1, on the reverse strand, counting down.
ACGTGATGCATTACGTGACATATCACCACCACCCGAATAGTAATCAAAACATCATAGTTTATAAGATATATCTTTAGCTCTCTACTCTATTAATGGTAAACCTTAGGTATAGACTGAATCTTGCGTATCCATATATTAAATACTTTTTCCTGCGTCAATACTCGAAGCTTTAAATTGTTCTCTGCGTCATGCGGAAGTGTCTTCGGCATTACTTATAGACTAGCTCCAGCTCTAGCTTTAGCTCTAGCTCTCCCTAAGCTAAAGCTTAGAGATTAGAGCTATGCTTAAGCTAAGCTTAAGTTTGAGTCTATCCAGTCTAGTGTTATTTCACACTATAATGTATTAAAAATCTGAAACCTGGGTTCCCCGTTAATACCTACTAAGGTAATACTAAAGTTCTATTTTGTTCTTTACCGTGTACACTCGTGGCTCTGAAATTAGCATTCTTCTCTTATTCTTCTCTTCTCTTATTCTGTAAGATTCATACCAGTGTACTTATTCTGTCTTGTCAGTGTATAATTCATACCAGTGTAAGTCTGTAGATGTATAGATGTAGATCTATACATCATGTATATGGACCTATCATAGACCTATCATAGACCTATCATAAACATATCATAGAGATACCATGAATATCAACTACAAATAACACCAATTAACCAAGTTTATTAACCAATTCCACAATCTTTTTATCAAACAAATCTAATCTGATTGGCATTTCAACTTCATAAAATGGATTCTTCATAACATAATCAGAATATAATGAATAAACTCCACTCAAGACATTCTCAGCATATTCACTACCTTTATTAATGTCATTGGAAGATGCATTAATACCACCAGGACTCGTTACCAATAAGAATTTTAAACCTGTTAGCGTTTGAAAGATGTACATACTAAACTTTTCAGTCTCAACACTCCTTAATCCACTAGTATTTGATGATATAGCACCACCATTACTACGAGAGTAAAGAGTATTAGATTGACCTGAAGTCTTTGAAACTTTTAAAGCTGTTGGTGTAATCTTTGATGCAATGGCAAATACTCCATGGATAGTACCTGCTAAGATTAAAGCGTCATTTGATGTGATTTTAGCGAGTCCAGGTGATAAATCATGTTGATAGATGAGTCCTCCTGATTTGTTTATGATGTAGAGTGAGAAGATGGTCATTATGACTAGTAGATAGATAGTTATATAGATTGATATATAGAGAGAGATAGATACTATGTCTATACGTCTATATAAATAATTCATTTTCGCGAAAATGGTTATGTGCCCTGGTCGTTTTTATAACCGAGGTTAATAAGTTGCGAAACTGTGGGGAAACTTATATAAACCCAATAATCCTCTTTCTTCATCAACTCTTATACCCTTAAGTCTTCAGTTACTCCCAAGTATACTAAGTCTTTAATCATGGTCAGAATCGAGGCAAAGCAATGGATTCTTGTTAAGTACGCCAATTTCGTACACAATGTTAACCTTAACTATAACTCCCCAGATACCAACTTCAAACTAATCACCAAGGTTTACGATACTGAGGATCCAAATCTCTTAAAAGAAGGTGAACTCTTGATTGAGAGTCTCTACTTATCTAATGACCCGGCACAGAAAGGTTGGTTCACTCCATATAAGTCATATGTTCCACCTGTTCCATTAGGTTCAGTTGCTCCAGCACAGGGTCTTGCTAGAGTTATTAAGTCTAATCATTCAAGATTCAACACTGGTGACATTATTACTAATCGTCTTGTTGGTTGGAGTACTCATAACATTATCAATGCTGATCGTGAACTAACTAGTAAGATTGATCCAACAAGAGTCCCACACATTGTTAAATATCTATCTGCATTTGGTGGTACCACTTTAACATCTTATTTCACTGCTTTTAACTATTCTGGAGTTAAACCTGATGAAGAAGGTAAAATTTGGCTTATTACAGGTGCAGCTGGTGCTGCTGGTTCTTCTCTTGTGCAAATTGTGGCTAATATCTTCAAACCAAAGTTAATCATTGCAGTTGCTGGTGGTGATAATAAGTGTAAATGGGTGGAGACTTTAGGTAAGAACGTTGTCTGCTTGGATTACAAGAGCAAGACATACAAAAAGGACTTCTCCAAAGCCCTTGGTAAAGAACAAATTGATGTGTTTGCAGATCATGTTGGTGGTTGGCTATTGGAACATGCTTTACCACATGTACGTAATCATGGTAAAGTTGTTCAAGTTGGTATCATTGCAACATATAATGATAGTGCCAAGTTTACATTTTCAAGTTATGGTGCTATCATTACAAAGAGAATCACTATTCAAGGTATGGTTGTTGTTGATCACGTTAAGGAGTATAAGAAGGCATACAAAGATTTAGCTAAATGGTTTGCTGAGGGCAAATTGAACATTAATAACTTTGAAGAGACTATTGTTGATGCTAAAGGTGATAAGTTTAAACAAGTTCCAGAATTATGGACTGGTTTGTTTAAAGGTCAGAATAAGGGTAAGTATATTACTCAAGTTGGTGACTTTAGAACTTTGAAGTTGTAACTTACCAAGTGTACACTACTGCTTATACTCTGTAAACTAACATTATGTTCTAATACTACTCTGTTCTAATACTCTGTAAACTAATACTCTATTCTAAAACTACTCTATATGTACTAATACTAACCTACAGTGGCTTCACCCTAAAGATTATAACTGTGCATAAACAAGGGAACGCATGATGTACCCCAGTATAGATGTATACTCTATGACAATCGCACATACTCGGTAGACCTATTGCTATTAATCGGTATATAAGGGCATTATAGTATATATAAGAGAAATTAAGACAACGGAGATGACGGAGATGACGGAGTTTACGGCCGACGGACCGAACGGAACAAAAAAAGAAACGACTTGAAACGCCGACTAAGTGCGTACCGAGGTTCAATTTTAACCCTGTTAAATCAGGATTAGTAATTAATACAATTGTTATTGGACAAATACTTAATTCCCTTAGTTTATGGGAGTTTTTCAAATTAGTAATTCGCTTTTAGTTGAAGCCGAGTGTCCGACCCCTCGATTATTGAAGAACCCCTGCACCTTTCGAGACTTATAAAAGACACTATTGCTCCTCTTTAGCAATTGAGTTATATAACTATATACATATATACACAAACACACAATAACACAATTGAATACTAAAAATATGGTCCAAATCGAAGCTCAGCAGTGGATTCTTAACAAGTACGCAACTTTCTCTGAAGAGGTTAACCTTAACTACGATACAGAAGATGCTAATTTTAAACTCATCACTAAGAAGTATGACACTGAGTCTGATGATTTACTTAAAGATGGTGAAGTCTTAGTTGAGAACTTGTATCTCTCTAATGATCCAGCTCAAAAGGGTTGGTTCACTCCATATAAGTCTTATGTCCCACCTGTCCCATTAGGTTCAGTTGCTCCAGCACAGGGTCTTGGTCGTGTTATCAAATCAAAGAGTGATAAGTTTGCCGAAGGTGATTTGATCAGTGCTCGTTCAATTGGTTGGAGTACTCATAACATCATTAATGCTGATGGTCCAATGGTTCAGAAGCCAGATGCTTCAAAAGTTCCACATATCACTAAGTATCTTTCGGCTTTTGGTACTACAACTTTGACTGCTTATTTCACTGCTTTCCACTATTCAGGAATTAAACCTGAAGATGAAGGTAAAGTCTGGTTGATTAGTGGTGCTGCTGGTGCTGCTGGTTCTTCCCTGGTCCAGATTGTCTCTCACTTGTTCAAACCAAAGAAGATCATTGCCATTGCCGGAGGTGCTGATAAGTGTAAATGGGTTGAATCACTTGGTAATGGTATCATTGCCTTGGATTATAAGTCTGAGACTTATAAAGATGATTTCACAAAGGCACTTGGTGATGATCTTATTAATGTATTTGCTGATCATGTTGGTGGATGGATCTTGAATCATGCTATTAGTTACATGCAAACTTTTGGTAAGATTGTTCAAATTGGTTCTATTGCCTCTTATAACGATAACACCAAATTCATTTTCAACAACTATTCAAGTGTTATCTCAAAGAGATTGACTATTCAAGGTATGGTTCTTGTTGATCACATTCCTGAAATTCCAACAGTTGTTGGTGAATTGATTAAATATTTCTCTACTGGTAAACTTGATATCAATAACTTCACTGAGACTATTGTTGATGCTCAAGGTGATAAGTTTAAAGATGTTCCAAAGCTTTGGACTGGTTTGTTCACTGGTGCTAACAGAGGTAAATTTATTACCCAAGTTGGTAAGTATTAGGTAATTGTTTTATCTATTGGTTTTTAAGTCTCTAAATCTTCAATTCACATGAATACGTCATGATAAACAAAACTATACATAAACTAATACTAAACTGACTAAGTATAACCACAAATAATGAAGAAAGTAGACACATTCACTGACTTTCCTAATTAGGTAATTCTTTGCACTTGATTGAACCAGGTGACTTTTCGTGGTGCCCGTACCAAACTGGGGACTCATATAATCGCACCATTTTATAAGAAGAGAGTCATTAATCATCTTATTTGCTCTGTTGGGTTGTCGTATACGATGATTAGCACAGTCATTGATTATGTTTGACCACGAGGTTAACATATAGTTGAAAATGCCCCCTTTATCTAATAGTTTTATCCCAAGATCTATGGTTTATTACCCCTTACAGTCATCAAACAAGTAATGAAAGAAATCACTCCACATAACACGAGATACCCAACGAATCTGTGAGTTTACATGTAGTCCATAATCGTAACATGTCATTCATATGCTTTTGCTTAGGTCCACCGGAATTAAGATGCGAGTGGTTTTTTATGCCCGTACCTGTCATCTGGTGGCACCATTATCTCAACATGTCGTTTAACACCGGGTGTTGACACCCTGCGTATACATATAAACCTGTAGTTCCCCGTTTGACATGTTGTAGTACTATCAATTTTTCATCAACTTATACTACAGACTACTCATATGACAATAGAATCACTCATTGGTTCCACCATAAACGAATATCGTATCCAGAAGCTCATTGGTTCGGGGGCATATGGTCTCGTGTTTCTAGCAGAGAACATTTATACACATGAACTTGTGGCTATAAAGAGTGTTGGTAAAAGAGTTCAAAATCAAAAGACTGCAAAGCATTCTGAACAACTCACATGTGATCTTGAAACATATTTTGAACTACGTAATTACCATCTTGAAGATCTAAGACCTCTCAATCTTGCAAAGATTAGAGATATGGAATCATTACCTTGTCCCTTCCTTAAAGAAGTTTCACTTCATCTTCAAGTCCATGATCATCCAAACATCCTCTCGATCCACACGATCCTCGATAGTCCCGTTGCAATCTTCATCATAATGGATTATTTCCCTGAAAGTGATCTCTTTGTTAACATCGTCGATAGTCAAGTATACGTCTCATCATCAACACTCATCAAAACAGTCTTCATTCAACTTCTTGATGCAGTTGCCTATTGTCATGCCCATGGAATCGCCCATTGTGATATCAAGCCAGAAAACATAATGTGTGCTGATAAAGGATCACGTGTTGTACTTGGTGATTTTGGTCTTGCTGTTCAGACTCAATACATTCAGGCAAAGACATGTATCGGTTCATCCTACTACATGCCACCAGAACGTCTCACCCAGTTAAATCACAATCTACACTCTACACAATATCCAGCTGCAAAGGGAGATATCTGGTCATTGGCTATCATCCTTATAAATCTGTGTTGTACAAGAAATCCATGGACCAAAGCATGTGACCAAGATGCAACATATAGAGCTTTTAAAGATGATCCACATGTACTCACAGATGTCCTCAACATCTCTGATGAACTCTTTTCAATCTTAAGAAGTTGTCTTATTGAAGAACCATCAAAGAGAATCACATTATTTGAACTTCGTGAACGTGTCTTGAAATGTCGCTCTTTCACACGTACTGGTCCATTATCACAATGTGATGATATGGACAGAGAACTTCAATGTGGATTAGAGTGTGTTGCTCCAGACTCTGGATCAATCAGTAGTGGTGGTGATAGTATTGGATTACCCTTTATGCATGAGATTGATCATTATCCAACTAATGAACTGATTGGTATAAAGAAATATGAACCTACAATCAGCATGATGACCAATTTCAGCTTTAATATGAACGTGGCTTGAAGTTGGTCTATATAGATAACTTAATGATAATGCATATGACCTATTAGTTTTCAATGATAGATAGATAGGGTAACGATTACAACAACCCAACATAACTTATCCATAACAAACAATCCAGGTTTTTGACTCATAAGTTCCAAAGTGAATACTATCATTCTCTGAGATCTAGTCTTCTCCGTAGCATCAGATGTTAAGCACATGGCCGATGCTTTGGAATTGATGATTAGGTATTGTGCTCCCAGGATGATGCAAAGCCCAATAAGTGTAAGTTTACGTGCCTTGCTAAGATCTGGAGATGTATAACGTGCAATGTAGACCCAAGTGATTAGTTCAAGTATGTTGTGGATGAATGATGGAACCCAGTGATGTGACCATGGAAGGAAAGAGAACACATTCTTCAAAAGGATGATGGATATGAAAGTTGGTGATGGAGTAAAAGAACAAGTTATCATGAAGAGCTTTCGATAAGCAAGGATGTTAAGAGATGCAGTAAAGAGTGCCCATCCTAATAAAGTGTATTCATTTGATGTAGACTTGTGATTTGCAGCAGATAAGTAGCATCTCCAACACCAATGATACAAGAGTATAAATGCCACCCATTCAATGACGTCTGAGGTTCTTCTAACTGGTTTTTTCATTAGCAATAGAATAGTTATCAACTCAAAGATGCAGAGTACAAGTAACATCTTCATCTCCATCCATTCAACAACACTAAGCTCACCATGTGTCTGTAATTGACCAACTTCTAATTGACTCAAATGATGACCATCTTGGTAAACAGCAGTGCACCAAACACCTTTAAATGGGATCTTATATCTTCTTTGACCATCGTCATACGAGACAAACTCATTGACTAATACTTCATTTGAATACTTTGCCTCATCAAAGACATCCCACCAATTGAAATTATACGGTGTAATAGTGACATTCACACCATCTCTAAACTCCTTTTCACTTCTTATTGTAAATACACCAAACTCATCACAATAATGACCCATCCACTCAGTGACTCCACAAACTGTGAAATCATCATTCTCTGTATAGAAATGGATCGGACCATCATTAAAATTGAAAGGGATGTTGGTATTAAGCACTAATGGATAGTGATAAATCATCCATGTCGTATTACGTGTTGTTGATAACCATATCTCTGAAGAATTGGTAATGCTATGGAAGGGAGTACATGTGTGTAGTGTTGCACCGAGTGAAACCCGAAGAAAGAGAGAGATAACAAGCCATATCTGCATTGTTCCGTCTGCTCCGTGTAGACCCTCACAATATACTCGATATACCCTCTCTATTCAAGCACCTTTTCCCTTAAAAATAGGTCTAAATAAGCGGGGGCTGAGGCAGTGTTGATGTACATGTAATGAGACATTGACGTATGCCCAGAAACGCGTACTTTCCTAATTTGGACATTTTGATGATCTTTTCGCGAACACGTTTTATTTGAACAAAAAGTATTGAAAAAACGTTGGAGAGAAGACTTCATTAATAGTGAGTTAACTTATATATCAGTGGTAATACTACAAGTATAAGACATGTCCTTCTACAGAATCCAGCTTAAGAGATCTACGATCGCTCTCCCACAGAGTATTAAGGACACCGTGGCCAAACTTGGTCTTAAGAAGACAGGGTCCGTCGCGTACCAAACAGTGTCTCCAGTGTCAGCAGGTATGATCCTTAAAGTTAAAGAGCTTGTTGATGTTGAGGTTGTTGAGAATGCCTTGTCCAAGCAACAGGAGAGAGCTTTGAGAAAAAGTGATCCAGGTTTCACAGTGGAGAAGCAGTAAGCTGTAGCCAGCTGAGTGGTGAGAGTGTGCTGTGCACATGAGATGAGATGAACTTAATGACCAAATGGGACCTCCTCTTTATGTATAAATGATAAGGAGGTGTCTAAAACATGTAAATAAGAGCTTTTATTAAACGCTAATGACCACGGTAGATGTTTGTCTGTACTACAATATGCTATTGGGTCTCATGAAACAAATGGGTATCGTCATATCAATAGGTGGTTAAACCTTAGCAGCTCATGTCATATAATAGCCAATATCTCTTTATCTCTCAAACTCTCTTATACTCAAAGTTGAATTCGGTGTTTTGTAATAAGTTTCTCGTATCAACATTTTGAACCATTGAGTTATCATAATCTGGTAAATGAGAATCATCTTGCATGAATCCACTACTATCAACCAGTTTAACCAAATCACTCTTATCCATAGCCTTACCTTCAAAACTTAATTCCATTGTAGTATCAGCTTGTGATTCTTGCATACGTCTATTCTTCTTAACAGAGCTACTTGCCTCCACGATTTCATCTCTGTTTCTCTTCATTGGTGTAGTGGTAGAGTTTACCAATGTATCCTTTTGCAAGAACTTGTTAACAAGTTTAGTAGATCCAAGTGTGTTTGTACTAGCATTAGCACTATTATTCAACTTAGTGATATCGATTATCATACTTCCCAACTTGAAAGTCTTTGCATTCTTACGCTTAGAGATGACAATCTTCATAGCTGGATCCTGTGAATCAGAACTTGAACGACTAGTATCTGTTCCATAAAGTGATTCAAAGAATGTGGATCCAAGGGGTAAATCAGCCTTCCAAATAGCTGCTGGTCTCTCCTGGAAAGAAGGTAATTCATTAATAACGTGGTTTGTTGGTGGTTTCTTACCCAATGTAGGCAAAGGGTAATCAAATGAACCATAGGTTACCGCTTCTGGGAACTCTGTGATACTTGTGATAGTTGGCGGCTGTGGTTTATTCATCTGTTGTTGTTGTGTTTGTTGATGTTGTTGATGTTGATGTTGTTTGTTATTGTTATTGGTATTGGTATTGTTATTGTTATTGTTGTAATGCCCTTGAGACTTGTTTAAACTGTGACCATTGCCATTGTGGAAACCTCCCTGGCGTTTACTTATAGGTTTTCTTCTTTGTTGCTTAATCAACATGGCTGCTTTAAACGTGGCAGAGGTTAACAATAGCGCTAAGGAGGTGTTGTCTGTTGTGTGTTGTAGAAGGTTATGGAACTTTTGAGAGAGAAGAAAGTCAGAGCTCCTTGATAAGTGTAAACCAGGACAACGAGATTCCTTATTAAGTATAAATTTGAAATACAAGAAAGGAAAAAAATGGGCAATGCTTGTTTAAACCCTTTTTCCCGTAAAAGGTAAACAAACAAATGCGGAAAAAAACTAATGTGCGAAATTTACCCGATTCGGAATAGTACGAGATTAGGCGCAGCAAGTGACTGAGTGTTTATTCGAGTTGGTGATGTGATTGTTAGTTCATCTTCATTAGACATTCATGAAAACTCTTAGGGAAAGTACAAACACATAGAAACAAATATATATGTAAAGAAATCAACTTTTGGAAATGCTCGTCATATATTCTAAATCAATGCCCCCAAGTACTAGTCCCCACCTCCTTGACTTGGACTACAATAATGGTCTAGTCCCTTAAGTCCCTCAGTCCAATATTTTTAAACGAAGCCGCCGAGGACTAAACGAAGGCTTCTCCACTTTAAGACCCTTAAGTTAAAAGGTTATAAAAGGCTCGTTTATCCCATCTCAATTCATATCTACTGCACTCCATTGCTTTAGGCTCTTATACCTAAAGAAAGCCTTTGAGATTTCTTTCCCCCCGTTTGGCTAATCAATTACCCAGTCCCCAAACCGACCCTGAACCCAACGCGTCTCATCAAAAACGTCGCGCCGTCCCCACCACTTGACCTTTTTACTTTTACTTTCACACATCTTCTTCCCCCACCTTCGTCGTTCCCACGTTTAACCAGTTCTATATCTTGACACTCATATCATCAATAATGACTGACAACTCCGTGTACATTGTGGCTGCTGCCAGAACCCCAATGGGTTCCTTCCAAGGTTCCCTTGCCTCCCAGACTTACGTCGACCTTGGTGCCACCGCCGTCAAGGCTGCTCTCGCCAAAGTTCCAGAGATTAAACCAACTGACGTTGAAGAGATTGTCTTTGGTAATGTCATCCAGGCTAACGTTGGTCAAAACCCAGCTCGTCAGGTTGCCCTCAAGTCCGGTATGGGTGTTCACACTGTCGCTTCTACCGTTAACAAAGTTTGTGCCTCTGGTCTTAAGGCTACCATTAACGCTGCTCAAACAATTCTCTTGGGTAATGCCGATATTGTCGTTGCTGGTGGTGCCGAATCCATGACTAACGCTCCATACTACGTTCCATCTGCTCGTTCCGGTGCTCGTTACGGTGATGCTACCCTCGTTGATGGTTTGTCAAGAGACGGTTTGTCCGATGCCTACGATGGTAAAGCTATGGGTGTCTCTGCTGAAAAATGTGCCCGTGATTATAACTTCTCTCGTGAGGACCAAGATGAATTCGCCATCAAGTCCTATCAAAAGGCTCAAAAGGCTCATGCTGATGGTAAATTTAAAGCTGAGATTGCCCCAGTTACTATTAAGGGTTTCAGAGGTAAACCAGATACCGTTATTGAAGTTGATGAAGAATCTACCAAGTTGAACGTTGACAAGCTTAGATCCGCTAGAACAGTCTTCCAAAAGGAAAACGGTACCGTCACAGCTGCTAATGCCTCCCCAATTAACGATGGTGGTGCTGCCCTCGTTCTCGTCTCTCACAAGAAACTCGTTGAATTGAAACTTCAGCCAATTGCTCGTATTCTCGGTTGGGGTGAAGCTGCTCAAAACCCAGAAGATTTCACCACTGCTCCAGCTCTTGCCGTTCCAAAGGCCTTGAAACACGCCAACTTGTCATTGGACGATGTTGACTTCTTTGAGTTCAACGAGGCCTTCTCCGTCGTCGGTTTGGCTAACCAAAAGATCCTCTCCATCCCAGATGAGAAACTCAACGTCTATGGTGGTGCTGTCGCCATGGGTCACCCATTGGGTTGTTCCGGTGCTAGAATCATTGTCACTTTGTCCTCCGTCTTGAATCAGGAAGGTGGTAAGATTGGTTGTGCTGCTATCTGTAACGGTGGTGGTGGTGCCTCTTCCATTGTCATTGAGAAGATCTCTAGTGAGCACATCACTTTGTAAAAAGAGACTGATCAAACACTGAAGAGAAATAACAGTTGATCTGTATTAATTTATAGCTATTTTTGATAGTTTTTTGTTACTTTAATAAAAAAGTTTGCATTCAATGTTGGTGCATTTAAATGTAGCTTGAAGTTATGATGTCTCTTTGCTTCAACGTCTAAAAGTCCCTTTGACCATCGCTCATTTGCATTGCTCTTGCCCGATATACCGTTGGATTAGACCTTACTACTACGAACTAATCAACACCAACCTGACCCATCTGTTATGGCAAGACCATTACGTGTATACCTGATTACGGTGGATATGGCCGTACTGTCCCATCTTTGCAAATTTTTGGCAATTACTCAGTAAATACTGTACTTAAGTGCAGACGAGAGTTGTCAGGATGCTAATTAATACTAATGGGCTTGCTGAAGTATCTAAAGAGAATATAGCATCCCTCATTCGATTGTTGGTGTCTTCTCAATACACGGCAGAATAAAGCAAAGTTTATGCATATTTCTGCAAGTATATGTACTAATCGGCATACTTTTAAATTATGCATATTTATACGATCATTATGCATATTTTTCGCGAAATGTGCATAAAGTATTGAGAAAAAGACCACATTTTAAATATCGTCATACACTCAGATACTAAGTGTTTAGCACTGGTCAAAAGCAGCATAACAGTGCTCTGGCTTAGGGCTTTTAGTTGATATAACCTAGTAGCTCTTATATTAGCTGGTCACTTAGATTGGAGGAGTCACATCTAGCTGATATGTGCTCCCCGTGCCAACAGGTGCTTCTGGTACGGATTACAATCATATACAACGACGAACGAAGGTTAGAGCCTTAAAGAGCCTCAACAGGATAGAGAGTGAGCACATGTACCCTACCAGTAGCTTGTATGCTTTGCAAATACTAATTCCATTGTGTATGATCGTCTGTAGTTTCTGACGTCTAGAGCATCGAATGTGGCAAGTTTCCAGTATCTATTACACGATCATACACGATGGTATCGCCTCAATACCACGCTCACCTACATGAATTATACTCAGGTGGCTCACTTCTATCATTCTACATGCTCAGCTTCCCAAGCTAGCCGCACATGGCGTCAATATATTCAAATAAGTGGTCTTGAGCTTCTGACCAGGTAACGCGTCCAGCTACAACAAAGCCTTAACTGAAGCTCTGTATCCATGCAAAGTCATTTGAAATACCTCCGTTCATGTCTTATAACTCCAACAACAGTAGTGAAACATTAATGACCCTTGTAAAGCCAGATTCTGGGCGATTATCAAAGATAGTTGACAGTATAGGCCCATGACGCGCATACCTACACTACCTCAACTGGCTTCTTTTGACAATAACTCAACCAGCGCAGTACATACAGCTACATAGATACCTTCATAGTATTACTACAGAGCCCTTTCACACTCTTTGGGGGCTTTTGTTACGCATAGAAGCCTTGGTTGGCTCTCCAGCGCCTCCCTACAACTTAGCCAGTCATGACCCTATACCTACGAAAAATCGGGCATGCCCCCGCTCTCCCATGATTACCCAACATTTTTGACCCCACTGGGACCATTAATATAGCAAGGAAGGGCCTCTTGCTTTAGTGGTGGCCTCTACGCTGAAACTACAGGTTGTGTGCAAAGAGTTGGGCCCCAGTGAATTTGTTCGATGCCTCAATATGGTTCGGCACCACCTCACTGCCTATGGCGATTCATGGCCACCTGAGGATCCCCACCTGGGGGAAGAACAACACCACCGGGGTATCATCCATCACTCTGTCCACCCTGTCTATGTTCAACGTTAGTACCTATTCCCAGGGGCCGTGGATCTACTTTTGGGTCAGCGTAAGGCTTTTCCCACTGCCAGGGACTATTCGGGATAGTCGTGTCCAGAGACCACCAATTCCTTCCTATTCCATCCTAGGTGGCACTCTGACGACCATCTCCGTAGTCTTTACCTGGGGAGAAGTGTCCGACATCCTGGGATGACCCTCCAGGATTTCTCCACCTGTCTGCGAGGGACACCACCTAGGGTTTGCCGACTTCCCCGTTCAGGTTGCCAGGCACAGGAATCCGAGCCTACTAATGAGGTGCACACGAGCCCCATGTCACTGTCCCAAAGGAAGCTCACACCTGATGACTGTCGTGGTAGGTCTAGTCCACTGTCATGTGCAAGGCCATACTGGCTCCCTCGTTAGATGGGGCCAGCGGGAGGTGTACGGAGTCCTTCAACTAAGAGGTATAACACCGACCTCCATGCAGACACTGACCCCGAAGAAGCACTGGCCCTTAGGGCACCCTAGACAAGTATTATATACAAGCTGGGTGTGATATAAGGCAACGGACTCCTCCCTGCTCGCAGCTCTTCTTTTGGCTGGGCATCCTTCAACTCCGACTTCAATGGGTATATGTCACATGTGGACGATTCCCCTGAGACCAATCCACCTCTCTGAGAGGCTGTCAGCTAACAGCTCAAGTTATAATGTGGGTGTTCAGTATTGAGTCAGAATGCGGTAGTAATGAATGAAGGCAGTTAGCTCATCAGCCTCGACAAGCGAGGACACATGTGAAGACACATGAGTAGACATCACTTCCAGCAACTTGACCGGCTCGACACATGAACATTCAACAGTCACCGTGGTCCAGTAAGCCCTGTGAGAGCTCATATCTGCAGTGCTCTGTCCATATGAGATACTGGAATGGAGGCAGTTAGCTCACCTACCTTGACTTATAGATACGCCAAAGACATACCATGCAAGGACACACATGTAAACATGTGTTAACCAGTAACCCATTGGACGTAGCATCGGAGGTCCACAGTATCCATTGACCCATACGTTCGGAGAGGGGGAAAGGGGATCGTTAGTTCAGAGTCTTGAGTCAGTAGATGAAAGTAGTGAATGAAGAGCTTAACAGCTCTTCCCCTCGACCTATAGATAAGAGTACCGCAACACTCTTAAAATGCAAGTTCACATGTGTAGACACATGGTAAGACACAACTTTCACCTCATCTGACTTGACAACTGAACATAACCACATAAGCAGGAAAGCACGGTCTCTCCGAAGAGGTCAAGTAGTAAACCAATAATGGGAAAAGAACCTCCATCTCCAAACCGTGCCGAGCATTTGACATAATGTCTCTGGTGGATTGTTAGAGGTGTACGGCTTCCTTGTGGAGAGACGACCTCCAACACATTCATGAGCAAAAGTGCTTCCTTAAGATGGAAACGATAAAGGAATGGAGGCAGCTAGCACTCCTGCCTTGACTTATAGACAATCTAATGATTGCCTTGCAAGGACACATGTGAAACCATGTTAGACCAATACGTAAACTCTCTTAGATCCACACAGCAGCATCATGATGGCTGTTTCGACAGAGAGACTGATTGTTATGGCTGCAATCGCTGGCTCGTGAAGTTGTCATTTCGCCGTAGCTCCTTGATCAGGGGAACACTGGATCAATGTCGAACATTCACACCAGGAGGATAACAGCAATGTGTAGTTTGATGTTAGTACCTATCTCTGAGCAGCTGTTGGCTGCCAGATGTTTTAGAACGGAGTAGCTGTATGGGTGCTCAATATCTCGTCAGAGTGCTGAAGTAATGAATGAAGGCAGTTAGCTCATCAGCCTCGACAAGCGAGGACACATGTGAAGACACATGATTAGACATCACTTCCTGCAGAGCATCCGAGTTGACACATAAACATTCAACAGTCACAGTAGTCCAGAGAGCCCTTTGAGGGCTCCTTACTGCAGTGCTTTATCAATACGAGATACTGGAATGGAGGCAGTTAGCTCACCTGCCTTGACTTCTAGATAATCCATGTGGATGTATCATGCAAGGACACACATGTAAACATGTGTTAAACCAGTAACCCATCAGACATAGCACCGGAGGTCCACAGTGTCCATTGACCCATAAGGAATCATTGATCCAGAATCTTGTCAGTTGGTGAAAGCAGTGAATGAAAAGCAATTAAGCTCTTCTCCTCGACCTATAGATAGGAGTACCGCAACACTCCTAAAATGCAAGTTCACACGTATGCAATACGTGGTAAGACACCACTCTCAGCCGAACTGACTAGACAACTGAACATAGCCACGAGACTACTAGCAGGAAAGCAGGGCCTCCCCGTAGGGGTCATGTAGTGAAACATCAATGGGAAGTTTCCTTCATCCCCAAGCCGTGCCGAGAATTGTGAAAGGAGAGACGATGAACGACTGGACTCATATATTGCTCAGAAGCTGACCAAGAAAGAACAGAATGGAATAAAGGCATGGTTAGCTCTTCAGCAACGACAACTGGTAGTGACAAGCACAAAACCACGCGATGCACATGGGTCGACAGAGTCGAAGTACATGTAGACCAAACTGAAACAATCATTAGTCAACAATCCCTGCATGGTCCAGTCGAATCCGATGATTGTATCTCGATCGAGATGAGTTAAATGAGTTCAGTAAGGGCCCAGTCGCAGAGTAGCCAGCGCCACATGACCCAAACATCCATCACCGGCATCATCAAGACCTTTCAACAGATCAAAAAGCCTTTCCTCTTGGAAGATAAGTGTCATATGAGCTATCTATAGAGTTAGATCAGGTAAGTTCCTATATCTAAGAGATCTCTGCCACAGAAACGGCGGGTCGCCGTTGCCCTGGAAACTACTAACGCTTTTTGGTATGAGCACTACTATCATTAATGTATATGGTTTATTCATCCTTCCCAATGGCATGAGTTCTTCTTGAGTTGAATATTTGAGGTTTGTACTCAAGTCTACGTTAGCACAGTAAGTCTACAATACTTGTCTAAAAAGTTATGGTTATCAAAAATCAAAGCATGTTATCGTAGGTGATTATAGAACCTTTAAGAAAAGAGCTTAGCCACCAATAAATATAGAAGAGTTAGATTACTCAGTGTAGTCAACAACAGTGACGGTAATTGGCTGCAAGCTCTCAACGGCGTGAACATCGTAGTCAGTAATGTCCTTGTAAGTGGCACCGATGGAGTAGATCTCCTTAGAGTAACCATATGGATCGCTAGTGTTCTTACCAGCATAGAACTGGATCTCAGCACCATTGACGTTACCCTTCAAGGTGTTGTCATCACCAATAGACCATTTAACCTTTGGCTCATCAGCTGCAGAGAACTGAAGCTGTGGGTAAGCAAGAGAGTAGTCGTTGAATTCAAGGGTAAGGTTGTAGTCACCGCCAGATGTGGCAAGGGTGTGGTAAATGAGACCCTTGTCAGAGTCGTAAGAGTAAGTGGAACCTTGCTCACCTGCAAGGACGTAGTTGAGTGCAGCACCCTCGTGGATGTCGTAAAGACTGTAGTCAGAAGCGGTACCAGCGGTCTTAATGGAGGCCTTAAGCTGAAGTGTAGCAGCAGAGGCAAAAGTAGAGAGAGCAGCAGCGGAGAGAGCAGTAGTGAACTTCATTGTGGATATCTTATTGTGTTGTATTGTGTTGTATTGTTGGAGAGTAGAGATCAAATCGTGGGACTGAAGTGGGAACTCGCCATCCTTTTATATTCAACTTTTGCGTGTTAAGTGAAGCAATACTGCGGCATTACGAGGTCACTCTTGCTTTGTTTATGTTTCTATTCATGGAATATAGCTATTTGAGGTCACTCGAGACATCAATCGGTACCTATTTTCGTCATATGTGCGGTAAATCGGAAGATCGGAAGAACTTTGCCCGAGGCTCGAAAAGTCCCCCACAATTCTTTCAATTTCAGATGCTCAAAACATAATTTGAGGACACTTACATCGCCAATTGAGACCAGAATACACAGAAGATATGTTAATTGGCTAATCATCCCAATCAATGCTTAAACATCACCAACAAAACATTAAGATGACCTTCATTAGTTGGGTTTTTAAATCCTGCACAACGGAAAAAACGCCTCCCCCACAATAATGTATGGTGACGTCTTGTGCGTCTTCAAATACCACCGACTACCCTGTTGAAGGGTCATACGGCATTTTCTGTGGTAAGGGATGACAAAGGCGTAATTATTAACCATGCAAGAAAAAGGGGTGGCGTTCCTCGCCAGGAACAACCTTGAAAGAGAGAAAGCTACGACTCTCAATGTCTTTAAACTTATCCAGTGTTACTCAAATTGATTAACACTTTCTCTCTGTTTCTTGCAGATCCGGAAGAACTATCCAAACGGACAAGCATGTTAGTGTACATCAGTCTTTAGTATGCGGCCGATGTAGATCGGGGGCGTAATAAAGGATTGTTTGCTTTTCGGCAGCTATGGAAGATCTTTCATCACTTCGCTACAATATCTTAAAACAGAAAACGAACATGTGTTAACAAACTAGCAAATCGTAAATACGAAGCATTGCTTAGACAGAGCTGAAACTGTGAGTTTCACCATCAAGCCACTCTGGAGTAACATTGATATAACTACCATTGATCAAACCTTCAAAGCCATAATTGTAGACAGGTTTAGTCAAGATGGCGACACCATAGGCAGCATCCTCACCTTTGGAATAACCAAATGTGTCACTGACGTTCTTAGCCACGTAAAAGCTAGCTTTTTCATCATTAATGACAGGATGAATTCTATCATATTCATCAAAGACAAACTTGGTGTTGACTGGAGGCTTTTCTTCGATTTTAGCCCATGGCCATTCATGCTCTGTAACATTAGCACCGAGAGTGTAGTTATAAGTCTTGACTTGAGATGTAATATTCCCAGTCTCTGGGTCAAAGTCGAACTCAGTGCCAATAGATTTGAGGAAAGCGTATTGGAGATTGTAGTCCTCGTACTCGGTGTAAAGGTAGAAAGGACCTTGCTCTGGATAATATCTAAGCTCAGCTTTAAGTTTGAGTGGGATAGCCGTGGCAACAGAGGCAAGAGCCATAATAGTTGTAGCAAGAGTAGTACTGAACTGCATTTTTTCTTATGTTGAATTTGTATGGTTGTTTGATTGTGAGAATATGATCTAAAAAGGGTCTGATTAGATACAGATCGCTCCTCTTATATACACATCATCTAGATCCTTGTCTATAATCTATCTCTCTGAAGTCTGACTTCAAATGTAGATCATTGATGATCCATGTAACCTTCCTCTAGCCGTTACCCATCTTGTATCATCAAGACATTAGCCGCTTAATGAATCTTAAAGATATAAAAATAGATCATTTCTTTTATGCATGGAAGCCGCTCAATATGCGGGGAAGCCATGGAAAAAAAAGAAAAAAAAAACTTTAAACCGCCCAATTATTTTTGGTACCTGAAATCCGTTGTTAGGGGTGATAATTGATTTGCATAGTTACGCCCGGTTGGGGCACACATATTACATCTAATAGTTAACTTTTCCTTTTGCCACTATCTTGTGTCTGATTTGCTAATATTCTGGCTAATCCTGATTCCAAATATATACATATCAACAAAGACATTAAGGCGATCTCGGAAATATCATAATCTCATTAACTGATACTTACATAGCCTAGGTGAGGGGTGAACCCCTAATTGGACCCTTCCTCAAACACACAGTTCCGTCTCCTCTTAACATGTCATAGCACAGATAGAATAAGCATAGCCCAGTTCAGATACACGTGCGACTATCACCAGTCTGTGACTTCACTACGGTACTAATAATGCAACAATTAGGTTCTATGTACAGATTTCAAATGAACTTGAGAACAGAATCAGCTGACTCTGCGATTCTGATTTTTTGTTCATGACCAAATTTGACCTCCTCAACAGCCTCCTTGAGTCCATGCTCAGGTAATTTCTTCAACTTATCATCAACAAAGCTCTTAACAACTTTTTCATCATCTTCAGTTGTCATACCACTAAACACAATCAAACTAATACCCTTGAGTGTCTTCTTCAAATTAGCAGAGTATTGGGAACCTTGTCTTGTAGATCTAGCTGCCCATTGGTCGTAATTCAACTTGAACCAATCCATCAATACCTTCTTGTTCATCTCATTGTTATGCAAAAGTCCAACAAGTGCAAGTTCAACAAGTGTAGAATCAATGTTTGTAGTGACAAAGTTCAACACACGTTTCACTAATGCTGGATCCCTTGTGTATCCCAGTGACTTAATAGCAGCATGTTGAATATCATTGGAAGATCCACCAAAGATGTTGTTAGAAGTGGCACCTGGTTGCTTAACCAATTCAAGAATTTTCTTCCATGTGTTTTGATTAGCTCTGTATGAGACACTAGCCAATGCTGCGTGAAGAAGTTGTTCAGGAACAGAACGGGATGGACCATGAAGAACTTGTTTAAAGAGTTTCTCACAGACTTTGTTGACTTCATTGGTCTCTAATCCAATTGTAAGGATAGATTTTCTGCATTCAAGCTCTGCAAATCCATAAGATGTAAAATCTTGGGTCCAATTGAGTTTTTGGAAGAGCTTGGAGTTAAGAGAGATAAGCCATGTTGAGTATTTGGAATATTTATCCCTTGAAGCATGGAACTTGAAAGAGTTTGCAATGACTTCCAATGCAGTGAGTGCATATCTCAAGACTCTAAAGTTGAGTTTCTCTTGGGATATGATCTTCTCAGAGATCTTGAGGATACTGATGACAAGCAAATCATTATGATGGAATGGATGACCTGTTAAAGCTGTCAAGTCATGAAGCAATCCAATAACATCAAGGGAAGACAATTGGTCGATGTTGTTGATGATGTTTTCAACAAGCTCAAGATCTTTGTACTGGACTCTGTAAATACCAGTTCTGTTGGTGTTAAGTTTGATAAACTCCTCTTGCTTGATCTCTTCAAGAACGACTCTTCTATCATTGAGCACTTTGTTGATAACAGAGCCATCGGAGACTTTGATTGAGAGTGGGACGTGATATGGCACATCTTCTAAGTTCTCTTCTTCAACCGTAGTGTGTTCCAAGTAGCGATGTTGCTCAATGACAATCTTATCACTATCATCTAACGAAACCGTAACAATTGGGAATCCTGGAAGTCTTAACCATGAATGAGAGAAGGCCAATAAGTCCAAGTTTGAATCTTGATGTAAAGCCTTCCATAAATCTGCTGGTTTAATGGTCTTTGTCTTATACTCGTCGACAAACTTACCAATACATTTAACAAATTTGGGAATCTCATCATCAAATTTGGCACCATCAAAGGCATTAGCAAACATTCTTAAGAATTGGATACCTTTTTGGTATGAAGAGACTTGGAATGCATCATGAGTTGCCTTAATCTCGGTCTGTCTCTTGGTGACAATTGGTTTGGTGTCCAACATAGCATCTTCGATCAAAAGCTTCTCAAGCTCCTCATCACCTTGTTTAAGCCAAATCTCAGTATCTAACGAATCAAGATCAAGCTTGTATAGAACATAGTATGCAAACCAAGTGGCAAAGGCCTCATTCAACCATAAGTGATCCCATTCATCAAACGAAACGTTATTACCTACCCAATGATGAATGATCTCATGAGCAACAAGTTGTCTGATACTTTGAGTAGCTTGTCTATTGCTCAATGACTTTGTCAAGATATGTGATGATTGGATAGTGATAAGACCATGGTTTTCCATAGCACCATCTGATAGGAATGGCAAAGCGACAATATCAAGTTTATCAAGTGGGTATGATGAATCAAAGAGAGACTCAATGTATGGAAGACATTTGCATGCAATGTCAAGTCCATAAGCAGCACCATTGATTGAACCGATGGTGGTATAGAATCTGATTGGCACTTCACTGTTCTTAAGCTGAACAGTGGACTCAATAAAGTCCAGATCACCAATGACAAATCCAAAGATGGATGTAGCCATCTCTGGAGTCTCCTTAAATGTGATTTTTTGTAATTGAGATGATTCATCAAGCTCTTTAGATTCTGGTGATGTGTTTGAAAGGATCTTAAACTTGGAGTCTGTCTCGATAGAGAGTTTATAGATGGCTTTAGCCACAGGTTCATCAACACATGGGAAGATGTTTCTTGCAAATGAAGTTTGACAATGGGTAGCAATGACATAGTTTGTTGACTGGTTTGTCTTATCATCCATATAGTTTGTCTTGAAGATACCCTTAGTGACATCTGTGAATGTCTTTGTAGTATTAACTTTACCAATGTAATTGATATCAAGAGTTAAGGACTTTTCATCAACAAGTGTTGAGTTCTCAACAATGAGTTTAGCTTGTTCAAGGGACTTTTCATAGACAATCTTGGCCTTATAAGTCTCATTGGACACAGTAGTGAATGTAGCAGATAGAAGAACAAGTTCAGAACAATGAAGACGGAATACAAAGGCTTCAGAATCGTTTGATGATGAGGTATGATTACCCTTTGTAAGACATATAGATACAGATCCGTTAAAGTTGGCTCTTGTATGGTCAATCTTTAAGGCAAGACTGTACACATCTGTACTGTGTGTGTTTTGCAACACCAGGGGAGTAGCCATTGCAATAACTAAGGAGATGTAGATACGAATTAGTCAAGTATCTAAAGTCCGATTCATAAGAGTGAGTCTTTTCGTCCAAAGAGTTTAATGGTCACGTGACTTAACACCTGGACATACACCTGGACACCACCCGATGTCTTTTACATCAATATATAGGTGAGTTTTATACAGGGTTGATGAGTGACATAAGGATGTTATGCAGATCTTGAGAGATTACCATGTCCATTTATATGACTATAAAGTCTAAGTACAAGATAAACCTCATATATCATAAACATAACGTATTGATGCTCTTATGGTTACGCAGCCCTGACCTTTTTCATTAAAAAGAAAAAAAAAAAAAAAAAAACTTTTGAGCTCATCTCATTATCTAATACTCTTTCTTTCTTTCTCTCTGTTTCTTTCTGGTTCTCTTTCTCTTTTAGTAGTCTATCATAAGCATGACCATCACATTCACAAAAAACTCCAAGACAACAGGAAGTTTAAATCGTCTTCTTGAGACTGTTCTTCCAGGTCATACAACCAATACAGCACTTAAACCAACATCATCATCACAAATCATTAATTCAACACAAAAGAAGTTAAAACCAGAATTTGTACGTCGTCAACGAAAGAAAGAGAAACTTGAACAGAGAAAGAATGTTAAATTAGAGCGTTTATCTCGTGAACAAGTTGAAGCTCAGGCTCGTTATGATGTGTTATTACAACATTCAAAACATGGGACACTTACAACAGATGAAAAGAAAGAACTTAAGAGACTTATTAAGAAGAATGTTGTTAATGTTCAAAGTTGGAGAATGGAGAATGAAGAAGAATTGAAAGAGATTCAACAAGATATTATGGAATTACAAAAAACTGAGTATACTAGAGTCAAGAGAAGACCAACAACAAAGAGATTGGATGCTACTCAGTTATACAATAAGAAACAAGCAAAGAGATTCCCAGGTCTTACACCTGGTTTAGCTCCAGTTGATATGGAAGATTCTGATGAAGAAGATTAATAGTTGACTTAATATATTTGATATAGAAGCACTAAATAGCAAGTTAGTAAACATATAGAGATAGATCATAGATCATCTTCATACATATCATCGACTCCTTCGTCATCGATTTCATCAAACTCATCCTGTTCAAAGTTGTCGTCATCTTGGTCTTCATCATCTTCATCATCTTCATTCTCATACTCATCTTCATTCTCATCATCATCAACATCTTCATCACCAACCTTCTCTACCTCCTCTTCATAATCACTATCATCCTCCACAACTGGAATATCAATCTTTATAGCCTTCTTATCAATATCATCAAATGGTTTAGCATACACCACTTGTTCACCACATTTCAAACATCTCCACTTCTCTCCAATGGTCTTTGACTGTTCCATCTTTGTAACAATACAAACATAACAATATAAACAACCACATGATGCCTTGTATGGAGTTGTTATTCTCTGTTTGTTACCAGATTCAAAGCAAATAGCACATTGACGTTCTTTAAGATGTTTATACTCCAATTGATCTTGTACCTTGGATGGTTTTTGTAATAACTTGGAGAATATTGAGTTGATACCGGTATTTTGAAACAATGGTAAGATGAAGATGATGAATTCCAAGAAAGTATTCCATACCAATTGTCTATTTTGGAACTCGTATGAAACGTTTCCCTTATTTGCTTTTGCTAGTTCAATGGAGTTCACTGAGATCTTAACTCTTAGTAGTCTTAATGCTAACAATGGATAATCACCTTTAACAAGAAACATAAGGAAGTTAACAAATTCAGAGACCTTAACCAATTTCTCACCAAATTTCCATGCTTTCTTCCATGATTGACCTTCATCATCTTCATATACTCTTGCTGACACTTTATCATTAAGATACCCACTCAACACACACCATGTATAATACGCTGCTTTCTTAACCTTATGAAGATCTTCATACTTCAAATTCATCAAGAACATACCATAACTTTGATTCTTATCCCATAGTGTCATCTTATAAAGGATAACTCTTAGGAGAAGTAATAGTTCTGACTTATACTCTGAAGAAGCAGTAGAACTTAACTGTTCCAAGAGTCGTGATATTAACTCATTATCAAGTAGAAAAGCATCCAATTGTGTAACACGTGGAGTGGAGATGATCATATCTTTCTTCTAGTATTGTAGTTCTTAGTTAGATGATAGAGTAGATGATAGAGTATAGTATGAGTAGTTATTAACCTCGGCTAATTGCGGGGAGTCAATTTTCGCGAATTATCTTATACTACTATACTTATACTACTATACTTATACTATACTGACTTATACCATACTATAGTATATTATACTACTACTTACTTACTTCTACTATACTACTACTATACTTATACTACTCTACGTCTTACTTACTTACTTACTTATACTACTTACACATACCTACTTATCGAACACCCGGACACCCGGACACCCGAACATCCGAACTTATCTTATACTATACTATACTATACTATACTATACTATACTATACTATACTATACTATACTATACTATACTATACCACTATACAATACTATCCTATACTATACTCTACATACTACGTATACCACTTACATATACCTACTATACTACTACTCTACTTACTTATACTATACTCTGCTGTACTACTTATCAGTTACTTACTACTATACTATACTATACTATACTCTACTCTACTACTATACTTACCTACTTATACTCTAGTACTACTATACTACTATACTACTTATACCACACTATACTACATACCTACTGACTTATACTATACTACCTACCACACTATACTACTACTGTACTACACACACTACACTATACTATACATTAAGGATATGTATATAAAAACTATAAATCAATATCAAAGTTCAAATCACCTTTATCTATAAATCTATCCCAATCAAATTCTTCATCAGTCTTTGTAGTTGCTAATGGATCTTCTGGACTTTCACTTGATGTTATGAAATCTGGTAGTTGTTGATCATTAACTGATGGCTTTTGAAGCATATAAGATGGTAAGAATTTACCAAATAGTTGCATATCAAGATCATCAATTGATTCAGTTGGTAATGTATCAATCTGTTTATCAATGATTGTTTGAGGTAGATTATCCAGTGGTTGATTAGTCATAGCTGTATTGGTCATTGGAGTATAAGTTGGTATCATATGTTGCTTTGAAGTGAATGGACCAGTTTGGGGGATTCTTTTGATAGATGATGATGATAACTCACTTGCTGTCTCAGTATCTTGTAAACGAATGTTATGACGATCATAGTTCTCAAACATATGATTCAATAGATCATAGATCCTTTCAGCACTAACTGAACGTTGTTTCAACCCACTCAAGATAAGTTTACCAGTTTCAATTGATTGTTTAACTTCATCATTAGTGTTATCAATCTCAAGAAAGTAATAAACAAGACATGCAACAGAGAAGAATATGGTATAAACTGAGAACCAATAACTTCCATTCAATAACTTGTTTTGAATCATTGACTGAGCCAATGAGATGATCTTCTTAGACACTTCAAAACATTTCAATCCATTTTCATATTGATATGATTTGATACCAGTGTATGGATCATTCTTTGATAGTTTAACATAATGAATAAAAGGTCTGTAAAGCATAATCTGGACATGAAGATAATCCAAATATAACAATCTGTTGGCTTTAATGTATTCTGGGGGTGTCTCATGGTTCTCAGGTTGCAATTGTAATGGTAATTCATAGATCCATAGTTTCAGTTCATTCTCTAATCCTTTAACAACATCATTAGGGACTTCATAAATAGGTGTAGTTGTCTTATAAAGCTTCCTGACAATATGATTCAAGATCAAGATCAATTTGGTATGTGAGTTATTGATACCACAAGACGAGAGTTTACCCACTTGTTGTTCAGTTATCCTATCAGCTTCAATGTTAACATCATCAACATCTTTAGGAAACTCTGCATTGATATCATCTTCATCAATAGAATTTGGTAACCCCAACATTGAATTAACATAAATCTCAAGTTTATAAATAGTCCAAAACAATCTCTTCTTACATTCAGCTTTGATATTGTTACACTTAACTTCAAGTTTCCTATGAAGACCTTGTCTTAGGGCAGATCTTAGGGCAATTCCAATGTATGAATAACAAGTTGATAGACGAGCAGAACATTGAAGAAAGAGTGTAAGCATAAAGATTGTTTGAATGGATTCAAGATCTGTAGAGTTTGTTATATCAATGAGCTTTCTAGCTGCAATGAAGTACTTATAACCTTCATCTTGTAAGTACTGATTATCAATTGCATTATCACCCTTAGAGAACAAGGCACCCACGGCAATAACAGAATAGATCAATGGAAGTATCTTATTCTGATGATTAGTGTATTCAGTAGGACTTGTCTCATAAAGAGAGTTAAAATCACGTATGAATGAAGGACGATGATAAAATCTGAATAAGACACATGACTCGTTCCATGTCTTATAGATAAGTTTAAGTGCAATTTCTCTTGGTGGTAAGATGATCTTAATCTCAACAGCTTTGTCAATTGGATTGAAAGATGTAGTTATACCACTCTGTCTCTTATAATCATCAACAATACCTTTCATATCAATGAGTCCATCTTTCTTATGTTGGTTGAACAACTTGATAAACAGCTCAGCATTGAAGTTATCAGAGACATCAATCTCTGGGAAGAGGTTCTTCAATAACTCAATCTCACCATTAGACTTGGTAGTAGTTCTTTTGTCTTGTGGTATAGACTGAGGTATAGACTGACTCTGAGGTATAGGTATAGGTATAGCTGACTCCAACTTCCTCTTTGATTGAACCGGACGCAAATGATTATAAGTACACTCATAAGAGTAAACAGTACAATGGATACATGGTTGTTTACCATCACATTTAACTTTCCTCTTACGACAAGTATCACAAGCTCTAGAGACTCTGATTCTCTTATTTGGTCCATTCTTCGTTTGAAGTTGTTGAAGTGGAGACACGTAATTGGAGTCTTTGGAGACGAGTGTGTGCATATCTTCTTTCTCTTACTATAACTCTTAGTGGTAGTCTTGTCTTGTCTTGTCTTACTATTAGTCTTAGTGTAGTAGTGTAGTAGTCTTAGTGTAGTAGTAGTAAGGTAGGGTTAGTCATTATGTCCACTCAATTCGCGAACTCATTCTATAGAGACTCTCTACTATACTACTATACTACTATACTATACACACTACACTATATATATAAGAAGGTAAGTAATATGACCCTCCCATCATTGAACTCCACCCTTCTCTCAGAGATCCTTACAGAATTACCAGAAGAAACAACTCAATTAAAAGACTCTCTACTTGGCATTGCCTCCAAGTATAGATCAGACCTTTATAATCAACTTGAAACTACTCATAAGTTTCAAGATCATGTTATAAAGACTAATGAGAAAGTTCATAAGAGACTTAAGTTCACTGTTAAGACATTAGAAGATCATAACAAGAGTTTTAAAGTTGATTCAGAGAGTTTAAAGATCAATCAAAAACTTTGTCAAGATGTTGAATGTCTTAGTAAACAAGTTATTGGTAAACTTATGAATGTTGTTGAAGTTCTTATTGATAAAGGTGTTAATATTGATGGTGATAAGTATCCTTTGTTAAAGAAAGTTGTTGGTCAAGAAGGTTTTGAAGTGGTTTCGATTACAGATGTGACTATTGATGATAAGACTAATGAGACTGATAAGACTGAGATATTACAGACAATGACAATTGAAGATGGTAAGCCTCTCCATTCAGATAACCAGGAAGATGAACAACATGATGATGATGATGATGATGATGATGAACAACAACAACAACAACAAGATGAACAACAACAACAACAAGATGATGAACAACAAGATGAACAACAACAAGATGATGAACAACAAGATGAACAACAACAAGATGAAGAAGATGATGAAGAAGCACTCTTAGAATCAATCGCTAAATATAAATCCAAACAATTAAAACCATTCACAGTTCCATTATCAATACCATCAAGTCTTCATACTGTTAACACAACATCTACATCTGTTCCTGGTATAACAACATTGGGAACTAGATCTAAATGGAATGAATCTTTAAGAAGGTTTATATAACTTAAGTTTATTACATGTTTATTGACATGTAAGTTATTGACATGTTATTTGCCCTTCGGCCCAATAATTGGCTCACGTTGCTTTCTCTTATACTCATCTGGTTGATCTATCGGTTGATTACTCTTAACATAAGCAACACTTGATTGATAACCATCCCATAACACTTTTTGACGTTTGTTTTGTGTATGTGGTTTAAACAAGGCATTTATATTCTTTGCAACTTCATCTGGATTAAGATTTGTATTCTGAATCTTAGCTTCATATTTGGCCTTCTCATCTTGATATTTAGGATCACGAAGTAATATCTCAATATGACGTTGGAAATCCTTTTCTGGTATCATCTTACCTGTTAATGGACATTGTAGGAACTTTTCCTTTTGTATAGATTTAAGTCTTGTTGATCCAAATTCTTTGATCTTAATACCGCTTGGAGTATCATCTGACTTTATAGCGGTCACCTGCTTACTCTTCTCATCCAATGACTTAAGTTGAAGTTGTTCTATAGTAACTGGTTGTTCAAGTTCTGTAATTGAATCAACTTCATCAAATTGGATAGTAGCAACAACACTAAAATCATTCCAATCAACTCGGGCAAACCGTATCTTTTTATCTTCTTCATCTTGAATCTTCTTCTGTTGTTGATCTCTTTGTGTAGTTTCCCATTCTGCTCTTTTATATGCTCGTAGTAGTACTTCATCACACGGAACAGTCTTTATATCGTCATTGAGTATACGAATATACTGATCAACATACTTTTCAAACAATGGATTCAAAGAATGTTGTGAATCCATGAAACCAAATTGTAAAATTTGATCATGATACTTGTTCTTTATAGCCTGTTTATAATCTGGTCCATTAACTGCAACGAATTGTGCAGTAAGTTTCAAGATATCAAGATCTTTATTGGTTATGATTGGCATATCAATAAGGAAATCAAGTTCTGGTTGGGGTTCAACTTCTTTATGAATAGTACTTGGCTCATCTTCACCCTCCATAATCTCATCCTTATGTTCCAACAAATACTTATAATAACCATAGTAAACATCTGATTGATCCAAAAATGTAAATCTTGAAGATTGTGGTTGTTGTTTGACCTTTTCTTCAAGTTCTGTACCATTACGAATAACGTATTGTGCAATCTTTAAAGCCATCGATCTGATAGCAGGTGGTGGAATGATAATATCTTCTGGAATGTCGTTCATCATACCTATACCTGTAGTGTAGTATAGTATAGTATAGTGTAGTATAGTGTAGTCTAGTGTAGTATAGTATAGTATAGTGTAGTGTGTAGTTAAGGTATAAAATTAATTCGCGAAATATCTCAATAATAGCCAAATAAGGAAATACACCTTATATAGAAAGGTTACGTAGCCCTTGCATATCTTATTACATAATTATTACATAATCAACACTACTGCCCCCCACCATTTCAATTTAACGCCTTCTGATTGGCTAAAAATCTGTGGATGAAAAAATACTACATAAAAAACATTAAAAATTAACGGAAAGGGTAAATAACCAAAAAGAGATCGCCGTCTCTATATATATTTTGTCTTTATTTAAAACCAAATGTTTGTCATTAGCAGAATGCAAGAGTCGTAACAATGAATGTGAGTGTGTAAATCATGTAGGTTGTGAAGAGAGAGTAGACAGAGTATATGTCACTCCTTTTGTTCTTTTGTTTCATACATCTTTTCATCTTCATTATTGATACTATGAGCTGGACATGGCATCACTGAGGAACCAGCCACTGTGAGAAATGCCACTGCAAATGTTGTATAAAATAGATTATTTGTGAATCTGAGTCTAACTGCTGCTCTCATTGCTTGTAGTGTAGTCTGGTAGTCTGTTCTAAAGAGAGTCTTATAGAGTAGAGATGTTAGTAAATGGTGAGATTTTAGTCGTTGGTTTTAATTCGCGAATTTGTACTATGACCAGTGTATACTGCTTATATACTAAGAGGTTTCTATTGATATAGAGAAGAGATTATGTATAAGATGTATAATTAAGTAGATATATGTGTTTGTTATCCTATTACCATCCTATATATCAGTTTATAAGAGGTTTTTGAGTTCTCATGAACAAATAAGCTATATCACCGACACCACCCTCAAACCCCGATATCACCGTAAGTGTTAAACTACAATATGTTAATCTGTAATCTTTTATATCATTATCATTATAAGCCTTATCACTTCGGTCTATCCATAAGCATTTGACCTTTAACACCACATGGACTGTTATTAACACTGAAATTCTTTAATGGACTTGACTCTCTTTCTTCATCATTTAACCATTTCATCTCATCTTTAAACATATCAACAACAGATTGTAATTTCCCCTGACTCATTTCATTATGTCTAGCGATCTTTGCCTCCCAATTGTTATTCATAAGTCCCAAGACACCAGCATGTACACTTGTAACAAACTCTCTTAAGCACATACACCATGTATGACCCAATTGTTCATATGCCAAATCTTTAAAATAGTTATTTGATAACTTGTCAAAATGTGGTAATCTGTGTAATAACAACGTTGCAGAATCCAAAAATTCTAATGAAGTACCTGGAACAGTCTCAACTGGTGGTAAAAACCCCAGTGTATAATCACTTAATGCAGCAAGGAAATCTTCAATAAGAGGTTTAACTCTTAAATATGAATATTCACTTGCACTATCAACTTTATAAGGAAGAGCATCTTCAATAAGACGAACTTTTGACTCTAATACACCAATACATGCCTCAACATTAGGTCTTGGTGAACATCTGTTTAAATCTTGTGAAATTTCTGGATGTACTTGAAGCAAATTGTTAATCAACTGTTCAAGTTGTGACTTATCAAGTACTTCAAGCATTCTTGTTGTCGGGAGTGGATGTCCAGCTATACGAGATACTTGTGCTCTAGAACGTTTATAAGTTTGTTGTGTTTGCATCTGCTGTTGCTGTGGCTGTGGCTGCTTTGAAACCCTGAAACGATCATACTTCTTACGATTCTGTTGAAGACGTGAAGGTGAAGGTGATCCTGGTGGTGATGAGTTATCATCATCTGCATGACGTCTCTTATGTCTTTGTAACTGTTGTAACTGTTGTTGTAACTGCTGCTGCTGCTGCTGATGCTGTTGATGTGCCTGTGAGATTTCAATCTGTTGCTCTGTTGTCTGAGAGAATTGAACGGGCGGTTTCTCCGATTCACTTGTTTTCGGTGAGAACCCCCATGAGAATGATAATGACATGTTGGTATAGATAGAGACACTGTGTTGAAGAGTAATGGTGGCAAGTTAAAGGAGTTGATTAACGAACTCTTTTGTCTTAAATCAGAAAAAGAAGAAATCAAAAGTGGGAAATAAAACGAGTTCGCGGTGATAATGTTGCGCTTACCATTATGTAATAATGGTAGGGGCACTAAAGGTATAAGGAAGACATTCTAACGGATATGTTAATGGGGTAAAAGAAATGATTGTGCTAGGGTGCTTTAGTGAGTAGATTAAGTTATGTTATATTAATAATGAATGTTATCTTCTCATCCTCCAAATTTATAGCTCAATGGACACTGCACAATACACAGTACTATACAGTACTACTACCAACAATGAACAAAGTTCACAGTACTAGCAAGACAACACCTCTCTCTTCATCAATGACATTCTCTATATGCAGCAAGACAAATTGATACACCAACAAGCAAAAGACAAAACCAGGTGAGCATGTTATGGGGTCTTTATTTCTTTATGGTTGTTTTATAGTGGTTGTTTATAGTAGTGATTGGTATAAGTGTAACCCTTAAGGTTAGCTATTCTTTCATCATAGAGCATACTTTCACAATATAACTAGCACAATGAGTGTTTTAATATAGTAATAACTAATGATGTACAAGAGAAGATTATGGGAAGGTCCTACTCTCATCTTCTCAACTGAGTGCATTGATCTGCTGATCAGCTTATGTTAATAAGCATCCTTTGGAAGTTCATCATGAAGCTTTGTACTATAAAAGGATGACGTATACACTAATAAAGATTCAGCTTATGCTGTAGAAGACCATTAATTAGATAAACATGTTATTTACAACCAGTCTAAAAAAGGGTTACCCGGACCACGCGAAAATAAATAAGTCATCACCATGACAATGACAAATAGACATATATCTATATCTTTATCTTCATCTCTCTATCTCTTATCTCCAGTACACTAGCTACATACTTGACTATGACCACCATAGATCATACGATTCTTGTTTTATCAGGCAAAGGAGGCGTTGGGAAATCCTCCATAACTTTACAACTTGCACTTCAACTATCTGAACATCATTCAGTTGGTGTATTAGATCTTGACCTCACTGGACCTTCACTACCCCGAATGTTTGGTGTTGAAGGTAACAAAGTGTTTCAATCTACCCAGGGTTGGTTGCCTGTTCAGGCATTACCTAATTTAAAAGTTATGAGTATTGGGTTCTTACTTGGTGATAGAGGTAATAGTGTTGTTTGGAGAGGTGCAAAGAAAACTGGTATGGTTCAACAATTCCTTAGAGATACAAATTGGGGTGATCATTTGGATTACTTAATCATTGATACACCACCTGGAACAGGAGATGAACATATTGCCTTGGCAGAAGAACTTCAAACCGTTGATGGTGCTGTTATTGTCACTACACCACAAATGGTTGCCATTAATGATGTTAAAAAGGAGATAAATTTCTGTAATAAGGTTAAATTTGACATCTTAGGAGTTGTTGAGAATATGAGTGGATTTACATGTCCACATTGTGATGATTGTACAGATGTTTTCTCATCTGGTGGTGGTGAAAAGCTTTGTTCTGAACTTGGTATAACATTATTAGGTAAAGTACCCATTGATCCAGCTTTTGTTGATATTGTCGAAAGTCAAACTATCTCTACAAAGTATAATGAGACTAAGATGCATAATGTCTTCAAACCTATTGCAAAGCAAGTATTGGACAAAGTTGAAGAAAGAAGTGTTGAGAAGGGTATGCAAAGCACAACTCTTTAGCTTTGAGCTGTTATGAACGAATGAACGAACTAATAAGCATTTAATTGTCATTTAGATGATGTAGATACATAAACATCACTTATATAGACTATATATCTGCTTATATAGACTATAGATCTACTATATATTGTGTACTTATCATCTTCATCACAACACCCGAACACCCTCAGGAAACCTGAGTATCAAATGATAAACTATCTCTTACTTAGAGACTCTGACTATGACTATCTGACTATCTTATATCACCTTCCTATATTGGAGAGTCTAACCCTCTGACATGGCTAAGAAGACACAAACAAAAGCTTCACTGGTGAAAGTACCAACCTCATTATACTTCACTCGTCAACCAAGTGATCCATCACCATCAATCATTCATCATCATCCACAAATCCTTACCATTAACCACTTTTATTCACCTAATTTCTCCTCACAGCTTCTCTCTCAACTTAAGAATCTAACACTTGAGACTACTCCACTCTTGAAATCCCGATTATATGCTGCTAGAGTCAATGATAGAATCAGTATCGAAGATCCACAAGCTGCACAGAACATGTGGAACACATTAAGACCAATCATACTTCAAGACCCGGATCTTTATGATGAGTTCCAAACTGCAAAAGGTCTTAATCCAAATATAAGAATCTATCGATATGGTCCAGGTCAATATTTTGGTAAACATGTTGATGAAAGTGTTATGACTTTTGTACCTAAAGGTGTTACTAAATGGACTGTATTACTTTACTTAACAGGCACAAAAGAAGGATTAAACGGTGGTGAATCTGTTTTCTATGATG
Organism: Petasospora fabianii; assembly: GCA_022641835.1. Taxonomy (NCBI): domain Eukaryota; kingdom Fungi; phylum Ascomycota; class Saccharomycetes; order Phaffomycetales; family Wickerhamomycetaceae; genus Petasospora; species Petasospora fabianii. Next base: position 140,900 of record CP048718.1, on the reverse strand, counting down.
ATAAAGAAAAGATCATAGTAACACCTGTTAAAGGGTTAATTTGTTTACATAAACATGGTGATGATTGTTTGGAACATGAAGCAATGAAAGTTGATTCTGGTGAAAAATGGGTTGTTAGAAGTGATGTTGTGTTTTGATTATCTCATATGATTATCTCATATGATGTTATTGGATTGATTGAATGTTCATTAGAATCAATAGAACTGATTTAAGAGAAGATAACTAAGTAGAGTCTAGTGTAGTCTTGAATGCGATGATTAACCTTCCCTTTACCCCTAAAACCCCCTAAAAAAGAGCTTCAGGGCATAAATATATACCTAATACACTAATAAAACCACTATCTCATAGTATAAACAAATAACTACTCATTTATTCAATAGTTGATTAACCAAATTTATCTCTATTAAGTCCCTATTGGGTACGTGCCCCTACCGCTTTTTTCTATTAAGGCACAAATTTTTTTAAGGCTCATCTCATCACTTTACTACTTTAGATTTAGTGATAAATACACTTAAAACACCATTGAAACTATGTCTGATCCGATCAATACATTACAAACGGATCCAACTTGTCTTCTCGAAGGTTCTGTCGACTCATCAGACGTTCTTCAACTTGTTAAATCCCTTTTTGACCCAATCACTAAGGGTAACTCTGTTCTTGATGAGATTTACGTTGAAGGACTGGATGCCTCACAAGTTTGGCCTCAAACGAAGATTATCTTAGAGTCTGTTACTGAGTCATTGCTTTTTGAAAAGATTCCAACACTGAAAGAATCATATGGAACTAAATTGACTGATTTGGAAGAGATCTCTGAGGAGGATATCTCTGATGATCATGATGAACAAGATGAACAAGATGATCAAGAGAGTGAGGAAGACAGTGAGGAAGATGAAGAGAATCCAACATTCCCAGAAGGTGAAGAGGATTCAGAAATTGAAGACTTTGATCCTAATGGTCCACTCATTGATGATTACGTTGAAGAGGATCTTGAGAGTGGGCAAGATGATGATGATGATGATGATGATGATGATGAGCAACAAGAAGAAGATGATGATGACGACAACACACCAAAGTTCAAGAAGGACAAGTTTGGTCTTAATGATGAGTTCTTCTCCATCGATGATTTCAACAAAATGACATCAGAAGATACTGGTCTCAATGATGATGATGATGAAATTGATTACTTTGGTGATCTTGGTGAATCTGAAGATGAAGAAGTTGCATACTATGATGATTTCTTTGGTAAGCCTTCAAATAAGAAGAAAGAGGTGAAACAGAAGAAACCTTTATCAAAGAAAGAAAAGAAACTTAAAGAAGGTTCGTTAAATGAAGATGACTTTGATGATGGAATGAAGTCAGCAATGATGGATCTCTTTGCTGATGAAGATGAACCACAAGAAAAAGAAGAAGAAGAAGTTAAACCAGAGAAGAATCTTTCGAGTTTTGAACGTCAACAACTCCAAATTCAACAAGAAATTGCTAAACTTGAGAAAGAAGCCATTGCTGAAAAGAAATGGGCTATGAAAGGTGAAGCTAAGGCTAAAGATAGACCACAAGATGCCCTCTTAGATGAAGAATTGGAGTTTGAACGTACAGCCAAGCCAGTTCCTGTTATAACAAAAGAAGTAACAGAATCATTAGAAGAGATGATTAGAAAAAGAATCAAAGAGGCAAACTTTGATGATCTTCCAAGAAGGGTCATTACAGATGTTACAAACTTCAGATCATCATCATCTTTCGAACTTAGTGATCAGAAATCATCAAAATCTCTTGCCGAATTGTATGAAGATGAGTATAAAGGTGATCAATCAGAGAATGCTTTTTCGGAAGAGCTTCAAAAGGCTCATGATGAGATTAAAGACATGTTTAAATCTCTCTCTTATAAGCTTGATGCACTAAGTTCTGCTCACTTCATTCCAAAACCAGCACAGAAGGCCATTGATATCAAGGTTAATGCCCCAACTATCACAATGGAGGATGCTCAACCATTAACACAATCATCTGCCTCGACATTGGCACCACAAGAGATTTACAAGGCTTCTAACTCTGCTGATTCGAAGGAGATCCAACTCAAGTCTGGTACTGTATTCTCAAGAGATGAGTTGTCAAGAGAGGATAAACAGAGAATGAGAAGAGCTAATAAGAGAAAAAGAGCTAGAGATGCATTTGAAAGAGATGCAGCACAGAAGAAGAAGTCTAAGAAACAAGATGTTATGGATACGTTGTCCAAGGCTAAAAACGTTACTGTTATCGATAACAAAGGTCAGAGAAGAGATGTTGCAGGTAATGTAAAGAAGGATAAGATCCAACAGGGAACTTCTGGATTGAAGCTTTGATCTAATGCATGCAAAGTGTTTTACAATACTACGAATTAATGCTCTCTATTGTATACCGTTATGTGTTCACTTGAACTATGTAAGAAAACCGTAATTCAAGCAGCTTATTAAACAAGGGGACTCACTAATGTAGACAAGAGATAATGCACTAGACAATAGTGGTCCTATAATAAATAAAGGTCTGGTCCTATTAGACAAAAAGAGAAGGAAAGAGGACAAGAGATGAAATGAAAAACTGTGTATGAGTAGATCAGTGTTTGTATTTGTATGGGGACAAGCTGATTCTTTGTAGATGTGGATGTATTAGCTTGATGGAAGTGGATAAGAGTTCATTGTATATGGGAAAGGGTCTTTATGGTCATGTGAAGCTAAGCCTCAGTTGGGACCTCAGTTGGTGCATGTGGATCTCTAGCCTTCCAGCTAAGAATGACATCATCCTTTGGGAAGATAGTAGCAAACACTTTAATCTCTTCGGACAATGGAGTAACCTCATGATGCAAATCGTTGAACATGAGAGCCTTACCGAGTAAACCTGTGAAAGTGGTGTAGACATAAGTCTGACCCAAACAGACATGTGGACCTGTACCAAAGACCAACCAATTTTTCTTAGCTTCATTAGCCTTAGAACCTTCCTCCCAACGTTCTGGAATGAATTCATCTGGGTTTTCATAAACTTCTGGATCATGAAGAGCTGGGTAAAGAGTTGGAATCAACATAGAACCCTTTGGAGCAGAGTATCCTTCACTAACAGGGAATGACTTCTTAACAACATATGGAACCATGATAACTGGTGGTCTGTATCTTAAGGTCTCCTTAACAACCATATTAGTGTAAACCATCTTATCAATGAGTTCCATAGTCAACGGCACGTTAGCATCACCACCACGAACTGCAAGCTGCTCTTCTCTAATCTTCTTAGCAACATCTGGACGGTCAGCGACAATTTGGAAGATCCAACAAGCAAGAGATGAAGATGCATCCTGAGAGGCAAACAAGAAAGTGAAAATGGCTTCAGAAATCTCCTTATTAGAGAACTCACGAAGACTCAATTTCTTCTCTGGGTTAAGCTCTTTCTCCTTCTTAGCATCCATCATGGCCTTGATCCATTTATCCATAACACAAGTGGTTTCACCACCAGCCTTGATGTGTTCCTTAGCAGCAGCAGCACAATCAGCGAAAATCTTCATAACCATATCAGCAGTAACTTTACCATACCATGTCTTTGTATATGGCAAGATGATTGGGAAGTTAACAAGTTCAAGAGCCGAGGTAACCAAGTAGTAGTCATCTGCAATCTTCTTAATCTGATCTTTAGAGATATAGTCACCACAGAAGGCCTTCAAAGACAAGGCACACATCATTTCTCTAAACTCTGGGAAGAAAACTTTTGGACCATCAGCGGTGAACTCCTTGAAATGCTTCAAGTAGTCATCCATGACAACTTCCAATGTTGGGATGTATTCACTAAGGGCCTGTCTTGTGAAGAGACCGTTGAGACCCTTTCTATAATCAACATGAGCCTGACCATCGAGGAAGACCCAGTTTGTTGGTCTAAGAATCTTAACGGCAACGTCAACGACACATGGTTTCACGTACTGTGGAGATTGGAAGATCTTTCTAGCAAGGTCTCTCTCACTGGCAATGACAACAAATTTATGGAAGACAGAGACACAAGAGAGAGGTCCAGAAGCCCATTTAGCCTTATATTCTTCAAACTTTGGGTCAAGAGACTCCATGAAAGGACCAATGATTGGCCAGACTTTAAATTTAGGACCAGCAATGTTACCCTTATAGATTTGGTAAGCAACTTGATCATAAACGAGACCTAAAGCGACAAAAGTGAAGAAGACTTTCCACCAAGAAAGTGAAGCGACGAACTCCTTGACATAGGAGAGTGGCTCGGCTTGAAGAGAGGCAAGAACCGGCGCGTCAAGCGACGAGATGTTCTGACTAAGGAATTGCAGGGCAGTGGCCATGGTATAATTCCCGGGTGGAGTGTCTATTTCAACAGTGTTTATGGAAAAGTTGAATATGGTTCGTTATTGTTGTTTATCAAGAATATTTGAACCAAAGAAAAAAAAAAAAAGGAGACCGCGAATGCTAAACGAACATCTTTAAACGAGCACAGACACGAAGGTCTCGTATGTTAAGGATTGTACCAAATGGTATATCCAGACATTAATCATCAGTAGAATACTATACATACCACTTCACACCGTCAATGTGGAAGTGTGCAGGCTCATCGGTATGATTATCCTGTGAATTGTGAGCCGTTTCTCTCGCTTTACGACATCTTTGACAATGTATATCATGTGAGTCGTCAACAATGTTCTTAGTGCATGCATCATCGTCAGTCGGCGTCACCTTCTGATTCAAAGATTGGTTCTCCTTTAGTGGTGAACCGATTGGAGAGGATCTCGTCTTCTTTGGAGGTGCTTCATCAGCACGTTCCAACAGTGAACTTAACTCCAGAAGCTGTCTCTTTAAATCATTTTTTTTCCTCAGATTCTCCTCTCTCATATTCAACTTATTGTACAGTCTTTTGACTTCATTCTGCAATTCATTGAGTTCAAAAGTCTCCTTCATGATCCATTCATCCTCTTTAACTAACTTTGGTTCAGCGGAATGTTCTCTTTCCACTGGCGCTTGAGGTGTAGTAGCGTTCTCAACTGGCTCTGCCACTTGATCATTTTTCATATGTGACATCAAAGTTTTCAATGTCTCAATATCTTTCTTGATAGATCCAATATGCTCACCAATTATGGACTCAACTTTTTGCAGACCAGGATCTGTTTGGTTAGACCCCTGCTGATTCGACATTTCATGTGATGACAACAGATTGGCAAATATATCTTCTGTGTTATTGGAATTAAAGTTGAAGACTGGACTCTTTGGAGGCTCTTGGTCTTTACCAACCCTCAATGGCTCCTTGGTGTTACTGGATTTCAAAGCTTCATATTTGGACTTCATGGCCTCGTTCTTGGCCCCTAAAGATTCATGTTTCAATTGTAGCTCCTTGTAGTTGAGTTGTGCTTCCTCATATTTGGACTTCCATTCCTCAGCACTTTTCTGATGATCATGTGCTTCTTTCTGTACATCACTTAACTCTTTTTTCAACTCATCGCTTAGCAGTTTATACTTCAGCAATTTCTCCTTGCATCCCTGAGCATAACTCTGAAGTAAATCCTTATCATCTTTAAGTTTCTTATTCTCCTTGATTATCTTTTCAACCATGTTGGAATTGATCTTAACATCGTCGTCTAGTGGAACCTTGGCACCCAAATCTCTAAATACTCTATCTGTTGTATCATTGGAAGCAGTCTTTGAGGGCTTCATTGAGTTGAAATCACGAGGTTTCAAATCTGAATACTTGTTATAAAACTTCTTCTTCATGTCTTGAATACCATCAGATCCAACGTTGGCGGCAAGTGAAACGTTCTTTAATGGCGAACTTCTGAATGGTTTCTCTGAACGGCCAACCTCGATAGAGTTATCGAGAAAGTCGTACTGTGGCTTGACTCTTCTTGGAGATGGAGAGTAGTCCATTGGATCTGTGTCTTATGTATGAAGTGATGTCTGAGTTGGTAGTAAAGCTGGCGGGTAGTAAAGTAAACAGAAGCGACGTTAAAGAATGAAGGAATGGCTCTGAAGACTCAAAAATCTGTAACACAGCGCGGCAAACACAGAATTAACTATAACTATCTCTCCGAAGGGATTTCGAACACAGCGGTTAAGAGTAGTTTAAAAGTCTTTGTTTGAAGTGTATTTGGTTATAGTCTCTTTATATTTGTTTACATCTTCTGACGCGTTTTATCTTTCGCGACTACGCGTTGTACGTTGTCATGGCGACACATACAGACAACAACACTTATAAACAACAACAACATATATACAATGATTATTGATAACTACAAATGGAAGCCCTTTTGGTGAATGTTTTTATGTATAGTCCGTTCTTATATGCATATAAATGTATGCCCCTTTATGAGTATTACAAATACTCTTTAACAGCATCATCTAGGTAATCCCACAGCTTTAGGGCAGTACCATCCGTGCAACCCTTCTCTATATCACGTCTAATTGGTCTGAACACACCCCATGGACCAATGTATCTCCCAGAGTCCTTTGTTGTGATGTTTGGATGAAGAGCAGCAAACAGCTCGGTGTAAGCACCATATACAGGTGGTGATAGGAACAAGAAGGCAACCGTTCTTATGAAAGACGGAACGTCTCTCCAAAGCTCTGATTGTAAAAGACCAGGGTGTACTGGAAGAGATATCACACCTTGATCTTTGTATTTCTGGCCATATATGTATGACTGGTACAAAGTGGAAACTTTTGATTGGCCATACGAGGCAACGGAATTGACTCTCTTCGCATCATTGGCCCTAAAGTCCCATGTAAGACCTCCATTGGATGGTGATCGCCTGTGTGCGAGGGAAGTCAAAAAGACCACTCTTGGGCTTTGGGCCTTCAAGATGAGTGGGTCCAACAATTTCAAAAGACAGTGGTGTCCCATAACATTTGCACCGAACTGGAGTTCGTAGCCTTGCTTTGTGAGAGAGTTTGGAGGTGGAAGCATCACACCAGCGTTGAAGATGGTGATGTCAAGATGTGGAACCTTATCATTGAGGCCAGCGATACCTGATTTGATAGTAGTGAGGTCTGAAAGATCAAGATAAACTGTGATGATCCTCTTGTCGAGGTCCTCAGATGTGAAGCAAGCATTTTCCCTGATGAGCTCATGTCTCATCTTATTCAAGGTAACCTCTGTCTTGGCCCTATTTCTGTTAGCCACTACTACTGTGGCGTTCTTCGACAAAAGGAGCTTAGCAGTTTCATAACCAATTCCAGCAGAAGTGCCTGTGACGAGGGCATACTTCCCCGTGAGGTCAGGGTAGTCCTTGGGCGTGAATTGAGGCGCTGCTGGCCAAAAGTCATGAATACACTCTTTCAAAGTACCGAGAAACTCCATCTTCTGTTGGCTAATGGCTTTCACATCCAAAGAGTGTCTTCAAAAAGATAAAAGTTATTCCAGACATTTCTCTGGAAAAAAAAGGAAAAAAAACTCAACTCCGTATCCAGGGGCTGCACAACCCTTCCCAATTAGGTAACCACAAAAAACTTTGCTTATATAAGCAAGGTGACGCGCCCCCGCCCCCACATCGATTATTGTTGTGTTTTCATCAATAAAAGTCGCTCAAGCTTTCATGTTCCAACTCGAATCTGTCCCGACTACGCAATCCTCGGCCACCATATTAACATTCGTGCTGTGATTTCTTTTAATGGCGAGAAGACTTTGAAACACTGACTTTAAATTGATAACTATAAACCAAGTCCCTTATGGTGAGTGTTGTAGCGTAGAGTCCATTTTGCTTATTAATTGCAAAGCCCCATCAATCCAGTACTCTGGGGTATTTACAAGTACTCTTTAACAGCATCATCGAGGTAATCCCACAGCTTTAGGGCAGTACCATCCGTGCAACCCTTCTCTATATCACGTCTAATTGGTCTGAACACACCCCATGGACCAATGTATCTCCCAGAGTCCTTTGTTGTGATGTTTGGATGAAGAGCAGCAAACAGCTCGGTGTAAGCACCATATACAGGTGGTGATAGGAACAAGAAGGCAACCGTTCTTATGAAAGACGGAACGTCTCTCCAAAGCTCTGATTGTAAAAGGCCAGGGTGTACTGGAAGAGATATCACACCTTGATCTTTGTATTTCTGGCCATATATGTATGACTGGTACAAAGTGGAAACTTTTGATTGGCCATACGAGGCAACGGAATTGACTCTCTTCGCATCATTGGCCCTAAAGTCCCATGTAAGACCTCCATTGGATGGTGATCGCCTGTATGCGAGGGAAGTCAAAAAGACCACTCTTGGGCTTTGGGCCTTCAAGATGAGTGGGTCCAACAATTTCAAAAGACAGTGGTGTCCCATAACATTTGCACCGAATTGAAGTTCATAACCTTGCTTTGTGAGAGAATTTGGAGGTGGAAGCATCACACCAGCATTAAATATTGTGATATCAAGATGTGGAATCTTATCATTGAGACCCGAAATACCTGATTTGATAGTTGTAAGGTCTGAAAGATCAATATAAACTGTAATGATTCTGTTATCGAGGTCCTCGGATGTCATATTGGAGTTGTCCTCAATGAGCTCATGTTTCATCCTATCAACAGTAGACTCTGTCTTGGTCTTATTTCTATTAGCCATTACCACTGTGGCGTTTCTCGACAGAAGGAGCTTAGCGGTTTCATAACCAATTCCAGCAGAAGTGCCTGTGACGAGGGCATACTTCCCCGTCAGGTCAGGGTAGTCTTTGGGCGTGAATTGAGGTGCTGCTGGCCAAAAGTCATGAATACACTCTTTCAATGTATCAACAAACTCCATTTTTTGTTTATATCAATAGAGAGTCTCTTTATATAGATAAAGATAACCCGAGACATTTCTTTGTAAATAAAATCAAAGAGACCATGGGCTACATAACCTTTCCTAATTAGGTAATCTGAAAATTTATGTTATGCTTACATAATCAAACATGAGAAATTTTGCGTGCGCCACAAATTTTTTTTTTTCTTTATCTTCAAGTACTTTCTCTTGTGTTTTTTGTTTGAATTAGTTGTGGAGATATCCAATTATTGTTATATCTTCCATTCATAAGAGCTCATCACTTCAAGCTCAAGTTTCAAGCTCGAAATAACGACTCTGTTACGACTACGCAATCCCGCACAATACCCCCATCCCCCACCCTTTGCAGCAAGTTATATGTGCCCCGAGTTTCCTTTAAACTCTTCCAGACAGATACGATAAGGGAGAAAGATGATGATGAGTATAGATCATAAGAAGGATCATTTCAAACGACAGAGGGAGGAAGAAGAAGAAGCGATGGCAGTTTCAAAGAAACGGAAGGTTGATCAGCCGTCAGGTGCAGCCCCAGCCCCATCACACGACTTTCATAAGAAGATGTATGCGTCATATATAAATTCCGCACTGGACGCACTGGATAGTGTAAGTTACTCTTTTTGTATTCATATATGGTATTGAAGAGTTACTAACAGTTATTTTCTCCCAGAACAATGGCGTCCAGCTTGATAAAGTTGCCGATCAGATATCGCTTCCCAAGTCTCATCCAGAACATATTACACCAAATCATCTTAGTACAATTTTAACGACCTTAACGAATAACATTTCTCGTCTTGATTCGAAATTTGCAAACAATATCATCTTTGCTATAATCAATTATCATAAATGGTGGACACTCGATACCCAAATCATCATGGTCTTTAAGAATTTCATCACTACTCTGTGTTCATACTTACCTAAATGGTGGGCAGAGATCTCATCTGTACTCATTAACCAATTCACATTATCATCTACAAAGACACAATATCATCATGAATTACTTCGTTATTTCATCTCAATCATTCCAACATCGGTTCATTCGCTTAATAAGCAACTTACAAAGCATTTCCCAAATAAGCATAGTCATAAGCATGAAATTGTCAACTATGTCTCTAATCTTCTCATATTGAATGATTATTGTACTGAACTACGTTTCAATATTTGGTCATTAATCATTGAACGTTCAATCCAGATTGATGTTGAACTTCAGAATGAGCTTGATGAGCTCGATGATGACGACTCGGACCTCGATCTCGATGATAATGTTAGTGATAGTGATGATAGTGATGATAGTGATGATAGTGATAATGACGATGATGATAAGGCTTCTCGCAGAGTTCATTTTGCTGTTGGAACCATAGGTGGTGACAATGATGAAGAGGGTGATGATATGTCTGATGATAGTGATGATAGTGATGATGATGATATGGATGAAGAGGAAAACATTAATGGAGGTAACATTCAAACGGCAAATATCGTTGAGTTATCTGAAAAACTTGATAGTATCCTCTGTATGGTGTTTGATAATCTTCAAAACACAAGAAATGATGACGATGCCGTTGTTCTTTGTAACATCTTGACATCATTATTCAAATCTCATGTGTTGCCAACTTATTACACCAAGTCAACACAGTTCATTATGTTCCTTTTCACACAATTGTCACCTGAGTTTATGGATTCATTCCTAGTGACACTTGTTGATTTGTCATTTGCCCCAGAGGAGAGTATTGAAAAGCGTATAAAGGCGTTACAATACCTTAGTTCTTATCTTGCCCGTGCTAAGATGTTACAAACGTCTCAGGTCATTTCCATCTTAAACTTTTTGATGAATTGGTTAAACAAATTTGTTGAAGAACGTGAGATTGAGATTGTTAATGGTGTCAACATGGATAGATTCAAACTCTTCTACTCTACTTTCCAAGTTCTTCTCTATGTGTTTTGTTTCCGTCACTCTTTACTAAAGACTGATGATGATGATTGGGTTCTCGGATTGGACAAATTCTTCCAGAGGATGGTTATCACCAAGTTTAACCCACTCAAGTTTTGTAATGAGAACGTTGCCCTAATGTTTGCCAAGATTGCCCAAGAGGAGAACGTTGCCTATTGCTTCTCCATCATTCAAAAGAATAAGAATGAGAGACTTAAAGGTATAACCGGTACTAAACTCTCTGTCTCTTCTGGTGATTCTTCCAACAGTAAACTCAACTTGGCTAAGCAACAGTTTGTTGACTTAGAAGGATACTTCCCCTTTGATCCACTTTTCCTAAAGGAGTCCAAGAAAGAGATTAGAGACTATTACATTGAATGGTCCACCATCTCACGTGACTATGAGAGTGATACTGATGACTTTGACGATCTTGCAAATGATGCAAAGGAAGCTGTGAGACGTAATTCGATGAACGTGGATGATGACGATGATGATGACAGCGATTCTTAGATACGATTTATGAGAATAAAAGCTGTTTATTTATGATAAAAAGGTCTCTGTAGCTTATATATAGTGATGACTAATTGCTGACTCAGCAACGCGAAATTTGACGCAAACTGAAGTCAAAGGAGCAGCCAGTGGAAAAGTTGAAAGAGTTGTTTTGTGAGGTTAAGTGTGGTTAACTGAGGTTTATTGTTGTTTCTTGCCAAAGCTATAGACAATCTGTTGTTTATCTCTGTGTTATATCTGAAATAAGCAACTTTTTCTGTCTGTTCTATCGCTTTGATCACAAGGGACATAACCTTTACTACGCGTATCATCTCCTACCACTTGTCTCTTGTGTCATACTTCCCTTCATCTTGTTAATCTGATCTTGATCTATTCTATATACACACACACAACATGCTCCCAGCAATGACATTGGCCAATTTTGAGGAGATCCTCGACAATCTTGATGACGACTTTAACTTACCTCTCATCATTGCCCTAAGTTCTGGTCTTGGTGTGTTATTTGTCGTATTATTGATTCTCACAATCTACTTCTCTTTCTTTAGTCAAGGAGGTGTCATATTCCTTGGTTCCACATTCAACATTCCAGGTGAATTTGATGATGTTGAAAGAATGAGGAATGAAGAAGAGGACGCATTACCAAAGATGTCTCCTGAAGAAAGAGAAGCTTATATCACTGCTAAACAGTTCCAAGAGGATTTCCCACCAAATGCAAAGTCACTCGGTTCAACTATCTCAGAAGCTGATCAAACACATATCACTGATCGTGGAATCCAAGCATACTATTTTGAACATGCCCTAGAACAGGACTTATCATCACCTGAGATCATCATTGAGGATAAACTCGATGTACATTTCTCCTCCACCAGTTCCAATTCTGCTATATTAAACTTCCCATTACCTGTTAAGGACAATGACACTGTGTATTTTGAAGTGAAACTCTTTGAATTGGCTCATGATTCACTTGTTAGTGTCGGTCTCGCTACAAAACCATACCCATTGTTTAGACTTCCAGGTCATAATCGTTATTCTATTGCTTATGAATCTGATGGAACAGTTCGTGTTAATCAACCTTTCTACTCTCCATCGATTTGGGATGAACTAATCGAAGGTGATGTCATTGGATGTGGATTCAAACCTCGTTCAGGTACAATATTCTTCACTCATAATGGTAAAAAAGTATTGGAAGCTGCACATAATGTCAAATTTGATATGTATCCTATTGTTGGTGCTAAGGGTATTGCTAAAGTGTCTGTTAATTTGGGACAATTAGGGTATGTGTTCATTGAAGCTAATGTTAAAAAATGGGGGTTTGGTCCTGTCTTTGGTACCATTGGTGTTCCACCAGCTTATGGTAAAGAGATAAGTAATGATAAAGTTTTGGATAAAGGTGATGAGTTACCTCCACATTATCCATCTGAAGAGGAAACTTTCTTTGGTCCTTCTGCTCTGTTAAACAGTGCTGAAGCGTCTTCATCTGCTCCTGGTCCTCAACCAACATCAGCCTCAGCATCTGCCTCAAAACCAACGCAAACTATCAATAAACCACCAAGTTACACAGATGAACCAAAGCAGGAGTTGCATCATGGGACACCGATCCCTGGTGAAGGTGATGAAGTTGCAGAAAGACTTTATGAACGTCGTTCATCTACATTTGACCTTGTTAATAATCAATATGAACCTTTGGAAGGTACAAAGAGTATGGCTGCTCCCCAGGCAAGTCAAGATGGTGTTGAAGAGAGCACAGAGACAGATCCAGATGCCACCATTGGTGTTACTGATACTGAAGTCACACCAGAACCGGTAAGTCATGAATCTACATCAGAACAGGAGAGTCATGAATCTACACCAGAGCCAAGTGCTACCTCTTCTTTAAACAAGTCCAAACCAAAGAACAAGAAGAAGAAGAAGAATAATAAGAAGAAAGGAAAGGGTAGGAACTGGTAAGCTTATATATATTTATACGTAACGATGCTATGTCTCTACAATGTCTGAGTAGTAACATTATAACTCGTAAGATTTTAGGAAGAGACTGTACAACCGGGCACAGACATCAACTCAACGTTTACCCTTCTTCTTCTTACCTTTCTTAGTCCCACTTTCTTTCTTAGCATCCTTCTTTGGCTCTTCTTTAACCTCTTGCCAAACTTCTTCCTCAATCTCAGAGTTGGCAAGCACAGAGGAGAAACCTCTAGTCTGCAAGGTCACTGTCTCTTCAACAGGTTGGACATCGTTCACAGGAACATCACCATCATCACCTGATACCGTCACATTGGTCTCTTTAACCCTCTTTGGAAGCTTCTTAACGACTTGAACACCGTGTGGACCCAATGCCGAGAGAACACGAGAGAGCTCCTTAGCTCTACGTGTTGTCAGTTTATACAATGAGCCAGAGAGAGGATCATACACTTTAAACGAAACAAAGGATTCTGCTGAAGAACGACTCTTACGCACTTTATCCTTCTTCTCAGCCTTCTTGGCCAAAGAACCATAAGTGATGGAGACTCTTGTCTATAACATGTTAGTGTCTGTTTCTGTCTGTATGTCTGTAAAGGGAGAAAGAAACAATAAAACATACCGTCGACGGAGCAGTCTCAAGAAGTTGAAGTGAACGTTCTATGAACGAATCTGTAGAAGTGATTGAAGGCATCTTAGAGCTTATCTCTTTGATTAGTTTAACTTGTTTAATGAGTAGTATGTCGTCGAAGAGCCTTTTTTCCATAGTCGCGAGTCATCAAAACCAAGCAGAGTCAGACATATACCTATGAGTATAGCATATATATAGCATATATATGAGTACTAGAGGTTCAACTGGATTAAGAGATAATGGTCGTATCATTGGCTCCACTTGTTTTGCTTAACATCTCAGACTCTGTTCATCGTCAGTTGTCACCATTGGGCGTTTTGCGTGGGCTTGAAGGCACCGAGTCTACCGAGACTCAGCAACTAAGTCTTATAAACTCTTTTGAAGTGCCACTTAATGAACAAGGTCCAGATACTGTTTACGCATATGAAAGGAATGCTCTAATGTCACAGATTTACCCAGAGGAAGGTGGAATCATTGGTGTTTACGTTGTTCATAGTTCACTCGATGGTGTTCCGACAGAAGCGGTGATGCTCGCCAATGAACTCGGTGTCTCCACAGTACTCGTCTTCTCTCCACAACTTGCATCGAATAATGATGGTAAATACTTTAGAGTATTCAATTTAGAAGGAACAGAACTCAAGTGTAATGTTACACATTCAGGTGAAGAAGCTGTTAATACAGTATTGGCGTTGAAAGAGGCTGATGCTACCGAGACATCAAAGAGTAACGATATGGTTAATACTACAAAAGGTGTTTTAGACATCTTAACAGAACGAACAAAGTTCCTTACAAGTGCCCTGCAGAATGGTCTTATTAAGGATTATGACACTTTGAGACAGATCAACTCATTGGTATCGAAACTGGGATATAAGGCAGATGAAGACGTTAAGAAAGAACTTCTTGATGTTGAAAACACTTATAAACTCGTTTTAACAACTGGTTTACTACATGATACAACACAAAACCTTGAAAAGGCAAGCCTCGATGCAAGAGGTGTTGCACATTTCAAAGATGCTCTTTGAGAGAGTTCTTCTTACTACTGCTACGTCTTTGCTATTCAGTTCACATTCATATGCTTATATAATGAGTCTTCTAATGCCATCAACTTTCCATTGCTTACCAGCATAGTCATATCTGCATCCAAGGAGTCTTTGTCCCGTAATTGGACATCTTCCCCCATGTTTAGCATCACTATCAGTTAGATAACGTGTGATACATGGGTAACAAAACACATAACCTGTTTCAATCACTGCATGGTTTGTAATGATTTCATGACAAATTGGACATTTATCACTATTTTGAATTGGTTTATCTGATCTCCTTGGTGGTGATGGAATCTCCTTATCGAATCTTTGATTTGTTAATTTGGATGCAAACTCTGAAGAGTTCCACCATTCCAAAAACTTAAGTATGAAGATAGCCAAGGGGAAAATTGTAGTTGATAATTGTGAAACACCTCTCTGAATCGGTCCATAATACTTTGTATACATCATCAGGAGTTGTTGACCAAAACTTGGTGGTCTTGTTCTCTCTTTAGCTCGAACAATTTCAGGTTTGGTCTCATGAAGATCATAATCAAACTGTGTTATACGTGTATACTCAATCTTTAAGAGCATATCTGCCAATGATGGGGACTTTGTTCTCCCCGAGAGATATGCCAATTGACACACAATGTTTAACACTTTTAATAACTTCTTAAAACTTGGATATAACTTGACAAACCATACTCTTACCCAAGTGTCCCAATCAATGATTCTCAATTGTTTTAAGGCAACTTTAGCCTTTAACTGTTCATACTTAACATCCAATTTCTCCTTAATGTAATCGATACCAACGACATTAATCAATGATCCAAGTATTTGTAATCTGCTGAGTCTGCGTCTTGATTCAATTAGATCAAAGATCTTATTCCCTTCATCATGAACCTCAACATTGACTTTACTAGCTCTTTTTAAACCATAAAACTTATCTGTGAACGTAGCATTCCATTTCCGAAGGAAATACCATTCCAAGGCTCCTCTCAAGACTAAATTCAATTCGTCAAACCTAAGGGCAAGAGCCAATAATTGACGAGGATACTGTTGAGCATAGTTGACAATGATGTATCGGAGAGAAGGTGAGAGCAAAGATGATAGTTCATCTGAGGAAATAATCTCAAATAACGTCGGTGTAGATGAAAGGGACCTAGGGTCCAATGATGAGTAGTAGTCCATAGCAGTTGGGCTTTAGCAGTGTTGAAACAGGTAGTCTGTTGATTTGTAGACTTCTTTAATAAGGATAAGTTAAGCCTCGGTGAAGGGTTTGAGCGGAGTAATTTTGTGGGGAGGTTATGGGTGTCCGGGTTAATGCATTAATTTTATTTATTTAAATTATTTTAATTTATTTTAATTTTTATTTAATTTTCAATTTATTTAATTCTTTTTTTTTTTAATTTAATTTTTTTTTTTTATTAATTTATTTTTATTTATTTATTTATTTATTTATTTATTTTTTTATGACGATGACTAAGCACAATAATCCTGTTGACTTGACAATTCTATAGATGAAGTTTCTATTCAAATGATATATATATATATATATATATATATATATCAGTAAATTATAGCAGCAGCAGTACCAATGATGGAGAAGATGGCACTAACAATGATTGTTATCCAGCATTGGTATCTTTCACTTTTAGTAATAGTATCTTTACAAATGTGTAAATAGAATGCAGATGGTAAGATCAAACAGAGTAAGAAGCAAAGACCGGCACCCATAAATGCTATAATCTTGTCAAATTCTGGGAATACAATGGCAATTATGACAAAGAGAGCATTAACTATGATTCTGTTTAGGAGACGAACAACATATCTCCATGTATAACTGAATCCTTTGTACTCATCAATGTCGACTGTAGTGGCAACGACATCGAGGATTGAGATGATAGGTCTAGCGTTCAATGGTGTCTTAGACAATGGTACAGTGGCCATTAGGGCACAGATCAACCAATAAGTGTATGTTGGATAACCCTTTGTTAACAGGACACTCTTTGTGATTTCATCTTTAACACCACCACCAAACATCATAAACCCGATACATGCCATAGACATATCAGTGATGAAAGTGATAGAATATGTTATCTTTAAACATTCTTGGAATTTGTATGGATGTCTCATATCAACTTTTAAATTTGGGAAGATGGCATGACCACCGAATGGAGCCATAAGGATACCAATTGCAATCAGGGCATCAGCAATGGTATTTGGATACATATTTGTCTGTGCAAGTTCAATCAATGATCCAGGTGTTGTCTGTTTCAACAAACCAGATGCAAATACCAAGATAACGACTCCAATGGTACATGAGATACCAGCTAAACTTATGACACTGAGAATGTTGAGTGGGAGGAAAGATGGTGGAGTAAGCACTAAGAAGGCAATAATCTTGAAATGATTAACTGAGATCTCTGGGTATAATGCATTGAGGGAGTCGGCAAACAGTACAATCAAAGAAACACCTGAAGCCATCAAATCCATAGAGAATAATAAAGAGATGAGAGCTCTTCCTCTTGGTCCAAAAGTGACATATGCCAAATCCGAGTATGTCATAAGTGTAGAATCGGTATCCATACAACGAGATAACAACTTGGCAGAATGGAAGGTTAGCAAAGCACATAAAGTAAGTGCTGGAACACCAAATAACCAACCAGCATGACTGAAACCAAGAGGCAATGCTAAGAGACCAATACCGATAAGGACATTAACACTGTTGAACACAGTTTGTGGAGCTGTGGATTGACCAGCAATGACAGTGACGACTTTACCATTAGCTTCAACTTTCTTCAACTGGAGGGAAGCAGAATCTTGGAAATCTGTGAAATTCTCGAGATTTTGAGTAGCACCATATGAGTAAACAGAAGGAGATCTAAAAGATTGAGCCATTGATGTATCATCAATGATATCTGAGGCAGCATCATCGACAATAGCATTGTTATTGCTCATACTCTCACGACTATGTCTTGGTCTTAGGAAATCGAAATCACCACGGAAGTCATTACGATGTAACACAGTCGATAGACGTTGTCCATTGAAAGAAGGAGCTAATGTATCCTTATCGAAAAGTTCATCATCATCTTTGAAATATGATCTGGATTGATGTGTAAATGGTTCGATAGTTCTGAAAGATTGAGCTCTGCTGTAAGACGAGGCGAATCTGCTAAGGGAATTAACACCTCTAAATGATCCAATAGGGTTATTGAGAAACGATTCACGTCTTGCCAAAACTGAATTAGGGGTACGCTCAACAGGGATAGAGATGAAATTTCTCTGTGGAGATCCCTGAGATGACTGCTGGTCGGGCATTGTAAGTTGATGAGCCTTTGTCTAGCTGAGAGGGGAGAGTATATGAACCCGTATATGACCCGTATATGGAACCAACAGGTGGTGATTAAGGTGGGGATTAACGTGGAAGGTTGGAGCTGGACCGGCAATACAACACAAAGAGCAAAGCCAAACGTGAAGATACAAACACCAATGATCTGTAACACAATCAGAGAAAGAAATCAGTATAAATCAACACAATTAAACATAAATTCCTTATCAAAGGAAAAACACCACCCAACGGGAAACGGCTCGATTTAAAAAAAAAAAAAAAAAAAAAAAAAAAAAGTGTAAACAATGTGTCCCGTACCATTGCAGCCTTTGTTAGGGGGCACACACATATATACTTTACTCTTATTCTTCTTCTATTTATTCATATTCATCTGCTTCTACTTCTTTTCCTACTTATTCTTCTTCTTTCTTGGTGTTCCTCTGATGTAACCTCTTCATATCTATGTGCTGATAGTTTACTTGTATAAACTGAAAAGAGATAGGTTAACACCTTCGCTTATCTAAACCATGATCAACGTAACGTTGCATGACAAGATGCCGTTCACGGCCGTGAACGGCCTCTAAGGGTCTTCCTCACATGTAATCACTGTAAGACGTTGTTGACAGCTATGAAATTCGTCATATAGATCTATGTGTATGGTCTTACGCTCTACGTTGAACATCTATAGCTATGAGCCATATATAGATCTATATATACATATCTATCTATCAACAAGTCCCAATCCTTCATTAATTTATCAACAAACAGAAAAACAAACCATTTCCAATGAGCCAATGCAATTTATATTCTTCTTTTCCCTTCCATAAGAAAGGAGTTAATCAGCGTTTCTGTTCTTTGCAGCATCAACAATCTTCTCCCAATTGGAGCCAATGAACACAGTATACAATTGTAAACAACTGATACAAACTAACCCAATAATGATACCGGCCCAAAGACCCTTAAGACCCATTTCAAAATGGAAACAAAGGTAATAAGAGCATGGAATTCCAATAACATAGAATGCAAATAGTGTAATCATACCACCAATCTTTTGAAGACCTTGACCTCTCATACAACCAGCAGAACAAGCATTAACACAATCAATGATACCCATGAATCCAATCACTGGCATCGTATGAAGTACTTCTTCAATGACATCAACGTCATTAGTAAAGAAATGAGTTATCTCACGACGGAAGTGGAACATGATAAAACTGTTGATACAACCAATGATGAACCCCAGGTTCATTGATCCTTGACAACAGATACGAGCATTCTTTGGTAATGAAGCACCAACATAATTGGCAACACGAGTAGCAGTGGCAATACTAACACTGAATGGCACTTGATAAGCTAAGGAACAAATGGAACTGACAACACTTTGAGCAGCTAGCTCAGTTGTACCCAAGTTAGATGCAATGATAGTGATGATTTCAAATCCAACAAACTCAGCTTCAACCATAATAACACCAGGAAGTGCCAATTCAATCATCTTACCCCAATTCTCAAATGCCTGTGTAATGCGGAAGTTCTTTGGCCAACATTGAAGATATTCTCTATTCCAAAGAACAAAGATAAGTAATCCTAATGGCATAAGCCAATAGTTCATCATAACAGCCATTGGAGCACCTTTATAACCAAATCCAAACTTCCATACTAATAAATAGTTCATTAAAGCATTGAAGGGGGCACAAACAAGTAAAACATAAGTACTAGCATGGAATACACCTTGTGATTGTAAGAATCTCTTACCACATTCAAACAAGATGAATCCTGGCATACCAAAACTGACAATCTTAAGATAATTAGCAGCAATGTTAATCATTTCACTCTCTGGAACAAACACTCTTAACAAATTACCAGAGTAGAAGATCCAAATAGCACCCATTGGAATGAAACAAGTAATGGCAAAAAGAGAACATCTAATGAAATGTAAACCAACAAGTTCATTCTTACCAGCACCAAATGCCTGAGAACAAAGTGTATCAAGACAAGTTGTGAGACCCTGGATAGCTGCAAACCCTGTGATATTAGCTGTCATGGACCCAAGTGTAATCCCTGCGAGTGGTTGTTTACCAATATGACCCACTGAAAAGATTGATGCAAGAGATAATGAGTTTTGTAAGATGAATGTTACAATGAGTGGTGCAGATGATCTAGCAAGAGTTTTCATTTCAAATGGAACAGATGTTTTGATTTTCCCCTTGAGAACTGCTTCTTCCCATGTATCATTAATGAATTCTTCTTCATCAGATGGAATATTAGAAGTAGAAGGTATAAGATTGTTATCCCTAAGTAGGTCCCTTTCCTCTTGGAGGAGTTCTGTAGAGTTGTTTCTAACGATATGTGTAGAACTGAATGGTTCTTGTTGTGAAACAAGTGGAGTGTTTTCATTAGGAATCAAATAACTCGAAGATGTTATAAGTGATTCTGGATCTTGTTGTTCTATTGTAGCATCTTCATTTGAAGGATGTAAGAAGTCAGATGGGGCATAAAGACCACCTTTACCGAGGGATCCATAAACAACAGAGGCTCTACGTGAAGCCGTCGTATGCTTAAAATGATGATCTTTTGTTGGTGACATTGTTACCCTTGGAATATATAGTCTGTGGTTGAGCACAATGACAAGTTCAATGCTAAGAATATCTCTTTTACTTCGCTTAAAAGGCACTAAAAGATGCCCCCAAGAGAGAGGGGTTTCTCTCTATTAAGAAAAAAAAATCTCGGCTGCAATTTCTTTTTTTTTTCGCACTTTTTTTCGGTAAGCGCCACAATCGCCTGTCATATTGCGAAAATGGCGCAAATGGGGGAAACTGTGGCGCAGAATGGCGCAGAATGGCGCAAATATGGCCCAAAGTGGTAAAGATTATGATAAACTAAGGGTAAATAGACAATAATGAAGGTATATATATTCACTTCTTAACATCAAATGCAATTTTTCTCACTTTGTGTTGATCAAAGATATCATATGCCTCAGAAACACCACTAAGTCCCATCTCTGTGTCTATAAAGTCATCAAATTTATAGGCAACTTTCTCAAATACTTTAAAAGCGTCTTCAAAGATAGATCTAACGGGACATCTACCAAATTGCAATGAAATATTCTTCAAATAGCACTCTAAGCCATCCATTGGCAATGGTTCATGATGATACCCAATAGAAGAGATGAAACCAGCAGAGCGAACACTATCAAATGCAATTCTTAAAGCGGCAGCATTACCGACAGCTTCAAAGATAGCATCGGCTCCTTTACCATTTGTCTTGGATTTAATCAAAGCTGGAACGTCATCACACTCATTCAAGTTGATTGGAATTGCACCAAGCTTTTGTGCCTGTTTAAGTCTACTCTCAACAGTATCAGCAATGTACAAGTTATTAACACCCATAGCCTTTGCAGCAGCGACACAACAAAGTCCGACGGGACCGGCACCAAGTTGTAAAATTGTATCAGTCGAGATCTTTTCCTTGTTGTAAAGAACCTTCTTGAAATAGTTACTAACACAAAGCCATCCAGTTGGGAAGATGTCGGACATTAGCAGTGCAGTGTTTCTATTCATTCCCTGTGGAAGTGGGAACAAACAATGATCAGCATAAGGAACTCTAATGTATTCAGCTTGACCACCATCAAGGGCCCAAGTACCAAAAACTTTAGATTCAACACAACTAGAACTTAATCCATCTTTACATGCCCAACATTCACCACATTGTGATGTAAAAGTGCAAAGAACATCATCACCAATCTTGAAGTCTTTAACATCTGAACCCACAGCAACAACTGTACCATTAAACTCATGACCAGTGATATAATTTGCATTCTTTGGAACAACATCTCCTCTGTACATATGAAGTTCTGTACCACAAAGTGCAGTAGCCTTTATCTCAAGGATTGCATCCTTTGGAGATTCAATTTTTGGAGTAGGAACCGTTGAGTACTCAATGTTATGAGGGCCCCTAAACACGGAGGCCTTCATAGTCTCTGGAAGTGCATTGCTGTGTGGCATGTTTGATGGAGTGATAGTAGCTGATAGTGACTCTACTAGACTAATGTCTAAATGACTAGACTAATGTGTAAATGAGGTGTTTCCACCCTTTTAAAAGAGAAATGGAGTAAAGCGGAGACATGTCCGAACAACAACAAACGTCACGTCTCCCAACTAAGTCCCACACTATAAAACAATATCACCCCACATACATACTTCACCGAGGAGACTTGATCCCAAATGGGATTGGCCCTCACAGGTGGGGAAACAATACGAGGGGATAGTCCACCCCGCACATATAAAAATCTGGGGTAGTCACGTGACTATCACGTGCCATCTTTCTCTCCTTGTATACACGTGATAATCACGTGCCGTAATCTCTCTCTGTAGATGATCACGTGACCTGCACGCTTAAACGCGCTCAACGGAGTTTGCAGCTAATGGAAGATGGAGTTTAGACTTTTTTTATTTGTCTCTTCTCCATACAATGATGTAGCTGGGCCATATCTTTGAAAAGACATAATGTCCTCCGCTAAGCTTCTCTGTCTCCATGGATTCTTGCAAAACGGTAAGGTCTTCTCCGAGAAGTCCTCTGGTTTGAGAAAGCTCCTTAGGAAGGCTAACATCCAGATGGACTACATTGATGGTCCAGTCGTCTTGGACAGAAAGGATATCCCATTTGAACTTGATGATGCTAAGTGGCAAGAGATTGTCGATACAGGTATCAACAGAGCTTGGTTTTACCACGATAATGTTTCAAAGAATCTCGATTTAACTGAAGCTATTAAGACTGTTGTCACTCATATCAAGGAGAATGGTCCATATGATGGTATTGTCGGGTTTTCTCAAGGTGCTGCTGTCTCCACCATCATTGCAAACACCATCAAGTCTTACCCAGAGCTTGCTGGTATCCAGGATTACTTCAAGTTCTCCCTTGAGGTTTCCGGCTACTCCTTCACAGAGCCAAAGCCAGATGCTCCAGAAGGTGAGCTTCAAATCACTGAAAAATTCAGAGAGGCATTCACTGTACCATCAGACGATCCAGCATTCATTACAAAATCAATCTTTATCTATGGTTCCAATGATAACTCTGTTCCAGGTGTTAGATCCCAATACCTTGCTGCCATGTACCCAGATGATAAGAAGGTTGTATTCGAACATGATGGTGGTCACTTTGTTCCTAACAAGAAGGACTTCCTAAAGCCAGTTGTTGAGGCCATCACTTCTGCTCTTGCTTAATCTGCTCCATCGATTTTTGTTCTTTATAGACAATAGACCTTGTACATTTAAAAGTAATATAATATCTGTGTTTTTTTACTCTTCCGTGAGGACTCGAACCTCCGCCTTCTATAACCACCTAGTACAGTGGTCAGCGGCACATACGCCGCCTGCCACGTCACCCGGTTTCTTCCGGGGAAGAAAAAGAAGAGTGGTGTCCAGGTGTTCTCCAAAGCCGCAGTTCCAAAACAAAGAGCCAAAGTGTACACCTTACTGGTAACGGTGTTGATAGTTTTATACCCTTTTATTGCCTCTGAATTGCCCGATTTCATTACCGCCCTGCTCATTTGTGTCTCATCTTTCATCTCCCTTCATCTCATTCATCTTACAAGTGTTAGAAACTATCACACTGACCTCTTTTCATTGCCGCTCTGTTCCCATTTCATCACATTATAATCGACAACAACAACACATCGTCTACACGACACAATGAACTTTGCTACTTTAGATGAGCAAGTCCCAAAGAGACTAGTATCACGTTTGGGGAAGACGGTATCAGATGAAGAGGCTCATTACCACTCTTATCAACCAGTCAGTTCCACATCTATTCCATCAAGTCAACCAAATAAGAGTAGCCGGAACTCTCCAGATGATGATGACACATCAACAATTGATGGTATTGGATCAGGACAAACACGAAGCAATGGTTCCTCTATCCCATTAGATTCACCGGCAAAATCCACTAGATTCAACAAAATTAAAGATGTACTTATCAAATATTCTAAATTCATTGGTCCAGGTATCATGGTGTCCGTCTCCTACATGGATCCAGGTAATTACTCCACTGCTGTTGCTGCTGGTTCAGCACATCAGTATAAGTTGCTCTTCTCCGTGCTTCTTTCAAATATCCTTGCTGCATTCCTTCAAATCCTTTGTGCTAAACTTGGTGCTGTCACTGGTATGGATTTGGCCCAAAACTGCAGAGAACACTTACCAAGAAGACTCAACTTATGTGTCTATGTCCTTGCAGAAGTGGCCATTATCGCTACCGATTTGGCAGAGGTCATTGGTACAGCCATCTCCCTCAATATCTTATTTGGACTTCCCTTGATAATTGGTGTGATCTTGACCATTATCGATGTCTTAATCGTCTTGATGGCATACAAACCAAATGGTGATATGAAGATCATTAGAATCTTTGAAGGTTTTGTCTCAATATTAGTGATGATGACCGTCATTTGCTTTGCTGTTGAACTCTTCACTGTCGAATTCACTTTCTCGGAAGTTATGAAGGGATTCTTACCAAGTAGGGAAATCGTCGAAGGTGATGGTCTTTACCTTTCTCTTGCAATCTTGGGTGCTACAGTCATGCCACACTCATTGTATTTGGGAAGTGGGTTGGTTCAGTCTAGACTTAAGGATTATGATGTTAAAAATGGTAACTACAAGCCAGTTGATATGGAGGATGGTTATACAGATTACAAACCAAGTTTATCTGCTATCGATGACACTATGGCATACACAATTACTGAACTCATCGTTTCACTCTTTACCGTTGCTCTCTTTGTCAACTCAGCCATCTTGATTGTCGCCGGATCGACACTTAACGGTGAAAAGGATACAGATTTGTTCTCTATTTACAATCTCTTGTCAAACCATTTGTCAAAGACTGCTGGTCTAATCTTTGTCCTTGCATTGTTGTTTTCAGGTCAATCAGCTGGTATTGTTTGTACACTTGCCGGTCAAATGGTATCTGAAGGTTTCCTCCATTGGAGTCTCCCACCAACGATTAGAAGACTCATCACTAGATGCGTCGCAATCACACCATGTCTCGTTCTTGTTCTCGTTGCTGGTCGTTCGGGACTCAGTGGTGCATTGAACGCCTCACAGGTTGTTTTATCACTTTTACTCCCATTTGTCTCGGCCCCATTGATCTACTTTACCAGTTCGAGTAAGATCATGCGTGTTAGTTTAAACAGTACTCCACATCAGGAATCCATTGGTTTGATGAACTTGGGTCAAAGTGATGCAGATCTTGATGCCAATCTTGATGATGATTTTGAATTTGAAAATGATGTTGAAGAGGAATTCAAAGACATGAGTAACAGCAAACTTACAAACATTGTTGCAGTTGCTATTTGGTTGTTCATCACCATGCTAAACTTCTTCCTGTTGTTCTCCTTCGCCATTGGTAAGGATGTCTCTTTCTGAATCATTTTGCATTGTCTTTTTCTTATACATTTTTAGGGTCCTTTAGCATACTTTTTTTGTTACGGTTTGGTTTATTCGTTTACTGTGTTTCATTGATCTCTCTTATTTTATTCAAGCATCCTATATATTGATTAATATAGACAGCTTTTCATTTTTATATTGGTATGGCCCTTAGCTTAAACTTTTTTATTAACGCCTTGAGACGTCTCGCAACGCGCCCTGTGTCCTATCCATCCCGCCTTTAACCTGT
Source organism: Petasospora fabianii (assembly GCA_022641835.1). NCBI lineage: Eukaryota > Fungi > Ascomycota > Saccharomycetes > Phaffomycetales > Wickerhamomycetaceae > Petasospora > Petasospora fabianii. The sequence goes on along the minus strand of CP048718.1, from coordinate 115,114 downwards.
GAAGGGTGTCCATATCTCCTTTTGATGCTTGATAAGGTTATAGTTGACAGGTCAAAGCGAGAGTTGATGCCGCCTTAGTAAGCTTTTGTTACGCCTTGGCTACGCCTTGTCCCGTTTACTCATGTGCACAACCCCGCCTTGGGGACATGTCTTATGGAATAGAAGAGTAAGGGTCGCGCCTTTGATGTATGTCAAAGCGTGTTTATGATCAAGGCGTCCATCATACATCCAAGGCGATTGTCTTGTTTTCAATGGACATTCTGTGTCCTTAGAAGTTGAAGAGGAGTGGGGACACTTGTTCCATAGCTGTTACTCCAGTTCATGAGAAGCACAATACATTAGCTCCATATAAATCGTATCTGACTGTCTATTTTATATCTTCTATGAATCATAATCAGTGCTCTAAGATATCTTCCATCTGCTTTAACATTTTCAATCCAGGAATGAATTGTTCCCATTTATCCTCAGCTTCAACAACTTCCATACCACCTTTAAATTTCCCAGCCAAATACTTATGATAATCATCATTACCTCCTTCTTCTCTGTAAACGGACCAAGATGCCTTAAAGGCACCACCAAGGGCACAAGCATTTGGATTGTCAAATCTAAGATTCTCTCCAGCACCGAGAACTTCGGCAAACTTGCGTGAGATGTGAATGTTCTTTGAAGCACCACCGACAAAGACAACTTTATGTGGCCTCTGTGAAAGGTTTATGGCAGAGATGGTCTTTTCATCAAATTCAAGATCCTCACATTGTGGTGCCACAGTCTCTGTGTGGATGGATAACATTGGTGAGGCACGAGCACGACATGACAATGCCTGGGAGTGAAGAATAGCTGGAGCATCAATCTCAGCATCCCAAGAATCAACAACTTTGATAGATCCATCAGAATTGAGTGTAGCTCTAAGTGTTTGTGCCCTTCTGTTTGGTACAATCTCACCTAGTGGGAAGTAAACACCAAGTTTATTGTCAAATGACGTAGATTTCTCAAGAAGTTCATCAAAGAGTGTCCAATCTGCATGTGGCTTGTGATATTTCTCATTGAGAACATCTCTAACTTTTTCACGTGCTAAAGATCCATTACAGTAACAGATCATACCCATGTATGCATCTGGGATTGTTGGATGGATGAAAAGATGATAATTTGAAGATGGAGCATAAGTCTTGGTGACGAGGAGCACAGTAGTTGAAGTTCCAAGAGAGATCAAGAGCTCATCCTGGTTGAGTGGGAGGGACAAGATAGTAGCAAGATTGTCACCTGTGAAGGCATAGACTTTACAATCTGGTGAAAAGCCATATCTCTTAACCAAGTAGGGAGAAACCGAGCCAATATTGTCATATCCGACTGGGGTAACGTCACCAAGTTTTTGCTTTAAAGACTCAACAGCCTTAGCACGTTCAGATTCATCAGTGACTCCATCCTTCTCATGGGACAATGAACAAGTGGCAAGCAACTCCTCTGACCATTTTCTGTTTGGAACATCGTATAGATTCATACCAGTGGCATCAGCCTCTTCGAGATTAGCAACTTTACCGATGAACAACGAAGCTAGGAAACTCGACACTAGCTGAATTCTATCAGTGTTTGCGTACTCCTTTGGGTGATCCTTAGCGATCTTTCTGATCTGTGTACCTGTGAATCTATAATGGGCTCTTGAACCAGTTACCTTAGCAAGCTCTTCTTTACCCCCAATGTAATCTTCAAAGATCTTAATCTCCTCACCTGTGGAATGATCCTGCCAATTTGGAGCGGTCTGAAGAGCAAAGCACTCTTCAGTGAGAGACTCTTTGAATGATTTGTCTGAGCTGGCTTTCTCCAAAGCTGTGTGGAACTTGGAGGAGACGTAAACGGATCCGTGCTGTTGGCAAGAGCCTGAGATACCCTTAACGGAGGCAAAATCGAAGTCATCGTCCTTTTTCATCTGCTCTAGGATCATGTCGAGGGCCTCGAGCCACATGACTACTGGGGCCACAACGGATCCAGTTTCTTCATTGGTATAGACACCCTTTGTTGTATTGTAGTGTGGTAGATGCTTCTCAAACTCGATGGCGTAACTGTTGGTGACCTCTAGTTGCTCGTTGGTAACAAGCAACTTAAGCTGCTGAGTGGAGAGATCAAGGCCGAGATAGGACATTCTGATGGGTACACCTGTGGTCTTTTCGAGTATAAAAGAGGTCAATATAGCTCAAGTAAGAGAATAACACCACTAAAGAGTTGTTTCAAGGTTGCGAGAATCTCCGCGACTCGGGAATCACTCATTATCTGTTATTGCGGGGGAGACCAGGGGTAAATCTATTTGTATTGTCTATGATATATACTCAATTGACTGGAATCAGTGACACTACAAGTCATATCAAACAAAACAACAATCGTAACATTACTTCAGAGACTAGTGCTCTCCGTATTCATCCCATAGCTAGAATATCTCTATGAGATTCACTCAAACTTGGGCACCTGAGGCTCAAGCCATTTCACCGGAGCAGATCTGTTATATTGAGGCCATGGAGGCACTACCACCAATAGACACAATAAGATTGATGCCACAAACACATAAATCAACACATCGAGGCGTTGTGTAAGGAAACCAACAGCACATGAGAGAATAGCACCTGCAGAAAGAGTATACGTCATCACATCCTCCGTCCATTTCTGTGAAGGGAAATCAATTGGTCCTTCAATTGCTGCTTTGACTTGCTCTAGTATATCGGCCATTATGTCTTTCTATTATTCTTATCTGTGCTTTATAGGCAAACCGTTGCTCCATCCTAAAGAGAACAAGTTTAGACTTACGCGTTGTTGTGGTGGCCATATATCATTTTGGATAATTCCGAGGGCATTGACTTTTGACTTCCGGTCATCTTATAATGCTTCTTTTTTCAGTTCTATTAGTAAAATATTCTCTTATATATGACTATCATTTGGTACTACATTAACAAATTGATACCTTTTATAGGAGCATGAAACCTGTGTATTAAATGCTAAGCACTAAACGTTAAATACTATATACTTAAAGCATTGAACCATGGTGTTTGGGTGTTGGAGATTAATTAATGTGTCACGTGACTAGCCGGGGGAATATATTAACACTGATTCTGGTAAATTACTTAGTATAATGGCTTTGCATGTATTAATTTTGGTACTAGTGAAGTTATTGCCTATGAATAGGTGGTACTATTCCTTTAACTGATTTTTCTGGGTAATTTCTAGATTATTTATCGTATACATTTAATAAATTCATACTCTATATGAAGTTCAACTCTATAGTTTATTTAAAAAAACGTTTAATTCTCCATGTTTGTATACAAAGATCGCTATTATATAGATACTATACCACTGACACTATTCAAAATAACCTTCTTCTTGTTTATCTTACCCAAGATTCCCCTATTCAGCCATCAATCATTGATTTGCGAAACGCGTCCCAATGTGGTAATACGAGATATGATACGCGCCTATAGTGTTTATGAGGCTCACACGCACATCCTCCATCACCAGTATGGTGGCAGGTTCACAACGTCCAGCCACACGCATAACTAGTCCACTCCTTTGGTTATGTCATGGTACAATAGCCTCAAGACGATCCATAGCCTCAAAAGTGTGTAGACATATATATATATAAGTTGAGCTGGCTGACTCTTTCCAAGCTGTCTCTTCACTAATCCATTCTTCACTCACCATGGCACCTTGCTAATGGGTGGGTGACTTCACTCTTCTTTATGGAATTCCATCAGTTACTATGTCTTCTTTGGTGTTGGTGGCACTACAGACTTTGCTCGATACATCTGGATCCCATATTGTGAAGGTCAAAACGGTGATTACACGGTGACTTAACTTCTAAGGTAACCGGTGAGCAGTCCACAGGCATCAGCTTTCTCTAAGTTTTATGAACTTATCTATATGTTCAGAGATCAATACCATCTTTTCAGACTTCTCTTTCTCCCAGACTGAGACTCTGAAGCCCATTTCTGAATGAGGGCTCGGCAGGAACAGACTTCTGATTCCGTCATGTTCAAGTATCTCATCCCCCAGAGTTTGTACTCTGCAGATGGCTCCTTTTACTCTTCTTCAATTAGGCAGGACGTATAGATCTTTCCTTTACTTCTTACAATTCTCCACACGGTTCATGGTGTCTTGGAGATATCGACTTCCTCGAGAACTAAGGCAACTTCGTCTCTAGTACTCTCATTCTAAGTCATCTTCTCTTTAAAAAGCTCGCTTAAATATGATATCCACTTTAATTACTTCTATGAAAGCACTGTAGAACCTCTTAAATACTCGACTATAATACTTTAAGCGCATTATGGCATTTGTGCCTCCGGAGACTCCGAAGGTGCACCAATTATCAAAACTTCCTAATCGGGACACCAATGGGAGACGCACAACAACACGATTGAACCCTCAAACAGGAGAAAATTCATCGATTATTTTGAAGCTCACATATGCAATAGTATCAGATTAGCCTGTTTGTGCTTTTGAGGCACATGGGCATGTCTGTAAGATGTGTCGTTTATCCGGTGTCTCGCTACTGCCTTTGTTCGGCTGTGAGTTTGTGGAGTCTTGACGATCTTCCAACGGTGTTTTGAGTAATGTATAACAATGGTGTCTCTAGATCAATATGTACCAGGGTATGACTGCTATTGGATTGTGCCTTGAAAGTATGAGACTTACAAGGAGCATCTAAGAGTCGCCTCCATGTTGCCGAGCTTGAAACCCCTTTAACAAGAGATCTCAGGTATTATTGAGACAGTTTGAGGCTTACAGTATACCTCTTACCTTTTCATTCTCACACTTTGCAGAATTGTACCTAAACATCCGGCTCGAGCTGTACTTCGACGCATCTCTCTTCAGTCTTTTCTAAACCACCTCCCAGTGAACCTCAATGTCGTGCATCCCGCTAACAGGGTTCTTCCCAGATGGGGGTCTCAAGTGATATGAAAGCCCTGAGGAGGCCCCTAACCGACTCTGGAAGGGTGACTGCATTTGTCCCCTTGTTTGAAAGTTCTCTTATATGCTGACCATCCGCTCCCGTCGTGGAAGGGACTTGTTTCATGATGCTGGTACCTCTTCCCATACCAACAAAACACATCATGTTGGGACTAATCCAGTTGATCTCCATAATGGCGGCGGCACAGCTTACACTAGCTGCCTCCTACTTTACCCAGCTGGAGATCTCCCCTGTTTCCTCCTCGGCTACTCTGCCAATGGACGCTTGGAATGCCACGCTACACTTGACCATTCCAGAAGGGCAGATGATGTCGGGGACCATTTTCACTCTGACAATGCCATACGTCTACCGAGTCAAGTTTTCAAATGATGATAGTTTGCTCTACGTATCTCTCGGTGGAGTCAATGTCATTGAGTGTGGCGTCACCCAGGGCTCCTACATATTGGACTACTCCCTTTTGTCCTGTACTATTCTGGACGCTGCTGAGGGCTTTGACTCCCTCGAAGCAGAGATATACTATACAGTCTTCTTTGGAGCCGGTGGTTCTCTATACAGTGCAGAGTTAGAGGATGCTAACCATTGGGTTGCTGGTGAAAATACTGTTGAGTGGGGCGACCTCTCTACTAAGGTCAATTTCAAAAGCATCTCCAACGATGGACTCTACATCTACTCTCATACTACTGGATATGGATCCACTGAGAACTATTTCCTCTTTCCAGCAACGTGTAATGCAGAAGGAGGTTCTAGTTATGAGATTAATTTTGGCTCTACGACTTCTGGTCAAGGTCTGATTGACTGTGACTTGGCACAGGCTTACATTGGTACAGAGTTCAATGAGTTCCTTTACCCATTGGATGGATCACAAGCTGATCTGTTCTATTCTTGCAGCTCTGACTCTATAACTATCTCTTATACTGGTGACGTCCTTTCAGAGGGTGCTCGAGTCTGGGTGGTTGCCTTTCAATACGCCTCTTCCACTGACATCACTCTTAGAAACACAGTCAGTTACGACATTTCCTGTGATGATGGGGATGAGCTTTATTCCACATCCGTTCAGAACATTTTGATCACAGCAGCTGATTCTGGTGCCACTGCTGTTCCAATATACGTGACAACTGATTCATGGACAGGTACAGTGACAACACTCTCCACTTTTATCGATGGCACTTCTCCAACAGCAGAGACAATCTACGTCTTAACACCAACACCTCAGCCATCCAGCTCCTCTGCTTCAACATCATCAGTATCATCATCTTTCGCTGCCTCCAGTATGACATCACTGTCTTTGGTCGGGCCTTCTTCAAATCTTGTTCCATCTGGGGCTCCCGAGATGACAAGTTCAAGCTCTGATTTATCCAGCGATGAAAGCTCATCTTCAGAGTTTTCTGAAGCTTCTTCAATCCTGGAATCTAATGACTCTTCATCAAGTCCATCTTCTGAAGCACTTTACAGCTCATCAAAGAGCATTTCAGACTCAAGCATACAGAGGTCTTCCTCTGCAGCTGAGTCTTCTTCTGTCGAAGAGTCTCCCTCTTCTTCTTTTGTCGAAGAGCCTTCTTCTGTCGAGGACCCTTCTTTTGTCGAAGAGCCTTCTTCTGTCGAAGACCCTTCTTCTGTCGAAGGGTCTTCTGCTGAGATTTCAACCTCTTCAGAATATGAGTCTAGTGAGCTGCCATCATCAGCTGAAGACTCAACCACAGCTCTATTTCCAGAGTCGACTGAAGTATCAGGTTCCAGCTCCTCTGCAGCTGAGTCTTCTTCTGTCGAGGAGTCTTCTTCTGTCGAAGCGTCTTCTTCTTCTTCTTCTTCTGTCGAAGAGTCTTCTCCTTCTATCGAAGAGTCTTCTGCTGAGATTTCAACCTCTTCAGAATACGAGTCTAGTGAGCTGCCATCATCAGCTGAAGGCTCACTGTCAGCTCTATTTCCAGAGTCAACTGAAGTATCAGATTCCAATGATGTTTCTGCATCTTCTGAGGTGAGCTTTGAGCCAACATCAAGCTATATTGGTTCCTCAGTCAGTAGTGGTTTCGAGTCCTCTTCTTCTTATTCCGAGCACATGTCCTTTTTGCCAACTCCAGAGTTGTCTTCATCCTCATGGGAGCTGGAATCTTCCGAGTTGTTCTCATATGTCTCTTCACCAGTTCCTTCACTGACTGAGCAACAGTCTTCTGAAGCTTCTTCTTCGACTAGTGGCCCAGCTGATTCAGGTACGTCTCTTTTCTATTTGACGTCGAGTATGGAGCTTGATAGCACGGTTTCTTCCCTTTCTTCTTCCGATACCACTTTACCTTCGGGGTTTTCGTCATCTGAAGAGCTGGCATCTTTTGAAACGACTCAACTAGCCACTTCCGATGCTTCATTGAGTACGGAGGAGGAACCACTCTCATCTTCGACTCAATGGTTTAGCTATGAGTCTTCTGACCTCTCCATAACAGTATCTGAGGACCCATCATATTCTTCATTGGACCTCAAGTCTTCATCTTCATTGATCTATGCTTCTCTTGCTTCCAGTGACAACATGTCATCTGAACTCTCTTCCTCTTTCATTTCGTCATTCTTTGAGGACTCATCCTATTCGACTGATCTTCCTTCTATTACGGCAACAGTGCTATCTTCATCACTGAGCGTTTCGTCTGAGACATCTGAGATGCCATCATATGACAACTCAGACGAGATATCAACAGTTTCAGGTGATCTTTCAAACGTGAGATCTTCATCATTTGTCTTGGAGTCTAGCTCATACGAGATCTTGAGCTCTGATGAGTTTGATTCTTCGTCCTTTCTTTGGGAGTCTAGGTCCTCTGTTGAGATTGTATCAGCTGTGACCTCCACGACCGCTCAGCTCTCTGAAGTTGAGTCTTCGTACACTTCCATTGTAAGCTCGCTCACTGAGGACTCGAGCTTCAAGTCTTCTATATCTGACTCGTCTTTCGAGATAACTGAGTCTACCTATAGCAGCAGCTCCTCTGAGACTGAGCTCTCCTCACCGGTGACATCGAGCTATCTATCAGAGCCTACTTTGCCTGACTCTTCAACTATATCAAGTCTTGTGCCAACTTCTGAGAACACTGTGTCGTCAGACATATGGAGTCTTCCTGAGAGCAGCTCTTCTGTTTGGTACTCCACTGAGTCAGATTTCTCCAGCCAATCGTCTCTTACCAGCTTTCTCTCTTCGGACGCATCAGAGTCTGTGAGTGATGTGATGTCAGTTTCTGGTTACTCTTCATTGGATACTGTTTTATCCTCATCGGAAAGGTTGACGACGACTCTTTCACCGGAGTCAAAAGAAGTTTCCTTGTCATATCATATCTCTGAGTCCAGCTACGAGAGCTCTCAGTCTACAGAATCTCTTGATTTGTCTTTCTCATTGTCTTCATTTGAGCCTCAAGTATCGTATTCCGAGGAGCTGTCGTCTTCTACAGAAATCTGGACTGTTGAGTCTTTAACCTCTGATTTGTCTTCTTCTGAGCCATCTTCTGAGTCATATTCATCCCAGGCTCCCTCATTGATTGAGACCCAGCCTTACTCATCCGTGGATTTATACTCTTCTGCTACTACATCATCCACCAGCTCAAGTTCCTATTCAAGCCAGCCTACTCATGACTCGAGCCAGCTATCTTCATCTTCATCTTCATCTTTAGAAACTGACTCTATCCAGTCATCTTCATCTTCAGAAATTGAATCCAGCGATGCTCATATCTCAAGTACTCTGAGTCTGGAACCACTCCCAACTTTCACAAGCTTCTACAGTGACTTATCTACTCTCTCTGGCTCTAGAGAAACATTGAGCCACACAGAGACCGAGTCTTCATCCACTTTCCCAGAGGTGTCCAATGAATTCTCATCACCCCCCTTAGAAACTCACTCTACCCACTCCTCATCTTCTGTCGATTTAAGCCAGACATCAACAGAAGCCTATCAGTCTAGGGATTCTTCCGTGGTCTCTTCAGCCTACCAGTCTAAGGACTATTCCGTGGAACCATATATCTCCTCCTCCTCCTCCTCCTCCTCCTCACCATCATCATCATCATCATCATCATCATCATCATCATCATCATCATCATCATCATCATCATCATCATCATCATCTTCTTCTTCTTCTTCTTCTTCTTCTTCTTGTTGTTGTTCTTCTATTTTGATTGAATCACTTGATGTGATATCCTCTGAGACAGCCTCTATGGATCTTTCTCTGACCGCATCTTTTTCTGATCAATATGAGATCTCTTCTTCTACTCTTCCTGAGGAGATTGGATCATCAGAGTCGTCTTTTGTGAGTACTTTTGTTGTGGATCCCTCTAAAATATCTTCCTTTACCCTTGCTTCATCTTCCTTGGTTGAGACCTGGTCGTCTTTATCCATCGAGACCACAGTACTTTCAACTGATGTATCTTCTTTGAGTCTTCCAAGATCTTCCACTCTCGCATCTCTCAATGTCGTGTCCTCTGAGCTTTTGCTAGAGTCTTCGTCATCTGATATTTTGAGCTCATCAGGCGCTCTTCCTGCTCTTGACGCATCAAGTTGTGATGCGGTTTCATCAAGCAGTGGTCCAGTAGTAACTGGACCACCTTCATTTTCTTCAAACATTGATGGCGTTGTGTCCACATCATCTACTGAGTCTTCATCTGCTGATATTGGTCAAGAGTCTTCTTCCACCTCTGACTTGCATGACTTGGATCCTACCACCACCCTTTATCCTGCATCTGCGGCAACTACTATTGACTTAACTTCTTCTCTGTCTGTATCTGCTGAATCTTACCCAAGCTTTGCGTCAATTGGTAGCTCATTCTTTGTCACTTCAACGATAACAAGCACTTCATCACAGGTGTTGTCTACCCACTCATCAGGAAGTCTTGCTTTCAAATCTTCGAGTTTGTCGTCTGCTTTAACACAATTTTCAAGTTTGTCGTCTGTTTTGTCACCATCCAGTGCTGAATCTTCAGGTCCTGCTTCAGAACTCTCTTCTTTCTCGACAGAAGAGGCTTCTTCATATCCTGAATACTTAAACTTTGAGTCGTTCTCCACCATATCGTTTACTATGGATCTCTCTTCTACACATGACGAAACAACTCTTACATCAGCTTCATCAAGATTTGTGGCTTCATCTGAATTGCAGTCTTCAGCTTCGTCGACGGCTCTTTCTTCTGTTTTTGAACCAAGCTTGACAGTCTTGGATTCTTCATCAACCATCTTCACGTCCTTAGAGAAGACTGATTCATCATCCATCTCTGACTCTTCACAGTCTTCTGATCCAATTACAGAGATTTCCATATCGTCATCTGTTCTTCTTTCAACCAAGGTGACAAACTTGGATCCTATTACTTCATTGGCCCCCTTGTCTTCAGAATCAAGTACAAGCTTGAGAGCTCCTTACACTAATAGCTCCTCTTTGAAGGTATCATACACTGCATCTTTTACTTATTCTCAAGATACCCATTTCATTTTGTCCCCTTCCACTGCGTCCTTCTCAACACCACTGATTCCATCTGCCACTTCTTCCTTGATCGAGACTGTAACTGAGACTTCAAGTGAAACTTTGACGCTAACGACTACAGCTGATCCAAATGCTTCTACCAGCGTGCTGACTTTACCTACTAATACTCCAGGCATACCATCCATCTATACATCAGGGACATCCAGATCAACTAGTGCCTTCGTTTCACATTCGGGATTGAGTACACCAGGTTATGCTGCCTCAAAGACTTCAGTATCATCTGATCCAGCGTCTGACCCAGGCTCTACTCTTGATCTGGCTACACTCTCTTCCAGCTCAGACCCAGAGCTCTCGTCTAATGATCTCGTGTCTTCTTCTGCTGATCCACTGTCTCCTTCTTCTGAAGTGTCTTTGTCTAATTACCCGGTGTCTTTATACGTTGATCCAGTCTCCTTTTCTACCGATTCAGCATCTCCATCTGAAGACCCCGCGTCTGCTTTTTCTAGTTCAGTGACTACTGCTGATTCAACATTGACCATGTCAACTCCAGACTCTGGGACCACTTCCTTCTCTGATCCCTCAACTTTGGTCTCTATTTCATTGACTTCTCTCAGCTCAGATCCTTCTCTTGAGGACGCTTCAACCCCCATAAGCAGCGTACTGGTCTCCCAGGGTACCACTACCGCTATCACCACCAAGTCACAGGCTGGAATGGCCTCAATTGACCTACAGACTTCAGATGGCCCTTTTTCACCAGTAATATTCACATTTGATGGATCTGGATCTTCTTTGAGAGTCAGTGGTGCATCTTTAGTGGTGCTTCTCCTGGCTTTCTCTTGACATTAGTACTCTTGACACGTGTATTTAGATGTCTTCTCTGCGTTTTAATAAGAGGTCATTAATATATACAGCTTGTCATTTACTTTAATTCATCTATTGTAGCTTAGTTAACCGAGAAGATCAACCGTATTTGAGAAATTACCCAATTTGGTAGTCAATCGAGTAAATTCGGAACAAAGACGATACAGAATTCCGACCTTTCAAGGCCGTAAAAGGCAGTAATAACACTTCAAAAATGACGAATTTTGGGGCTCAAACGACTTCATGCTTCCTGAGCTTTCCCAAAAGGTATCAAAAGCTGCCTAATGTGGAACAGTGGATGCATAGCCGGTGCCAAATTCTGTACGTTCGTCTACACACATCGGCAAATTATTCCTGATGGTCTCTTCAAGTTAGCTTGATCTGAGGGCCCATGAACAGTTACATTGACCAGAGGATCAATTGGGTTTTGAAGTGTGCCTGAATGTTAGACTTGGTAGCTTCATACCACTCAAGAGCTCATCATGACCCATCACTTGACCGACATCAGCGACTTTAGTACCGTTTCTCTACATCTTGAGGCAACAATTAAGCGAGAAACATGCATGAATCACATCAAAAAATTGTCTCATGAGTTCCACAATGGGGTTCTTTGAATGTATGGCTACTTGACTTGTTTCATAGATGGCTGCTTCATAGTGATGCAAATGACATGAATGTTTCCCTTTTGAGATGTTGTGAGTTACATGTCAACAAACCCATTATGTTTCATCCTAAAGTATAGGTAACCATTCAATTGAAAGGTTTCATTAATACTTAAACACGTTGATTTGGCCCCTGTTGCAGCTGTTGTTTCAAGCATGTTTTGGACCTCCTCCAACCTCCAACACTCCTTTGTCAGCTCAAGAGAATCACCATCATGATGAACTTTTGCTACGTCCTCTCGTTTTTCCTTCTTTCCCACTTGGTATCTGCTACCGACTTCTTCACTTCCTTGAAATTAACCTCCACTAATGCCAACAGTGCCCTTGACATGTGGGAGACTACTCTCGGTTTCTCTCTCTCTGAGATCAAGGCTGGCACCACCTACACTCTAGACATGCCATACATCTACCGTGTCAAGTTCGATGGCACAGAGTCTGTCCTCTACGCTAAAGTTGATGGAACTAATGTCATTGAGTGTACCGTTACCCAAGGATCCTACATCATGGATCACTCCACTTTGTCTTGTACCGTTCTTGAAGCTGCTGAGTCCTTCAAAGCTCTTGATGGCTCTCTTAAGTTCTACGTCTTGTTCTCCACAGGTGGAAGTGCTCACGCTGTTGAGATTGCAGCATCTACTCATTGGTCTGCCGGTGAAAACACTGTCACTTGGGGTGATCTTTCTACCACTGTGACTTTTGCCCCAGTTGAGACCAACAAGGGCCTTTACCTAAAGGCCCACACCACTGGCTACGGCTCTGCTGAAAACTACCTTCTTTTCCCAGAGTGTGGATCTGATGGTTCTGTTTCCATTACCTATGATGCTACTGTCGATGGCCAGGGTGAAATTGATTGCTCTCTTGTTGAGGTTCATGTCTCCAATGAGTTCAACGACTTCATGTACCCAACTTCGTATGGATCAAATGACAATCTTTTCCTTTCCTGCTCTGACAACACCGTTTCCATTGTATTCATGGGTGTTCCAGCTGGATCTCGTGTTTGGGTCACCTCTTGGCAGTACCAGTCCATCTCTGACATGTACTTCAAGAACATCGTTGAGTACGATTTGACCTGTGATAGTGGCTCCACTTCTGGTACAACCACCCAGTCCATCACTGTGACTAACAATGAGGCAGAGGGTACTGCCATTCCACTTTATTTGACTACTGAGCCTTGGGGTGGCTGCTCAACTGCTCTTTCCACCACAATTCATGGCTCTGTCGGTACCGTTGCCGTTTTGACCCCTACTTCCCAATGTCCAGTTACATCATCTTCATCTTCGATTCCAGAGCCAACCACTTTGACAACTACAAGAACATCTACCTGGACTGAGACCTATGGTACTACAACTACTGAGTCTTATCCATCTACCACTGGTGATTTGACAATTACCGTTGATGTTAACCTTCCAGGTCCTAGGACTACCACAACTACTCGTACATTCACATGGACCGAGAGTTATGCTACTACTACCACCGAGCCATATTCCTCTACCACGGGTGACTTGACTATTACTGTTGACGTTCAACTTCCAAAGCCAACTACTTTGACAACAACGAGAACATCCACTTGGACAGAGACATATAGCACAACTACTACTGAACCATACTCATCCACCACTGGTGACCTCACCATTACTGTTGACGTTAATGTCCCAGCTTCTTCCTCCAAGACCTCAGTTGTCTCCTCTCCTGTCAGACAGCCAGTCACTACCACCACTACTCTCACCTACACGTGGATTGAGACTTACGAGACGACCACTACCGAGCCTTACCCATCCACCACTGGTGACTTGACGATTACTGTTGATGTGTTGATTCCAGAGCTAACATCCTCTTTTGATGAGCCAATCACCCTCACCACCACTAGAACTTCTACTTGGACAGAGACTTATGAGACCACCACCACTGAGCCATACTCTTCTACTACTGGTGATCTTACCATCACTGTTGACGTGAACGTGCCAGCTCCATATACTGAGACTACAGAGGCTTCTTCTTCTGAGACTTTTGTTGGGACAACTACTCTTGCTCCTGCTGAATCTACTTTCTATGTACCAACGACTTCTGAGACTCCAATTTCTTCTGCAAGTACTGTTGAGTCTAGTTTTGAGGTTCCAGCTGAGTCCAGCTCTGAAGTTCCAGTGCATTCTAGCTCTGAAATTCCAATTGAGTCTTCCTCTGAGGTTCCGGTTGAGTCTTCGTCTGAGGTTCCAGTCGAATCTACCTCTGAGGCATCTGCTGTTTCCTCCTCTGATATTTATGTTACATCCCCCTCTTCTGAGTCCTTGACCGTCTCGTCCTCTATTAATACAGTCACTCCAATTGTCACTATCACTACCATAACCACTAATAACATCACCCAGACCACACTCACCACTGTCTATCCATCAGCCTCCAGTTTCACAGGTACCTTCACTTCTATTTCTCCAGAGCAGCCCGAAGAGAATGAAGAGGATTTGTCTTCTTCTACTCCAGTCACCATCGCAACTACTGAGGACCAGTCCGTCTACACGACCTCCACGGCTGTTCCATCATCTGAAGTTACATCTTTCTCTGACAGTGACAGCACGATCACTATCACCAACGCCGTGACGATCTCTATCAACACTGATGAAGCCGTTACTACTTCAGACCTGGCCACTACTCCAGAGATCTCAACATATGCTGGCTCTGGTAATGTCTTGAAATGTGTCTCTTCCTTCTTCTGTGCTGCTTTGCTTATTGTTGTTATGTGATGATACCTTAACTCTTTTTCCCTTCCTTGATTTCTCCACCGGGCCTCCTTTCTATTCTTAATAGTAAAATTGTTTGATAGCCAGGCTCTTGTTATATTCTATTTTAGTTGCTGATAAAGAAAATCAGACTTTTTGATGCGTAGATAACATTTTTATAGACTTCTTGCATAGGCAAAATCACTCAGTGTAGATTAAGCTTTCCAGACTTTCCACGGTTTCGACAGCCTTTGTAAGGTCTCCAGCAGCCTTGATATCAGCTTTGAACTGCTCTTTAACCTTCGCTAACAGTTCAGGGTTTTGTAAGAGCTCTAAACCAATGAGACCAAGTGAAATTCCAGTTTGCAATGAAGAATCGTATCCCTCTCTTGTGCCAGCAGCTTCAGCAAATGGCTTTGTATGAGGACCAACCCCAGGTCCACCAAGTTCAAAGAGTGCATGAATGGAAGGAATCTCCCATGAGATGTTGGACTGATCAGTAGAACCGGGAGACTCACCATTGCGACGGGTCTCTTCAATTGGAGGGATGCTATGACCAAAGACACTGTTCATGTTGGAGGTGAAGCGTTCGGCTAGAACATCATTGACGATGTTGTTATAATAACAAATAGTCTCCTTAACTCTGTACTTACATCCCGAAGCCAATGCTCCAGCCTTGACACAGTTGAACACTTTAGCTTGTACTTCTCTTAATCTCGGTACAGTTGGTGCTCTGACGGAAAACTCGGCCTTGGAGTAACCTGTGATGATGTTTGGCACGGTACCACCATCATTGACTGCAAGCTGAACAATGTCGGTAGGTTTGAGCTGTTGTCTAAGCACAGACACAGCATTGTAGAGGATCACCATGGCGTCTAATGCGTTGACACCTTGCCAAGGCGAAGCAGCAGCATGGGCTTCCTTACCAAAGAACTCCACTGTGAATCTCTGAGTAGCGTTTGTTATCAAATAGGGAGTAGGACGACAGTCCATGCCGTGACCCATCATGGAAACATCACAGCCGTCGAATGCGTGTGCCTCAAGAAGCTTACACTTACCACCACCACCTTCTTCAGCTGGAGTACCAAAGAGCTTGACAGTACCAGCGATATTGAACTTCTTCATGGCAAGCGCAGTAGAGAGAGCAGCAGTGACACCACATGCGGTGATAAGGTTATGTCCACAGGCATGTCCAATGCTTGGAAGAGCATCGTACTCGGCATTATAAGAGATGACCGGGGTGGTGTCTGATGGATTGTGGGAGAAGACACAGACAAAGGCAGTGTCGAGACCAAATGCCTTTCTGGTAACGTCCCAGCCGGACTGTTTCTCCATAAACGAAGTGATCGTGTCATGGGCAAAGAATTCCTATTTGAAGAATTGTTAGAATTGATAACTAAGACTGTTGACTATGATGAGAAAGGAAACTTACCTCATACCCAACCTCTGGATTTTCCCAGATCGCACGTTGGAGGTTATAGATATCAGTGTCGAGTCTTTTGATCTCAGCTTGGACAAAGTCTGTAACCTCAGCAGAAAGGAGAGACGTCATGATGTACAGCCTTTGGGACAACAAGTGAACTCGAAACAGCACCAGTTGAATGTGGGGGACTGGCTATGCCTTTTATAAATATGCGCCTTAAAGAAGTGGGCTGCTCTCGGCACCTTATCGATCGGAGGCTTAACCTCATTCGGAAATCTCCGGACCACCATTATCTTTGTTCTCTTTGTTCTCTTTGTTCAGCAGATCTGGAGAATGTCAAGGTTTCATTAGGCGATTCTTAGGAAGCCTATATGCTAATCTATCTCGTAGAGGAGTCAAAAGTATCAATGGTCAGAAGAATCAAACTTTTAGAGAAACAGATCATTGAGGCGCCTTTCAATCACGTGACAATCACGTGAATATCACGTGGTAACCACTTGTTATAAACCGCGCTCTATCACTCAAGTAAATGAACAAAGAGGCGTTATAAAGCAAATAAGAACTTTGAGACAGGATATCAGAGTGGTCAAGGCACAATGTCCACTCAGGTTGAGGAAGCACTGAAACCGGTGAACCAGTACGAGCTTCATGAAGGTATCATCTTTGCAATTGAGCTCACAGACTCTCTTCTGGCCACTGACCCACGTACGGGTCGTTCAAGCATGGAGATCATCTTAGAGGCACTACACGAAGCCATGGCTCATTCTGCTATCACATTACCTAACACAGGGTATGGTTGTTATCTCTTTAACAGCAAGAATGAGTCCAGTGGATCCAAGAAGGGCGTTCAAACTCTGTTTGCTCTAAGAGATCTCAACCCAAAAGACATGAAGATAATCTATGAGATTATCGAAGAGAACCGCAAATCCAACGATCCAGACAGACCATACTTGCCATTACAGGAAAGGTTTAGCGCAGGTGAAGGATCCAAGGGTGATAACAACCCACTCTATGAGATGCTCTCCACAATCCATGAAGAATTCTTGATCAAGAAGGAGTTTCAAAAAGTATACACCATCAAAAAGATCTTCCTCTTCACAGATAACGACACCCCTGTTGACACTAAGGAAAAGAAGGATTTCATAAGAACGATATGTGGAGATCTAGATGAGAACCAAGTGACTATTCTTCCGTTCTTCTTGAATAATAAGGGCAAGATCTTTGATGATTCTATTTACTCAGAGGTTATGAGGCTTCATGACGATCTTGACGACAATGACGATGAGGAAGCACCCCTGTTCGATGGGCCAAGCACTAAGCCAATTGATGTTAAGGATATTAACGAGAGAATAACAAGAAGGAAAGAAATCAAGAGAATTTTGTTCCAATGCCCATTACTGTTTTCTGATGAGCTCGTCATTGGTGTCAAAGGTTACGCTGTCTACAATCATGAAGTTCCAAGCAAGACCAAATTCCTCTTTGTATCTGAGAAGGGACGCAAAAATGTACACTCCAGGGTACGATATATTGATAAGGAAACAAGTGGAGAATTTGAGAAAATTGAAAGGGTGTACACTGTTGGTAATGGAAACGACGACTACATTAAGTTGAACCCAGAACAAGAGGCCCAGATACACAAGTACGACGACAATTATGACGTCTTCTTGAAACTAATTGGGTTCAAAGATGAAAAATCCGGTGTGAAGCTCCACTACAATTCTACCAGATCTTCCTTTGTGGTTCCAGATGAGGATTCCTACACTGGCTCAACAAGAACCATGAGTGCCCTATTCCAGAGTTTGAAAAAGACCGGCAAAGTTGCCATTATGTTTGGTAAGTTGAGAAAGAGTGGTACTCCTACCATGTATGCTCTTCAACCAACAAAGAGAAAGCTCTTCAGTGAATCAAAGGCTTACTTCCCAGAAGGATTCTTCCTTGTCCGTCTTCCCTATTTCGATGACATCAGACAATTCCCCGCTCAACACGAAGATATGGCACTTAACCCAAGTCCACGATTTAAAGCGAAGACAAAACTGATCCTGAGAGAACTAATGATGGGCATGCCAGAATATTCACCTTCTGATTACAGGAACCCAACACTGCAACAACACTACAGAACACTACATGATATGCTGATGCAGGTTGACCGTGACCACACTGATTTGAGGGCGGAACAAATTGCCAATGATGACACATTGAAACGCCTTGAAGAAGTGAGAATGGCGATCATGGAGGAAAACTCATCTCTGGCTAACCACCTAAAGGACTGGAAAAACATGTACCTTGAAGGCCAGGAGCTTTGATTTATAATAACGACTAATGGAATGCTCTATCACTACTGTCACAGAAGCGACACCAAGTTATTGGACGTTACACTAGGCTAACTAAACTCGCCTGATAAATCTTATTGAACCTCCGAACAAAGGCAACATGGGGGACCGCGTCATATTGGCTGGTCATGACCTAGCATACACTCACTTGACTCTAAGTATAACAGTAGGGAAGTTTCAATATCATTCATTGAGTCTCACCGGTCCTAGAGAATAAGCTTTCTTATTCAACCTTAGGTCTACACCGTAGAGACAATTACTCTAAGTATGGAAATTCTAACAACAAGAAACCGGTTTCGTGGTCTAGTTGGTTATGGCATCTGCTTAACACGCAGAACGTCCCCAGTTCGATCCTGGGCGAAATCAGTCTCTATTTTTTCTTTTATTTTTAATGATATAGTCACGTGATAATGAGATGCATACATTGTTTAATCTTGATGGTCGTTGTCTTGCACAATACCTTGTCCATCTACTTAAGTGATCGATACATACTTACCGATGTGAAGACGTTCCAAGTAGGGAGAAAGAAATCATATGAATCTACAGCTTAGCCAAAAGAGGATCGTGAACGTTAAGATTCTTTTCATGCAATTTGAATTAAGTAGCATCCTTGGAGCGAGCAATAAGTGCTTTAGCACCCTTGGCGACTGTTGGGCAATAATGGTTTTCTAGTAACAGAGTCTCCCATATCGTAGCAGCTTCAGCATTACTTCTGGCAGGGACATCAGCCTCGAAGTTGAACTTACCGTTAGCGATACGGTCCTCTGTGGAGAAAGCACCACCGAGTTCACTATAACGAGCCATGAGCTTTTCAAGGAATTTGAGAAGTGCAATGGAAGACTTCTCTGGTGTGTGAAGTAGAGACATGGAAATTCTCTTGGAGAAGGCAAGTGCACGTACCTTGGAGCCATTTTTGGATTTGAAAAAGATGTTCTCAAGACCTCTCAGTAAAAGCTCGATACGCGTGGAAACGTTAACTGATGGCTTTTTGAGTTCACTGCTGAGTGGATCAGCTAGTCTCAGTGTCTTATGGGAGAACTCAATATCGGCATCGAGAGCAACGTCAAACAAAATGCGGTACAACGAGTCAACGAAACTTGAAAGGTCAACGGCAACTTTGTACTGGGAATGTTGGGCAACAAGGGCAAATGCTGTGGCAATAGAAAGAAGGACCTGACGTGTGGTGGAGCGTCCCGGTGTGTATTCTTCTTGTTCTGAGTGCTTGATGATTTCACGGAAAACTTCAAGGAAGTCACCAAGAAGATCAAAGTTGGCCATGTGTCCAATTCTAGCAAGACCTTCAAGTACAGAAGCCATAAGATTTTGTGGTCTCTCCTTTAACACATCCAAATAAAGAGATAATAGCGATTTCAAGATTTCGGCCTGGAATCTCTCTCTTTCCTCTTCGGAAACCTTTTGCTCTGCCTTTCTCAACTCTTCTTCAATCTCCTTTCTCTCTTTTCTAGCCTTTCTCTCCTTCTTCGACAAATGCACTCTGTCCTGCTTTCTGATCTTTCTCTTCTCTTCTCTTTCCTCCGCTGATGCATGTGGGTCGTAGTCCGAAAGGATGTTGAGTGAGAGGAACACGTTAAGCACTGATTCGTCAACTCTATACTTTCTGGATCTCAAAGTCTTCGTAAGCAATCTGACAATGTCAGAGGACACTTCACCAGTGTCATCATCGTTTAACAGCTCCTCCAATGTCTTGATACACTGAGCATAAACTGGATCGTTCTTTGGCGATGGTTTGCAGATACGTCTAATGATAAGGATGAGCACGTCTGGTCTGTAGTTGAAGTATCTGAAAGATGACGCAAGCTCACAAGCGGCCTTGGCAGCGTACGTAGCCATTGTGGGATCCTTCTTGTTGTCTTTGGAGAGTTCTGAAAGGATCTCAATATATGTTCTGTAGTTCAACACCAACGTCTGCTCAAAATGTCTTGTCTTGGCAACCTCTTTTGTAACTCTCTCCTTTTTTTCAGTCTCTGTGAGTGGTCTGATTCTATATCCTGGAACAATCGTCTTCAGTGCAGGAATGATAGCAAGCAAGGAGAATCGAGATGTGTTTGGGTTCTTGGATTTGGCCATCTTCAAGAGACGTTGTAAGGCGCCAATGTTCTCTTCAGGCTCTTCCAACAATTTCTCGACAAGATCAGCAATTTCTTCCTTCAAAGCAATGACTTTAGCTTCAGTGTCTAGTTCATCTTCACTATCGTCTCCTTCTTCGTCATCTTCATCTTCATTACCAGCGGTATCTTTCTCTTGCTCCTCTTCTTCCTCATCTTCACTCTCTTCGCTTTCGCTCTGCTCGACTTCTTTCACAATTCTCTCAACTTTGTTTCCCTTTTTGATAGGCAAAGAGCTCAGATC
Organism: Petasospora fabianii; assembly: GCA_022641835.1. NCBI lineage: Eukaryota > Fungi > Ascomycota > Saccharomycetes > Phaffomycetales > Wickerhamomycetaceae > Petasospora > Petasospora fabianii. Next base: position 94,378 of record CP048718.1, on the reverse strand, counting down.
CTTAACCTCCTGCTTCAAGTGTCTTGGTCTAAGCTCATAATCCTGCTCTTCGTCATCCCAATTATCGGCCTTATTATCATCAGAGGAGAGATCATCATCAAATTCATCAAATGCATCAAAGCCATTAGCAGCATTAGCAAGACCCAGAGAGAGCTCAGAATCCTGTTCAGCTTTCTTTTTCTTTCTTTGCTCCTCCACAAATCTACTAGCTCTTTTTTTACCCATTATTGAAGTGTGATTTGTGAATTAAAGGTCGTAATTGAGAGACATATGTTCACCTCATCGCAGTTCCCTTAACAATAAATTTTCTTGAGTGGTGTCCAGGTGTTATGGGTCCTGCCCTGAATTTCCGCATTGGGAAATTTTGCGTTGTTTTTTCCGGTCGTTCTCTTTAACTAACCCCCACTTTGAAGACATCAACTCTGGACAATACTCATCAGATTTCTTGGTGTCTATTCGTTTTATTGCCTCTTATTGACACATACATTGCATAACTTCTGCCTGGGCAAAAACTTGTGGGCAAAAGCGTCTTCCCTCCCCCCCTGATTTTCGAAGTGATCCAAATCCTCTACATTACGTCAGACTACTCAAAGCCATCACAACTCTCAAAACAAAGAGCCAACATGTCCACAGAGGTCAATAAGAGCCCGCAGACGGACAGTAATCTGGAAGGGTCCAGCTCATCTGCCAGGGCCAGTCCTGGTGCCCGCGAGTTTCGTTTCGTTAACAACTCTGCCTCATCTATGGGTAACCCAACTCGTGCACGTATGAAACCAGCTTTCAAAGCCACGGGAGTCACATCGAGCACGTCACAGTCATCACAAGCCAACAGAGGCTCTCTTATAATTGAACAGACTTTTGATCAACAGAGTGCACATTTTGTTAACAGTCCCACGGATTTGACGGCGAAATATGTCTTCCAGATGAACGTCAAGAGACCTCCTGGAAGACCAAGAAAGCATCCAATCGGTGAGCCGAAAGTGAAGAGACCACAAGGTCGTCCAAGAAAGTATCCTATTGAGGTAACGGGAAGCACAGTGTCACCTCGTGTCCAAAAGAGGCCACCGCAGGCCATCGCAGCCGCTCCTTCAAATAAGGTCAAGAATAACTCGACACCGACTCCAGAATCTGAGGTTTCCAAATCACCACCAACTACATTTGCTGTGGATTCTCAATTACTTGAGGCATCTGTTAACTCCACCACCGATGAATCATTAATCGATCCCGTGGTACAAAACGTGAAGCGTGGACGTGGAAGACCAAAGAAGGCTGATCAGCCCCTTCCAAAGGAGGACCACGACGTAGCCACAAGCGTGGCTGCCGCTGCCGTTGCTGCTCACCTTTTGAACAATGACCATGTTTCTGTTGATGACCTTGATCCTGAAGTTGTTGGAAAGTAAAAGGTGTGGGTGAGACTCTTTTCGCATTTATGTTTAATGATAGCTGCTGATTCACTTGTTTGATGCCTCATTTTCACTGGCCTATTTGTTAATGTATTATTTTAATGTAATCATCCTCTTAACCTAGGTTGTACTTCAATTTCAGTGTTTAGTAGATAAAGGAGCGACTTATATAAGACCAGCTTATTCTGTCACCTCAAGGTCAGCGAAGCTTTTAATAGTATTGATTGAGCCAGTGAGTTCACCCTTGGCTTTGTTAATATCATCATCAAACTTAGCTTTAACCTCTGCCAAAAGATCCGGGTTTAAAAGCAACTCAACACCGACAACAGCTAACCCCATACCGGTGAGGACAGCAGAGTCATGAGCTTCTCTAGTTCCAGCAGCCTTGGCAAAGTCCTTTGTGTGAGGACCAGCACCGTATGGGTTATCAACGTTGAACATCGGATGAAGAGATGGAACAACCCAAGAGACATTACCCTGATCAGTGGAGGCACCTGTTATACCGGTTCTGTAATCCTCATCAATGGAAAGCATCTTCTCACCAAATACACGAATCATGTTATCTCTAAAACGAGCAGCTAAAACTTGATTTGGGATATGGTTAGCATAGGTGTCCAAGATGGAGATTTTGAACTTACATCCCGTAGCGAGCGCACCAGCCTTGACACAGTTGGAGATCTTATCATACAGCTCGTTCATTCTTCCAAGAGTAGGAGCTCTCACGGCAAACGCAGCAGAAGTGTAGCCCGTGATGATATTTGGTACGGTTCCACCTTGATTAACACAACACTGGACAATGTCTGAAGGCATCAATTGTTGTCTAAGGGCAGCAACAGATGCATACATGATGTTCATGGCGTCAAGAGCATTGATACCTTCCCATGGCGAAGCAGCAGCGTGAGCCTCCCGTCCAAAGAATTCGACATTAAAATTCTTGATAGCGGTGGTACGAGCACTGGCATGGGTTTGGCCGTATGAGCCATGACCAATGAGAGACACATCGCATCCTTCATAAGCACCGGCATCGATGAACTTGATCTTACCACCACCATACTCCTCCGCTGGTGTACCAAAGAGCTTGACTGTTCCCGGAATGTCAAACTCTATCATGGCCGTGGCCGTGGCGACAGCAGCTGTAAGACTACAGACAGAGATCAAGTTGTGTCCACAGGCATGTCCAATTCCTGGAAGAGCATCGTACTCGGCATTGTAAGAGATTACCGGAGTGGAGTCCGTTGCATTATGGGTGAACTCTGCGATGAATGCGGTCTCCATGCCACAAGCTGACTTGATAACAGACCAGCCTGGCTGTTTCTCCATAAATGATGTCATAACCTTGTGGGCATGGAACTCCTGGTGAACAGTCGTTAGTTTTTAACAATTGTCTTTGTTGTCGAGCTAGTGCTTCAAATACTCACCTTCCAAGCGGTCTCCGGGTTCTCCCAGAGAGAATGCTGAGCAGCGTAAAGCTCCTCGTCGATGCTCTTGATCTTATCTTTGATAAAGTCTGTTATCTTCTTGTCGAGCATTGCGTGCATCTTGTGACGACTGAGTAGGAAGAAAGAGACAAACAATGGCGCAAAGCTGGAGAGACAATGGAGAACGAATAAGTTTAGATAAATGATAGATAAGACCTAGCGCGAATCGGAAATCTGGGAGCAAATCCGATAGTTTCGGGCTTCTCCGGTTGTTATTTCATATATTCTCACTACATCTCATATGTATGTACATTTATAGTTAAGAACTTCTACATGCCCGACTATAAGATGGCCAAAATTTGAAATGAACTAAGAGGTTGATGGAAGCGCTAAGGTGTTAATATATATATATATATATATATATATATATATGTCTGTTTACTTTCACGTGACATTCCCTTTGAGGTTTACACAATATGTTACTCACGTGACTCTCCACGTGACTAAACAATCTATTGACGTGCTTTTCTCCACAGTTCTCATCAAATGGAAAAGCCAAGTAATCTCTATAAACTTTTGGGTAAAGAACCGATATCTGGTCAACATAGCCTCTTATACACCTTTACATCCCCATTAATCCACCTTTATTCCTTGTTAATGTCTCGGCACTAATAGTTTTAGTTCCCCCATTTCGTGGCTGATGTTGTGGCTGATCAGTGTGGCTAGTGTGGCAGAATGCGTCAAAGTCACGTGGCCTTGCACCAGAGTCTTCATTAGTATAAAATGATGGCCGTTTTTCGACAAATCTTTGTTTCTCTGTGTATCAATAGTGTTTGTGTGTCCATAAGCCCTTGCTTTTCCTTAGACATAATGCCATTGACCCCACACGGAGGTGTCCTCAAGGACCTTATCGCTCGTGATGCCCCAAAGCAGGAGGCTCTCCTCAAAGAAGCCTCATCTCTCCAACAGATCGCCTTGAGTGCTCGTCAACTCTGCGATTTGGAGATGATCTTGAACGGTGGTTTCTCCCCTCTTGAAGGTTTCCTCAACGAAAAGGACTATCAGTCCGTTGTCAACGATATGAGACTTTCCAATGGTCTCGTTTGGACAATGCCTATCGTTCTCGATGTGTCGAAGGAGGTTGCTTCCAAGTACTCTGTCGGTGACCGTGTCTCCCTGGTGGATGACTACGGCTCTCCACTCGCTATCATCAACGTTGAGAGTATATACACACCGGACAAGAAGGTCGAGGCCGAAAAGGTGTTTGGTGGTGACCCAGAGCACCCTGCTATCAGATACTTGAACGAGCAGACAGGTGATGTATACATCGGTGGTTCCCTCGATGCCATCCGTGCTCCAGTGCACTACGATTACTCTGGTGTCCGTAAGACCCCACAAGAGCTTCGTGAGGAGTTTGTCAAGCGTGGCTGGTCCCGTGTTGTCGCCTTCCAGACGAGAAACCCAATGCATAGAGCTCACAGAGAGCTCACTGTTAGAGCTGCTAGAGACCACGATGCTCACGTCTTAATCCACCCAGTCGTTGGTCTCACTAAGCCAGGTGACATTGACCACCACACAAGAGTCAGAGTCTACAACGAGATCATCAAGAAGTACCCACCAGGAACTGCAGAGTTGTCCTTGCTCCCATTGGCCATGAGAATGGCTGGTCCAAGAGAGGCTGTCTGGCACGCTATCATCAGAAAGAACTATGGTGCTACTCACTTCATTGTCGGTAGAGACCACGCTGGTCCAGGCTCTAACTCTGCTGGTGTTGACTTCTACGGTCCATATGATGCCCAGGATTTGTGTACCAAGTTCAAGGAGGAGCTCGGTATCACCGTTGTTGAATTCAGAATGGTTACTTACTTGCCTGAAGAGGACAGATACGCTCCAATTGACACAATCGAGAAGGGTGTCAAGACCGCTAACATCTCTGGTACAGAGTTGAGAAAGAGACTCAGAGACGGTTCCGAGATTCCAGCTTGGTTCTCTTACCCAGAGGTTGTTAAGATCTTGAGAGAGAGACACCCACCTAGACCAAAGCAAGGTTTCGCCATCACAACCACCGACAAGGTTCTTGCAGATGCTCTTCTTGCCACTTTGAACCAGTTTGGTGGTCGTCACTTTGTTCAGTTGGATGCTGCTGAGGCCTCTGGCTCTCCATTCGTCGCTGGTCAGTTGATCTCCTCTGGTGCCGGTGTTATCCTCTACTCCAAGTCCAAGGATGCCTTGAAGGCCTACTCCGGTTTGACTAACGTCATTACCGTTGCCACTGAGGCCCCAGCTGACATTGTTGTTAGCTTGGATGCCTCTCCAATGATTGAGCCAGATATTAGAAAGGTTGTTCTCTATTTGGAGGACTCTGGCTTCTTCCGTTTTTAAAGTACGTGTCGAAGCGTGTGTATTTATATGAGAACTCATGTGCATAGATTGGTAAAAAAGTTTCTTGATGTTCTGATCATGCTAGTGTAGAACCATATATATATGTCATTGAACCATTAGCGAGCCTACAGGTGGACTGCTTTAATATTATCATTATAAATTAGATCAATATACAATCACCAATATTGAAGGAATGCAAGTTCTATACACATGATGCACCAAAACCAACCCATGATGCGAAATAAAAAAACATAATGCCACCATTACAACAATTATAATCACCCACATACCACCTCTATACATAAAAAAGAATTAGTTACCGAAAGCCAGTTCAGATACCATCTCTGAACTCCAAAAACTCCAAATAGTACTTTCTGGTCCACTTTCTAGTCTTCTTACCCCAAATAATCATTGGAATAGCCAACCCCATCACAGCAAGGTTGATCACAGCCAAGGCAATGTAAACGTTCTCAGTACCAGAGGCCTCTAGCCAGAGCGAGCAGGTAAAAGTGAAAATGCAACTGATGGTGTTGTTAATGACAGCGACACACACCATCGATTCTAACACAAGATCAGATCCCTCCATACTGTAAGAGAGGGCAATGTCACCACCAGAACCGTAAGCAAACCCAATGAAGGCAAGGCCAATGTACATGACCCACTTGTTCAACATACGTTCAGCACCAATACCAAACATCAAGAGTCCCGCAGACCCAAAGACAGCGGTCAACAAGGCAAAGTAAAGTCTAAATTCTGCCTCCACAATACCATTGTTACGACGAGCCATCCAGAGTGTAAAGTAGTCAGAGATAGTACCGGCGTAGAAACAGCCAACGATCGAACCAACAAGACATGGAATGTTCATGAGGGCAACACCAACGTTGGTGTAGTTGTATGGTTCATCATAGAAAAAGGTATCCTCTGTGGTCAAGTAGAAAGACAAAAAGGCATTCTGGATACCCCAAAAGAGACCAGAAAGAATCACACCTGGGAAAGTGAACATTCTCAAGTTGGCCCAGACGTACATCCAATACTGTCTGAAGCCAGTACCTTTCAAGTTTGACGCCTTCGTGATTGGCTGAACCCTACGCCAATAAGAGAATGGCTTTTCCCTGGAACCATCAATCAATTCTTCGGTCATCTGTGCCTTAGTGACTTTAACAGAATAGTCTTTCTCCTTGAAATTAATGGACTTTTCATCACCAGAGTCAGAGGCCTTGGTACTGGCAATCAAAGTGGTTCCACTGTCAACGCCGTTAACGGACTGCTTAGAAGTCAATGGTGTGATGTAGTTACCTCTCTCGAAGGCAGTTTCCTCAGTAAGGAAGAGGAGTACTAGCATCAGGGCACCAGAGATGATGGCACCAGACCAACCAACCCATCTGAAGCCAATTCTGTTTGACATAAAGTTACCAATGAGTGGTGACAAGTAAGTACCGACGGCTGTCGACAGGATATAAACGGTCAAAACGGAACCAAGCTGGTGCTGGAAAAAGATATCAGTCAGAGACAACTGAACAGCAGCTTCAGCACATGATTCGGAGATACCAACAAACAACTGGGACCAAATGGTATCATTTGTGTCCTTGGAATAACCAAACCAGACGGCTCCAATAAGGCCAAGACCGATGGAGATGAGATATGGAAGCTTTCTACCATAGAGATAAGAGAGTGGGGCAAGGAATAGTGTACCATAACCGATTCCAAGGAAAAGGACACCGGCACCAGTGTTCATAGAGTCATAAGATATGCCGTACATCTCATTCAAGGAATCCTGAGTAGAACCGGCATCGTTGGATGTAGCAGCTGTAAAGGCAGTGACAAAGGCCATAACGGCAAAGTGTGCCATCTTTCTAGTCTTGGACCAGTTGAGAGGATCATTTGGGGAATCTGATGGCTGTGGAATTAAAATCACATCACCATCTTTCTTGAGACGATTCTTGTATAGAACACCATTTTCCAAGTTGTTGCTGGAGTAAATGTTGGTAGTTCCTGGAATGAAATCAGGATGGTATTTGTTTGTGTATTGATCCATGTCAGCTTTGCATATCAAGTTTCAAAAAAGGTCAGTTATTAGTGAATAAAGGCTGTTTTGGAGGTGCCTGTGTCACACGAGCTCTGTTATCTATTGACAAAACGGCCGGTGGAGAGAGATTAAACGTGTCTTTTGCGCTCAAAGCGGGGCTGGTGGGTCTGTGGGTGGTTATTGAGGAGATGAAGGTGACAGTAACTATGACAGTCGCTTAGAAAGCTCAATATAAGGTAGACTCAAGAGAGAAAGATGTCGGTTTTGACAGAAAAAGTTTGCCGAGCGATGTGATGCCGTTTCTTTTGCTCGGCGCCAAGAAAATGTCTCAAAGAGGAAATTTTCCTCATTTGGCCAAGAAATCCCCCTGTCGAAACATTATAGTTGCATCTAGGAAACTCCCTCTATGTAAAGCTAAGCTACAAGAAATGAAAAACAACGAGTATCTGTTATAAACAAAACACAATAACACAATCTCAGCCGACGAATGGATCATGGAACCCAAGAGAAAGGAGATATCTCACACTTCTATGAGTACATCATTCGACTCATAGGCAGCCATAACCACATCTTCTCTGAAGTTTCAGAATTAAAGACACGAAAGACACAAAGTATAATTTGAAAAGTAAAAACAAAAAGGAGAGTGAAAGAAATAGACACAAGTTGATAAGCTCCAAAAACAAGAATAATAGTAATAGATCAGTAAACAAAAATAAGGGTAAAAAAACGGGGGGGGGGTCAACAACAACCCCGAAACATTTTCTTTGCAACAAACAACCATCTTCCTCCCTCTCCTCAAACACGTAAAAACTTCTGAATGACTTAACATATCAGTATGCAAAGTTCTTGAACAGAGGACCAAAATCCTTACAAAATACCATCTCCTTAACGGTGGACATTTCATTCTTCAACTGCTCATTCTGTTCCATTTCACAAAGCTCTCTCCAGAGGGCAAACCCATCTTTTGGTTCGGTATTCTTGTTGGCAATGGAGGACACTCTTTCAAGAACACCACTGGTGTAGAGTTTTTGTAAATATGGTGTATGTGTGTTGTGATTGAACTTGACAGTCAAGTTCTTACCAATGACATCATAATTGATGTACAAGTTTGATTGACAATCCTCAGTCTTGAGTCTTCTATTGTTCAAGTTACTATTGTTGGCACCTGGAATTGTAGGACCAACGTTTGTAGAACCTTGCTTTTGGATAGTCTTAAGATCTTGTTTGCACTTGTACAACAGCTTGATTGATTTTGGATATGGTTTAGTGGAAAAATTTGAACTTGATTTTGAAAAACGAAACCCAGATCTCTCCATGATTGGGAAGATGATTCCTTCATTGAGAGCTGTAACAACCTCAGCGAGGTTGTTATCAGTCTGTTGGTCGTTATTGATCTGAAAATCCGGGATCAAATCTGTAATCTTCTTGATGAAGATAACATTACGAAGATCTGAATCTTTACCCTTTTCAATTTTTTCCAAATAAGCATCAAAATCATCAAACACGTTAGCCTTTTGCAATGGATTGGCAACACAATTACCACACAAGTTATAACGGCCGTTATCCTCGATGGTACGGACGACACCACAATAGAGACAGTGATGAACACCTTCAGCTGTGTGGACTCCCTTAGAGCCTCCTGGAGTTTTCATAGGACTCGCAGAGACACTTGTACTTCTTTCTCTGTTCACATCTTCAGTTTGTTTGTTTTCATCTTCTTCTTCGTTGTTGTTGTTGTTGTTGTTGTTGTTGCTTTCAATGTTTTCGTTGTTGTTGTTGATTTGCTGTGGGGTTGGTTTAGAGTCAGTTTGCTCGCCGGTAGAGGTGACAGCAGTAGATGGGCTAGCCTCTGACTTCAAAATGGGGGATTTAGTTAAACTCGCGGTATCCCCCGGGACACCCTCAGTTTGGTGAGAGTTGACATCTTCTTCATCTGCACCTTGCTTCAAGAGAGATTCATCAATTGGGATCTCCTTTTGAGCGTCAATGGCAGATTGCACTGGCATCATTGGCTGATGGTGAGAGTCACCAATGCTGTCTCTAGACTGATCGTACTGGTGGATCTGTGGAGGACCCTGGTTCACAGCGTTGACAGCGGCGGCAGCGGCACTAACAGCGGCGTTAACAGCAGCAGAGATGTTGTTATGTTGATGGATAGAAGGATCAACACCATGAACTGCATCGCTGAGTCCCTGAATATCACTCTGTGGGAGTGTACTCTGCACTTGACGCGCCATATTGATGATATTTTGCTCAATCTCCTGAGCCTTCTTTTGCTGAAGATCGGAGTTAATATCATCGATGGATTGACCAGTCATCTGAGCCTTTTTGATTCGCTTGAGCTTACGCTCAATCTCACGACATGGCTTACAAGTTCTGTAACGCGCCGTCTCCATTGGCTCATCTTCTGGTCTTTTCTTCTTACAACGACGACAGACGTTGTTACCCGTGGTGTTACCGACCATTGTGGGAGTTGAAATCAAGCAGTAATAACCTTTCTATAACGCGTGTATAGTAGTGGGAAAGCTGGTAGTGGTGGTGGTTAAAAGGGGAAGGGGGGAGGGTGGGCTGTAGCTTTTTTGTTGCTGTTTTTTTGCCACCGAACAGGTGAAGGACACGGAATCAAGCTAGAGACGAGTTATCGACAACGGCTCTTCGGGGTGTAATTAAACAACAGTTCAAAAGAATTCACAAAGACTCAGTTCTTGAGTGTAATGTGAGCCTCGGGCGTGTCGTTGTTTACCTTCGCGCTCCTTCGTGGGTTGAAAGTGGGTGGAGCTGAATGAGGAAAAAGTCGAGGTGGAGTTTCCCGCGAATTTTTTTTTTCGCGCATTCTAATTCGCGGGTTCGCGAAGGAACTTTTAAAAAAGAAAAAAAAATTAAAAATAAAAAAAAAAAAAAATGAATTCCGAGGGTACCACAATTTCGGAGACCGGAAGTTTAGCTCAGCCGTATGCTTACATAATCACATACCCATAATTTTTTTAACTAACTCTCCGAGCTGGTACGGGCACTACGTTGTAGAACCGGTGGGGGTTCCCAAGTGCGACATCATCAGGTGTTTCCCGCTCGAGAAAGGAACAGAAATACCTACACCTGTGAAGTAGCTAGGCTGAAGCACAATTGAAACGACCAATGCTCCGTTCCAGTGCCAGATCCCTCGTCCGCTTGAGGGCCTGCCATGTGCAGAGAAGTGAGTTTTACCTTAGAGTCTGTCTCTTCCCCTCGTGGCTTCCCTTCCAAAACCTCATCAGTAGCATGTGTGTGGTGGGGGAGGAGGTGTATAGGAGGAGAAAAGCGGCTAATCTCTCACAATAACATCATTACTAACTCATATATAGACGCCTTCTCGACCGCTACTGTCTTGAGAAAGGCAGATTTTTTCAAAATGCCAGCAATGTCTCCAACGATGGAGAAAGGTGGAGTCACATCTTGGAAATTCAAAGAAGGTGACAGTTTCAATGCTGGTGATGTTCTCTTAGAAGTTGAGACTGACAAATCCACAATTGATGTCGAGGCACAGGATGATGGTATTCTTGCTAAGATTATCCATCAAGATGGTGCTAAGGATCTTGCTGTCGGTACGCCTATCGCTGTGATTGCTGAACCAGGTGATGATTTGGCTACTTTAGAGATGCCAAAGGATTCTAATTCCTCAGCTCCATCTGCTGCCGCTAAGACGGAAGCTCCAAAGAAAGAAGCTCCAAAGCCAGAAGCCTCAAAGAAAGAGACTCCAAAGTCCCCATCTGTCGAATCGGGTAAAGCTGATCCAAAGCAAACATTCTTCCCATCAGTTGCATCCCTTCTCAGTGAAAATAACATCTCTCGTGATGTTGCCATCGAGAAGATCCCAGCTACTGGTCCTCAGGGACGTCTCGTTAAGGGTGATGTTCTCGCATACTTGGGCAAAATCTCTCAAGATTCTGTCAACTCCATCACATCATTTGTTAACTCTCACTCTAAGCTTGATCTTTCCAACATTGAAAAGCTCGCCATCAAACCAAAGGAAAAGGCACCAGAGGCTGCCGATGATGCCAAGGCCAAGGCTCAGAAGCCAAAGAAGGCCGCTGCTCCAGAACCAATCACAAAAGCTTTCTCCCTTGATGCCGTTCTCGCTTTGAGAGATCAGGCTCCAGAACTCGGTATCAAATCCTTCTCCGTCCGTGAATACGTTGAAGGTGCCTCCCAGAGAGCTGAGCGTTACGCTTATCAGCTCCATGCAAAGAAATCTGATTACTACGACCCAATCTTTGAAGAACTTGTGGCCCCATCAAAGGGTCTTGTTAGATTCTCCATACAGCTCGATATTCCATCATCTGCCACATCGCAACCAGTTAAAAAGACAGACCCATTGGACTTTGTTGATGAGTTGTTGTCCGCTCCAGTATCTCAGGCTGCCGCCAGTGACTTGAAAGTCACTGTTACTCTTAACAGTAAGGCCCCAGATGCTAAGGAGAAGGCTGGTATCTATTTGCAGAAGCTTGAGGAGTATTTGCAGATTGAAAATTAGTTTCCCATGAGCAACAACCATCATTAGTCTCCACTTCCATCCACCCTAGTACTCTCTCACTTTCTTACTCACTAACTCACTTACCTACCCACCTACTCACTGTCATGATAATGTAAAAATAACTGAAGGTATCTCTATATTCTAAAAGCACGATATATTCTTGAACTCTCATTGTAGTGATGTCACTAGCTAGGGTCGCTTTCGGCCTCAACTAAGTCCATAAGATGAGCTCATCAACCATGTATTTGGATAAATCAATTCTAGTCAGTAATACCACGCAACCATTAATGCAAACATTGGCCAGGCCAAATTGTCCATCAACATCAGCAATTGAGACCACCAGCTTCCATCCACAAGCATTGTCACGGAAAGCTCTGAGTAAGAAACAATAAATTGAATGACTGGGGATTTGTATCCATTCTCAAACATCACAGAATCCCAAAATGCATAAGATGTTATAATTGTTCTCTGAAGGAACAGCGGGATGATAACAACGCGCATTAGGATGCGAAGGAACCGACGATGACCGAGATACATAGCCATTGTTGCATTCTTCTCCTCAAGTAAAGGTGTCCACTTGCTGAAATTCTTGACAAGTTTAAGGCAAAGAATCATCTCAATCAATGGAGCAATTACCGGTGTCACATTCTTCAAGATAACAAAACAGAGGAAAACAATTGAAGAGACATGGTCTCTGTTCCGTGTGTGAAGTATGCTGAGACCATAGAGTCTCCTGTAGAGAATGAAGTTGAAAAGACACAATAGGGCAAAGATCGCTTTTGTTTTGCCTCCAAATACCCTGGTGTAATGGTAACCGAACTTGATAAAGACGTAGCCGGTCGTGTAGTAAAGAACATGCATCAAGTCTGAGTAGGCATCATCCTTAGCTCCATACCATCTAGCACATGATACTAGCGAGGTCAAGGCACAGAAAGTTGAAAAATAGGCAAGTAACCTCCATTTTATGTCATCTACACTTCCCTCCATGTCTTCAAATGTAACATCGACTTTACCATTGTGATAATGGCACCACATACCAGGATCCTTGATTCTCATCACTTGCGAGCTCGCAAGTTGCATATTAAGCAGTTCAGAGTCACAATCTTGTTCCTCCACTATATATTTTCCCTTGACCTGGCAGTAGTCTGCCCTCACCATGTCCTCTGTGCAGATCTCAAGCATCTTCTTTCCTTGAATACGGGGATGGTGCCAAAGAGGTAGCCAGTCTGTGCCCCATGGGCTCATTGGCAAAAATGGGATCGGAATCGACGTGAAGAGTGCATCAGTGAGGTGAAAGAAGAGTATAGATGGTGGCTCTTCTGATTTTGGAGTGAACTTGACAAGGGCTCCCGCCTGCAGAGGATAACATTCACGATAAACCTTCTTTGAGTATGGGGAAGGATGCTTATCGGGAAACGTTGTAGCCGTTGTGGCCGCCACGGCCGTCACAAGAGTCCCAAGGAGATACCAAATGATGGTCGCTCGAGATACATTAATCCACTTCATTGCTGAATGGAATTGAGGTGTCTTGAGAGGATAACACTTCACTTTTCTCCTAACCATTTTTGAGTAGAGGGTGTATCCCAGGCCATATACACCCGCGGCTTTTTTCGGCCGCATGTTCCTCTGGTCTTATAGATATCTGCTTTATCTTGAGCTTTAAACAATTAGTTGCCTCTTTATCAGATGAAGAGAGTTACAAATGGGAAATACCTCAAGTTTACGGGAGCTTGTATTATCTCGAAGAGCACGAGAATGTACCTTACTGTGAGAAAGAGACCACCGCATGAACAACATGTCCTCTATTCATCACAATTGTTCATATAGATCATGATACACATACACAGGCGTAGTCTTGGATGTCACCTCCTCCCTAGTGAACAGCCTAATGCCTCCATTTGGGGACCGTTGATGACACAACCTATGAAAGGATTAATCCCCGATGACCAAAGCGACCAGGACCCCGTCAAACTCTCTGTATGATCCTTACACCTCTTTTGACTCACCTGCAGAGCTAATGTGTTTATAAACGTTCAATGGCCAGTAACACCTCCTTTTCCATCAGATTCTCCGAACCTGTCTGCTCCTCCTCACCCAATACCTCACCATATCTCTTCAAGATAGCCTTCACTCGACCTTCAGCAACTTCTCCTGAAATGATTCCATGTTCCAAAGCACCATCTCTAATCACATAGGCAAACTCACGTTCACCTTTTGAAAGAAAGGCCAGCATAAGAGACTCGGTCAAAAGACCACCTTGGGAGAACCCTTCATCATTGTTCTTTCTCGATAACTTGGAAATCCAGTCATTGTACACATCCAATGACTTGTCTGTATCAAATGCAGAGTAGGCCAGGATACGTGCTCTGAGAGAGCTCACTGGTGTGTGTTCCGGTGGGATCATAGACTCGGCAAGCTGAAGATAAATCATGTTCTTCTCCTTTGCGGCCAAGTAGCATGATATCTGAGTCATTGTAGTCATGTAAAAATCCACGTTGGTCTTATCATCAACAATGAACTCAGAATAAAGACGAGATGCTTCTTTGAAGTCGTTTTGATAGATACCATAGCATCTTAGGAGCGTTTGTCTGAGTGCGACAAATGCGTTATTCTCTGAGTTGATGTATTGCCCCAAGGACTTGACAAGATTTATAAATAGGGCCCTTGTATCAATATCTGGCTGTGATTGAATGTCGATGGAGAGAGAAGGAAGTGCCTGGTTGAGTTTTTGGAGCTTTTTGATTGTGGTAGGAGCCCAAAGTTCATCACTGACAGGAGTGTTTTTTGCTAAAAGAACAAGCAGTCTCTCAAGCACTCGTATGTCACTAGCCTGAACACCAGTCTCCAAGATCTTCCCACCTAATGAGGACCATATGACGATAAGCTTCTCATCTGTAGGGTTCAATTTGGCAATCTCCTCCAGTGTCTCGACACCAAGTATACAAACCAAAGGCAGTTGACTCTCTCTGAGAGCCTCCAGCATTACATGATCTTTTAAATCCTTCTCAACTTCCTCCAAGTTCTTAATGATCCATGTAGCTCTGATGAGACCATCTTTGGACAGTGTAAATCCCTCTTCTTGGTCACTTGGGTCACCATAGACAACCTTCTGCAGAAGACTTTTCAGCACTGGCTGGAGCTCACCTTTCGTTACATCACCATTCTTAGCAATCCATTTTTCAAAAATTTCCCAAGAAGAGTCCACACGACCTTTGTTAAACTCGATGACTTGCTGGAGAGCATTAACATCCATGGAGGCGCCGATCTGATCCAGAGCTCTAATGTGTGAGCTCACAAGACTTCCATCATACTTGAGAAGATCTCTGAGCACAGTGTTGTGAAGCTCTGATCTTTCATGTTTGTTGATAGTGGTATTCTGTGAGATGCTTTCGAAGATGGCTGACACTTGATTGATGTTCTGGGAAATCTCTGGATGAATTAGAATAGACTTGTAGTCGGAGTGTGATGGTGATGGTGTGTCTCTCAACTTGGAGAGCTGCTCGGAGAACCGTAACGACGTGGTGTAGAAACGCTGTAGTAAACGCTTGTAAATTCCCGAGGGATTAGACCTTAACCTGAGCATCTTTGAAGGATAACTAGCAAGAAACATGTCAAACAGATAGAGATGAGCCATCGGTCATATCTGGGAATTTTTCGGCTATGCTGCCATTTCCATACGTGTCAGTTGTCGGTCTAAAGAATGGGTAGCTGGAAGATTGTTCACATTTTGAAGGTTAGATGTTGGTAAAAAGATGATTCACCTTGGTTATATTAAGCTGTGGGATAGTATAACTATGTTTAGAAGAAACTGTGGGTATATACCTCATTTTGCGTACCCTATATCAACTTGATTATAGATCGCAGTAGTCATCGCGGTCAAGAGTTTCTGGTTGCAAATTAACATTAGTCTGATTTCAAAGCCATCACAAGTTCAATGTTTAGCTTGTCCCTGTGCTATGAAGTACCCAAGAAGTACTCTTATTATAATGAATATACTGGCAAAATTACAAGACCAAATTTTGATGGAATCAATTGCGAAATCCATCATGTCAATGTTTGGCATTGATATCTTCCTAACTTTTCTTCAATGTCTACTTTGGCACTAGCTAAAGCGAGACCTCTTACAGCTGTAGCTCAATGATGGTACATTTCATTATATTATAAGTGATCTGGAATATTTATCAATTTAACTAATTTGTAACTGATACTTTTTGTTCAATTTGTTGAGAATAGGATGTTTAATAGAAAACGCCAGCTAAATATGTGGTTCTATCTAAAAAAAAAAAAACAGAAGCAAATGACCTATCTATTAAACATAATGGCTATTCCAAATGAAACATTATAACATTATAAGCTCTATTGATCTGATACTCAATCTATCAAAATTAAGGGCCGTTAAAAGCACTTTATTCCTATAATGGTTTGACACTTTTGTGGTGTCTGGATGTTCTTACCGGTTTTTTATGGGGAACCCTGGTGAAATATTGACACTCTATATCTTCATTTCTCTTTTGCCTAGGAGAATTTTGGCTAACAATGTCTCTTGATGCTACAAAGACAATCACTGAAGTGTTACAAGGCCGTGAGATCTCTGTACAATCCGTTGATTTCGCCGACAAGCACCTTCTATTCGTGCGGGTTGATGGCGAGGCGGACACAACGTTCGATGTTAAAGCCCCGGATGCCAACACGATGCTTCAACTCCAATTGGGTGGTCAGTCAGCAGCTGAGGACTTCACCTGTGAAAAGACGTGTTTGATCGGACAAAATACCAACTTAAAGTTAGGAATTGCGGTGAATCAGATTGCCAAAGTGCTTTATACTAATTCCGAGTCAAGGAATTTAGTTATATCTATAAGTTCCAAGTTGTTTGCATCACCATCATCAGGAAACGAGTTTGAAACGCTCGTGGATTTACTACAGTTGGTAAAGAGAGTCATTACGTGATCATCATAGCTCATTATTACATATCAAGGGGATTCATCAATTCTCTCCCTCATCAACAACAGCCATGTCGAGAACCTCCAACTGACCAGATTTGTGTTTGCCAATGATCTCCATTAACTCACGGTAGTTGACTGGGTCAATCAAGGAGACAACTTCCCAGAACTTGCCCGTATCCTCGCTCTCAATTTCACCGAGAAGAGGAGTCAATGTCTCTTTTAATTTCTTTGCATCTTTAGATTCCAATGTAATTTTAACTTTCATCTTTGCTCTAACAATAGGAATCACCTGCTCCTTCACCAGGAGACGAATTGCCTCGAGGGCCTGCGTCTTTGCTGGCTTGGTGGCGACGATGTTGACCTTGAGCTCAGCAAGAGTCTTTTGAATCATTGTTGGTGGATATCTCTTTTTAGTCTTTGGGTTGATACACTTTGTCGAAATAATCTGAAGCACTTCGGCTTGGATTTGACTATTCTTTGCCTGTCTCTCCTTTTCACTGAGTTGAATCTCACCCTTTTGCAAGATTTCAAGTATAATCTTATCAGTATCTGTAGAGCCAAATGCCTTTTGAAGATCTTCATTTGGAGCAACTTGGCCCTTAGATACATTCAAAAACACTTGTGGGATTTGTAACACTTCATCAATGTCCTTCTCTACTCCGCTTCTCCAATCCTGGACTTTGTTCTGATAGCAGGCAACCTCAAATCTCTTCTTGCCCTTCTTCATTCGCACAAGCGACACGTTAGTCAGCTTGATCTGGTTCGAAGGTTGGTTGATAGGCATCGTTCTTTTTCAATGGAATCCTCAACTGTTTATGTTTTATGTTTGTTTGTGTGTGTGTGTATGCCACTATTGTCTTATCAGCGAACGTTGACGGGTTTAAGCGGCTCCAAGCAGTGGTTATGTGTGCTTTTGTTGGCTTATTGGTTACTCTTACACAACAAATTTTCCGATGAGCTGCCGCGTTTTTCTCTCTCTGTTGTGCCGTGCTCGTGGGCCGCCTCCATCGGGGAGTAAATAGGGGCAGACTTTGCACCTCTTCCTATCAGGCCGTCATCAACGACCCAGGCTGTTTCCACACAGAGAAGCCACACAGTCCACTCTGCACTCTCCAGTGTTCATAGACTTCACGGCGTGGTAGACATCAAGTGTTACAAGTTACCTCTCACCTTCACCCTTTTTCCCGAAAGGACGTTTCTCTGATCCTTAAGTCTTCAATCCCCACGGGAACCACTTCCAAATACATTCCACATCGCACTTCACATTCATTCACAATGTCTGCCACATCCACATCGGTTGGGAACAATGACCAGTCCTTGACCGCAAGGGGAAAGACTCATAAGCGTTATAGCAGCGAGGACATCCGTCTTGTTCAAAAGGCACATTCATCCAGTACAAAATTTACAAAAGTTGTCAAGGGGAACTCCATGAATGGTGATCTTTTAGGTTCTGTCGACAAGTTTATCGAGTCCATCGAGCTCAAGCTTGACCACATTGAGAGTTTCTTTGTCACGAAGCAAGAGGGCAAATCGCATCACGCCAATGGTGACAGTGATGATGAGGAATCGTATGCAATGCTGCAGAATCTATACGATACACTCATCACCATTAAGAACTCTGTCTTCTCCTCAAGCACGAACTTGGAGAGTTTCTCTACCATCCTGGATGAACATTACGGAGGTCTCCTCTCCACCATTGAGACGCCCGAGACATCGGGATTCCAGGAACAACTGCTTACGGCTTTACATTTCCTAGATGCCAAGATCAACCAGTTCAATTCTATGGTGGAAGCAGAGGCAAAGTATCTTCTACAAGATTCAAATGCATTTGAAGCTTCAAAATTGTCAACAGAAGATGCCATCAAGGCCTTTGAAGTGAAATTTCACAATTATGAACAAGCAATTGTCGAAGGATCTCAAAGACTTTTGCATTATCACGAACTACCTTTCCCATGGAGAGAAAATCCATTTATTATTCATGGCTACAGATTCCAAAGTAACCATCTCCATGCATTGAAGAGCGTTTGCTCTTGCCACAATGAAACATCAAACATTTGGACTCATCTCTTCGGCGCCATGCTAATGACTTACATTCTCTTTGTCTCGTACCCACAGAGTGACTTGTACAAGATTGGTACCACCACTGACCATGCTGTGATGTTTATGTATTTGTGTGCCAGTATCTTCTGCATGGGATCCTCTTCAATGTGGCATACATTTAATGGTACTGCTAACATGTATTTGAGAAAGAAATTTGTCTGTGTTGATTATACTGGTATCACTGTCCTTGTCTCTGCTGCTGTCATAACCACTGAGTATGCTGCCCTGTATCACCATCCTGTTTTGCAGGCTGGATTTATGACATTCTCTGTCCTTTGTTGTATTGGTGGATTCTTCTTCAACTGGTCGAGCTATTTTGATCGCCCAGAGAGTAAACCATTCAGAATCGCATTCTTCATCACTCTTTCAAGTATGGGATTGGCTGCTTTCACCGTGTTAGCTTGGGAGAAAGGTCTTACACATGCTCTCTCTTATTACCTTCCATTGATTAGAAGCTTCATCTGGTATCTTACTGGTGTTGTGTTCTACAGCTCTCTCATCCCAGAATGCTTCAGAACGGATGTAATCATCGACAAGAGACTTCCAAGTGAAGAGACATGGTCAAGCAAAGAGGTTTACGATCAGCTCGATACTTACTTTGTCAAGGAACCAGCTCACACCGACAAGAGATCATCTTTCAGCTCGCTTTGGTGGGTCGATTACGTGTTTGCCTCTCACAACATTTGGCACATTTTTGTCTTGATGGGTGCTCTTGGTCATTACACCGGTGTCTATGAGATGTTCTGCAACATCCCAAACAACGCTTAGACTATCAATATTGATTTCAACACTATATAACTAAACGTATTACGAGGACACGATCATTAAACTTTAATCATTTTGGTATTACACGTAAACAAAACAATTAGTTCTAAACACAGTATACTGTATTTAATGATGCTGAATAGAAGAAGAACAATGGCAGAGTTGGCAATGAGCGAAACTGATGGGTTTATGAAATATTGGCGGAAGGCTTCTTCTTTCCGAATGTTATTGGAGATACATTGGTATGAGACGAGTATTGACTTTCAAATGTTGTTGCGTCGTATCCATTTCTCAACGGTGAAGAGCCAGTACCATTGCCGTTGGAATTCTCTCCTCTGAGTAATGCAGTGGTCTCATCAGCGGTAGCCGCAGCTGCTTCATTATTCTCTGCAGCCTCAAGAACCAGATCTTTTCTTTTGCGAGCAATGACTAACATCAAGAATACAAGTACCGCAACAATGGACATCGAGCCAATAGCGATACCGAGGACAAGAGCAGGAATCGGTAACGACACATGATAGTGATCATGGCCATCAATCCAATCTGGGTTGATTGGCTTATCAATAAGGTAGACGCATGAGAGCTTATTGCCAGTGGTACAACCCTTTCTCAGCACTCTGACACCAGATTCCTTACCGTTTTTGATCTGCAAGAAACTGCCCCCAGCATGAAGTGAAGAGCAAGTCAAATTCACCTTGGGATGCAAAGTGGAGATTTCACCGTCTGTGCACTCGGAAAGATCTTTCAAAGACTGCTCAGGAATGATGTGCAGCTGCAGGAGTTCCTTTAAGGTGGAATTGTTTGGAAGTGGGTTCATTAGATCGAGTGATGATGCTGATGGAAGGATCAAGGAGTATGTGCCGTCAGTTAAAACTCTCTTCAAATCGGGGAAAAAGTCGAGAATCCTCATAAAGGCACCAGAGTCACTGTGTTCAAAGATCTCAAACAAGCTGACATTAACAGATTTTGGGAAGAAGACCGATTCGATTGGATGGATTACACCTTGGTTGAACAAGATATCATTGTCGTTACCCAATGTCACGTTCTCACCATTCAACTCGAGATTGAGATCAGCATCTTCCAGTGATTCAAACTTCACGACAACGTCCTCTTTGTTTAAATTGGTAAAGGATACTTTCTCTTCAACAAAGTCAGTGTAGATTAGTCCCTCCAAAATGAGATTTTTCATCACAACTCCTAATTCACTCTCTTTGTACTTCAAGAAGTCCAAGGTCATCTCATAATCATCCCACGCATCATAGCAAGGGAGGAAAACCGTATAACCTTTCTGATTACTTGAGAGTTTTGTGAGTCCAAGTTTGGACAAGAATTGAAGGGACTTGGAGCAGTGGAAGACAGCAGAGTTAACTGAGGACAACAAATCACCTGGAGTTCTGAGATCTTCATCGGTCAAATATATAGATGTGTTTCCAACGTTATATGGACCAGATTCAATCATGACATTGTTGTTAAGGATTATGGAATCAGATCCGAATGGCTCAATTTTGATTCTTTGACAAGCGTCACCCATCTTCTTGCTGTTGCAGAGCAATGTGTCATACAAGGTCCTAGTATCGTCGAAGAAATCTATGCGCTCGTTGACAAAATGATAAAGGTTAGAGCTTTTGGACATGATTGAGAACTGACTCGAGTCCTGTGGATGGAATATAGTCTGTGAGATGCTGTTGTTTGTGATGAGTTCTGAAAGATCTTGGAATAGAAGCTCATCGACGAAGGAGTCAGCTTTGAGACCAACCAATGCTTTAAGGACGTTGAACTCAATCTCTGGAATCAACGCTGTATCATTGAAGAGGTGGATAATGGCACCTTGGGCAAGCACGTTTGCTGAGGTGGATATAGATTTGTTGTTGACAAGAATAGAGTTACCTTGATCAAGTGATGAAAGAACAACATCGTTTCCAGACTGATCTTCGGTTATGACTTCTCCAAAATCACCACCATAGATACCATCAAGGATCAATGCGTTCATAATTCTCTTGGTGTCTTGTGTTGCATACTTTGTGTAGAGATATTCAATCTCATAATCATCGTATTCGGAGAAAGAGTGATCAACTGGGAGAAGAATGGTTTTACCATAAAGATCATGAAGATAATCTCCCTTTAAATTGTTGAAGACTTTAGAGTCACCCAGTGAGCTACTGGCGTCTTCGAGGCTCTCAAGATCGGCCAAGACGCCCTCGATACCTTGGACAAAGGCGTTTTGGGATGCTGCGTAGAGATTAGAATCAACGACAGCAACACCGTTAATAGTGGTGCTACCTTCTGAACGGTTCCTTTGGAACATAATTGGTGACCCGATTGCATGTTTAGTGATCAGTGACTCGATGTCTGAATCTTGCAAGCTTTTGACATCTGGATTTACAATGGTGGTGAAGAGATGTAGTCCCGAGAGATGAGTGGTGTTGATGGGTTCAGTGACGATGTAGTTGTTTAGCTGCTTGAGACTAAAGTTGTGAAAGATCTGATCAAGACAGGCGCCAGCGCCTAACTCCTTTGAAGACCCATGTGACCCATTTGTGGGACAGAGCGTAGCTGCAAATGCCGAGTTGACAGGTGCCACGAGCGTAATGTTTTCTTGTTGATTGAGATAGGGCACGAGCTGGTTCCTTTGTAGTAGTCGAAGAAAGTAGCTAAACTCAACATTCTCCGATAGAATGTCAATGACGGTGGTTGTGGGGAGCTCAATGTCCTCTGCAGACACCACTATGGGTAGAAGGAGCATCATGGGCACCGCTGTAAGGTATGCTAGCAGCAACATTGTGTGGAGATATGGAGACCGAGGATGGCGGCAGCGGCGATAGAGAAGAGATGCTGGGCGTTTCTAAGGCGGTTGAGTGTCTGGCTGCTGTTCTGGCAAGGGGAGAGGACGTGGAAGGGGATTTAAGAAAAGACGCCAGTCTGGTTGAAGGCTTGTCAACAATTTCAGGTAAATTGTGGGGCGGGCTGTTGTGAAATTGTTTGTTTGTTGATTGTTGGCTGCGCCGTGATCCCTTGGTCAGAGACATAGACGGAGCGGCTTCGCGGGGGAGGACCGAGGTCCCTGGGAAGGGAAGCATAAGACCGACACCGCTGGCGTGACGGTCATGCATATGCTTTTCTTAGTATATTACTCGCTACGAGAGTGGGTGCAAAGATGGTATAAAACTGAAATATTAATTATATATGACAATAATGACCCACAATTGACTCAAAATTGTCCTTTTCGGTACGGCGAAAGCAACAATAATTCCACTGTTTGCCTTTTAGCGCGCTCACTGTAGTGTACTTTCTGCCAGCATCGCGCACGAAAAAGATTTGGATAGGCAAGAGTGTTACAGTACCCCCAGAACACAACACAACGAAGCTACGTCCAGCGCTGAGCTAGAGCCATTGACACCGGTCGGTCCCTTACTTCTCACAGATTCTCCATCCTTAACTGTTCACAATGAGCGCACCAGAAGCTACCGCTGCACCAGAAACGACTGCTTCTGCCCCAGAGGTCCAAGAGACTAGCACACCGCAGGTTACCGATGCCTCCTTGGATACAGCCAACAACAATGCTGACGCTTCCATGAGCGAGGAAACTTCCGTCACTGACGAGGCTGCTAGGCTCCGTGAACTTCACGCTAATCTTGCCAAGCAAGAGGAGGAAGCGACGGAGGAAAAGTCTGATGTCGATGCTCGCTCAATTTACGTCGGTAATGTTGATTACGAGGCGAGTCCCGAGGAGCTGCAGAAGCATTTCCAATCCGTTGGTGTCATCAACAGAGTCACAATCTTGCTTAACAAGTTCACCAGTCAACCAAAAGGTTTCGCCTACATCGAGTTTGCCGAGCCAGCTGCAGTCGCTGATGCCATTTCACTCAACGATACTGTCCTGAGAGGAAGAAATTTGAAGGTCTCCCCAAAGAGAACAAATATTCCAGGTTACAACCGTGGAAGAGGTAGAGGTAGAGGAAGAGGAGGCTTCAGAGCCAGGGGAAGAGGCAGAGGTAGATTCAACCCATACTGAAATCGTACCAGACTTGTGGAGCCAGCTTTTTTCAGCCATCCCATGAACAACACTATCTACAAAGGCTCCTCCTGTTTGAATCCGAATATGGCTTGCGTTTCATTGAAACTGATTGTCTTCAAAAGATACGGCTTCTCATCCTCTGTTACGACGCTAATGATTCCCCTTACCCACAACAACAACTTGTAAGCCAATATTAATGAACGGTATCTGAGAATGCTGTCATCTTTGATTTGTTTTCCGCTTGAACTGAAATACCTAAGAATGTAACGTAGCTAGATTTTAGTATTACACACTAGCGTTATACTTACTTAGTTAGGGCCGATCTGGGTCGACTTCCTCGCGAAAGTGTGCGAACCACCGATAAAATTGCGGGGAGAACGTATACATAAAACGTTGTTTCCTTAATACCAACACACTCGCTATATCTTCACAGCCTCAGCTGGCGACACCAATCAGAGACTTGTAATGTCAGACTCACAACGACCCTATTATCATGGGGAACCGAGTATAACAGAGAGTAATCCTCCTCATTCACCATCATCCAGTCACACTCTTTCCAACCTTATAGCAAAAGACAATGTTTCAGACGCAACATACTCAGTGACTCAGCAAAGGATCTACGTTTTCACATCATGGATATGTTCATCGCTATTTCTAATGACCCTGTTTGTTTTTGCCGCTATCCACAACGTTTACCTCAAGCTCATAACTCGCAGACATTCAGTTCCTGTTATACCGGATGACGAATCGAACCATGTTGGATACACCAAAGAAGAACTGAGACTTGTTGATGATCCAAGTTATTACTTTCGTCTTAATGGTCTCTCGCTGGAGTCCTACGATGTGATTACAAAAGATGGCTTCGTCCTTTCCCTCCAAAGAATTGTTGATCCCAAAGTGCCTGACCATATTAGAGCCGCTCGCCGTCCATTGTTGTGTCTTCATGGCCTCTTACAATCATCAGGATCATTTTTTTCTGCAGGAAGAGGATCCTTAGCGTATCATTTCTTTGACTCAGGCTTCGATGTTTGGCTCGGCAATAACAGATGTGGATTCACACCACGACACACAACCCTTTCACCCAATGACGCCAAGATGTGGAATTGGGATATCACTGACATGGCACATTTTGATGTAACAGCACTGGTTGATCATGTACGCTC
This sequence comes from Petasospora fabianii, assembly GCA_022641835.1. Classification (NCBI taxonomy): domain Eukaryota; kingdom Fungi; phylum Ascomycota; class Saccharomycetes; order Phaffomycetales; family Wickerhamomycetaceae; genus Petasospora; species Petasospora fabianii. The sequence goes on along the minus strand of CP048718.1, from coordinate 69,653 downwards.
TGTTAACAGACATGAATCAGGAAAGGTTGTTCTTGTTGCACACTCTCAAGGTACAACTCAGGGTTTTATTGCTTTGAACAGTGATCGGTTTGGTCTCAAGTCTAAGATCTCGTCATTTGTTTCCCTCGCTCCAGCAGTGTACGCCGGTTCCTTACTGGAAACTAAATGGTTCATCAGGTTCATGTCCTTGATGTGTAATTTTCGGTTCTTCTTCGGTGTTCACTCTTTCCTGCCAATGATGATGACGGCCCGTTCTCTGCTTTTGGAGCACTCGCTATTCTCCTTCTCCAGTTACTTGATGTTTAATTTCCTCTTCAACTGGAATGATAGACTTTGGGATAAGCATCTTAAAGGGAGACATTTTCTTGCCTCACCGGTTTATATTAGTGTAAGGCTGATGTCCTGGTGGCTTAACGCTGACAGTGGTTTCCGACAGTCGGGCTCGTTGTTCGAAGAAAGCGTGGAATGGTTCGACTCTGAAACTCCTCCGATAATGCTAGTCGTCCCAAATCTGGACAAATTGGTGGATGGAAAGAGGTTGTTAAGGCATATGTCATCCATTGAAACGAACGTGACATGGGAGCACATATTTTTAGAAAACTACTCACACTTGGATGTTCTGTGGTCTAGAAGTGTTGTGAGAGATGTGGGTGTTCCTGTTTGTCGCTTTTTAGAAAAATATTAAAATCCTCATCCTCCAACTCAGTAGTTGAATCTCTCTTAAGACATCAGCTTCCTTTTATATCCTGCCCTGCGCGTAGCATGTGTCCACTAACTGCAACTTCTCAATTATTATTTTCCATTTTCCACACTTGCAGACTCAAAAGAGACAACTCGCTATTCTTTGCAAGGTCTAAGCAGCCATTCAAAGCAGAATCTCAGCAGCAGTATCAGCCAGACCACTAAGACGTGTCATTTCCACTCTTCTTTCAAGAATGTCCATATTGATGCTGGCCCTTGTTGAAGTCGTCTTATGACGCTAGAATACATCGGTTGTGCATGTATGGACATGTAACTTAGGGCCCATAAACAGTGAGCATCGGCAGTGGTTACGTGGGCGTGACAATTATAGTGAGTTGTGTATTATGAGAATTGGAATCAGAACCACAGCATCTGCGATCCCGCTTACTTGGCCATGAACAGATGTGAGATTCTTTCAGCTGATGACGCAGCTAAAACATCAGTGATAACAGTTTTGGGTTCCGTAGTAGCGATAATGCGGGGCATCTTGTTGAACCCAATGGATCTAGGAAATTAGATTCATGGCAGACATACTTACAGAAGGAAATGTTCAGGTTAAACAACAAAGCTGTATTTTTGGGGTAAAGAGTATATACGACATGGAAAAGACCAAGTCAAGAACTTGGTCAATTTATAGTTTCCAAGAAGTGAGAACTATTGGGGAGTAGTATCACCTCAACACAGCAGTAGTTTAGCGCTTGACAAGCAATATGGTAATAGGCAATAGTTAAGAGGTTACAGCCAATATCCAACACATCTCCCATGGTCACAGGGTCACAGGCGCACTATAAATGGAGACAAAACTTGTAGAAGCAGCACAGAAGCACCGTGATACATGGCGTAGTCGAAGTTAAACTCATAACCCTATTAATGCCTATGGTATCTTCACTGCCGTTGTACTTCCCACAAGTTAGTACGCGTGACACAGGGAACAAATACAATGATAGTTGATTACTCAGGTGCGATGGCCTCACACAAGCTATAGGTCGTTCAGAGACTAGTCACTCTTCCTAAAACTGGAGCAGGCAATTGGGATGGCCAACGGAACATTCCGGGCTGAAGGTTTCGATGGCCCATCTCATCGGCCCACCCCTTCTTTATTTACGTACCCCCTACCCCCAATGACGGCCATGTGGATCGGCTGTTAAAGGCGCTCCCTTGTTCTGGGCCTGAGTGGGCCAATTGGAGGAGCTGAATGGAACCCAGAATGTCGAAACCGGCGTACGTAACTAGTGAAAAAACCCTCCCTGGTAACGTAAGGGGAAAGGAAGGGGAATGCAGAGGAAGTATGTTATCGACAGAGAAAGCTGAATGTCGTATAGTTTAACAAATGGGGCCGAGCAGCAAGCCCGCAGAAAAGACAGGATGGGGTGGAACGATCGAATAAAAGGAGACATTAGGGGTTTAGCCTTCAGAAATCACTCAAGCATGATCCGAATAGCTTGATAAAATTGTTGAATATTGGTTGTCAAGCACTATCACTATTGCCTATCACTATTGCCTACCACTATTGCTTATCACTATTGTTTATCACGATTTACATATTGGTTGTCAAACGCTAACTTATTTCTGTCTTGAGGTGATACTTCACTAGTTCTGTCTAGGGGTGATACTAGTTCTCATCATGTTCTATTTGTTGAAACTATAAGTAGACCAAGTTCTGCCCACAAAACTTGGTCTTTCTGTGCTTTATATACTCTTTACCCCTGAATACACTCTGTCTGCCTGCCATTATTGTAAGTGTGTCTCTAGTGGATCTTTGAAGACCCATTGGGACCCAACAAAAATTACTGCCTATTGCGTTAGCGGACAAATGGACAGCATTGCTGCCTCAGGTAGGTCTGGTTACTGTCACCGTTGAACATGGGGGAATGGGAGACTGAACAGTGTATACTAGTAAGCATTGCATGAGGCAGAGAAAAGATCCGAACTTTCTTTTTATCGTTGAGCATATGGCGGGAAAGTAGGTAACAGATTAGAGCTTGGGAACAAATATCCCAATTTAATGCTTTTTTCCTCAACCGGGTGAACAGCAGTCTAGCAAGCTAATACGAATCCCTCTTTATGATGGATCCATTGCACTATTACTTTTGATTCGGTATCGATCAAGTCGTCATGGTTCATTCATGCAAGATGAGATAATACTTCGCTAATCGGATACGCTTGAAGCATGAAGATGGCTGACAGATTCTGTTTTCTTGATAATCTAGCTCCGTCCAAGCGCTCGGTAGATGAGGACAAGGATTTAAATAGAGGCAGAACCGCTCTCGGTGGCTACAAGAATCAATTGACGTCTATGAACGTCTATGAGTAACATCCTCATATTATATTACTTCTGTTGAACCATCAGGGCCTGACGATTGAGGTCAGATACGCTAATGATACAGTGGGGGCTGGCAAAGCAGTGTACTCGGGTAGTTAGTATATACGACTTAGAAAGATCAACTTGGCCCACTTATAGTTTAGCAAGTGAACAGCAATGGGCGAGCAATATAACCTCAACAAAGAACTAAGTTTGTTCTGACAACCAATTTTCAACATATGGAGACACCACTCTGAGGTTTACATACTTGACCTGTTGAGCCCCAATGGGTCCTGAAGTGAAGATCCACTGGAGACACACTTACAGTAGTGGCAGTCAGGCAGAGTGTATTCAGGGTAAAGAGTATATAAAGCACAGAAAGACCAAGTTATGTGGGCAGAACTTGGTCTACTTATAGTTTCAACAATGGTGAGAATCACCTCAAGAGTGAAATAGGTTAGCGTTTGACAACCACCAATATGTTGATCATGATAAGCAATAGTGATAGGGTAGGCAATACTGAGAGGCAACAACCATCACCAGCCTGAAACCTGTAGAGTCCGAACCAAGAAGGGGATGTACGAAGCTCAACATCTTCAAGTGCACTTTAATTGCTCAATATTGCTTGTCAAGCACTAATTTTTCTCTTCTTCTCCTTACTTCTCCCTTCTGTATACTTCTTAACTGAATACACTGCCTTACCTTCTCCCACTACAATCATGAACGTGTATATTCAGTTAGACTAGCCGGTTCAACATTCATTGGACACCGGCGCTTTGGCGAAAGTTTGAACCCATGCCGGAATCCCAACACATTTCCTCGGGTCTCGATTGTTGGATATTGGTTGTCACCTGTTACTGTTGAATATTGGTTGTCAAGCACTATCACTATTGCCTATCACTATAGCCTGTCACTTATCAATGTTACATTTGGTTGTCAAGCACTAACTTATTTCTTTCGTGAGGTGATAGCATGAGGGTACAATACTTCTCTCCATATCTCACCTGCTGAAACTATAAGTAAGCTACGTTCTGCTCACGTAGCTTGGTCTTTCGATGTCGTATATACTCTTAGCCTGAATACAATGCTCTGCTTGCCCTGCCTGCAATCATGAGGAGATCTAGGTTTAACACACAGATCCTCATGACCCAACAGATAGTTTATCATGAGAAACAAGAGAAGATAGTCCTATAGTGAAGGTATCACCAGAGGCATAACGATTCAAACGAGCAGAACAGATGTCAGAGGCAACATCCGAGCTCATGACAAAGAATGTAGAGAGTACATGAAAGGTAGTATTCTCAACTCTAACTCATACTCTCGTTCAGTAAGCACAGATGGAACTCCCAAATACCTAAAGAATCCAAATGTGCCTGGATTCAGACCGGTGTATTTCTGGATTGGAGTCTTGAAACTGATAACTCCTGATGGAGTACGATTCATCCGATAGGCAGAAACAACAACAGCTTCTATCTAGAAGGGAAATGGTGCTTTGGATAAGACAAGCATGGCTCTGGCAAGTTCCTGGCAGCCTCAGTTGAGTCGCTCAGCCTTACAATTCGGATTCCGATGATGCGCAACCGTAAGCTGAGGGCAAATACACAGCTTTGAGAGTGACCTTGGGCACAGACACATGGCTCAGCAAGACATCAGCCAAGTTGAAGTAAACCCATTCAATAATGCCAAAAGAGCAGTACCAGCACCGGAATTCGGTAGTTTTTTATCATCAACACCGTCTTCGTTGAAAGTTGGAGAGACCAGTTGAAACCAGTGAGGGTGGCTGAAGATATAACGAGAAAACTAGACGAGTACCAAACTTTTGGAAATCCAACAGCATCATTCTGGCCTGCAGCCAAACTCCTCGCTTAGGAGCGGAAGTGGAAGACGTTAGGAAGCGAAGAGCATTACAAGATATCGAAAGGGTCGATACAAACGACGGTCATTGCTGAAATCTATTTAACAGCTTTGCCATTGAGAAGAGAGGTAAGCATCATTTCTGTTGCAGCAGAATGCCACGAACGCCTGGTTAACTGGTAGGAACCGATATTACAACGGACACAAGAGAAGGATCTATGCTCAAAATAGCTATAGATGACAGAGGATGACCAAAGGTATTGCACCGAACGTGATCTAATATAGTTCAGCTAAGCGGGCGAAACATCAGAATAAGACAGGCCAGGATAGGACCGAGTCATAACAATGTGTTGGTTATGTATGTTGATGGTATTCTGCTACTTTATTCATCATCTTGTTGAATATTGGCTGTCAAGTACTATCACTATTGCCTATCACTATTGCCTATCACTATTGCTTATCACTATTGCTTATCACGATTTACATATTGGTTGCCAAACGCTAACTTATTTCTGTCTTGAGGTGATACTTCACTATTTCTGTCCTGAGGTGATACTAGTTCTCACTATTTCTGTTTGTTGAAACTATAAGTAGACCAAGTTCTGCCCACATAACTTGGTCTTTCTCTGCTTTATATACTCTCTACCCTTAATATACTAATCTGCCAGCCACTACTGTAACTGTGTCTCTAGTGGATCTTCACTGGAAGACCCATTGGAGCTCAACACATCTGAGTTCAGAAGTCGCCTGTGCCCAATTAAAATCTCTCTGATGCTACCCCAATCTCAATTCTGATGTTGCCTCAACGACAGGTAATACTAATGACCATGCTCTGCTTTATGAATCTGAGATGTATCCCTCGCTGCTTGGGAAGCTTCTGTGTGCAGGCAATACCGTCAGGGTGGAGACTGGATGGGCGTTTTCTGCCTTAACCCGCCACTTACCGATGCCCACAGCCGGGCACTGAACGCATGCGATATGTGTTATTCACTAATTTGCTGGCTACGGTCTTGAGTAGTCTTTTCTGTTGCTGCTGATTCCGATCTGATCACCTAGTAAGTCTGACTAAGGGACAAATGTATTGACTCGTCGGTCACGCGCTTCGATATGTGACACTGATTGTTACGACTGTGTCTGTTTCCAGATAAACATCAGGGCTGAACCCAAGGCAATTTGTGAGGTGTTAAAGAAGCACTCTGGTTTCAGTCCGTTTTAAGGAAGCTGAAGGTCCCATGTTCGTCTGTTGTACTCATTTTTGATGTCCAGGGTGGCATGAATCAGTGATCCAGTTTTTCATGCCAGAACCAATGACATTGAAATCCTTGTATTTACCATGAAAGTGTTGGGTATTGGTTGTGTTGGATCATGAGTATCTGGGTTTTGACGTCAGAACTCATGATTACAATAGTAGACAGATCAGAGTAGTATATTCAGGGTAAAGAGTATATAAAGCAGAGAAAGACCAAGTTATGTGGGCAGAACTTGGTCTACTTATAGTTTCAACAAACAGAAATACAGTTAGGGTTTGATAACCAAAATGTAAATCGTGATAAGCAATAGTGATAGTCAACACTTGACAACCAATATTCAACAACCCCCTTGGTTGTCAAATCTCACAACAGTAAGACACAATCAACACAATCCAAGCATGGAAACCAGTCGTTGGAAAGCTGGTCTTGGCAATGGCTTGGTGAGAACATCAGCAATCTGCTCAGTGGTAGAAGCATACTTGAGTTTCAGAGTACCATTGTTAATGTACTCACGCATAAAGAAAACACGAATATCAATGTGCTTCGTTCTCGCATGGAAAACGGGATGAGTAGCAAGTTTGATAGCACCTTGGTTATCGCTCAGCACAGTGAAAGATTCAAACTTAAGTTTCAAGGACTTTAACACCGAAAGAAGCCATATGGCCTCTTTGGTACCCTCCCCTATAGCCATGATCTCAGCTTCTGAGGTGGAGGTCGAGACAGATAACTGTAGTGATGACTTCCAGCTCAACACCGCGGTACCAATCAATGTAACATAGCCAGTACGGGACCGACGAGTCAGTGTATCAGTTCCATAGTCAGAATCTGTGTAGACTATTAAACCAGAATCAGTATCAATCGAAGAAGAGTATTCAAGACCATAGTCACGTGATCCTGCAAGATATTTCGCGACGCGTACAGCTTGAGACCAGTCTTCAGCAGTGGGCTTCTGTAATTTTCGCGACAAAACGGAAACCGCATAAGAAATATCAACTCTGACAGTGTTACTTGCGTACAGAAGCTTTCCAACCAACGAACGATACATCTCAGGATTCTCAAGTAAATCAGAATCATTATCATTACCAGCTGATGAAGGTAACATTGGAATAGAGACTGGAGTGGCATCAGACAGACCAAATTCAGCAAGCAGTTTGATAATGTAAGAGGACAAGGAAAGCTTGAAAGAACCATTCTCAGAAGTAGAGATATCCATACCCAGAAACTTTTCAACAGTTTCAGACTTGGTAGTCTTGAATCGAGCATAAAGAGACTTTTCCAAACGAATTCGCAACCCAGCTGATGAACAAGCAAGCAAAATATCATCAACATACAGAACCAACACCGCTTCACCATCATCACCCTGATACCTGTACAATCCGAGCTCAGAGGGGCATTGTACAAAGTTCAACGTCTCCAAGAAAGCCTTCATCGTGTGATACCACAAACGCGGTGATTGCTTGAGACCATACAAGCTCTTCCGCAGTTTCAACACCTTCCCCGGGTTCTCAGTATCAACATAACCAATTGGCTGTTTGATGTACACATCATAGTCAATGGTTCCATTCAGGAATGCGGTACTAATATCGTACTGAGAAACACTAAGTTTCAGCAAGGAAGCAACAAAGAAGAACAAGCGGACAGTCTCATAGCGGACCACAGGAGAGTAAATGAGGTCATAGTTGACACCATGTTGCTGACGAAAGCCCTGGGCAACCAGTCGACACTTCAAACGGCCATCGGACTTGACAACGCTGACCCAGCGAACAGGAATTGGCTTTACTCCCTCCGGACAGGTGGTCAACTCAAAGGTGTGGTTATCTTGAAGAGAGGACCATTCAGAGTCAAAAGCCTTCTTCCAGGCATCACCATTTTCCATGGAAGGACAGTCCAGTGGTGAGCGTGGAGTAGCTTGTTCAATAGCAGAAGAGGTAGCAGCAAGCAGTGCAGTAGCAACATAATTGACCTGGTTAGGTGGCAAAGTGGTCTCACATTCCAAGGTGGCAACAGAAGCAGTATCATCGGAGGACCCAATTGGAACAGTCAGACGTTGGATCTTGTTCATTTCTCTAGCCTTGGATTTCTCAACCTCGACAATGGATGGAGTGCTCTTGATTTGAGCAGGAGCAAGGAGATTCAGTGGATCATTGTGATATTGTTCAGTTTCATCTTCATCGCCATCCAAAATACCGAATGGATTTGTATGGGCTTGACGAGAGGTCGGGGCTGGCACAAGTGTTGGTGAACGAGCATGTTTGCGGGGGAACACAAAACCATCCGTGGACTCCGCAGTAGCAGCAGCAGCAGATGATGGAGAAGAGGATTCAGCAGAGGATTGTTCAGACTTAGAGACTGCAGACGATGCAGCAGGTTCAGCAGATTCAGGTGGAGAGGATACAACAGAATCAATAGACGAAGATTCAGACGCAGGAGACGACTCAGAAGGCAAAGACTCATCAGGAGTTGGAGTAGAAGGTTCAGTGGAAGGCCCAGATGGAGACAAAGAAGGAGAACTGTCAGCAAGAGCAGACGCAGAGATTCCTCCAGCAAACGGAACACCAGAAGCATAAGGGTTCAGACCGGCAGATTGGACATTTGGGGTGACATCCGATTTTTCAGCAAAGTACATTAAATGTTCATGGAAGGTTGCATGAGCAGCAACAAATATGGTCTGGTTTGTTGGATCATAGAATCGGTACGCCTTGTGGCTGGGATCATATCCCACAAAGCAGGCAAGCCGATTCTGAGGGTCAAACTTACCTTCAGAAAGGGCCGATGGAACCTTCACATACGCAGTGCATCCAAATGTACGAAGATGAGAGTATGCAGGAGTCAGACCAGTGTACTTCTCAAATGGAGTTTCAAACTTCAGAACTCTTGAGGGAGTACGATTCATGAGATAGGCAGCAGTGACAACAGCTTCTGTCCAAAAGGAAATTGGAGCTTTGGAGGCGACAAGCATGGTTCTGGCAACTTCCTGACAGCTTCGGTTAAAACGTTCAGCTTTACCGTTCATGTACGAGTGATGTGGAACCGTAAGCTGATGGCGAATGCCTTGTTCACACAGAAACTGGTGAAAATTGGTACTCAGGAATTCTCCTCCGTGGTCACTTCTCAACACACCAACCTTATAATTCTGTCCAGACACAGAGAAACGACGTTCTTCGGCAGTAATGTGGTGTTTCAAAGTCTCAGATGCAGCAGACTTAGTGGCGAGTGGATAGACGGAGACATGATTGGAAAAGGCATCAACAATGGTGAGAAAATACTTCTCATCTTTCAGACCTGGGACCTGAAAGGGACCCGAAAGATCAACATGAACAACCGACAGTGGTTGAGTTACCAGAGACCCAGAACCAGTCTTCGGAACACGAATAGGAGTCTTAGAGGCAGCACAAGATGGACAGGCAGTAACAGATTCAGACGGAGCAAGACGCAAACCAAGTCGAGAGGTCAAGACGGAGACTGGTTTCAGACCTGGGTGACCCAGTCTTTTATGGAATAGATCGAAAGTCAAACCAGAAGAAGCAGCAGTAGCATTGAAGACAGCTTGAGGCATTCTAGAGCTCACTGGATCGTGAGTTAACATAACAGAGTATAAGTTGGAACCAGAGATCTTCGTAGCAAATTCATAAGACCAGGGACCGTCAGTACCATATTCAGTCACTCTCACAGAGGACTGTTTAAAGGTGAATTCAACACCTTTGTTGGTAGCCTGGGACACGGACACAAGGTTCACAGTAGCAGATGAGACGAGTAAGCAGTCAGTCAATTGGAGAATTGACCCATCATGCAGTGGCAAGAGAACAGTACCAGTACCAGAAACCAGCAGTGGCTTACCATCAACACCCAAGATTTCTTCATTGTCAGTTGGAGAAACCGATTTGAACCAGGTAGGGTGGTTAAAGATATGACGGGAACAACCGGAATCAAGGTAAACAGCATTTGGCATAAGTCCGACTTCGTGCTGTGGACCTGCAGCAAATCCAAACCATGCATGACCCTGCTTCCGCTTGGCTTTGTATTCCGCGACCTTTTTGAGGTACTCTGCAGTTTTCGGAGATGGACACATACGCGCAAAGTGGCCGGGTTTGTGGCAGTTATGGCAAACATTAGACGACTTTCCGGCCACAAACGCAGATGGGGAATGATCGGAGACAGATAAGGAAGTAGAAGTAGTAGTAGCAGAGGACATGTGTTCACGACTAAGCATTGAGATAGTGTCTGACGTGAAGTTGGATAGATCAGTACCATGAAGCTGATGGTAAGCAGACACAATGGATCTGACATCATGTTCAGATCGGATCTGTGTCTGAAGCGAGGACAGGAACAAGCAGGAAACAAAGTGTTCAGGAGAAAGCTGATGCACAACAGTTGTACGGAACTTGGCAAAATCTTGAATAAACTTATCAATAGAGAAACTTTCGGCAGAGGAAGGAGGGGAAAACAATGTGGCAAGCATCTTCACAGCAGCAGTCATAGATACTTGGCCAAATTGTTTGACAAGGAACAGATAGAGGGCACGGCCAGACATTTGGGAGAATTGGGACAATTGGAGAACAACTGGTTTAACAGAACTGTAAATAACCATAGTAATAACATCATCATAAGCGGCAATCAACGTAGCTTCTTCATTGGCAATGGACTGTTCGTCAAGTCCCTCTGGATAGGAAAGCACTGGCAAGCTAGCGTCGAGCAAATACTGGGAAAAACCGAGACCCTTAAGGCGGAATTTCATCTGGAAATTGGTGTCCCACAAGTGAAAGTTGCTTTTACCGAGAAGCTTTGAGTCTTCGGTAAAAATCGTCAGGAAGGACGGCTGGCTCATAACCTGTTGGATCATGAGTATCTGGGTTTTGACGTCAGAACTCATGATTACAATAGTAGACAGATCAGAGTAGTATATTCAGGGTAAAGAGTATATAAAGCAGAGAAAGACCAAGTTATGTGGGCAGAACTTGGTCTACTTATAGTTTCAACAAACAGAAATACAGTTAGGGTTTGATAACCAAAATGTAAATCGTGATAAGCAATAGTGATAGTCAACACTTGACAACCAATATTCAACAGGTTGGCACCTGAGACACCGCTTTCCCTGCTTCCATCGTAATCATGAGTCTTCAACAGGAAGGGTACACTACTGATGGTACTCTGAAAGTCAAGCGTATCTCTGCAACTGAACAGATTACTGATGGTTTCACCAACCGCTGCTGAATCAGGATGGTGTTGGATATTGGTTGTTGACTATCACTATTGCCTATCACTATTGCTTATCATGATCTTCACCCACATAACTTGCTTTCTCTGCTTTATATACTTACACTACTCTGATCTGTCCACCATTGTAATCATGAGTTCTGACGTCAAGATACTCATGATTCAACAAATGATAAGGTTAAACTAACCAGATAGAATGTGCATATACGTCAGCGAAAGACCGCTGTATGTGGGTAGAACTTGGTCTGATTGATATTGTTTGTCACCTGTTAGTATCGCCTATCACTGTCACCGATCATGGTAACTACTACTGTTTACTATCTTGTCTTGTCATGGCGGTCATGCTGGGGGTCATGCTGCCTCCCCATGTTCTACTTGCCGAAATATAAGCATAGTTTGGTCTTTTATGTATAAATACTCTTGACCCGAATATACTGCTCTGCCTGCCCCTGGGTAATCATGAACATATCTGACTTTGGCAGCCAGCTCCTGCAGCGACAACAAAAACTTGTCGGCATTGGTTCTGGGTGTTCTCGTCATATCTTTAACTCTCCAACTGCCGATGAGCAGGTCTTGGGTGATGATCGTTTCCAGTTTCTGGCACTGCTAATATTCTCTTGCCACTTCAGGACACGTCAATTCTCCACTTGACTGACAGCTTTTTCGTTACATCTGCTACTGTGAGGATTGTGTCTGTGTCCCAGGCTACTAACAAAGGTGTTCAGTTCACTTTCGGGAAACCTGGTCCTAAGGGACTCTGGACCTGAATTTGCTAGCAAGATATCAGGTTCCAGTTATATTCTGTTATGATGTCTCACAATCCGGTGGACTCTGCTATGGGAAGAGAGCTTTACTTGCTACGAACAGTGTGTCCATGCCAGAAGCACATTGGCATTTCTACTAGAAGCTCCAGTTCTCACCAAATCTAAGATCAGCTTCTCAGCCGCTTGTCTTTCTGTTTTTCCTTGATTCTGTCTTGCCAGTATGGTAGCTAGGAAGGCCGTTAGATATTGGCTTTCAACCTCTAAGCCACAGCTATCTAGTGGTTAATGCCAGTGTGGTGGGATACTGTTTCTAAAGCTTGAATCTTCATCAAATCCACCTTTCATGGAAGCTAACTGTCCTCAAGAAACACTACCTTTTAACTCAACAAGTTCAAGACGAATTCAAGGAAAACATCGCCATCATATTCAGTTGATAGGCTGCCATACGCATACATGGAAGCGACGTCGAAGTTTCTTAGTTTATGTTTCAGGCACTCGGAGCATAAAATGTAGTTCTGGTTGCACGCTGTAGAGGGTGGAGGAGTATGAAAGAACGAACGGGGTCCTATAAACAACAGACCAGTGCTGTGTGATGCGTAACGCAACATGTGAACGCGAAAATTTAAGGCAATCGCCCCTTGCATGTTGCATCAGAGCGCCTTCTACTTACTTTCACCACTTGGGAATCTCTCTCTTGGCCTTCTTCTGGTGGATCACTGTGGTAAATCTTTTCCTAACAGTGCAGAAGTAGAAGAAAAACTGGGCCATAAGCAGCCCACTGCTTTACTGCCTCTCTACTAATTCCTCTCAACTTTCCCTCCCATGTACGCTCCACTTGTTATCCCTTTTGACACACAGTAGCCGCTATACGGCTCCACTAACCTGTGTGATGTCCTGATATCGAGCGTCTAAATCAAAAAGGTGACACAGCGTTCGTAAACACGACCGTATTCGGAGCTTCCACCTGTCCTCCAACTGCTCTGAGACAGCGACCGCAGACATGAGGTGGAATATTCTGGCTCTCAATCATCTTCCCCAATAATTATGGCGTACAAAGGTAAACCGTATCTTCTCAAGCAGGCCCACATTTACCAGCAGATTCTCAGGACTGGTGCTGGGTAGTTTTTTGGGTGTTAACATGAAAGACCACGGGCCCACGGCCCCTGATCTGGGTTGAACCAATGGCCGGAGTGTCAAAGCTCTCAAACGTGGCCCTGAAAAGCTGGCCGGGAGTGCGTCAGTTAATTCCACGTTTTGCACCGTTTAAGAGAAGTGATCCCCGAAACGTAAGTAAAGGGCTATCTACTCCCGTAAATCACAACGGGGTACTGTCCCTCATGTTCCACATCATGTACTTCCTTCAATTTTGGACATCAGAGATAGTGCCAGTAGCCTAAAGGATAGACCTGATAGTTTGAGAAAAAACAGCTTATTCAAAGAGACCCCCACCCAAATTTGAAGCATACAACCCTTGATACAGATGCCAGACTTGCTCGAGAACTGAGTGTTCTAACAGAGTACATAGATCACAGAAGAGGCGTGGACTCGCGAAACCTGGACATCTCGGCCGATGCCTACGGATTTTTTTTTCCGTGTTGATCTGATCTGTTTACTTTACCTCTTCCTGCCCCATGTCAATTAGAGACCCTTACCCTCTTCATTCTGAAAATAGGGAAGCCACGAGCCACTATGGACTTCAACTCTTCCACTGTGCGCTTCGAGCAATGGCTTCTAGCATCCGGATACCAGGTGTCGCCAAAAATTAAGATTGCTGACCTACGCGCGCAGGCCCAAGGTCGAGGGATCATCGCTCTCGAGGATATTCCAGCTGATGAGGTTCTTTTCTCGATACCACGTAATGTACTGCTCAATATTGAGACTGGCACATTAGCAAGTCTTCATCCTCAAAACAAGGAGAAACTTATGACGAAGTACGATCACTGGGAAGGTCTAATTCTGACGATTTTATTCGAGCTAAGCTTGGGCCAGGAGAGCAGATGGGCCCCCTATTTAAGCGTCTTACCACATGAGTTCCACTCTTTGATGTTCTGGAACGATTCCGAGCTGGAACTTCTGAAGCCATCGCTTGTGGTCTCACGAATTGGAAGGGAGAAAGCTGAAGAGACCTATCGAAAGTTGTTCCCATCTGCATTAGAAGATCTCGGTATTCCTAATTTGAATGTTTCTCTCGAGAGATTCCATCAAGTTGCTAGTACGATACTGTCATACAGCTTTGATGTTGAAAGGCCTGACTTTGACGAGGAGCAGGAAGATGATGAACAAGTAAAATATGATGGATACTTCAAATCAATGGTCGCACTGGCTGATACACTTAATGCTGATACTAAGCTTTCGAATGCCAATCTTTTTTACGAAACTGACTTCTTGGTGATGAAATCTGTCAGTCCAATCGCTAAGGGTGAGCAAGTTTACAACACTTATGGTGACCATCCAAACGCTGAGCTTCTAAGACGTTACGGATATGTCGAATGGGAAGGGTCTAAGTTTGACTTTGGTGAACTGCCTTTATCTATTATCCACGATACAATTGTCAGCTACTTTGACGTACCATTTGAGCTTATTGATAAGGTCTTAGAGCTGATCTCAGAAGCTGACGTTGAGGAGATTGAGGAGGACGTTGTTCTGGACTCATACGATGCTTACAGTGATGGTGAGGTATTACCTGAAGCACAGATTTTGATCCAGACACTAGTCACCATCGCACAGATGTCCAAAGCGGAAGGTTTACAAAACATGTCTCGTGAGCAACTTTCAAAAAGTGTCAATAGGGCTTTGAAGAAGTGCTATCAACTCGTTGAGAGCAAGACGATGACGAAGAACGCAGTCTTGATTTGGGAGCAATGTCTTACTGCCAGGCTCAGTGAATACCCAAGTCATGCCTACAGAGATTTCACCCCACCACAGTCTAATGAGTGTTTCAATAAGCTGAAGATGAGTGAAAGGATACTGGCTTCAGAAGTTGCGTCTCTTCAAGTGTGTCTGAAGACGTTTGCAGACTCATTTAAGCTCATTGATGATGAAAAGCTACTACGAAACGTACTCAAGAGAAAAGCTAACTCTACAGATCTCAAGAAGGAGGATAGCAAAAGACAAAAGGTATGAATTAATGGCATCAATCACTGCTTTTTTTATGTAGGCGTATTGATTTTCACATCGAGTTCTGTAATTATATATATGGGCCGCGCCATTACATCACCACTCGCGAGAAACTGAGGCATCGGAAAAAAACAAAGACCGCGTCGGGCAATTCCATTTCGTGACCCTTCGTCAAGCTCTCATGTTTCGAAGAGCCCGCGTCTCTTCTGATCAAGCGATACCTCTTGAACTGACGACTGAAACTAATACCCTCCTACCCCACTAAGTGGCAACACCACTCCTTCAGACACCGCACACACACAAGTCCCATCTTAAACTACCAGTTCACGAGACACATCCTCCACACTGCACAGCCGAGATGCTAGGGCGCACTCTGTCTGTGACTCTGCTACTAACGCAACTGGCGATACAAACACATGCTGCCTTTATGCAGCCATACACATGTACTGGTACAGGACTACGAAAGCCGTTTACTGTCTCGCCGTCTGCCATGACGGGTACACTCAATGCACAGTCTCTCATATCTGACCTCAGCGTTGAGGTGATGCTGCGGCATCAACTACTCATCTACAAGATACAGTTCACGGCAGGATCAGATGTCAGTGACGTTAACTACACCACCAATATGTTCACTACAATTGAAATCCACACGAACTTTATCGGAGGCGAAGTGTATCAAAAGTCGGCTAGGCTGTGCGACTACCTCACTGTGGTACAAGACAGTGTTTTCACGGGCCCACCAGGGGGTCTAATAGTCCCAAGAAATGATACATTCACTCGTGATGACTCTTTGAGTACCATTGCTGAACTTTTTGATTCTGACTCGGATACGGCAAATACCAATAGCTCAGAGTTTGCGTGGATCCCTGGCTACAACACTACGGGCTTGGACATTAATAAAGTTGACACAAATGTATGCCCACTTCACGCCGGAACAAGGTATCAAGTATTTTATGTGAACAAGGTGGAATCTGACAGATATTTTGGGTCTTATAATACCAGGTTCACGATCATCAACGCTGATGACCCTCATAAAGCGACGGCAGGTTCGTCGTGTTTTGAGGTTTACGTGACACCCTACCATCCAAACTACATCACACTGACAATATTCTTTGGTGTCCTTGCCATATTTGTTCTCGGTCTTGTCTCCACTTTCTACATCTACAATTACAGCTCCAATCAAGAGTCGTCGAATGTATCGCTTCTCATTGCATCCAGTATCTGCAATGAACCACTGCTGAACGAACTAACACCAGATGTGATGAGTATGCTGCACTATCTCCAGTTTACGCTGTTTTCTGTTTGTCTTAATCTCAGTTATCCATGGTTTCTTCCAGTGATCTTATCCTACATGAACTGGGCTGCCCTGATCCGTGTTGACATTTTCTCCTCAAAGTTCATCAATCCATTGGCTGCTGATGGTGTCTATATGACTCTTGGGAGATTTGGTTTGCTCAGTATCTTCCCAGTGGAAAACAAGGCTCCTTCAGGACGCACTATATCACAAATTTGGGGTGATTTCATGATTTGGATTGCTTGCTGTGTCGCATTCTTTGTTCTTTTATCCAACTTCACGGTGTACTTCAGTCAAAGGAGACATCGTGAAGGTTATCCATGGCATAAGGCTCTGCTCTCGTCTCTTGGTGTTGTTGTGCAGTTCTTTTACATGTACTTCCCGTTGCCGTTTGTTGCTATCTCCTCTTTTCTGATTTGGGGTCTTATCACAAAGCAAGATAACCTTAACAAAGTTGCTGCTTCATTTGCCATTATTTTCGAAGTTGTTTGGATCGGTGTTTTCCTCTGGTTTTTCCTACGCAACATCTGGAGAAGTAATGCCAGATTGTACTCCTCCCTAAGGGTTATCTCTGTCTGGAGTCCAGTCTATAATTACTACAAACCTGAGCTCGTTTGGTTTGTGCTTTTGGATAAGCTCAAGATCTTGTTTGATGGAATGGTGGTCGGCTATGGAGTCAATAACGGTTTGGCACAATTGTTACTGCTGGTCTTTGCTAACATTGGCTATATCTTTTTGATTCTCTGGTATCAACCATTCTTCAATAGAAGAAAGAATCTCTGGACCATTGTACTGAGTCTCTTGCAACTTCTTTCTCTCCTGGTGTCTGTTGCCTTCATTCCTAGTCTGTCAGTTAATAATGGTGTCAGAGCCGTTGTTGGTGACTTTCAGTTGGTGATATATGGCATTGTCGTTTTGCTGTTCTTGGTGTTCTTTGTGTTAAGAACTCTTCAAGTTTTCAAGAGAAGAAAGAATCCAGGTGGAAGATCGCTGGCCAACATGAGTGAAAGCAGAAGTAATGATTCTGACAAGAAGATTAATTATGCACAGGAAGAGTCATTTGAAGACACGACCGATGAGATGATTCATTTCACTGAGGAAGATGGACAATCTTTACACTCCACTTCCAGCTCGGATATCCAGCTAACTGATTCGAGGGCGCTTCCTGGATTATCATTGAAATACGTGGGACGTGGTGTAGAAACACGCCGTCCAACTGCAGTGAGTCCAATCACTTATGAATATTTGGAGAGGATCGAGAAAGAAGATGAAGAAGTTAGAGCCCTATGGCAAAATCGTTTAGTCAGAAGACGTGTAAGGGATGATTCCGAGTCTTGGATCGAAAAATTGAAGAGGCACTCTGTGGAGACTTCTACTTCACAGGAAAAGGGATTCAGTGTGGTTGGAAGAAAGCCAATCACTGTCACGAAAGAAGTAAAGGGGAAAAATATGGTTATTCACGAAGAGGATGAAGACGCTGGACAATCACAGGATCAGAACAAAGGGTTCTCGGTGGTTGGAAGAAAACCAATCCGTGTGAAGCTGGACGCTGTTGCTTCAGAAAAAGAGTCATAATTTTGAAATTTGTTTGTTTGGGGGTTTACATGTTTTCTTTTTAATAGTTTTTATTTGGGTAACTTATCGGGAAGTACAATTATAGGACATTTTTTGATTGTTAAGATAAGAGACATTATAGTTAGTTTGTAGTGCCCGAACTCCAAAAGAAGTGCATATCGTGGTGTCCGGATGTCAATGGATTTTTCCAGAAAGTCTTTGGACGTGGAGATTTAAATCGAGGGCGAATCCAAAGCTGTCGATTGTTCTTGTTAGAAGGTGGCTTCAATCTAACAACTAAATCGCCGTCAATTTTATTACCAAATGTCTGCCGACGAGTACAAATCCCAGGGTAACGCTGCCTTTGCCGCCAAGGACTACGCCGCCGCTGTGGAATCCTTCTCCAAGGCCATCGACGCCTCCGCTGAGCCAAACCACGTCCTCTTCTCCAACCGTTCGGCTGCTTATGCCTCGTTGAAGAAGTTCAATGACGCTCTCAGTGATGCTCAGAAGACCGTTGAGATCAATCCAACATGGGCTAAGGGTCACTCGCGTGTTGCTGCCGCCTACTTTGGTCTCAATGACTTGGATGGTGCCGAGACTGCCTACAACAAGGCTCTTGAGCTTGATCCAGCTAACAAGATGGCCAAGGAAGGTCTTGAGTCTGTTCAGTCACTCAAGGAGGCCCGTGCCGCTGCCTCCGGTCCAGGAGGTATGCCTGATATGGGACTTGGCAAGATCTTTAATGATCCAAACCTCATTGACAGACTCAAGAAGGACCCAAAGACAGCCGATCTTATGAAAGACCCAGCCCTTGTTGCCAAGGTGCAAGACATTGCCCGTAATCCACAGGCAGGTGCTCAATTGCTTCTCTCTGATCCTCGTTTGATGCAGATCATGGGTGCACTCTTGGGAATTGACCTCAATGACAACTCCCCAGCCGGTGCTGCTGCCAACGCTGCTGCATCTGAAGCCCCAGCTCCATCCCCTGCCCCAGAAGCTAATGAGACCAAGGCCTCTGATAAGCCAACACCTTCTACCTCTGCTTCTACTTCGACAACCACTAAGGATGCTGACGGTGATGTCCCAATTACCGACGAAACCCCTGAAGTCGAGGACAAGGGTAAGGCTCTCGCTGACGAGGCCAAGGCTGAAGGTAACAAGCTTTATAAGCAGAGAAAGTTCGACGAGGCTATTGCCAAGTACAACGAGGCTTGGGAGCTGTATAAGGATGTGACATACTTGAACAACAGAGCTGCTGCCGAATATGAGAAAGGTGACTACGAACAAACCATTAAGACATGTCAGGAAGCCATTGAGAAAGGTCGTGAGGTACGTGCCGACTACAAGGTCATTGCTAAGTCATTGGCTCGTATTGGTTCCGCTTACTTGAAGATGGAGAAATATGAGGAGGCTGTGAAAAACTTTGAGAAATCTTTGACCGAGCACAGAACCCCAGACGTGTTGACAAAACTTAGAACAACACAGAAGACCATCAAGGACAGAGAGGCTCAGTCATATGTTGACCCAGAAAAGGCTGAGGAGGCTCGTCTTGAAGGTAAGGAGCACTTTACAAAAGGTGACTGGCCAAAGGCTGTCGCTGCTTACACTGAGATGATCAAGCGTGCTCCAGAAGACGCACGTGGATACTCCAACAGAGCTGCTGCACTTGCTAAGCTTATGTCTTTCCCAGATGCTATTAAGGACTGTGATATGGCCATCAAGAAGGATCCAAACTTCATCAGAGCTTATATTCGTAAGGCTACTGCTGAGATTGCTGTTAAGGATTATGCCAACGCTATTAAGACCTTGGAAGAAGCCAAGGAGAAGGATGAGAAGGTCAACAAGGGCTCAAGTGTTCGTGAGATTGATGGTTTGTTGTACAAGGCTTACTCGCAGAGATTCAGTGCTGATCCTAACGAGACTCCAGAGCAGACAATGGAGAGGGTCTCTAAGGATCCAGAAGTTGCTGCCATCTTGCAGGATCCTGTCATGAACTCTATCTTGTCTCAGGCTAGAGAGAACCCAGCTGCCTTGCAAGATCATATGAAGAACCCAGAGGTTGCTAAGAAGGTTCAGATTTTGATGGCTGCTGGTGTTATCCGCACCCGTTAATCCTGACCCAGTTGGTCCTCATATTTTTGCTGTATAATGAATGATCATGTTTGCATACGACGTAAAAGGAGTTTCAATTGTAGGCGCATCAAATTTGTCGTGGTGGTATTGAGCAGAGTTAACTCTTTCCTCTCTCATAGTATTTCTAGCACCTATTGGTATAAGAAAAAAAATCGTTAAATGTCATATTATCTGTAGCCATGAGTCATGTAAAATATCTTGGTGCTACTGAATACAAATTGAGATTTATTATATTCATTTATTTTGTTTGGTTTTTGTTTTGTCTTCAAACTTAAGAACGGTATTGTAACTTTCAAGTGAAGTATGTAGACAAATAGGGAAAAAAAAGGGTTAAAAAACTCTATAAAACTATTAGATGTCACTTTATCAGCAAAAACAACAGAGTATATGAATAACAAGCAAAAAGACATAGACAAACATCTTAATGATGGATACATTGACCTTCATCATAACCAGCCCGGTCATGTTTGATGATCTGCAAAAACTAGTATGGGAAACATGACATCGAAACTTGTGATTAAGCTGTTGATTATGATAAGAGGGTAACTACCCACTAATTAAGCTTATAAACATCCACTAAAGCTGAAAGCTGGATCGAATAAAATCCAATCAGATAACACTTAGTTGACAGTTTTAGCCGATCATCAGCTCAGATAAGGGCCTCAGAGTAAAACCCCTTACGAATATCTCTTGAAAACGCAAAATATCCATAAGTTCAGTCTGATAAAATACACAGAGACCATCCAAAAGGACAAATTACCCCCTTGTACCATACAAAAGTCCTTAAAACCTATCCAATATGTGTCCAGGGGGTAAGAGTGCAATAGCTGACTAAGCAGCGCGGATTCGGCTGCGGTTCCGAAACACTGAGGACGAGAACAGCACAGCAGCACAACACCGCCTTCATCAACAAAGATCTTTAAGACACACGCCACAAAGGACACCCCAATGGGAATCACCAGAAGACCGGGAAAGGCGAAGACACAACCACCTCCCAAGCGTAACGGCATTGCCAAGGCAACGTTCGATGCTGGCAAGAAAAGGGAGGTTGGTGTCTCGGACCTCACTCTGCTCACCAAGATCACCGACGACGCTATCAACGACAATCTCAAGAAACGTTTCCAGAACGGTACCATCTATACCTATATCGGGCATGTGCTGATATCTGTGAACCCATTCCGTGATCTCGGCATCTACACAGATGCTGTGCTTAAGTCCTATGAAGGTAAGAATCGTCTGGAGGTGCCACCTCACGTCTTTGCCGTGGCCGAATCCATGGTGTACAACATGAAGGCCTATAACGAGTCGCAATGTGTCATTATTTCTGGAGAGTCCGGTGCAGGAAAGACCGAGGCTGCTAAGAGAATCATGCAGTTTATCGCTGCTGCCACTGCAGAGAGCGCATCCAACGACTCCATCAGAGAGATTAGGGACATCGTCATGGCTACTAACCCTTTGCTTGAGTCATTTGGATGTGCAAAGACACTGAGAAATGATAACTCGTCTCGTCATGGAAAGTATCTTGAGATCAACTTCAACGCACAGTTTGAGCCCGTCAGTGGAAAGATCACCAACTACTTGCTTGAGAAGCAGAGAGTTGTCGGTCAGACTAAGAACGAGCGTAATTTCCACATCTTTTATCAATTGACCAAAGCTGCTCCACAGCAGTACCGTGAACAGTTTGGTATTCAGGGCCCAGAGCAATACCTCTATACTTCAGGAACAACCTCTGTTGATTCCATTGATGATGTCAAGGACTTCCAGGACACACTGAATGCCATGCAAACCATTGGTATTGACAAGACACAACAAGATGAGATATTCAGAATCATTGCTGCAATCCTTTGGATCGGTAATATCACCTTTAGGGAGAATGATCAAGGTAACGCAGAGATCCAGGACAACTCAATCACAAAGTTTGTTGCTTATTTGCTTGCCGTTGATGAGCAAACTTTGATCAATTCATTGACTTTGAGAGAGATGACCACTGTTGCAGAGACTTATGAAATTCCGTTGAACAGAGTTCAAGCTACTGCTGTGAAGAATGCTCTTGCTGCAGCACTCTACTCTGAATTGTTTGATCATATTATTGTGATTCTCAACAAGGTCCTCAACAAGGGCCAGAAGTCCAAGTCTATTGGTATCCTCGATATCTATGGATTTGAAATCTTTGAGCACAACTCCTTCGAACAGCTCTGTATTAACTACGTCAACGAGAAACTTCAGCAAATCTTTATTCAATTGACACTCAAGTCCGAACAAGACGAATACGTCCGTGAACAAATTCAATGGACTCCAATCCAATTCTTCAATAACAAAGTTGTCGTGGACCTCATTGAAGCTAGAAGACCACCAGGTGTCTTTGCTGCATTGAACGACGCATGTGCCACTGCTCACGCCAAATCTGATGAGAGTGATGCCTCATTCGCCCAGAGACTGAACCTCATGACCTCGAACCAACACTTTGAGCTCAGACAGTCCAAGTTTGTCGTTAAGCACTATGCTGGTGATGTCACCTATGACATCAACAGAATGACTGACAAGAACAAGGACCAGTTGCAGAAGGACTTGATGGAGATGCTTTCGACCTCCCAGAATTCCTTTATTCATACGCTCTTCCCAAAGCCAGTTGATCACGGTTCCAGAAGAAGACCTCCAACTGCAGGTGATAAGATCATCAAGTCGGCCAATGAGCTTGTAGACACACTGTCTCTATCTCAACCATCATACATCAGAACCATCAAGCCAAATCAGAATAGATCAGCCACGGAGTTTGATGATAAGCAGGTCATGCATCAAATCAAGTACTTGGGTTTGAAGGAAAATGTTCGTATCAGAAGGGCAGGTTTTGCATACCGTCAGACTTTTGAGAAGTTTGTGGAGAGATTCTATCTGCTGTCCCCACAGTGTTCATATGCTGGTGATTATACGTGGACCGGTGACATTAAGGAGGCTGTCTTACATATCTTGAAGGACTCTGCCATCCCGGCCTCAGAGTACCAGATGGGTGTCTCAAAAGTGTTCATCAAGACACCAGAGACTCTGTTCGGATTAGAGTCACTCAGAGACAGATACTGGCACAATATGGCTGCAAGAATCCAAAGGGCCATTCGAAGATTCATGAAAAAAAGAATTGACTCTGCCATCAGAATCCAGAGGTTCTGGAGAGAGAAGCAAGGTGGCAATCAGTATGAACAGTTGCGTGACTATGGTACGAGATTGCTTGGATCAAGAAAGGAACGTCGTTCTATGTCGTTGTTGGGTTACAGACAGTTTATGGGTGACTATCTGAATGCCAATGAGCCAAGATCTAGGGGACAGTTTGTTAAGAACCAGGCCGGTATTAAGGAGAAAGTTGTATTTTCGAGTGAGTGTGAGGTCTTGCATTCCAAGTTTGGTAGATCCTCACAGAGATTACCAAGACAAGTGTTTGTCACTCAAAGTACGGTTTACGTTGTTGCTCACCAGGTGATTGACCGTAAGGCTACTTATAGCGTTGAGATTTCGATTCCTGTCTCGAACATCAAGTACGTTGGCTTGACAAATTTGCAGGACGATTGGGTTGCTGTTTCGCAGAATACACAGGCAGTGGATGCCTTCATCAACTTATGGTCTAAGACCGAGTTCATCACCCAATTGAAGAAGCTGAACAACAACATCCAGATCCAAATTGATACTACAATTAGGTATCAGAAGAAGCCAGGAAAGTATCATACAGTCAAGTCCACGATCAGTGAAAGTGCTCCTGCATATAGTGACATCTACAAGTCGAGTACCATCAGTGTTCGTCAGGGTCGTTCTGCAGCCTCTACATCAAGACCAAAGCCAAAAAAGAGTCATAACTCTGCTGCATTGGACTTCACCCCACGCAACACATACAGACCTGCTACTACTAGCACACCGGCTGCAGCTCCACGTCAACAGAGAAAAGTGCCACCACCTGCACCAGTGCAACACCAGGCCAACTCAGCGCCAGCTCAACACCAAACGAAACCAGCCGCTGCCGCAGCAGCAGCTGCATACAACCCACAACCATCTGTTCCAGCTACCAGAACCCAGCAGCGTAAGGTTCCACCTCCGGCACCTCATCAGAGACAACAACCAGTGAATACACCTACTGCTCATAAGCAACCTGCAATTCACCAACAGTCTACTGCTCAGCACACACCACCGCCTCCACCTCCACCACCTCCAGCAGCCAAGCCGGAGTTCCCAACATTCAAGGCTGCATATGACTTCCCAGGTTCTGGTGCTGCCTCTGAACTTCCAATTACAAAAGACACCATTGTGTACATTCTTAAGAAGGAGAACAATGGTTGGTGGTTGGCCAAATTGCTCGATGGATCCAAGGAAGGTTGGGTTCCAGGTGCGTATGTTGTGGAATGTGCACCACCAACCACTTCCTCTACAAGAGCTGCCCCACCTGCACCACCTGCACCACCTGCTCAACAGTCAGTGCAGAGCAACGTGCAAAGCAACGTACAGAGCAATGGAACAGCACAGAATGGACTCGCCGGTGGATTGGCAGCTGCGTTGATGGCTAAGAAACAAGAAGAGGGCAACCTTGCTGGTGGTTTAGCTGAGGCTCTAAAGGCAAGATCTGGTAAGATGGGTGGATATAGTGATGACGAGGATGATGCTGATGACGATGATTGGTGATTAAGAAATTGAGACTATGAAATAGAAAAGATGTATAATAAGGTCAACAGAACTCTCTATTACAGGCATTGGTGTAGTTGGTGGAATAAATATTAATAAATAAGTTCAACTAGACGTTTGGTGGAAGGAGAATGGCACCAACTTGGCTTGGTCTCTCAGTGGCCAACAAGTCAAAGTTTCTAGCTGCATTTTTCGTATCAGACAGTTCAACTCTAACACCAAGGCTCTGGAACATCTCCAAGTTAATCTGACTTAGAAGCCTGCTCTTCTTCCCTAATCCAATAACGATCAAGTCTGGTTGTGGATTGATGAGTTTAAGAAACTGAAGGGATTCAGGAGCAAACTCGACAATGAATCCGTTCTTGATTTCGTATTTTGGTTCAAACTCGAGGACACGATTAGCGAGTAGAAGGGTAGTCTTATCCTTAACGAGTAATCCTGAGGAGAAGACTAGCGAGTCGCGTGTCACTGTGTCAATGTTATTTAGTGGAGCAGAGGTATCTGCAAGAATGTTGAGTGTTGCGATGGGAGACTCCTTTGCAGGCACTGCTGAAGACGAGAAGTTTCGAAATGACGGGCACAGTGTCTTTGAAAGCCTTGGAAGTCGTATTCTAAGAGTCTGGGAAAGCATTTTGCGCGTAGATGGTGCCCTTTTTCACGCACGTGAAGGACGTAAGTGAAGTGAAGTGGGGTTATGGCGTGGTTTTCGTTGTTATTTGCGGGGGGTTATTGTAGAATTGGTTGCAGATAAGAGGAAATGCGAGAATAACACAACAAATAGCGGGATAATTGACGATATTATTCTCTCACGTACGGATTTACTACTAAACTAATGAGAACAATAGGATAACCATAATCAACAGCAAATTGCCCCCACAAATGTCCCTGATTTGTTCCCTTGGGGTCTCAAAAACGGTAAGCGCACTCCCTCACCGCGATGGAAAAAAAAAACTGTTGTCAAAATCGACGTCTCGAGTACTAATATCTATAGACTCAAAACTACATCTAAAAGACCCTATAGAGATGCCTATTAAGCCTATCCCACGCACACCAACTCTCCAGAACGGTCTCGGTGCCTTTGTGCTTGCATGCAAGCGTATCACACTTCAGTTCGACAAGGCTGGTGGCTCTTCCCAGGGCCTTCGAGACTTCCTCAAACTCAGACTCGACACATACGCTAAGCAGCATCCAAAGACGGAATTCAGACTCGTACAGAAGACAGGACATCCAGTTATCAAGGGTGAATATGCCAACGGTAGGGAGAAAGCCATTTGTGTGCGCAACCTCAACATTGACAACGTTCAAAATAAGCTCAACTTGTTGAAGGAGGCTAGTGGAGAGCAGATTAGAAAGAGAAACAGCAAGGTGGAGAGTCTGAACGAGTCTGTGAGAGGTATTTGGTCTCCTCTCCACGTGGATCCAACTGTCAGACACAAGGTTTGAAACTCAGACATTACTTTTCTCCCCATGATACAACAAAAGTCTCTGAGAGGCACGTCCACATCCACACTCTTCTTCCTTTGCTTGACGCTAATATCAATTTCATCCATCTAACATGTATATACACAAACATCTCATGGCGTCGATTATCACCCACCTTTGCTACGAATCATATGAATGCACGCACATCACTGTGTTTATTGTTTAAAGGGAACTTTCAATGTAGTAAATGGAACTGTATAAAAGTGTATGCATAATGATGAATATGAAACTAATGTAATGATCAACATCTGGGAATGAATGATGAGTATGATATGTGAAAACCGACACTGGAAATGAAAGAAGAAGAAAAAGAAGCCCAAAACGACAAATAAAAAAAGACAACCCAAACACTCCAATTACCTCCTAATACCTTACTGAGCCCTCAATAACTTACGTTCCCTTTCAACTCTGAACAAAACAGCCTGTTCAGATTGAATCTGGATCTGGGACATCTCATCCTTAGTAACCCATTCGTCATCAGCTCCTGGTGTAGTTGTTGTAGTGTCAGATTGAGACAGAGAGTTATCCATCTTGAGGATAGTCATGGATTGTTTCTTCTTCAAAGATTTGACTGGTGACGATGATCTTGATCTTAGTTGACGGGATGGTGATCCCGATGAAGATCTTACTGGTGAAGATGGTGGAGAGAGTTTGGCTGTGCCCACTATTGGGGAGGTCTGTTGAAGTTGTGGAAGAGAGTTGAGCTTTACTGGGGACAATGGTGGCTTGGAATCATTAGATTGACGTCTCATAGGGGAACGAGATCTTGAGGATCTCACTGCATTGGAGGGGAAAAGACGAACACCATTCTCTTCATTACCGTCAAATGATGTTTCAGAGAACTCATCGATCGTTTCTTTAATAAAACCAAGTTTAGAGCTCTTGTATGTTTCCAGCTTTGAGATCAATGATGCCTTGTAAATTCTTTCAATCTGGACAACTTCACTTAATCTGCGGATATATTTAGATATAATCATAGATCTGTCGTTCTTGTTGAATGATTTCTTGTGACTTGGTCTCAATTGACGTTGAGCCTGAATGGCATCAACCACGATTTGCCTTTTGACGTCTATATCGATAGGATGCTCGATATAGATATCAGATTCCAACAAAGTGTTTACGTACACGTCGTCTGGAGCGTCGGCATGTAGTATTGTGAAACGGAAGTTTTTGGCAAGTTGACGCTCGAAGGGAGATTTTGGGGTATCTGATAAGATGCAAATGGATCTGAATCTGTTCTTGAACCAATCTATCAATATTCTGTGTTCATCAGAGACGAGTACTCTTTCAAATTCCAACTTGTTGTACATGGCATCGAGTTTTTCATTGCCTAGTGAAGTAGATGAAGAACCATTATCAAAGCTATAGATCCCACTACCGTCATTGACAAAAGATGGGAGGTTCTCTATGTTCATTCTCTTGAAGAGATATGTCAATGCCTTCACTTTCAGATCGAGGTCATCTTCAAGCTCACCTTCAATGTGTTGTGGGATGGTGATGACGTTTGTCGAGGAGTTCGGCCATAATGATTTGAGGAACTCCATTGTAATGTGAGGAGTCTGTACTTATTGGTAGAGTAGAGATGGGAAAGGGGTGGGTGGAGACTGTTACTGCTATTGAGAGAGGTGAGTGAGTGAGTGTGAGAGGTGGAGAGAGGATGTGTCAGCTCTGGAATGTCGTTTCAAAATCTTCGTGAAAGGCTGATTAGGGGTCTTCGTGTTTGAGGGTGTTTGCTGTCAAGAAGACCAAATCAGGAATAGGGATCAAACGTGGTTGATACTGGTTCAAAAGGGAGAGAAAGGAACCACTCCAATAAGTTGCAACACCTGTCCAATGAAGGTGTGGCGTTCCAAAAGAGAGTGCCTGGCAGCCAATGAGGAGAACACTATTTCAATGAAGCTGCCTTGGATCAAAGCAAGGTCAATCAATTAGTTCTTTAAGCGAAGCGAAGTATAAACAAAGACGAGTTGTGTCAGATTCTTAAAAGCGCGAGAGCCGAGACTTAATCCTTTTGTTTACATTTTACCATATCAGGAAATATATATGGGGTTGATTGAGGGGTGCCAATTAGGTATAACTATGTTATTGGATTGAGTGGGGAGATATATATGGTTGAACTATGGGGAGTTTATTACCTATCCTAAGCCTTAAAAGTTATTGATAAATGGTCTTCTTTGATATGCTTAGTCAGCGATGACATAATACAATGGTACGGCCACACCCACATGAGAAAGTCCCCAAGTATAATGTAGTAGAAGTTATTTACCTTCATCTGATTAAGATGGGCTGTATTAACTGTTGTTTCCAACTCACAGACTTAAGCACACAGTTATAATGGAGGACCCATACCAGAAGAAAGCAGATGTTTCATCCCTCGATGCAGACCTTCGTGAGCTTAGAAGAGGCAAATATAACAAGGAACTTGCCTCACAGGCTAAATCATGGATATTTAATGTCATTGAAGAGTCAGAGCCACAAGGTGAATTGATTGAGACAATTAAGAATGGTGTTGCTCTTGGAAAGTGAGTACAATAACCGATATCAAATTTGATTGGAGATACTAATTATATGTCTATACAGACTATCTAACAAGCTTGGTGGAAATGTCAAGTGGAAAGAGAGCAAATTCCCATTTGTTCAGGTGAGTAATAGCTACAAACTGTAAATGGAAGTTCACTACTAACCTTTATTAAAGATGGAGAACATTGCTGGATTTATCACATTTGTCAAGTCGTATGGAATTCCAGAAGATGAAACTTTCCAAACTATTGACCTTTACGAAGAAGGAGACATAACAAGTGTTTTACAGACAATCATCTCTTTATCGAGATATGTTCATGAGAAAAACCCATCAATCCCAGTTATTGGTCCAAAACTTAGCACGAGGCAACCACCAAAAGTTCCCAAAAAGCCAGTTAATCTTAGTGGAGGATGGAGTTCATTAGAGTATGGATACATGAAAGGTGCTTCTCAATCCTCTGAAGGTGTTGTCTTTGGGAAAAATAGAGATATTACAGGCAAATGAAACCAAAGTGAAGCAACTTGTATAACAAACAAACTCAAGTAATGACTGATGATAAGATGGATTCATTAATTACCGAAACATTTTGGTCTAATTCAATAATTTCACCAACGTATCGTTCAATCCCTTCTGGAATATCATCTGAAAGATCATCACGTACCACAAAGTTGATTTCACTACCAAGATGTTTTACAACTGACCATACTCCATCGAATGTACTGCATTCAATAGCCTTATAAGCAATAGTCGGGTCTAATGGTTCATTAAGGTCATCAACGGTGAGTTCTGGTGGGATAACTAATACGACATCAGTGGTCTTTGTAAGGATTTCGTTGATGGGTAGCTTTGAAGAGATTATTGAATCTGTAAGGATGATAGTTATATGCTTTCGAGTGTACTTTTCACCAGTAGTGGAACTCTGTTGTGGCGATGGCTGGTTAGACGAGTAGATATATTTGTAAAGGGAATATGCTCCAGCTGAGAGCACCAATAGCCCACCAATGATACCTAACTGTCTTCTTCTTTGTCTATCGATGTTCATTTGTCTCTGTATCTGATCTCAGAGATTAGTATAGTGTAAAAGAGATAGAAGAGATAGAAGAGATAGAAGAGATAGAAGAAGAAGATATGCTTCAACCTTCCTAAATGAGCCGAGGATGATAATGTGGAGACCAATTATTGACACGTATAATTTTGGCAGATCTTCTAATTTGTATCGCGCGTTGTTTCTTTGATGTCTCTTTATTCTCTTGTTTCTATTGATCTGTGAGGGTAATCACCTTATGAAGACAAGATGACTATTCTTGAGGATTCAGAGTGTCAATTTAGTGCAACAACGAACTCAGTTGCTCATGTTGCGAGTATACTTAGTGCGATATCCGCAGTCAATTCACGCGTTGTGGTTAACATAACAGATGATGGTATTTGCTTCATTACGGAGAATTCACATATATGTCGAGTTGAGTTTACATTAGAGAAAGGTTTGTTTACAAATTACTTCTTCAATGGGGCTTTACAAGGGGGTGAAGATGAAGATGAAGATAAGACAGAAGTTAGGTTCACTGTTGATATCATTCCTATTGTGGAGAGTCTTAGTCTTGTTAATAGAACACAAACTACGGGGACCCAATGCTCGTTGATTTATCAAGGTGATGGATATCCCTTTGTATTGATCTATGAAGATTCCAAAATCACTGAAAGGTGTGAGTTTTCAACTTATGTTAATCTTGATTTTGAAGCTAATAACATGGGGTTTGAATTGAATCAAGATGAAATCTTAATGGAAGGTATGATTAAAGCTGATGTATTATATGATGCATTGAAAGACTTGAAAGATATCAATACAGAAGACATATATCTCTATGCATCTACTAAGAGATCACGACATAAGAGACTTGCAATTATCTCAAAAGGTGAAATGGGTAATTCATCACTTTATCTCCCTAATGATAGATCTATTATGGAGCAACTTCATGTATCTAATGAATCAAAGATCGATGTTAGTTGTTACAAGTTTTCAATCTTCAACATGGCACTAAGAGCTATGAGATTATCTAATAAGTGCAAGTTTAAAAGAGATCATAACATCTTGAGTTTGAATCTTCTTTGTCTCTTTGGTAATGATTTACCAAAAAACTATACAGGAACTGTTTTTGATTTTAAGATGCTTCAATTGGTTGATAGAGATGAGCAGATTCAATACTTTATTGAAGAGAATGAAGAGAGTGATAAAACTGATGCTACTGCTGCTCCACAGGCAGATCATGATTACGATAACAATGACCAAGATAATAACGATGTTGACATCGATGTACCAGTCTTTTTATGATACTTAACTATCTTAATACACATAACGACTCTACAATCAATATTACTGTACAAAATACATTAAATGTTCTTGTTCAGTTGAACAAACTTAGTTGTTGGCAAAGTTCTCAATCAAGATGTTTCTCTCTTCAGAGTCAGCACCCCAGTTCTTAACAACAACAACAGAGGCACCAACAACCTTTCTAGCGTTACCCTCTCTGTCAATCTTACCAAGACCGGCCCACTCACCAAGCAACTTAGCGTCAGCAACCTTGATCAATGGAACCTTGTTCTCTGGCTCGTTACAGAGAGCCTCAACAAGAGTAACAATAGAAGCCTCAGTGACAGAGTCGCAAAGAACACACAACTGAGCCTCACCTCTAGAAAGAGCCTTAGAAGACTCTCTCAAACCTCTAGCAAGACCATCGTGGATAAGAGAGGTTCTGAGGACAGCCTTAACAGCATCCTCAATAGTGATAGAACCAGACTCCTCAACGGCAACCTGTTCAACTTGCTCAACTTGTTCAACGTCAGACATTTTTGATATTTTTTTGAGATAGATGTACTTTGTGTAGACTTCTTCGACGGGTTAAAACCTGCTCAGTACTATGGAGAAAGGAAAGAAAAGGGAAAGTGTGTGTGCTGGGTGTTGGAGAGTGAACCACCGACAAAAAGTGAAAAATAAAAAAAGAGCGACAAAAGTGTGTCCTTACCAAAATCAATAGTAAAAAAATTTTCAACGTCACAAAATCACATCCGGACACCATTGAGTAACACCAGGGCTGCGTAACCAATTATATTTTCTTTGGTAAGGGGACACACATATGGTAGCCCTTTGATTATGTAATCAGTAATATGATCATTAGCACTTTACAAACTGTTACCTGGATCTTCTTTCTATCTTTGGTGATTTTTAATGAAGAAATGGGTTTAACTTGATATATAGCTCAAAATATATAGCTCAATGTATATATATGTATATATATATGATATCTCTTTGCTCTGTGTTAGACGGGTGCTGACTGTGGTACTGTGGTACTGAGTGTGTATAGTCAGACTATAACAAGTTGAGAACTAAAAGAGCTATAGAAGTCCATAAAACTGTATAGAAAACACAGACCAGCAGATAGACCGAATACAAATAGTATAGTATAGTAGTATAGTATAGTATAGTAGTATAGTATAGTATAGTAGTAATAGTATAGTATGAAAATAGTATAGTATAGTATAGTAGTATAGTATAGTAACAACTAGGTCCACAAGGTCGTGCCCCGGCTAAAAATAATTTATTAAGGTGAGTAACCTCCCCTCGTGACTTAACGGAGAGTTTGCTAAGAAGAATGAAACTAAGTAAAAGTACTTTCTCAAACACTTTGTGATGTTTAAAGAGCATTAAAGTTCTTATCTGTTCATCTCTTCATTGAATCTCGTTAAGAAGTTGTCATAGTCACTAGCTTCAGTCTTCTGAGTCTTATCGTTATACCCCATACTACTCCTACTCCATACCCCTACCAAACTACTAAACCATGAACTATAACCAACTACAGCCACAATCACAAGCACAAGAAACACAACAGAATGAAGATGCTCCTCCAACAGATGAAGATGTTAAGAAGATCATTTCAACACTTAAAGCAACAATAACTTGTCCACCATTGCGCGAACAACCACTTCAGATAGATGCTGTAACTGATACACCTGCAAAGAGAATCAAACGTAAATCTAAATTCTCCAAAGAACAAGATGAAATGATTATCGATTTAAAGAGAAAGGGTAAATCTTGGGTTGATATTGCAGAGATTACAGGTGTTGGTAGTTTCTTAACTGCAAGAAATAGGTATCAAGTACTTATGGGTCAACAAGGTGCTGCATCCACGGTATGGAGTCCTGAAGATGTTCAAAGTTTACAAAATTTAGTTGATGAAGGAGAATTAGAGAAATGGAGATTCATATCAAGAGAACTCTATAAACTAACAAGGAAACTTTTCAGTGATGCACAATGCAGAGAAATTGTTCGTGAGTTATTCCATGATGATCCTTCAGAGTTTGGTATTACAGAAGAAACTTTAGCAGAGTTGAGCAAGTGACAAACATATATATATTTAGTTAAAAAATGAGGTAAAGTAGATAAAAGCAAACAAAATAGGTAAAGTATTACACATGGAAATCAGTACTCTGATCAAAGACCCTTTCAGCTTGAGATCTTTTACCTTCCCATGGGAAGATAGCTGGAATCTCTTGTGTTTCATCAACATCGTTCTCATCCTTATCGGAGATTGTCAACTTATCATCCCATTGATTAGTCAATTGTGGAATATCAAGTAAATGACCTTCACCTTGATCAGAGACATCTTCAATTGACTTGGTATTTGATAATTGGTAAATTTCACCAGCAATTTCACCAATGTAATGCTTATTGAAAACACTCCACCAAGTTTGATGGAACTCTGTCATGATATCATAACCTTTACCAAATGATCCATGGGCAAATATTGAAGAGTCTCTAGTTAACCATGGTTTATTAAGTCCAATAAAATGAATGTTCTTAATATCATTCTTAAACCTCAAAAAGGCAGGAACGTATTGATAACCAGCAGTAGGTGTAACATTGAAAGTGAATGGTAATCTTTTCCATGAACCCAAGAAGAATTCATTGAGTAAACCCTGGTCACCACCATCAAATGATGGGGAAACACTTGTTTGAATCAATTTCATCAATTCATTAAATGTATCATTTGAAGGAATCGTAATGAATACACCTGAATTGAAAATGTCAGGCCATCCTGCATCTGGTGAAGCAGCAATTGGGTACTCTTCATCAATCTCCACATCAAAGAACGAGTCAAGTGATGACAATGGCAAGACATCAGAATCCAGATAGATAATCTTATCATATTGGATTTGTTTCCAAATCAAGATCTTGGTATAAGTAGCCACAAGGTCAACTCTACCAAGGTCATTAAGTTGTTCTAACGAGGTAGACAAGATTGGTTGGACATCAATAACGTCATCAAAAACATCTTTCAACAACTTG
The DNA here is from genome assembly GCA_022641835.1 of Petasospora fabianii. Classification (NCBI taxonomy): domain Eukaryota; kingdom Fungi; phylum Ascomycota; class Saccharomycetes; order Phaffomycetales; family Wickerhamomycetaceae; genus Petasospora; species Petasospora fabianii. Next base: position 35,424 of record CP048718.1, on the reverse strand, counting down.
ATGGCATCTTTAGAGACACCTGCAACAAGAATAGCCAACTTATGTCTTGTTTCAAAATCTCTTAGAGAATGACCTAAAGTCAGTGCTCCAGGGAGGTACTTAGTGTTCGTAAGAACTGTTATGAAAGCTGAAGTCATTTGTCTGTAGCTTTGTCTGATTGCTTCTACCTCTGATAAACCAAGTCTATAACTGATATAGCTCAAATCAAAGTAGACCTGCCCCTTCAACCCTCCTGATAAGCGATAAAATAGGAAATAAGTGCAGCCACTTTTATTTAGCGTGCCCCAGAAACAGTTAGGGGCAACACACACCAAAACAGTGTTACCCAATTAGGACACTTACCCGATTAGGCTGTTTACGCCCCCACACTTATGCATTTTATACCGTTATTTTGATTAATTAAGCGAATAGTTCTACTCTACTAATTCTACTGGTTATAGGTGATTAGTTATAAGTGATGAAAAAGTGTCATGTAATCCGATCCCGCTGATACACTGTACAATATTCAACAATTGTTCCTCTATTATATGAGATAGAGATTGTGTGTAGAAGAGGCATCAAGGATGATCATGGACGTTGTTTATAAGCTGTGGAACCATTAACAGCACCAGGAGCTGGAACACCATTTTGAGCAGACATTGGAACACCAGAGATGTGAGCAGAAGCACGTGCACTGCTGCTTGCATTCTCTTTCAATGTAGTCAATTGTTTAGATCTGAAATTTTCATAATGAACATAAGCCGTAGTTTCAATCAAATCTTGCAGATGAGTTCTTGTTAAGAAATCTCTCAAATAAACAAATTCAGATTGTTCAATATCTTCAACGTTAATAGTACCCCATCTAGTTCTTCTACCTTTAAACACTTGACCATCAATGGTAATATCTGTCTCTGAACCAATAACTGCAAATGGGATGATAGATTTGATACTGTTATTCAATTCTCTCTCTTCATCAAGCAAATCTTCAGAATCAAATGGATACAAGTTCAAATCGTGGAATTCAAATTCCTTTTGTAAAGTCTTTCTAAAAGTTTCACGTTCATCAAGTGTTAAAGTATCAGCCTTGGCAATAACAGGGATAACATTTGAAATTTCCGAAAGTTTCTTCAAAGCAATGATATCAAGAGCACGCAGACCAATGTTATTTGGTTGAATGAAATAAAGAACAGCATGAACACGCGTATCTTGAATATGTCTTTCACGAACTGCAGTCAATTCCTTACGCAAATACAACGAGTATTGCTCTTTGATGTATCTAACAATTGGTTCCCAACACTTATCATTGTTGATTTGGTCTCCAAAACCTGGAGTATCAATAACGTTAACGTTAAGACGAACGTTATTCTCCACTAGTTGATGACTAGAGACTGTGATCTCAGAGGTCTTTCCAATTGGTTCATTAGCTGATCTGCGTCCCTGGGAATCAACGAGATGGTTAGAGAACAAAGTGTTGATCAAGGTGGATTTCCCAAGACCCGAGTAACCAGCAACGAGGATGTTAAATTGGAATCCTTTCTTCAACAGACGGTGTTCGATCTGTGTAGTGATAGTATCGAAACCAACGTATGACTTTGGCTCAAGAATGTGTGGCTGTGCGAAGGACATATTGGATGTGTTCAAAATGTATATGGATGAGTGAGTGGGGTTTAACCTTCTATATCCTTAATAGTCACTAGACGTCCTCCCTGTTGTATCAGATCTTGGGATAAATGGAATAAATTCCACTTCAAAACGCGTCCGTGTCCCGTTTTTCTTGTTTTTGTGACGCGAAGGAAGGAGCCAAAAAAAACCCGTGTAGAAAATGACAGATACGCGCCTAAGTCCAGTCACGTGAGTAAGAACGTGACATTCATATCACGTGATATTTTTAACAAACAAAATTTTAATTTTAAATGATTACATAATCAAAAGATGTTTGGATGTGTTTTCGTCGAACAACTTTTTTTTGGACTCTTTAGTTAAAGGTCTCTCTCTCTATTCAAGGGATCATTATATTAAGAGATTAGACAACTACAACTGTCTCTCATTATTCAAATCACTATACACATACACAGGATGTCCCTTAGCATTAATCTTGGAAGACTCTCTGGTCTTGTACTTCCACGTTTGCCAGAGATCAAAGTAAGACTTAGTATACCAAACCCATTTGGATCTACAACTTCTACACCTTCTACACCATCTACACGAGTTTTATCTCCTGAATTGCAACAACGTTTACAAGATTATTTGGATAATAGATCAGTTGAAGAATCGTTTTTCATTGATAATGGATTACTTAAAGCTGTTCCAAAGAAGAAAGTTTCACATCAAAGAAAGAGAACTAAACAGTTAAAATCAACTTTGAAACAATTACCAATTTTGCATCATTTAAATCGTTGTCCATCATGTGGTCATACCAAAAGGGCAAACACTTTATGTATGCATTGTGTTTCACAGATTAAGAATGTTTGGAAAGAGGATTTACGTTTGAAGAATGGTGGTTCAGGAGATGTTATTGAACAAGAATTGGATCCAATTGATAAAAAGATCTTATATCCAGGAAAGAAACAAAGTGAATATGAAGAAGCTTTAGAGAAGAAGGATTACATTGATCGTCGTACCAGAACTCTTCCAATCTCTAGAAAGTGAGGGCTCAAAAAGAGAGACATTGGTAAGATCTGACTGTACATAAAACTTATGGGCCCTGCCAATTTACGCATTTGATATGAAGTTAGTGAGAAAAATGTAGATTATTAAACAGACAATTAGTAAGAGAAAAAACACAACCTTCTATGGCATCAAGCTTGTGTAATCATATTACATGAGAATGCAACACTTTGAAGAAGTGGATTGCTTTTCAGTCTCAGCAGTTGTAGACTGTGCCTTTCTAGTCTCTTTCTTTGGAGTAGTGGAAGACTTGTTGGTAGCGGCGGCAGCGGTACCAGTGGTAGTACCAGTGGTAGTACCAGTGGAAGAAGTACCAAACTTCTTAACCTTATTATAGAAATAAGAACCTTGCTCTGTAGCAACTTTCAATTCTAATTCAGAAGCTTGTCTTGAACCATCGCCACCTGCAAAGACACCAGAACCCCAAGGAGAACCACCATGTGGTTCTTCCAAATTGGTTAAAAGTGGGAAAACTGCACCATAACCCAATGGGATATAAATCATACCATGATGAGTGAAAGAAGAGAGAGAGTTTCTAATTGTAGCTTCTTGACCACCACCTGGAGTACCAGTAGAGACAAATAAACCATATGGTTTACCAGCAAGATCACCAGAAGCCCAAAGACCACCGGTAGAATCCCAAAATGAAGAGAATTGAGATGGTAAAGTACCATATCTTGTTGGGAACCCAAAGAGGAAGGCATCATACTCCTTAAGAGTCTCTAAAGTAGCAATTGGAATATCAGCTGGTTTAGCAGGAGCATGAATCAAGGCAAGAACTTCATCTGTAAGAGTCTCTGGAATTTGAAAGATATCAGCTGAACCGCCCTGAGAAACAACACCTTGTTGAATAGCTTTAGCTAAAGTGGTGACGTGACCATAAGTTGAGTATTGAATGATAGCGATTTTAACCATTTTGCTTGACCTTTATCCAATAAACTGATAGAAGGAAAGGATGACAACAGATAACAATTGATCTCTTTTGTAATGATCTCTTAACTTAAGTGGCAAATTGATGAATAAGTTGTTGTCTCAGTTCTTATGTTTGTCATCGTAGCGTAAGCGCGCGGCTAATTACTTAACTAAAGAAAAATGCACGTTGCCTTAGTAAACATTTGTAAACATTACATATGATGATTCGCGATTACTATATTGACATTCTTATATATAAATAGTTGTTGTACTAGACACTTGGATACTTTGATACTTAGAGAGTTAGACATACACAAACACACACACACACACATACACACAAACTACAAAATGGCTCTTAAGGTTGCTATTATCATTTACTCTATGTATGGCCACGTTGCCACATTGGCCGAAGCTGAGAAGGCTGGTGTTGAGAAGGCTGGTGGTGAAGCTACTATCTTCCAAGTTCCAGAGACTTTGTCTGAAGATGTTCTTGCTAAGATGTACGCTCCAGCTAAACCAGATTACCCAATTGCCACTTTAGAGACTTTGGAATCCTTTGATGCCTTCTTGTTTGGTATCCCAACTAGATATGGTAACTTCCCAGCTCAATGGAAGGCCTTCTGGGATGCTACTGGTGGTCTTTGGGCTAAAGGTGCCCTTCAAGGTAAGATTGCTGGTGTCTTTGTCTCTACTGGTACTCCAGGTGGTGGTCAAGAAGTTACCGTTCTTAACTCTCTTTCTGTTTTGGCTCACCATGGTATCATTTACGTTCCATTGGGTTACAAGAACAACTTTGCCGAACTTGCTAACTTGACCGAGGTTCACGGTGGTTCTCCATGGGGTGCTGGTTCCTTTGCTGGTGGTGACGGTTCTAGACAACCATCTGAATTGGAATTGAAGGTTGCCACTATCCAAGGTGAGTCTTTCTACCTTACTGCTCAGAAGTTCTAAGTTTTAAGTTCTAAGCTAGTTCATTAGCACTATGAGTTTATTTAGAGACATTAGTCTATTACAAGAAAATCCTATAACTTTATCAGTGTAGTTTATAATCAGTTATATAAGCAATGTATTGCTTATGCTCATATATCGCGATTACTCGACAAGCAATGTTTTCATCTTAACTTCATCTACTACCCGGCTTTAACAACTTGCTAACTATCTACTAACTATTTACAAAAGAGAACATAATGAGCAACATCCTCGATCAAATCCTTGTGGAAGATGTATGTGTTCTTCATACTACTCTCTTAAGACTAAGCTTAATACTAACACACCATACAGATTGCAAAGTATTGTCCTCAAAAATTTGTTTCATACCAACAATGCATCGCTGCCAATAGAGAAAACCCAATGTCATGTCTACCTTACCAACAAGAATTAGCACATTGTATTAGAACTGAGTATGTTTCTTCTCTTTTCATTTATATGTCTTCAATACTAACAATCTACAGTGTACCAGCTTTCCAAAAGATCATTGGTGAATGTGGTCCATTACTTCAAGAATATCAACAATGTTTACAAAAAAACATTAAAGATCAAACAAAATGTTCTACTTTACTTAAACAAATTAGAGAATGTGCCAGTGGATGTGTTAATCTTAATGATGATCCAGTTAATAAGTTGTCAACGAGGTAGGGTAATAGAGATACAAATGAACAGATGAATCTACACAACTACCTCAAAAGATAGTAAAGAATGAACAAATAATGAATAAAACAATATAGAGGTACAAACAATATAGATGTATAAACAGTAGAAAGCTACAAACAAATACTATAAGAAACAACTGCTCTATAGATAGAAAGTGCCTATGCCATAACTTTCAACTTATAAGCCCTAATCACTATCATAAAACTTCTGATAACCTCTATAAGCCTTAAACCATTAATTCATTGATATTAGCAGGTAATCAAATAACCTTTTAACAATACTTATAGCACATACAAACACTCTCATAACATATATAGAGAGAGGTATATATATACACCCGGACACCACACACACACTTTTTAGTGCTGTTTATTTCATTTACCCAGTGGACTGATAAGCTCGATATTTGGCCCCACGCGACAAGTTATAACCTCGGTCCCTCGGTCACACTCACACAAACAGACCCACAGATACACTGATACACAGAGACAACACAGAGATAGACCACCCAGGATGGCTACTGTCCCGAAGTTGACGTTATCACCGACTAGTGATTCACGTACAAGTTCTCGTAACTTGTCAAGAGCACAATCGCCCATCGCAAGCAGTATAATTTCTCAAACTTCTGGTCCTCATGGTCATCATGAAAGAGATGTTAGTTATAATTATCTTGTTTATCGTCATATAAGTGTTGATATTGGTAATTCCTCGGGGAAACTTGATAAGAAACAGTGGAAGTCAATTGTCTCTTTTGATACAGTGGTTCAAGATACTGATGGACTTGGTCGTTCTAGATCAAGATCAAGATCAAGATCTAGAGCTAGATCTTCATCAAGGTCTAGAGCTAGATCATCATCACGTTCAAGGTCCCTCGAGAGAGGATACTTAAGTGCAGGTGATCTTACAACTAATGAACAGCAATTTCAACATCAACAACATCCACAATTGCTTGATGATGATGATGATGCTCCAATACCAATTGCCCTTTCGAAAAAGATCAACTTGATGGATGGTTTGAAAAGAAGAATCCATTTGGATGTTAATGAAGATGGTGCAAGACAAGATTATCCAACATCTGCAGCGTTTGATGGTAATGCCTTTACATTAAGATTACAACATAAGGGTCAAAATCAGGTAAAATCGGATCTTAAACCTCGACATTCAAGATGGCTTGTTTATTTGACGGGGAGAATGCATACATGGGTTGGACTAGATTATGTTGTTGATAAATTGTTACAAGATGGTGATGAACTTATTATCGTCTCGAGAGTGCCCAAGATGTTTCTTGATGAATATGATTATGATGAGACTGAGGCTATGTTTAAGGAAACTGTTGAGAGAATTGCAGATTACGTTCACAATATCTGTAATCCAAAGCTAAGTTTCAAGTTGAATATTGATATTTTCATTCATGAACATACAAAGAAGACATTAGCAGAGACTATTGCCATTTATGAACCTCATTTACTCGTTGTTGTTAACAAACCAAATTCAAGATTCTTGGAACCATCATCATGGAACATGACTTCAAGATTATCACATAAAATTCTCAAGGATTTTGCCATTCCAGTTATCATTGTACCAGCATTGACTACTAATGAGTATGAATTGGAATTTTTCGAAAAAATTTGTAAAGAGAAAGGATGGAAATTGGAGATTGAGATTGATGATAAGAAAGCTGTGTTACCAGATTCGAAATTGGAAAAGATGTTAAGGACAAGACTTCAAGAGTTGAAACAAGATAGATCTCAGGTTAGTCTTGAATCTTTATCAAGAAAGCATACACATGGATCCATGAGTACTCAAAGTAATGAGAATGATGATGATGATGATGACAACTCCATATCATCAGACAGTGAATCCATTGATTCAGTTAGTGATGATCCATTTATTGAATTGACTGAACTTGTTAAGATGAAAAGAGGTGAATTAAGAAGTTATTTTGAAGATGTTCGTCAAAAACCAATGAAAAAGGGAATATTTGAAGATAATCTCCTGAAGGTGAGTGATGCAATTGCTGATGTTGCAGCCAAGATGAAAGAAGCTTCAGAGAATGGAGATGTAACAGAACTTGTTCGTTCTATAACTGGTATGCCACAATTATCCAAGACTAAATCTATGTTGGATGTTATTGAACCTTCAAGAGATCCAATTAATAAGATTAAAAACCAATTGAGTCATTCTACTACAAATTCACCATTGATGACACCAACACCACCACAACCATCAAGTTTAAAATGGAATTTAGATCTACCTGATAGATCTAAAGTCTCAGTTAACAGTACAAATTCTGACCTAAGACGTATTAAGTCAAATGCAAGTAATAATGGATCATCACCAAGTCCAGGTTCTCGTTCTCCATTCCATAACAATCTACAGGCATCTGTATCTCATGATACTGGAACTACACAGAGAAGAGCTAAACTACACAAGTCAAAGAGTGAATCTGTTGTTCCTACAAATTTTAATAGTCGTGGCTCAAAGAAGTTTTCATTGAAGTCATTGTTTGGTAAGAAGTGAGCCTTGTGTATATATGGCAATGAACATGTAGTTCTATACATAAATATGTGGAGTAAGTAAACTAAGTAACCATCGGATCAGTTGTATCCGAAGTACCGAGATTCAGGGGAAGGAACCGAGAGAAAAAATTTAATCACGTGACATTCTTACCCCTTCATATAAAAAAAGCGCGAAATTAAACTTTCCTTCTCCATAATTCTCCGGGGGCAAAACTTCTCCACATTTTCTCTTTAATCTTGTATTGACTTGGTTTTGTTTTATCTTGTTTATCTGTTCACTCCTATAATCTCTCCTATAATCTTAGGATATTTCCCACACAAATCATACATTCATCTGTGATATACCTACACATCCCACACCCCCACATATCCCTCGACAAACCCCACACGTATACATATACTCCCCCACACGTATACAGGTACAACCCCCGCACAACTCAGAGAGAGAGAGATCATACAATGCTTAGAAGAACACTTTTCAGATCTGTTAGAAACTATGCTACAGTTAGTACCACTGGTACCACTACAGCTGCAACAGCTGCAACACCTGTGACTGCAACAGTGGTTCCAGTTAAACGCGTTGGTGCGTTCCGTGGTGGACTTTTGGGATTCTTTACTGGTGTTTCAGTTACAACTGCTGTTGTGTATTTTTATGTACTTGAAGAGTACAAAAATAGTAGCAATGTTATTATTAAGGATGTTGTTGGTTTGACAAAGTCTATCAGAATACTTGAAGAACATGTTAAAGTACTTGAACAGAAACAAGTTGATTCAAAGTGATGTCTTCTTATACTTCCCCCTTATCCCTTCCTTTCCGGTTGTCTCTTAAACCTCATACATATTCCATCTATTTATTGTAACATTTAAGTGTATTATTAAATGTAGTTGAATGACTTAATGCTATCTTAACTATATCAATAAGAGTTTAAACACATCTCCTAAAACTGTTTCTTCAATCTCAACGGCCAACTCGGAGTGGAAAGGAGTAATGATGTCCGGGAAAAATGGATGACTAATAAACCTAGACACCATTTTATGTTATTAAAAAAAAAAAAAAAAAAAAAATGTTTGTATTTTTCGCGAATTCTTAAAAAACCTTTGTTTTCCGGACAATCGAGTCACCAAAACAAATGTTGAACAAAGCTTTTAGCTTGAACAGTTTACACAGCGGCTAGACATCTTTCCCACGGCGGCTAGATGACTGGACCAGATAATCATCATATAATGAGTTCTAATAACCGCAGGCCCTCCATGGCTGAAAGACGTTCATCAGTTTCACATGAATCCGGCGGCACTCATCCACAGAGACGACCATCAGTTGTGCCGCATTTAGCTGGTTTAGAGAAACCAATCCCAGAATCTATTCCTGATCAATTTGATGTTGTTATTGCTGGAACGGGACTTGCTGAATCGGTTCTTGCTGCTGCTTTAGCATGGCAGGGCACTAATGTGCTTCACATAGATGCTAATTCATACTATGGTGACAGTACCGCCACACTTACCATTGATCAATTAAAGCAATGGGTTCAAAATGTTAATTCGAATAAAGTTCAAGGTTATAAAGATGCATTGCTTTATATCCCTAGTGGTAACGAACTCAGTGCTCGTGATTTTGGTATTGATCTCACTCCAAATATTCTCTTTTGCAAATCAGATCTTCTATCATTACTCATAAAGTCAAGAGTTTACAAATACCTTGAGTTTCAACCATTAAGCTCTTTCCATTTCTACGAGAATGATAATTTTGAAAAAATGACATCTACAAAGCAAGACATCTTCACAAACCAAACACTTTCACTAGTGACAAAGAGATCTCTTATGAAATTCATCAAATTTGCCCTAGATTGGGAAGCTCATCCAGAGATTTGGGAACCTTATAAGAAGAAATCTATAGAAACATTCCTTTCGGAACATTTCAAACTTGAAAAGACTCAAATCTTTGAACTTATCTTCTCGATCGGACTTTGCAACAATAACGAAATTCAAACTCCAGAGGCACTCTTAAGAATTAAGAGATACCTCGTATCATTTGACGTTTATGGAAACTTCCCAGTAATGTATTCCAAATATGGTGGTGCAGGTGAAATATCTCAAGGTTTCTGTCGCAGTGCAGCAGTTGCAGGTACAACTTACAAGCTGAACACTAGATTAGTCTCTTTTGATCCAAAGACCAAGATTGCACAACTTTCAGATGATTCCAAGATTCATGTTAATGAACAAATCATCATTTCACCTTCTCAAGCTCCAACGGGGTCCAAATTTAAACCAAAGCAACAATACCAGATTCAAAGACTCACTGCTGTTGTCAAGAAAGAATGTACACAATGGTTCCAAGATGGTGAATCCGCTGCTATTGTCGTTTTCCCAACGGGGTCCCTAGATTCAAACAACAAACATGCAGTACAAGCAATCATTATGGGTGATGGTACAGGTATCACCGCTAAAGGGACATGTGTCTGGTATATGAGTACCATTGAAACAGGTGATCAAGGTCGTAAGGATTTGGAGGCCGCTTTACAAAATATGGAGAATTCTATCCTTAGAGAAAGTTCTGATCTTGACACTCAGGACTTTTTGGATGATACACATACAGGGGCCCTAAACTCTGTCAAACTTGGTCAATCTTTTAGAGATTTCGTTCCAAAGGAAAAAATTCAATATTTGTTGAAATTCTACTATGTTCAAATGACAAGTATCCCACATGCTGGTGTTGTTGTCCCAGAACAATACAGAAAGAACTCAATCTATGTCGAAGAAGACGTTGATGCTCCTGATAGAGGTGTAATTTACTCTTCTTTACCATCAAGTGAAATCTCTTATGATGGTGTCATTACAGCTGCCAAGGTTCTCTATGAGAAAATTGTCGGTTCAGATGATGATTTCTTTGATGTTGATTTTGAAGATGATGAAGATGATTCATCAATCAGTGCTGCAAACCTTGATTCAGCAATTGCTGACTCTGGTGCTGGTCCCGTGGAGTTTGCAGATGATATGGAGTTGTGATTGTTGCGTTTGCTTTGATAAATTTTTGATGTAAATATGGGTTTGAGACCTTGCTATATTGTTTCCTTTCTTTCTTTCTTCTGCCCCCTCTTATAGCTATACTCTTTTAATTGTGCTATTGCTGATATTCTCTTTTCTGATCTGGTTTGGTTTATAGTTGGGTCATTGATACACTAATACTTATAAGTTCATTTGTAGCTCACGAACCGATGTTGTGAGACGTTGTTGCATATTAAAGAAATGCTACATCAAATCCAAGATTCATAACATATATGCAGAGTTGTTAATGATTCTTTATCCTTGGTGCACCTTCATTCTCTGCCAATGCTCTAATAAAGATCTTAGATCTCATTGGAGAAGAAGCACTATCTATCGAGGGAGCAGTTTTGAAAGAGTCATCACTTGTAGCAATAGCAATGATTGTCTGTCCATCTTTATCATCAAAATCCAAAGATACAACACTTTGATCCAATTTAGAGTATTGTCGAAGTCTCTTCTTGGATTGATGATCCCAAAGACAGACATGACCATCAGCACCTGCTGTAAAGAGAGTTCCATAACTGCTATGGAACGTTAAAGAATTAACCGGTGAGACGAGATCCATATCACTGGCAGCGAGTCTATGACATTTGAAAGCGTATTTCCTTGATTGTGACGTTTCTGATGGATCAAAATATTCAATAGCGACTCGACCTTCAATGGAACTTTGAGCGTATCCTTCTCCATTAGGCATACACTTAAGATCCTTTGTTTGGTATTTGAGTCCACTTTCTCGGATTTGAAGAGGTTCCAAACTATTTCGTACGTCATAGACATGAACAAGTCGATTAGACATTGCAACGACGAGTTTATCTCCATTGGGCGTTGAATCCATAGCGAATATTTTACCCGGTAGATTTGTCACTGTCTGGGTGGTTGAACCTGTACGTGAATCGATGTATTGTATTGATCGATCCCATGAACCAGACACTAGAAGAGATGATGATGTTGATCCCAATGATACAAGCGATTGGACACCTAGTTTGTGCTTATGACCAATGTCATTAAGTGAACGGTTCTCCATATCGATTTCAGAGATGGCTCCAGATGTAGAGGCGATAAACGCCTTACGACCTCCTTGTCCCCAACAAACTGATGTAACTGGTGAATCACATTGTACACGAGCAAGTGGAGGTCTTGGTGACTCGAGAGACTCCGTAGATGTAGAGTAAAGCGTCACGGATCCATCCCAAGAACCAGCTAGTAGTTGAGGGTACGCGGGGGAGAAGCGTACAGAGGAAACAATGTCTCTGGGTGATTCCGGTAACTCGACTGTGTGTGTTAGTAAGAGCTCACATATGGTAAATCATTATTAACGTACTAATCCTGGACATGCTAAAGCAAAATTCTATTATCTGGGATATGAAGATGAATAGAGATAAAAGATAAACATAATAGACACTTTACGCGTCGAAAGGTAAACAAGATGGGATTGTCGCGAACATGTTCGATTCGCGAATGAAATTCAACCGAGGTTCAAATTTCCCCGCGCAATGTTTTAAGGCCCTTCTCTATTTCTCTTTCTCGGTTAATAGTTTATACTAAACATCTGCTATTTAGGCTTTGCTTTGCACTACGGATTACACGGAGTTGTCTCTTAAGTGATCCCCACTGAACCATTTGCCTTGTCCCATCTTGAACAAGTTCGACTCATTGATAACCCCCAAGACACAGAGTGACACCCAACAGAGCTCATCGCATTAACCCTGCAACTACTCTCGGGTAATGGACGTTTCAAGCTTTCTTAAGTGGGAAGAACGATACAATGGATGCCTCTAAACGTAATTCGCAATCTAACCTCGCGCTTTCATTTGTTCAGGACAACATTTCTTCTTTCTTTGGTACCCAAAATGGTAATGGCAATGGTAATGATAGTTCAGACTCTTTAGTACCTCAAGCGAGTGCCACTTCTAAGAAGTCATCCAACGACTCAGCTTCGATCAATTCACAAGAAGTTCGTACACCTACTACAACAATGACATCATCATTCTCCTCTTTTAAGCAGAAACAACAATCTCAACTCACAGATATCTTTGTTGAGAAACTGCTTGCCATGGCTCTACCACCAAATACTGAATTGGGAGCAAACGTTATCGAAGGTAGAGTCCAAGCTGGAAAGACACGGCCACAACTCTCTGTTCCAATTATGTCAAAGAACTTCATTCAACTCAATTCAAGATTATCATTCCCTTTTGAAATGATTGATCATATCATTCGCTTCTTCACATGGGAAAACCCAACATTAACACTAACAATCCTAACACTCTATACACACGTTGTGCTTAAGCCATTACCGACACTCATGTCATTCCCTTTCTTCTTCATCTTACTATACATAATGACACCAGCATACACTAATAAGCACATTCCAGATCAACATACAGTATTAGGTAAGAATAATCCAGTGCTTGCTAATGGACCAGACTTGAAGAATCCGAATATCCCGACCCCAGCTTCAGAGTTCTCGAAGGAGTTCTTACTTAACTTGACCGATTTACAGAACCATATGGTCTTATATGTCTATGGATGGGACGTTGTTGTTCATCTTTTGAGTAAATTTGCCTATTTCACAGATGAAGCTGTGTCACCTTTTTACTTCTTGTCTCTATTGATCATTGGCCTGGTGAGTGTTTCATTTGGTGATTTGATCTTCCCATTGATACCTATCAAATTCATCTTGATTACAACTGGATGGGCAGCTACAGTGGTATTTCATCCATATTTCTATGATTATGTGTTCAATATGGTTTACTCTGAAGAGACGAGGTATTACATCTTGGGTAAGACAAATAAAGTTGAGGATATCCTTCATAAGCATTTTGATCTTGAAGAACCACCGGAGCAAAAAGAGGTTGAAATATTTGAAATTCATCAGTTCAACAAGTCTGCAAAAGAGTGGCACCTCGTTTTCTTTTTAAATGATGATTTCACAAAGATTTCTCCCTTGAGATTGAGTTATGATGAACATTCCCCAATTGGAAGTTTGAACAAGTCATCGATTAAGCCACCTAAGGATTGGGAATTTATCACTGATGAAGATTGGAAGATTGATTTATATCCTGATAGTTGGGTAAAGAGTCATTTACTCGAAGGTGTTGTTAGAATCGATAACGAAACTAAATGGGTATATGACTTGGCTGATGATGATAATGGATATCAACCACAATTTAGAAGAAGAAGATGGACAAGGGTAGTAACAAGACATTCTGATATCCTGGATGGGAAATCTGCAGTGACTACCCCGAAGAAGAAAAGAACAGGATCTGGTGGTAGCATTGAAGAACATTGACACTTTTATTTAACGTTTAGATTATGATATATGACTTAACATGAACATTCCTTTCATTACATTTTCATAAACTCATCAAGACTAAGTAAACTTGATTTTTGCTTCTCTTTAGCCTCTGCTTCTTTCTTCCCACTTAAAAGATTAGATAGATTGTTCTTCTTTCTCTTCTTAGCTCTTTCCTTAGCCTTATTAGCCTTTTCCTTTTCTTTATCCATGGGACTCTCCTGTTTCCACTCAGCAACAAACTTCTCTTTCTTGGGAACATAATCTTCAACATCCTTGGGGGAATTTGGTACTTTAACATCATGATCTGTGACACCATCACAGGAGAAACAAGTCATCCTTAGTACTCGACTGCGGGGCTTCCAATCATTGGTTTGCTTCTTTTGGTTCTTCTTTTGATTCTTCTTTCTTTTCGAATACACAATTCTCATGCTCATGTTGAAACCTGAGATTAAACAGGCATTGCAATGCGAACAGAATTTCGTTCCTTGAGAGATCTGAGTCGGTAGTGTTAAGCCTTTCTTGGAAAAGGTCTTGATCATCTTGAGTGTATAGGCGGAGCTAAGCTCAGGTACTTCGGGCGTAGCATGTGATAGGTCATAAAGGTGACGCAGATGCTTAGTATTTGTATTCTCCATGATAATCTGAATGATGGTATAGATAAACAAACAATAGATAAAGATAAGAAGAAAGGACTAGTATAAGGGAAGAGAGTTCTGAGTCTCTTTTCTGGAGAGTGGCCCTGCCAATTAGTGTGTCCCCTTTACCAAATACGCGAACCTTCCGCGAACTTGTCGTAGGCGCGAAAACGTAAACAAACCCAAAAGAAAAAGTAAACAAACAATTTGTTTATGATCCGCCGCCTTTTGCTCTTTCTTAAGAAAGGTTCCTTATTTGCCGGTGAACTTCGTTATCTTGTCAAAAAACACTTTTGAGTGTACACTCATCTGCATACACAAACACAGGGACACACACACACACATAGTCCAACTCTTTACGCTCGCTCAACGCGTTTCTGTCCACAGGCCAGCGCCTCATTGAACCTGAAACCCGTTTGTTTACGTATCGCAATCAAGGGCGGTAACGATTTTTACCACACTTCCACCCCAACTCTTCGCCAATCTGGTCTTCTCTTTAGATATATCCTTCATCTGCTAAAGAATCTTATTCAAGCATGAACAACGAGAACCAGTTGGGAGCAACCAATCCTAACCAGTCGTCCGAATACGAGTCTTGGGTCAACAGTCTTGGTTCAATCCAAGATGGTCTCTTCCAAAACACACCAATGACAAGTCATATCTTGCAACACAGTCCATTCAATCTGTCACAGCAACAGGGAATTAATGGCTCCAGCGCTGTTCTTGGCCAGCAATCCCTCCAATCACAACTTCAGGATGTTGATCTTTATTGTAACTCTCCGGAGAGATTCTACAGAGAGATCATCAACGAGTCACCGATACTCTCTCGTACACCACAGGTTGGACGCACTCCACTCAGAAATTTGCAGAATATGAACTTTAGTACACCTCTTATCTTGAAGGGTACTGATGCTTTCTTTTATGGTAGCGCCACTAAGGCACAAACACCATTGAAGCACTTACAGTTCAACTCTAACCAAATCTTCCAAACTCCACACGATGAAGATAAGGAAAACAGCAATGACAGAAACACTCAACTCAACTCATCACCAACTACAATCAAGATGGGTTCATCTGCAGTGAAGCCTGAAGAGCAACAAAACACTATGAAAATTATCCCTCCTTCTCCTACCCCTGGATCTAAGATTCCATCTACAGATTTTTCAAAGAAGAACAATGGTAGTAACAACAACAGCAACAACAATAATGGTAATAACTCTACTGCTCCGGTACCGAAGATGGGCTGCTTCAAGAAGACCCCAGAGCCTGAGACCAAGACTACTTCGTGGCCAACTACGAACTCAAACTTTCAAATCATTATGACCGACGTCAACTCGTTTGCCAACAACACTAAGCCAAAGAGAAAGAAAAGACTTCAAAGATCATCCACTGTTACATCAACAACGGGAAAGACCATCACAAAGAAGTCATCTCTTAAGAGAACATTGTCGCAACCACCAACTAAGCTTGAAAAAGCTATATCAACACCATTGTCCCATTGTGATACCAGTGACGCATCTATTGGGTCTACACCGCTTCAAAGTCAGAAACAACAGCCAATAACATTCCCACAACAACAGACTTCATCATCTTCGTCACAACAACAGTACCAGAGCGATTCATCGCAGTACTCACAGCCAGGATCGGTCCAAATGGGTAATTTAACACCACAAGCAGCTCCACCACCGACTCAATCGTTCCAACAACAACAACAGCAGCAACCACAGTTGTCACCACAGATAACTAACCCGCTTGGCCAAACACCACAACAGATGCTTTTCCTTCAACAATCACAGAGTCCTTATAACCCATTGAGATCAATTGTTCCACAACAGCAGCAACCTCATCAGAAAGAGATACAAAAACAAACAACAAGACCTGTACAGAATGGGAGCGCTCATGGTGGACAAGTTAATGTGGGAAATGTTTATGATAATAACGTGTTGGCAGATAGTGATAACATCTTGAACAGTTATTATTGATGATTGGGGGTGATGTGTTTTTTGTAAGAAGTTGGTTTTTTGATGGACATTATAGTTTTTTTTTTTTTTTTGTTTTGTTTCTTTGTTGTTTTTCTTCATTTTCTTTGGTTTTGATCTACTGTTTTGCTTGAGGTTTTATCGTTTATTGGGGTTTCATATCGGGGTTGTTTTTTTCTTCTCTACATACATGTTTACCACGCTCAATTGGCCTGTATTGAGGACAATGTGTGTTTGATCACAGAATATAATCCTGCATCTATTAAATCGAACTCCGGGGCAGCGCAGATGCTCTACAAACTTGATTATCTCTATGCTTCGAACTGGCCGATAACTGAAGCGAGCAGTGGTGGTGGTGATCCTGGGCACCTGGAGTATGGTGTTCTAATATGATGTATCTTTCACATGATTATGCAAAAGATCTAAACATTCCCCTATCAGTAAAGAGTGTAACATATCGCATGTTTCCATTGTATCCTACTTTGATCTACTTCCCACGTGTTAACAATACTCTGCATTGTTTAGCTCAACACCTGGAACTTGCACTTGAACGCAGATGCAACGCATAGGCGATCTCAATCTATTAACGGGATCTCAATAAGATCAACGTTTCATCAAGAATTGACCATTCAGCCAATCAGAAAAACGAAGATGGGGGTGGGTTGGGGGGGAACCACTGGAAATTTCAACTTCTCGGCATGTTGAAGAGATGATCCCATGGCCACGGACGCATCTCCCTGGTACATGATCAAGCTGTTACACACTGGAGATGCATGCTGGACTATAATGATCATATAAAAGAGACAAATGTGTTCTTTTGGTTCGCTTAGCCTTTAAGAATCCAGATATTGGCACGTCATCATCTGATTCACGATAATGAGACTCTCAATCTCCCTGCTCCACAGCATCGCAGCAATAACAACAGTAACCAAGTTGGTCCTTGCCGATGGTGCTTTCAACGTGCTCACTTTCAACGTTGCTGGTCTACCAGAGATCCTCCAGAACAACGATGAACCTTTAGATAAGACCACTGCTACAACCAACATTGGTAAGATCTTCTCCGAGCTTAAGGACGATCTCGACATCATCCACGTTCAGGAGGACTTCAACTACCATGCTACCCTGTACGAATATGATAATCATCCCTACAGAACAGCCACATCTGGAGGTGTTCCATTCGGATCTGGTCTTAACACTTTGTCAAACTACGATTGGATTAACTTCGAGAGAGTCAAGTGGAATACATGTTCCGATGCCTCTGAGTTTGACTGTTTCACTCCCAAGGGTTTCACACACATGAAGATCAAGCTCGAGACTGGAGTCTACATCAACTTTATTAATTTGCATGCTGATGCTGGTACCGAACCTGGTGATGAGTCTGCTAGAAACTCCAACCTACAGCAAATAGCCGATTGGATTGATGCCTCTGCCTACGGCGAGGCTGTCATTATCTTTGGTGACACCAACTGTCGTTACACCAGAACAGAAGATAACATTGCCGTCTTCACCACTCAGAACAATATGACTGATGTCTGGGTGGAGCTTGAAATGGACGGTGTTCCTCCTCCTAAAGGAGATGATGCGCTGCTCTGTGACTTGCCGTCCACATCCTTGAAGTGTGAGATCGTCGATAAGGTCTTCTACAGAAGCTCTAAGGCAATTGAGCTCATCGCTACTCAGTTTGACTACGCTGGTGACTTGTTCACCTATGATGGAAATCAATTGTCTGACCATAACCCAATCCTGGTCAACTTCACATACACACTCAGTGATGACTATAAGACCACTGACATCGTCGGTAGTGATAATGGTGTATACTTCAATGACATCACCTCCATCGGCACCGGTACCAAAACTTCCAAGATCACACTCAGAGGTGATCAGAGAGTTGACAATGTTGGATTAACACTCAATGATGGCACTGTGTTTGCTCATGGAGGCGATGGTGGTAACGAGTACACCCTTGCTCTTGCAGATAACGAATACTGGACATATGCGAAGGTATGTACTGGCACCGAAGGCACATTACGTATCTTCTACCTTGAAGTCGAAACCTCTACTGGAAACACAATCTCTGCTGGTACCGAGACTGATACATGTTACGAATACAAAGCTGAATCTGGATACCAAATTGCTGGTTTCTACGGTCAGTCAGCCGATGAAGTTGATCAGCTTGGTTTCATCTACATAAAGCAATAAGTGAAAAGGGGATTGGGGGTATCTCGTCAATTATTAATTAAATCATATTTTTAAAGTATATACACATTACTCTGATTGTTCATACTCATTCACCAATCCACTCAAGTACTCTCACGATCTCACCATGAATCTCCTTAGTTGATGATCTGATATTTGAGTTTCTCTCCAGGTCAGCAAGAATAGAATCCCACAATTGGAACTTCTTAGAGTTAGTCATAGTAGACAAAAGCTCATCACGAAGTTGAATAGCGCTCAAGTATCTGTTGGTCAACCCTGTTGTGTCCTTGATGGAGTTCTGTTGCTGCTTTTGAAGTTTAGTGATGATGACACCCGAAATTTCCCTCACTTTACTCAATCTCTCACCACGCTTCAAGTATGCATAGTAAGCTGCACCAATGGCAACGAAAACCGAAGTAAAAATCAAGATGTAGTACTTGTTTGCCGCAAATCTCTCATAGATCTCTTTCTTGAACTTACATGAGATGCTCAATTTAAGTTGTGAAGTCGATCTGAAAATGACCTTTCGACGTTGCTCTTGTGGAAGATCTGTCTCCTCCTCATCCTCATCGGAGGGAACGTCGTCTGTGGTTGATCCTGAACTGTCAGATCTGGCAATGTGTACCTGGTGTCGAGTGTTAGTAATGCTGTTATAAGAAGTGTGAGGGGAAACGACTTGCCTTACCGTAATCTCTGGATCATTCTCAAGGTCCTTTAGCACCTTCTCCCAAAGAGCGTTAAATTCGGAGTCACTAATAGTGTTTTTCTTAGATCTGTAGAAGAAATCGTAAAGCTCATCAGAGCTGATACCAACTTCGAGGTCCTCGCCATCACCGCACTTGTATCCAGCGTTTCTGGTTCTCAAAAGATCCAAACTCTTGGAGACAACTTCATTGATGATGTTCTCCTTCTCCTGATCTTTCAAGCAATAGTCAGATAATGGCAAGAGTCCATAGAGCTTGTACCACGGCTCATGAGCAATATAATCCTGCTTACACTTAATCTTCATGCTTGGGAGACAGATGGCATTGTCAGGACATGGCAAGCATTCCGGTTTGACAGAGTCCAAAAAGTCCTGGGCAGCATTCAAGTATACGTTGTCAGTGTTTGGGAAAGTTGGCTGATATATCTCGCTACCGCAGTATCCGACAAGAACACGCTGCTCACGGTACCAGAGACCAAAGACAACAACGGACACAAACCCTAAGAAGATCGTCGTCTGCTTCACAAAGTCAAAGAGACCATACCATGTGAACAATGGTTCCCTCTTATCGAGAGCTTCAGCAGCTTCAACTTCTTCAGTAGTGAACACTTCATTGACTAGCCTAGTGGCGTCTTCAGCCTCTCTCAAGACGGTGTCATTAGCTGAGTCAATCTCATTTTGGAGGTTTAACAAACTAGAGTCTTCACCACCGTTCATGGTACTGTTGACCCTGGATGTTTCTTTGTCTTCATCATCTTCCTCATCAGAATCTAGCAGTTCATGATCAACGACTTTTTCATCGGACACTGGGTCCTCTGTTTTCTTCTCAGGCGTAAATGTGGATGAAAGTCTGGAACTGATCGACTTGGCAAAATCAGTACTGACCTTAAACTGAGAGAAATCTGGAACCAAAGATCTTCTAGTGACGGAGGGCGTTTTGGAAGGTGTCGTCTGTGGAGGTGGTGAGCTTGCAAGTGTGATGCGACTAGCGTTACCATCATTTGGTGTTATGAATGTCTCTGCCTCCTCTGCCTGAAGTTTCCTCACGACAGGTGTCTTCTTCGTGGTTCTTGATTTTGGAGCTTCTTGTTTTGGTGATGATGGTGGATAATTCTTGAGGCTCGTATCAGTTGGAAGAGGTGGATCACTTGGAAGGGAATCAAAGATGCCATGACCCTTTCCCAGGTCAGGAGAAGATGCTTCAAACTTGGAGATCTCAAGCGCCTTTTTGGATGGTGACTTTGTGTGTTTCTCCTGAGTTGGAGAAGACGAGAATGCAGTCTTTCTAATTGGTTTGACACTGGTCTTCTTCACAGACTTGACTGGTGATTCAACAGCAGAACGCTTCTTTGGAATGACCTTCTTAGCCTTAGCCAGTGGTGGGGATGATGGCATTGGTGATTGGAAAACATTTTCGTGAGAGAACGAAGCATCTCTGTCCGTCTTCTTCAGTGCTGATTTCTTGACAAAAGGCTCTTTTTTCACATCAGAGTCAGAGTCAGAGTCGGAGCTAGAGTCGGAGTCGGAGTCTGATGTCGAGTCTGAATCACGCGCTGGAGGTGGCGGAGGAGGAGGAACAGTCTTTGACTTTGATGCCGCCCTTCTTGGAGATCTGCCTCTCGTGGAAGGCTTCTCAACTTTTGATTTTGTCTTCTTCAAATCTGGAACAACGCCTATCTTAGCATCTGATGAGTTGTCCTCTTCTTCAGTCTTGGACTTGCTAACTTTTCTTGGGGATCTTCTTGGAGCAGAAGTCCCTTCCGGTTCTGGAGTCGATTTGTCGGCAGTAGTGGCTCTTGAAGATGCTTTTCTTTTCTTGGTGACCTCGATTGTAGACTTCTCCTTAGCGGCCTTCTTTGGCTTTTCAACAACCTCGATGTCATCATGATTGGGAACAACAGCATTTAATGTCTTCAATCTTTTAGCAGCCGTTGGCTTCACATGCTCATTGAACAGGTCAATTAAGTCCTGCTTCTTCGCACCGGAGGGGAAGGTAACATCGTTTTGGACAAGAACACCTCTCAATTGGGCAACCTTGTACTTTGCCGGGTTGAAGTCTGCGTGGGTGTTAGTACTCTTTTTGCTCTTTGCAGGCGGGTGGCTGCTAGTCACAGGCGCACTAAATCCAAATACTCACCCGGCTGGAGATACTCTTGTTCATCCATGGCTCTGAAGCGTTTGGATGGATCGATCGACGATTATTCAACCCAAGCCGTGGATGTTGTAGTGTCTTTAACCGCCCAGTCTGTTGTTTTGATTCGGAGCTCATTTGTTTACTTCGTCGCGGGCACGCACACGATAGGTGGGGAGGGAGGGTAACTCAAGAGAGAAATGCATGAACTCACGTGCTTTGCACGTGCTCTCTAATTCTGTCCCAAAAAAATAGTGTGTGCGTCAGTGGTGTCCAGGTGTTAGTGGGGAGCGGGCAGTTTGCTTTGGAAACGTCAGCGTTTAAAGGCTATCGGGAACACGGGTCAAGGGGTAAAATATTGTCCACTAACTTGGTTCCGGCAGCCAGATATAAATTTAAAAGATGGGTGAACACGAAGAGAAACCTGATTCCAACCCTCCCGGTGGCCGTATCGGCAAGTACCAGATCATTAGAACGCTCGGTGAGGGCTCGTTCGGTAAGGTCAAACTGGCCTACCACCTCACGACTGGTCAGAAGGTAGCACTCAAGATTATCAACAGAAAGACCCTTGCTAAATCCGACATGCAGGGTAGAATTGAGCGTGAAATCTCATACCTCCGTTTGCTTAGACACCCACATATTATCAAGCTCTACGATGTCATCAAATCAAAAGATGAAATTATCATGGTGATTGAGTTTGCTGGTAAAGAACTCTTTGACTACATTGTTCAAAAGGGTAAGATGGAAGAGAATGAAGGGCGCCGGTTCTTCCAACAAATCATCAGTGCTGTTGAGTATTGTCATCGTCATAAGATTGTCCATAGAGATCTGAAACCAGAGAATCTTCTCCTGGATGATCAACTCAACGTTAAGATTGCCGATTTCGGTTTGTCCAACTTTATGAGTGATGGTAACTTTTTGAAGACGAGTTGCGGTTCTCCAAACTATGCCGCCCCGGAAGTCATCAGTGGTAAACTCTATGCTGGTCCAGAGGTTGATGTATGGTCTTGTGGTGTTATCTTGTATGTGATGCTCTGTGGTCGTTTGCCATTTGATGATGAATTCATTCCAGCTTTGTTTAAGAAGATCTCCAATGGTGTCTACACTATTCCAAACTATCTCAGTCAAGGTGCCAAGAATCTGTTGACCAGAATGCTTGTTGTGAATCCTTTGAACAGAATTACAATTCATGAGATTATGCAGGACGAATGGTTCACTACAAACATTGCCGATTACTTGCTTCCGACTGATGTACCAAAGAAACATTCTGAGATTGATGAGAATGCCGTTAATCAATTAAGCCGTACCATGGGTTACGATAAGGAGGAGATTCTCGAAACACTCAAGAACAATACACAGAATGAAATTATGGATGGTTACTTGTTGATCAAGGAAAACAAGATGCTTGTTGATGACATTAAGAAGAATGGAGGAGAAGAAACTGACAAACTCGATGCATTCTTGAGTCAATCACCACCTTCATCATCATCATATGAACATAAGGAGCATGGACAGACCAAATCTATCAAGGAGGAGATCACATATCAGGCACTTTCTCCTAACACAATGGGTCAGAAGGACACTCAGAATACCATCGCTATCCTTCCTACATCGCTTCCGCAGATTCACAGGGCTAACATGGCACAGTATGGTGCAGAGACGGCTGCTAAGATTAATCCAATCAGCACAAAGAAATCCAAGACAAGATGGCACTTTGGTATTAGATCAAGATCTTACCCATTGGATGTGATGGGAGAGATCTATAGAGCATTGAAGAACTTGGGTGCTGAATGGACCAAACCAAATGAGGATGAGCTATGGACGATCCGTGTACGTTGGAAATATTCTCCAAACAGTGCATCAGGGGAGGAGTGTAAGATTCCAGATATGATGAAGATGATTATTCAATTATTCCAACTGGAGCCAAATAACTACCTGGTGGACTTCAAATTCGATGGCTGGGAGAACAGCGATGGCACAGAAGGTAGTAAAAACTTGACAAAGAACGATGATGAAATTTCAAGTTTCTCTGCCTACCCATTCTTGCACTTGGCAACGCGACTCATTATGGAGCTCGCTGTTAACTCCCAGGGAGGTTGATCCGATACAATTTTATTGATTGAGATGTACGCATTAACTTGGTAATTGAAGTGTAGTGTGCCCCCTTTTGAACGCGTCTAAAGAGACTACATATAACGAACGCGTACTATTTTCCCAATGCGGTAATTTTAATTAAAGCGTTGCCCCAGTAACACAACGTTAGTAAAAAAATGTAAACAAAGCGCAGGAGGAGGGAAGGTTAACCGCGCGGCTACAGAACCCAAACGTTGGAAAGGGAAGGACCCAGGTTCTTCTTCTTCTTCTTCTACGGAAAAGGACGACACAATAAGCAGGAGAGCACAGTGAAGTAAAATGTCTCTCACCGACATTCATGAGGGCATTCGCAGGGCCCGTAAGATGGCTATCCTCACAGGAGCCGGTATCTCTTGTAACGCTGGAATCCCCGACTTCCGCTCCTCCAATGGTCTCTACAATATGACACAACAGGCCAACACTGCTGCAAAGGGCAAAGAGCTCTTTGACATCAGTGCCTTCTCCTCGGAGGAGTCCGTTCGTAATTTCGCTCTTTTCATGTCGAATCTCTTCCTCCACACAAAGGACGCCCGTCCCACTAAGACACACAGATTCATTGCAGATAAGATCGCCAGCAAGAAGGTGCTACGATGCTACACTCAAAACATCGATGCGATTGAAGCCAAATGTGGTCTCAATATGGACTTTAATGGCCCAAAGACTGAAAAAAAGCTCTCAACTCTCCAGAGATGGAAGTCACTCGATGTGGTTCAGCTACATGGAGATCTCAATTCCCTCAAATGTACCTCTTGCAACAAGACTACACAATGGACGCGAAGAATCATCAATGAATTCCAACAAGGTGAGCTTCCAGAGTGCCCACAATGCATAGATATGTGCAATCGTCGTGTCGATGCTGGTAAAAGGTCAACGGGGCAAGTGGGTCTTCTTAGGCCAAGCATCGTCCTTTATGGTGAGAACCATCCAAACTCGGAGATGATCACACAGGGGCTCAATTCAGATCTAAAATCTAAGCCTGACTTTCTGTTGATAATGGGTACATCTTTAAAAGTCTATGGTGTCAAGCAAATGGTTAAGTCAATTTCACAAGCTGTACACGCTAAGGGAGGACTTGTCGTTCTCGTTAACAGAGATCCGATTGCCGGCTGGACCGGCATCATTGACCATCAGATTAATATGGACTGTGATGAATTTATCACTTTATACGAGAACTACGAAAGAACTGCATCCGTCAAGAAGTCACCGAGAAAAGTCTCCGTGCAGTCCATGCTTGGAACTCCACCTTCTACTCCAAAGAAGTGTCGAATCAGAGACATACTCAACACCCCTACTCCGTCACCTTCCAAGAAGAGAAGATTTGACTTGTATCAAGATCCAGTACCTGTGACACCAACGCACAAACGTGTCAGTGGCATGCCAACGCCTGAAGAGTCTCCAGTACGTTCACCTCGTCGTTCACCTTTGAAGATTAAAAACATGCTACAAAGCCCCAAGAAGCCACCTTCCTCGAAGGAAGTAAGCCTTTAACTCAAGATCTCAAACGACAATTGTTAATGCGTCTGACTAAATGCAGAAGTCCGAGCCCCGTGAAGGTAATTGATAATGTTCATGCGTACACGTGTCCCAGCTGCAACCATGCAGATCTCCGAGATGTTAGAGTCCATGATGCTCTCTGTTTTGTTCACCAGAATACAGTATCCTTCATAATTAACAGAATAATAATGATGATGTACCCTTCAACAAACGTAATGAAGAAAAACAGTTTTAAGTATGTTCTTCGTTTGGTGTGGCCCTGCCGAGTCCTCATCGCTCGCGTGGGGAAGAACTGGAAGCTCGGTATATCGATATGTATGTACGGAAATGTTCACGATAAACCACAACATTCAGCCTCGTCATCAACGGCTCCCGATTGGGCAACAAACTCACACGTTCCTGTTAATTAATGCAATCTAAAGCAGAACCTAACACTTCCCGATCGGGGGTGATTGCGTGCTTGTAGGGTCCAGCTCCGACTACTTAAGGACCCTGCTTGGCCCACATCTATTCACTTCAGGGTCTTATTATCGTCCATCAATCATCACAATTTGAAAAGCTAGAAAATGAAGCTTTCACTTGCCATTGCTGTCCTTCCTGGTGCCTTGGCTGCCACACAAGCCCCACGCTCCAAGCAGTTCCCACAGGAATCCATCGAACAGTTCAATCCCCTCAGATATACGGGTACCACAGGGCCTTACATGCCAGCCAGAGGCTTTGGTATCGATCCAGAAGTCCCAGACTACTGCAAAGTTACACAGGCACATCTTTTCATGAGACATGGTGAGCGTTATCCAACAAAGGGTACAGGTAAGGGTGAGAAGACCGTTTATCAGAAGCTTAAGAATGCTACAGAGGAAATGGCATACATTGAGGGTCCATTGGCTTTTATGAAGGATTACACTTTCTTTGTCGAAGATGATTCTCGTCTTGAGACTGAGTCCAATGCCGGCTACTATGCCGGTCTTACCACAGCTTTTGAACTTGGCTCCACCCTCAGGGAGAGATATGACGACATCTTTGACAAGAATACAATCCATCCAGTCTTTGCAGGAGGTCAAGCCCGTGTTGTTGAGTCTGCTAAGGCATTTGGTAAGGGCTTCTTTGGCACAAACTACACAGACTTGTGTTCCATTCAGGTGATTCCAGAAGAACCAGAGCAAGGAGCCAACACACTGACCACACATGATGCTTGTAACAACTACAACGGTTCTCTTCACTCAGACTACTATGGTACCTTCGCTGATAACACTAAATACCTTGAGAAGGCCGCTGCTCGTCTCAACAATGCATCCCCTGGCTTCAATTTGACAGGTGATGACGTTTATACCCTCATGGGCTACTGTGGGTTCGAACTCAACGTCAGAGGCTATTCTGAGGTCTGTGATCTGTTCACTATGGAAGAGTGGTTACACTTTGATTACTCCAAATCCCTCGAGTACTACTATCAGAATGGACCAGGTGGTGAGCTCTCTGCTGCTCTTGGCTCCATCTATGCCAACAACACATACACTATCATGAAGCAAGGTGAGGATTACCCATACAACTTGACTTTCTCCTTTTCACATGACTCTGATCTTTTCACTTTCGGTGCTGCCTTAGGTCTCTATGAGCCAGATTATGATATGACTAACGAGTACGTGGACTTTGATACCACTTACAAAGCGGGCCACCTCGCACCAATGGGTGGAAGATTCATCACGGAGAGATTGGAGTGTATGGACATTCTCACAAACAATACCGATGTTTATGCTCGTGTCATTGCCAATGACGTCGTCGTCCCAATCCCAGGATGCCAGAATGGCCCTGGTTTCTCTTGTCCTCTTGATGGATACTGGGAGGTTGTGGAGGAGCGTTTACAAAACACCACTTACGTCCAGGCTTGTGGTGTCAATTCTACCGTGCCTCAGTATAATACATTCTACTGGGACTGGAATGTCACTTTCGATGACAATTGATTAATCTTGATACCCCTTATAGAAATTTACGTCCATTGATTCACCTTTTGGCATTGTAGTAACTCTAGGACCACATTTACCTTAACGTGGATGATGTTAAGGGCTTACTTATCATCTACAACACAGACGTCATTAACAAATCTTTGTATAAATACAGTGGATAAATAACTCCTGTTCAACACATCACTGCTCAGGAATATCATCGTGGAAGTACTTACCCTCCAGTGTTGGCTTGATCACGCCAACTCTGATGCAGAAGTCACCGAAATGCTCACCTTCCTCTCTCTCCAAGGCCCATCTCTTAAACAGACCCTTCAAAATCTCCAAAACTTCCTCCTCCTTAATACTCTGTCTGTAAATCTTGTTCACACGCTGGCCATGGTAACCACCACCAAGCATCAAGTTGTACACACCGTAAGCCTTACCGACAAGGGCAACCTCGGCCAACCATGGTCTAGCACAACCGTTAGGACAGCCTGTCATTCTCATAACAATCGAATCGTGTCTCAATCCGTACTCCTCAAGAGCATCCTCGAGCTTAGACACCAACACTGGCAAGTAACGCTCGGACTCAGCCATGGCCAAACCACAGGTTGGGAAGGCAACACAGGCAGCGGAGGAGAGACGCAAGCCAGAGAAATCGGTGTTGTCGAGCTTGTACTGGGCAAGCAAGGACTTGATGGTTGGCAACTCCTCATCAGAAATCTGAGAAACCAAAACGTGCTGGTTACCAGTCAATCTAAAGGTACCCTTGGTGTTTGGTCTAGACTCAAAGAACTCAGCGATCTTCTTCAAACCGGTCTTCTGTGGCAACTCAGGGGTGTTTTCAACACGACCGTTCTCAATGAAACAAGTGAAGTGGTGCAAGCCAAGCTCATCAGTGACCCAACCGAAGTGATCAATGTTGTCCTTAATCTCGTAGGCACGCTCTGGCTCAAACTCCTGGCCCCAGAGCTCTTCAACCTTAGCCTTGTACACATCAACACCCAATGTATCAACGGTGTATTTGAGTCTGGCATTCTTTCTGTCCTTTCTGTTACCGTGGTCTCTCTGGACAAGCATGATCTTCTCACAAACAATGTGCACCTGATCGTATGGAACGAAACCGAATGAGGAACCAGCTCTTGGGTAGGTCTTCTTGTTGTTATGTGTGGAACCCATACCACCACCGACAAGAACGTTGAATCCAACAACGACATTGTTCTCCACGATAGCAATCAAACCGACATCAGACGACCAAACATCGACATCGTTGTATGGTGGAACAGTGATATTGATCTTGTACTTTCTTGGAAGATAGGTGGTACCATAGAATGGCTCGTAGTCAACAAGAGCATTACCGGCAACCATGGTCTTGACCTTCTTTGGACCATCCTTTCTCTTCTCGAAAGTCTCTGGCCAAGAAGAATCATCATCTGGATCGTCACCTTGCAACCAAATCTCGTGGTAAGCTGTGGTCTGTGGCAACAAGTGCTCAGAAATTCTCTTAGCAACATGAGCAACCTCGCCATGGATCTTAGCATTACCAGGAAGGGCAGAGATCATAACGTTTCTGTTGACATCACCACAGGCACCAAGGGTGTCCATAAGGGCAGAGTTCATGGCTCTGATAGATGGCTTCAAGTTATGCTTGACAATACCGTGCAACTGGTATGTAGCTCTAGTGGTAAGCTTGATGGTACCGTTACCTCTCTCATCAGCCAACTTATCCAATGTCAACCATTGCTTACCGGATGTGATACCACCTGGGAGTCTGACACGGGCCATGAAAATGTAGAATGGTTCCAAGCCGGCAGCCTTTCTAGCATCTCTCAAATCACGGTCATCCTGCATGTAGATACCGTGGAATTTGGTCAACTGCTGGTCGTGGGCAGAGATGGCACCAGTGGACTCATCCTTCAAGCCTTCGGCAATGGTACCTCTCAAGTAGTTGGAAGCCAACTTGATGTCCTCGTTAGTGATTGGAGGTGGTTCATCAGCTGTCTTGATGTCATCAACACCGAGGGCCTTCCACAATTCTGGTTCCCAAGCGTTGTAACCTGTCTGCCATCCATCAGCATCCTGGTCATCACCGAGACCCAATGGACAAAGCTCCTTGGCGTTGAGGAAAAGCAATCTTTTGTGGAGATCATTAGCTGGTTTGTTGTAGTAGTGCTTGTCCTGAGCTCTTGGCCAGTACTGAGAGTCACCGAGACCGAAACAAGAGATCTTAGAGAACTCCAAGTCCAAATCACCAGAGTTCTTGATGGAATCCCAGAAGTTCTTACCATTCTGTGGGAACTCACCTTGACCGGAAGTCGAAGTGATAAAGACAATGTTCTCCTCAGTTGGCAAATCCTCAAGAATGATGTCATCCATGGACAAGGCAGTAGCCTTCAAACCTCTCTGAGCTGCTCTCTTGGCAAGCTTCTTAGCAACGTTCTCAGCTGTACCACCATCGGAGGCAAAGTAAATTGAAAGAGGTGGACCTGAAAGACCTTCCAATAACTGGTTGTAGGCCTCCTTGGCTCTCTTGTCTTGCTTTTGCTTAATGATAGAGGACTGAGATTGTTTCAAAGATCTGGCAAACTGTGGGTTCTTGGAAGACAACAAGGTCAACTTGTTTTCACGGCTCAAGAACTCCTTCAAGTTCTCCTTAATGACAGTGGAGTCCAACTTGAAGTCTTCATCAGTTGGGTTATATCTATAGAGTGGGATGTAACCAGTGTCAACTGCCTTCTTGGTGTTTGTCAAGATGTCCAATGGAGAATCATTCTCATTCTTGATAGGCAAGTAGGCAAGCACAACAGAAGGACCTTCAAATTTGGAAGCTTCAATCAATGTTGTCAAGACCTGAGTGTAGGAGGAGTAAATGGCAATGGAACCAACGTAGGAGTTACCATAGTTCATGGCGTAAAGACCGACATCTTTCTTTCTCAAAGCGTTAAATGGTTTCTCCTGTGTCTTCTCTTCATAGGTCTCGTTGTCAATAAGCAAGATATTGATGTTTTCATTAGAAGCCAAGACGTGGTGGACACCGGATGAACCAACGTCATAACTCCAAGAGTCGGAACCAATCAACCAAGATGATTTCAAAGAGAAGAACTCCTGCAAAGACAAGAGTTCCTTGGCAGTATCAGAACCGTCAGAGGACAAGATCTCAATAATAGAGAGGGCCAAATCGTTACTTTCTTGCTTCTTAGAACGGATCTGAACAAGCCACTTAGTCAACAAGTCGACGAGTTCAGAGGTTCTTGGTGTAGAGAACTTGGAGTCTGCAGCATCCAAAGAAGCATGAACAAGGTCAACAAGTCTTTGTTGCTGTTCCTTCTTATACAGGTATGAACCGAAACCAAACTCTGGAGACGAAGTGCCAATGTTCTTAGCATCAAACTGGTTGATAACGTTCAAGCTTGCGCCAAACAATTGGTCCAAGATGGTGATGTAAGACTCCTCGAGCTTTGTAACCTTAGCCACAGCTTCAATTTTCTCCTCAGAGATGGAGGACTCGAGAGAGTCACCAAAGAACAAATTCTGGATTGGGTTTTCGCCATCCAAGTTGGCGAGGGCGAGCTTGACAACGTTGTCGATGGAACAGTTGACACCAATCGAAGATGCTGCAATCTTGGAGATGTTGTTGTCCACCAAAAGAGTTGGCTCTTGGAAGAACTCGAGCAAGAATGGAGAGAATCTGTGAAGTGGCTTGGTTAAAGATTGTTCAAGAAGGGCAATGTTTTGCACGGATGAAGGAAGAGTCTCGATGATGGCCTTAGTGTTCAAAGGTCTAAACACTTTCAAAGTCAAAGTTGGCAAGTTTGACTTTGCGAGGGCAACATGATGTGGACCCAAGTGGACAATGGCAGTAGTGGAACCTCTGGAACCAGCAGAGTACTCAAATTCGGAGACGGAGAAGCCAGCGGATTTGACAAGAGCCAATGATTGTGAGTATTGGTCCTCTTCAAAGAGATCGTGTCTAAGCACCTTGGAAATCTTGTTGTTATCAATCTCGACAGAACCTTCAGCGTTATAGTTGATAAAATGAAGCACTGGTTTAGAAGTGTTCTTGACGAGAGTATGAGCGAGAAGCAAATGAGAAAGGACATCTTCAGCTGTGTTGGAGATAAGAGTGACAAAGTCCAAGTCCTTAACGGCGATAACATTTTGATAGTCTGAGAGGGCAATGTTGATCACAACAGAGGAAAGTTGAGAGAGATGTGGGAGGGAATGGATGAGAGTCTGATCATTAATGAAGAGAACGTTTGTGTTCTCGGAGGATGACTGGATCTCAAGAACGGTAGCAAGTGGATCAGCAGAATCCAAGAGCTCGAGATCAGCAGGAACGATGGCCTTTGAGGACCTCGTCTCTTTAGAGACGATGAGACGGTGATCTGCCAGATCCTTAGTCTGGTAGAAACCCACAACGACCTGAGACATGGTTGATGTGATTAGATGTTTCTAAGAAGTTATGGAGTCTTGTTGAACAGAGCAGATGCTTTGTGTGACTGAGAACTTTTTTTTTTTTCAACAACCAAGTTTCCCACAGTTTCGGGCTTTCTACCTTGAGAAAAGGGAAATAAAATGACTGAATGGCTGTTGATGCTGGGGGATGAGCTCCCGAATTGCGATGGGGAAATGGTTGCAAGTCACGTGCGCATTGTATAATGTGTGGCTAGTGCTTACGAAATCCGCATCTCTCATTGGATCTTTTTTGGAGGTAGAGAGAAAGAGCTTGTAGATAGATGTTAGAAGAGTATAAGGTGTGTCTATATGTGTGCTATACAAGTCTTTGTTAAATATTTCTATCAAATGGGTATCATGGATTACCATGGTCTAAGCTATGGCCAGCTTTGGCCATGCCATAGGACCCATCGCTAGTGCTACCGATAAGACATGCAGTGTACAACGCCACAGACGGGCTTTGCCCCTGTGGCGAGTGTCTGAGCACATGGCTCTCACTATGCCACTAGCCACGAATCTCTCCCGACTCGGGGTTTGCATCTCACCGGAAACAGGCGGCCAACTGAAGTTCAAAGGCCTTTGAACCCTCAAACCAAAGTCCTTCTTGTCTATGCGCGCCACACCTTTTGGCTGCTGCCTTTAGTTTGTGTGGCTAAATGTGGCTGATGTGGCTGGTGTGGCTAATTATCGCGGCTGTGGCGGTGCATGTGGCTTAATGACGTTTTCTCCAGCCACACAGTGAAAGAAGTGTGGCGCGTGATTGTCACTATGGTCCATTATGGCCTATATGGTCTATGGCTAGGGCCCAGAGTATATGGTACGGAGACTGCTTTACCCCAGATGTACATACTCAAATTATGCAGATTTATCGATCACTGTATCTATCTGTCTCTCATAACACATAAATCACAACACACAACCATCATTGTGACCCATCCATTAAAAAGCAACTGGTAAGACACTCGGGATTATCCAGAAACAGCAAGCAACTCTCAATTTCACAATAAGTGGTGGGTCAAAAAGCATGTCTTTTCACTTACACCTCTTGATTAGTCCATTTACTCTCTCTCTCCCATTATCACACCATGAAAAAGTTCAAGACAGACTTCTCCAGGTACACTCGCTTTGAAGATTCAAACTACCCTCGCCTTATCACTCCAAAGAGGGCTAATGACTTTAACAATGGTAAACGTCCATTACCAATCACAGTCTTGGAAGAGGCAAATAAAAAGAATCTATCCTCCACGATCGATGAAAAGGAGAAATATTTTGTTCATTGGTTCAGATCAGACTTGAGAGTGCATGACAATACTGCACTTTACCATCTCGTTGAAGAGGCCAAACGTATCAAAGCTCATCCAATTGGACTTTACATCATCTCTGAACATGATTGGAGAACTCATCTCGAAAGTCCATTCAAGATTGAGTTCATTCTCAAGTCATTAGAAGTGTTGAAGAAATCTTTACTCAATCTCAATATCCCATTATGCATTGTACACACAGCAGACAAAATTAATGTCAATTGGTTTGAAAAACTTGTTAAGGAAAGATTACAATCAAGTACAGTATTCTTTAACATTCAATACGAATTCGATGAACTTAAAAGAGACATTTCCATATTAAACTCTAAAGAGTTGAATTGCAGAGCATTCCATGATCAATGTGCAGTTAAACCAGGTACACTAACCACTGGTAAAGGTTCTCAATATGCTAAATTCACACCTTGGTTCAACAAATGGCAAAAGGAGAAATTTAATGTCTTGGAGATTACTCATAAGTTCTCAAAGAGTTCTATTCCAGATGTTAAGAGTGATAATTATAAAGACATGTTGTCTAGTGAATTCTTATTAGGCAACAACAAGAGATTAGAATACACTGAACCGGAAGAAGCCCTTAACAACTGGATCCCCAAGGCTAACGGTTACAAGCAAAACAAAGATAACCCAGCAGATGATCATGCCTCATCTAGGCTAAGTTCACATCTTGCCGTTGGTACCCTTTCTTCAAGATATGTCATCTCTAAATGTAAAGAGTTTGAATTTGTTAGAGAGGTTGCCTTTCGTGATTTCTACAAGCATGTGTTGGCCAACTGGCCCTATTTAGCAATGTATTTACCTTTCAATTTTGCTGCTACTACAATCAAATGGTCTGATGATATCTCATTGTTTGAGAAATGGTGTATGGGTCAGACTGGATTCCCCTTTGTTGATGCCACAATGAGACAACTACTTGAGACCGGTTACATCAACAACAGATGTCGTATGGTTGTTGCAAGTTTCCTAGCTAAGGATCTTGGTCAGGATTGGAGAATGGGTGAGAAATGGTTCCATCATCATCTCGTTGATGCCGATCTAAGTTCAAATAACGCAGGTTGGGGCTGGGCTTCATCAACAGGTATCGATGCTCAACCATGGTTTAGAATATTTAACGTGTACACCCAAAGTTCCAAGTTTGACCCTGATGGTATATTTATCAAGAAGTGGGTACCAGAGCTAAAGGATATTGATGCATCAGAGTTACATGGACCTTTAGACGTTGAAGGTTACCCAACACCAATCGTGGACCGTGCCGAGGCAAGAGAAGAGGCTTTGGATCGATATAGAGAGGCACTTACATAATTGAAGACGTTCATAGATTGGAAAAGTTGAAGTTATTTGGAGTAGAATTAGTCTGCCTTGATGGTTTCTCGGAAATTTTAGGGGTGCCGATCACATCCCTGCTTCTCCACTTATGCATACCATTAACTACGTCACAAGCCTGCACCTATCTAAAAAGAATAAAATGACCCCCCCTTTCCAGCAATTCGCACTTTGGGGACCAGATACACAGAAAACCAATCAATATCTTTTCAGTATGGCTGTCACTTTCTCCGATATCACAAAGAAGAAAGATAAGGTCACAGTGGAAGAATGCTTCGAGGTGTTTGATAATCTCGGCGCCATTACCCCTGACTTCCTCGTTGGCTAAAGATGGAAAGGATGGGAATTCAACACCGGCCACCCATTGAACGGTGCACTGGAAACTGTCAGGTGGTACGGTAAGGAATTCTATGACGAGAATAACGGCCAGCCACTTCTGCTTTACTCGGATAACGAAAAGCTTGATGACCAATTGTGGCCAATCTATCCACCAACATTGTTTCAAATTCCTGTTACTGGGGAAACACCAGATAGATCTAAGCATGAGGCCAAAGCTTCTCAATGCAGATTGAAATCAATCCTTCACAGAGGCGTTGTTACTGCATCCATGTTCTACGACGAAAACCCGGTAAACGACACCTTCAGAAAGGTTGATCAGGATACTGTTATGGGGATCATGGACAACAAACACATCCCTCTACCTTATTTCTTTGTCCTAGAGAGAGCTAAGAAGCTTTGAAGATAGCATAATCGCATGAATTGCTGCAATTCTTGATTGAAGGTCCTTGAGAAGGTAGAAGTATGACCTTCTAATATATTTTAGTGACCTATAATTTGAATACTATTCACACAAAT
This sequence comes from Petasospora fabianii, assembly GCA_022641835.1. Taxonomy (NCBI): domain Eukaryota; kingdom Fungi; phylum Ascomycota; class Saccharomycetes; order Phaffomycetales; family Wickerhamomycetaceae; genus Petasospora; species Petasospora fabianii. The sequence continues at coordinate 197 of CP048718.1, read as the reverse complement.
TAAATGTCTGTCTTTTGAATTTATCTCGTTAAAGTGAAGTGGGAAGTGATTGGCTTCACAGTCTTTCAGCGTCAATTTAAAGCCTAAACTATTAATATAAATGTCTTGCCAACCTAAATCTAAAGGAAATTGAAACAACAGAAACTGGCAAACCATTAAACCTCTTCTTCAGTCATATACACGAATAAAATCTGCCT